>CAMRHE010000043.1:8162500-8762500 GCA_947044405.1 Leptodactylus fallax | reverse complement strand
CCGGCCTGGTCCAACATTGAAGAAGGCCGAAGTAGCAGGGAGTGGTCCGGAGCGAGGAACAGGTAAGCAACGTTGTTTTTTATGTTTCTATCCTCCCCTGGGTCTCCGATCATTATACTCTGGGGTCTGAAAAGATCCCAAAGTATAATAATTGTTCATGGGTGGTCCACAATGGGACATATAATAGTGTGTGCAGGGGCCACTATGGGGCAAAATACTCAGTGCAGGGGCCACTATGGGGAATAATACTGTGTGTGCAGGGGCCACTATGGGATATAATACTGTGTGCAGGGGCCACTATGGGATATAATACTGTGTGCAGGGGCCACTATGGGACATGCTACTGTGTGCAGGGGCCACTATGGGACATGATACTGTGTGCAGGGGCCACTATGGGACATGATACTGTTTGCAGAGAAATTAATGGTTTGGATTGTTATGATGATGTCCTAGAAGATGATGACATAACTGTCATTGAATAAATTTTACTTTCTATTCATACCGTAAATATTGGTAAATGTACAATACTGTTAATTGTTGTACATGGAAATAATGGTACGGTAGTAGTAAGAAATTCTTGATAGGATTCACAGTTTGTCTGGTTATGCTGGTTTGTGATGACAACTACTGTACAGTACCGTATATAATAAATGTTCATTTTTTTGTTCAGCAATAAATGTGAATTCTTCTTCATTGAAAAAAAATAAGACATCCCCTGAAAGTAAGACACAGCACATCTTTTGGAGCAAAAATTAATATAAGACGCTGTCTTATTTTTGGGGAAACAGGGTATGCAAGGTAAACAAAAAATTAAAGGGGTTGTCCAGGCAAAAATGGACAACCCTTTTAATGTTTAAATCAGCTGGGGGCAGTGAAACAAATAAAAAAAACGCATACTCACCTGTCCCCAATGCTCCGGTGTCTTCCCGCGTGTCTTCCCAGCTCTTCTGCTCCGGCGGCGTCTTTCGGAGTTCCGCAATCAGCAAAGGGCCTGCAATGTCACTACCTGTGACATCATGGGTCCTCTTCCTGAGGCCGGTTGAGGACACTGATTGGCCTCAGCGGACATCGGAGCACTGTGGAAAGGTCAGTATGCATTTTTTTTATTTGTTTCACTGCCCCCAGCTGATTTAAACGTTAAAACGGTTGTCCTTTTTTGCCTGGGCCACCCCTTTAATTTCATTGTACTGGTATTTAGCTCCAATCCTGACTTTCCAACTCCATAGACACTGTGGTCAATAGCAACTGTCATTTGTCTAAGTTGTTAGACAAATGGAAGGGGCTCCCAGTTTTCTTAACCCACTCCCCCCCTTCATTCCACAATGCAATTTCAGGATGTCAAGCAGATGTCATGGCAGCTGGGGTCTAGTAAAAGCCCTCAGGCCTGCCATCTTAGTACTCCTGTTACACCTTTGCTAGAAGCAGATTGTAATAGGATAACACTGAAAGCACAACTGAAGTATTGCAGTGTATTATACAAATGATCAAGCAATTGCACAGTATGTAAAATATGGAGAGAAAAAAAATTCAATACAATTTTTTTTTACATATTTAACAAAAACATATTAAAAAGTAAAAAATAAAATTCTCCCATTTTTACATTTCTTAGGTAAAAATATAAACAATTAAAAATAATTCATATCACTGTTAAAAGTCTTAACTCTTAAAATTTCATTTTAGTTCTCCTTTACACTAAACACTAAAAAAATGCAATGACACAACTGCAGTTTTTGGTCACCTCACCTTCCCAAAAAAGTAAAATAAAAAATGATCCAAAAGTCGCATGAGAACAAAAAACAAGCCTTTATGCAACTTATTGTTATAAAAATGTTTTTAAAAAATTCAGCATATGATGACAGAAAACAGATATTTTTTTGGATGACAGGGATGAAAAAAATGACAGCAAAAATAAAACTCTGTGCCTTAATTCAAAACTTTGCGAGGAAATAAAAGAAGTTTTTTATTTTTATTTATTTTGAAATTTTTATTTAGGTTTGATCTGGGGTCTGTATTCTGGGGCTAGTCTGCAGTGTGGATTCTGGGGGCACTATTTATTGAGCAGAGGTCTGGGGTCTATAGTTTTTTTGGGGATTATATTCATTTTCAAGCATGTATTTATTCTGGGATCTATTTTTATTCTGTGCTATATATTTAATTTGGGTTCTCTATTCCGGTTAAACATAGATAAAATGAGGGAACCTATTGATATTTCATACTGTCAGTGGTTAGAGTGCCATGAGTCTGCTAAAAGGTTCCCTTTAACATTTGCTCTACCAATGACAGTATCATGAATTTTATTGCTTTTTAGCGGGTGCTATTTTCCTCTTCCTCCTAGGGCACCGAAATGCCTTCTGCTGGCTCCGTCTTTCCTCGGTTTAATCAATTAGATGCCAAAGTCATCTCTGACAATGGAATCTAAGTGGTTAAATGGCTAGGGTTGTAATTATCTGGAATCCATTAGAGGAAGGCAATTGCCTGTATTACACTGGCTGCAAATGAAGGCACAAACACAACTGCTGTGCCCTTGCCAAAACTGTGAAGTATTATTATGTCAGCTTACAGGAACAACCTACTTGCCATGATGTACCTCACAAGGCAGAAAGTGGTTTATGGCTAAGGCCCCACGAAGCGAGCTGCAGCCAAAAAATGCAGAAAAGATCGAGGTGGAAACGCATCCCATTTTTTTCTGCAGTGTTTTCCACAGAAATTTGCAGAATCCTTTGCAGTTAATATAAAACGCAGCATTTTTAGTCGCCGGCAAAACGCTGCGTGTTCTTCAATGTGGGCCCTGGCCTAAACGGGTTATTTACTTTCGACTATTGACCTAATCTTAGGGTAGGTCACCAATATTATATCTTTGAAAGTCCAACACTTGTGACCGTCGCAGATCAGCTGATCCATTGAAGTCTACAAGCCAGCACTGTGGTACCTAAAACCACCATTGCACTTGTGAGTGAGCAGTGTAAACATGCAGAGAGTGGAAATATTGCCAGGAGCCATGATTTCCAAGAACAGATGATCTGCTGGGGTTCCAGCTGTTGGACCTACGCAGATCTAATATTGATGGTCTATCCTAAAGATAGGCCATCAAAATTAGAAAGTGTTTAACCCCTTTAAGGGGTTGTTAATGATTAGAAATACATGGCTGTTTTCTCCAAAAAACAGCACCATGCCTGTACACAGATTGTGTATATTATTGCAGCCAGTCCTCTTTAACTGCAATGGAGCTGCGTACCAATTCAAGACTCAACACATGGAAAGATTTGACACTGTGTTTGCAAAAAAAAAAAAAAAAAAAAAAAAGCAAATATGTTTTGTAATCCTGTAAACTCCTTTAAAGAGGACCTTTCACGTTCTCATAGATGTGCAGTATTAGATACCGATTCAGCGCACTGTTGGCTTTCCCAGTATGAGCTCTGATGCAGGAGATATCGGTACTGTTTGCTTCCGCACCAAAATCTCCCCACTGTCAGAATATTTACAATTCAGAAATATATGCATTCTGTATAGAGATGAGCGAATTTTTCAAAAATTCGATTCGACCAATTCTCCGAAGTTTCCAAAACAATTGGATCCGAATTAATTCACGGCGAATCGCGTTTACCCCTTCCCAACATCCGCCCTAATAGTATGGCACTGCCTGGAAGGACTTCCAGCAAACCACAGTGGAAGCATGGTGCGCACACAAAAACTGTGTGTGCACCCTGCTTTGCGGGTGTCAGTCGTATGTAACGGCTGACACTGTCCTCTAACACCCGCAGTCGGAGCTGAACTCCAATCGCAGGTGTTAACCCCTGAGATGCCGCAGTCAAACATAACCGCGTCATCTCAGGGGTTTTATTATACATTGGGGTCCCGTTCGGCCCCCCGCAAGGTTTTCGGGTGGGTGCCGCTGCTCCTATTCGGCAGCCCAGGGTCTGACCAATGACCCCGGGTCTGCCCCATCACTGTCCCTCCGCACACCTGGTTGATCCTGCCTTGAATGGAGACTGTCAACCTATGCGTCTGCAAAAGGCTGACAGCCTCCTGTACACTGCAATACACGTGTATTGCAGCATATACCTATTGAAGCAGCGATCAGAATATCGATGCTTCAATGGGGGGGAGAATTGAAGCAGCACTATTACCGCTGCTTCAATCCCCCCCCCCCATTAAAGCAGAGATCAGATATCGCTGCTTCAATCCCCCCACTGAAGCAGCGATCAGAATATCGCTGCTTAAATCCCTCCCCCCCCCCAGAGTTGGTGCTATTATTATACTCTGGGGTCTCCTCATACCCCAGAGTATAATAATCAGAGGCCCTGGGGAAGTGATTAAAAATAACAAACACTTATACTCACCTTAACCTCACCTCTCCTGGGAATCCGGCTGTCTGACTGTCCTCCTCGCTCCTCTTCTTCCTTGCGAATGACATCTTGCTCCCCAGACGTCACTGCTGGGGCCTGTGATTGGGCCTCAGCTGTCACGTGGGGGCGTGATGATATCATTACGCCGGCGCATTACCCCGGCGCCAACGTCATTATGCCCAATCACAGGCCCCAGCAGTAAGGGAGGAAGAGCTCCGGAGAGAGCTGCGCCAAGGACAGGTTTGTATCAGATTTTTTTTTTTTTTTTTTTTAAATCACCGCGGGGGGGTGCCGAAGGGGACAGGTAGCATGGTGGAACCCCTTGGATGCCACGGTCATGTTTGACCGCGGCATCCAAGGAGTTAAAACCACCAATCGGAAATTTGCGATTCGATACATCAAAGCGTGTGGGAAATCCGGAATTGATGCGAATAACAGATTTCCTGAAATTCGGATCGAATTCCACTTCGTCAGCTTCGATTTGCTCATCTCTAATTCTGTACATATATAATAATTTTAACAACACTATTATGCACACATTAACATATGCATAGTATAGAAATATAAGGGTATTCCTGAGAACTGTTCTGCCTCTGCCTTTCTAAATTAAGACACACACTAACCTACAACTTGTAAGCCATTGAGAGGTAGTTTGGGTAGTCAACCACTATCTTTTGAGCTGTCTTTCTGTCTACCAGAAGTTATGAAGACTGTCTGTGGTGGACTGACACCAAAAATAACTTGGGTTGACTTATTATACTGTATGAGAAAGAGGACCTGTATCTGCAAGTTACATCACAAGATTTTCTCACCATAACCCATCCCTAAGCTGTGACCAAAGGCTGAGTTATGGAGAAGACAACATCTTAAATGAATGTGTATCTCCAGTTTTTTGTGTGCCACATACTAAACCATACTGAAAGAGAAGTAAATTAGGACATGGAAAAAGCAGTCATGGACAGAAGGTTTATCATTTTCACTCGTATGATGTTTGTTCTGATGTATCTTCATCACTGTCATACCAGAACTGACCAGTCTCATATGTCATTTTCCAAGGTGAATTCCTAGAAGACAAGAAGTTAACACAAGTTACAATATCTAATATATCTTAAGGGCCTTCGTCTTCCAGCTTTTACTGGTTGGATTGGTTAAAATGTTTATCGTGATAGAGCATGCTCATAACATTGACCAATCGTGCAATCTAATTGGTCGGCACTTTTCTAAATACAATACGTAGATATTAATAATTTCCTACTTAAATGTCCATAAAATGTGTAGGCATCTATACATTAAACACAGTCTTATAGTGATTGCAGTAATTAATCTGAGAGAGAAATTGGACTTGTACTGTAGATGTGTTCTTATGCTTCAAGGTATAAACCAGTGGCAAATTGTTTCTTGATGTCATACAGTGCTGGCCAAAAGTATTGGCACCCCTGCAATTCTGTCAGATAATACTCAATTTCTTCCAGAAAATGATTGCAATCTCAAATGCTTTGGTAATAATATCTTCATTTAATTTGTCTTCAATGGAAAACCACAAAAAGAATTGTCAAAAAGCCAAATTGGATATAATTCCACACCAAACATAAAAAAGGGGGTGGAAAAAAGTATTGGCACCCTTTGAAAAATCATGTGATGCTTCTCTAATTTGTGTAATTAACAGCACCTGTTACTTACCTGTGGCACATAACAGGTGGTGGTAATAACTAAATCACACTTGCAGCCAGTTGAAATGGATTAAAGTTGACTCAACCTCTGCCCTGTGTCCTTGTGTGTACCACATTGAGCATGGAGAAAAGAAAGAAGACCAAAGAACTGTCTGAGGACTTGAGAAGCAAAATTGTGAGGAAGCATGAGCAATCTCAAGGCTACAAGTCCATCTCCAAAGACCTGAATGTTCCTGTGTCTACCGTGCGCAGTGTCATCAAGAAGTTTAAAGCCCATGGCACTGTGGCTAACCTCCCTAGATGTGGACGGAAAAGAAAAATTGACGAGAGATTTCAACGAAAGATTGTGTGGATGGTGGCTAAAGAACCTCGACTAACATCCAAACAAGTTCTAGCTGCCCTGCAGTCCGAGGTTACAACAGTGTCAACCCGTACTATCCGTTGGCGTCTGAATGAAAAGGGACTCTATGGTAGGATACCCAGGAAGACCCCACTTCTGACCCAGAGACATAAAAAAGCCAGGCTGGAGTTTGCCAAAACTTACCTGAGAAAGCCAAAAACTTTTTGGAAGAATGTTCTCTGGTCAGATGAGACAAAAGTAGAGCTTTTTGGGAAAAGGCATCAACATAAAGTTTACAGGGAAAAAAAAGAGGTCTTCAAAGAAAAGAACACGGTCCCTACAGTCAAACATGGCGGAGGTTCCCTGATGTTTTGGCGTTGCTTTGCTACCTCTGGCACTGGACTGCTTGACCGTGTGCATGGCATTATGAAGTCTGAAGACTACCAACAAATTTTGCAGCATAATGTAGGGCCCAGTGTGAGAAAGCTGGGTTTCCCTCAGAGGTCATGGGTCTTCCAGCAGGACAATGACCCAAAACACACTTCAAAAAGCACTAGAAAATGGTTTGAGAGAAAGCACTGGAGACTTCTAAAGTGGCCAGCAATGAGTCCAGACCTGAATCCCATAGAACACCTGTGGAGAGATCTCAAAATGGCAGTTTGGAGAAGGCACCCTTCAAATCTCAGGGACCTGGAGAAATTTGCCAAAGAAGAATGGTCTAAAATTCCAGCAGAGCATTGTAAGAAACTCATTGATGGTTACCGGAAGCGGTTGTTCGCAGTTATTTTGTCTAAAGGTTGTGCTACCAAGTATTAGGCTGAGGGTGCCAATACTTTTGTCCGGCCCATTTTTGGAGTTTTGTGTAAAATGATCAATGATTTGACTTTTTTTTTCATTCTCTTTTGTGTTTTTTCATTGCAAGCAAAATAAATGAAGATATTATTACCAAAGCATTTGTGATTGCAATCATTTTCTGGAAGAAATTGAGTATTATCTGACAGAATTGCAGGGGTGCCAATACTTTTGGCCAGCACTGTATGTCACTAATCCCTAAAGACTGTTTGAAAACTCTATTTTGTTCTTTTGTACAAGAACGTCATTGTCATGCATGTTGGAAATGTTTCAATTTATCATCTCTTGATTTTATGGAATAATGTGTTGGAACTCTGTATGGAAAGAACAGAATTAACAATATGGTATGAACGTAAATCCAGCATCACCTCAACACAAGCTCCTAAACAATGGTGGTCAACCCAATATGCCGTAGGGTCATCAAATATGGCCACTGACATCAACATTTAATAGGCTGAATTAATAGAGCAAGATGCAGGCCATAAAAATTTCAAAAATGGAATTTAGTGTTACTTTAACAAAATACATATGTAGGGAACACAAACTGCAAGTCTACAAAAAAAGAGTCCATGCATAGGTACATAAAGTTGCACACAACATGAGTCTAGGAAATACGAAGTATATCACAGTGCCCCTGGGCCCCATAACAAAGAACACAGAATTTATTCTGTTCTCTATGGTTAGGCAGGCAGAATCCACTGATACAGAAATGGTTATGCCTAACCATGCTCCAGGGATAGGCACCAGGCACATTCCCACAAGGGCACACATCAGGTTCATGAGGTTTTCACTGCACTTTACATGGTAAGGTTAGATGAGAGTTTGGCTATGTATCTTAGTCACTCATGGGGAGATGGGAATATGGGGCTCCAGGTCTCAGCTATCAGGCCAGAGGTTTTGGAAACAGTAAAAACAGGAGTTATAGAAACAATTTAGCATATCGAACTACGCTGTTTATGTAACTCTGGAGCTACAGAAACAGCATAGCTCACTGTTCTATGCCATTTGCGTTCTCTGATTTAGCTCTATGCGACATTCAGAAACAATGTACAACATCCGTGTTTGGTTGGAGAAATTGGTATTCTAATCTCACCTATAAAAGGCTGAGTTGAGAGCACCCCTTTCATATGCTCCAAAACATACTGTAATAACACAATATACTACACCTCCCCTTGGGCTGATTTATTGGCTCCCAACAACCAGCTAGTAACACAAACATATTAATGTAACTTAAAATGTTCTACTTAAAATGTTCTACTTTTATAGACACAATACAGAGAGCTTACTAACAGTAAACTGGCACTGATGGAAAATATTCGGCATGCAGCCCTTTTTGTGCCAAAGATGGGCCACTTGCTTCTTTCTGCTCCCCACTTCCCACTTTTTACAAAAGTGTATGGAGCCAGACAGAGACCAAGACGGGGCTGAGATGGGGATGCCCAACAAATTTACTATAACTCACGTCAGAAGACTATCTCTACCTGACTGGCCTAGATTTCCATTCTGTTGCACAGCAGTGTGCCAGAATTAAGAGGCAGAGCCTCTTAGTAATTCAGGCTCCTCTCACAAGCGGGAAATTGATTAAGACTGATGTACGAAACGCCAGTCTTAACTTGTTAAGGACACGACCTAGCTTGATGCTTAAGGATAAGAGAGGACCTGTATCTGTCCTTTTTTTGTTTTTTCTGTTCATTCTAAAAGCCATAACTTTTTCATTTTAACAGCTATATGAAACCTTGTTTTGTGCGCAACGAGTTGTACTTCTCTATTGCAACATTTTGAGAAACATTTAGCTTATTGATCACACTTTGTTAACTCTTTCTTAGTAGAACAGCAAAAAATATTTATGTGCTAAATTTTGCACTTGCATCATAAACAAAATGTTACCTTTGTTCTGCCGGTCAGTATGATTATGGTAATGCCAAGTTTAATATAACTTTTTATGCTGTACTACTTTTGAACAATATAATCATTTATTTGCAAAAATTAATTTGATTTAGTGACACCATATTCTGAGAGGGATTGTTTATTGTTGGAACATCTGTCCATACTGGTACCATTTTCAGTTATATGTGACTTTTTGATCATTTATATATATTTAGGAGGTAATCAACCTCCAATCTGTTGTGCTTTCTTTTTTGTACAGTGTTCACTGTGCAAGATAAATAAAGTTCTATTTTTACTATATAGGCTATTAGGGGTCAATACCAAAAATGGCTAATAGTTTTTATTTCTATTATTATTATAACTTTTGTTATTATTATTATTATTATTATTATTACAAAAAATATTGGTAATTGGCTACTTATTTTTTTATTTTTATTCAATACTTGATTTAATTCTTCTGTACTGCAATGTACTATGGTTTGCAATCTATATCTATAAGACTTTGCCTCTGACACCACTTCAGTACATCACCCACCCTGCTCCCGTCACCATGACAACACCTCAATCGCATCATAGGGGTGCCTTTAGATGCTACCGCCATTAATGATGGTAGCATCTAAGGGGTTAAACATCTGCAAACGGTGTTATCACAGCATGCAGCTGTTAGAGGAGGATGTCAGCTGTGTGTCAGTGCAGACATTTTCTCCTAATGGTACCAACAAAGCTTCTCAGCTTCATAACATACTATCACGTCAGTTTGCAGGAGCAGGCATCCACCCCTGACGTCATGGGGATGGATGCAGTCAATATATCCCCCCCACTGTATCATAAAATAATATGAACAGTCTAAAGCTCATAATACATACAAAGTTTTGTGTCCTTCCAGGAGGTAATTGTAGGCATCTATTTCCTTCTCCAGCGACGTTTTCAGATCCATGTAGACGTCATACTCAACGTGTAGTTGTTCCAGCTTAGATTTGATGTCTGCCAGATGAGATTCATTCATATTGATCATGCCCTGTAGATAACTGAGGTAGGAGTCGTAATGCTCATTTATCTCTGTGAGTGTACACTCATGAGCTGTTATCTGTATGAAAATAATATATTAAGAGTTCATATTGATTGTTATCATGTGGGTTATGGTTGCGACATTTGCCACATTTATAGTAACACTGATAACACCTACATCTCTGGTATAAACCCATAATACAGAACACATTAGATTCTTCCCTGAATTTGCCTCTCGCACACTAAACAAGATAGATCATTGGAAATTCCATTTAAATTGAATACTTACCATACTAAACTGTTTCCTTAGCTCAGTCTCTAGTGTGTGTACATACAGCTTCAATTCTGTTATCTCATTACTGGATAGTTGGAGTTCTTCAACGCCAGAAGATACTTCATAGGACAGTTCAGAAATCTAGAGAAAAAAGAGAAATAATACATGTAAAGAGTCATTCCATAGGAAAGAAATCAACCACCATTAGAATGATGCCCTTCCATGTTTATCTAGACATAGACTCAGTTTTCCATATGTTTGGCTCTTCCTGGTAGTGCAGATCAGCTCCATTCTAGTGGCGGCTCTGTGGGTCAGACTCTTACTTTTGGAATGTTGATAACTTATTACAAGGGAATGCCATCCATGCATTATTCCTACAAAAGCTCTTGAATTACAAAATCCATATAGTGGCATATGAATGTGGAAGGGGGGTTTTAGGTTACATGATTTAGCTATAGGGAGGAAGCTGTTGCAAATGGGCTATGATGCTAAGTGGGTCGAAAGGCGCGCTTGCCACATTACTGGACATCAGTATGGCACAGGCTTGGACAGGCTCACAGGCAAACAGGTGAATTCCCCAGTGGGCCCCTGAGTTAGGTGGGCCCCCAGCTCAACCTGACAAGGCACAGTGCACTCACTGTACTTCATACATAAACTCATTGTATAGCATCTCAACCAAGCTATGCATCAGTATAATAGACTTGGTAGATTATTTGAAACTACCCAGTTTACTTTTATCTCTTATATATATAAAAATGAGTTTCTATCTGTCTGTCTGTTCTTTATGCGCGACCAAACGACTGGACCGATCTTCACCAAATTTGGCACACAGGTACTTCAGGTCTCAGCTCTCTAGGACGTACCACTCCTGAGATACAGTATTCCCAAAAAATGACCTGCATTAGCCAATAGAAGCCTGCAAGTCTTTCACTCATATTCCAGCTGCCATACACACGGTCACATGTCCCATATCAGCTAATAGAAGCTCGCAGGTGCTTAGTCTCCACATGCACACAGCTTTACTCCAGGTTTCCATAACAACCCAGCCATTTGTCTTCACTGCTGTAGGTCAGCTTTAAAGGCACAGGGCACTGTGGATAACACTGTTAGACAAGGTCACATACACACAGGTTTACTCCAGGTTTCCATAACAACCAATCGCAGGTTTTTCACTGATATCCAAACTGAGATACACATGATCACATGACGCCTATGGACCAATGGAAACTCGCAGGTTCTTCAGTCTTGACATACAGACAGCTTTACACCAGGTTTCCATAGCAACCAAGCTATTTATGACCTGTATTAGTCAATAGCAGTTTGCAGGTCCTTAAATATTCAGTCGTATGACGTGTATCAGCCAATATGACTTCACATTTAATTTACCAGGTTTCCATAACAAAACAGCCATAAATAGACTGTACCTATACTAGACTGCCATACTGGATGTCAGCATTCTTATAAATTTAAATGTATTTAAACTACACACAAATGACATACAAAATAGACCAGTGCCAATTCTTATGGGTCTACTACACAAATAAAAAATGAAATATACCCGTGCAAAGCCGGGTTCTTCTGCTAGTATACTATAGATACACTGGGCGGCTGAGTTGACATCTAGGTACAGAGTCAGACAAACCAGTATCCTTCCTCAATGGGCCCCATATTCTCAATTGCACTGCAGGGACCCCAATAACTAGTCATCCTACAGCATCTTGCTGCTGCCTGAGGGTTACTGCTATATGGGAACATATCCCTTGCTCTTGGAACTAAAAGGGTTCTAGGTTGAGGAAAAAGCCTGACAGCAGATTACTCACAGGGCCTGTGGACAGAAACAAAGAGGCAAGGGCTAGACAGCAAGCCACTACTGGAAAACAAAATTAAGGAATTGGTGAATGAGTCTCAGGAAATATTTGCATGTAGCTATATATTAGGCCCTTAGAATAAATTTTACTGATGGGCCCGAGGCACCCCAGTCCAACACTGACATGGATCAGGGGAGCACTGTTACATATCATGCCTTAGGGCCCAGGAACTTGGAGCTACGTCCCTGATGATTTGCTTACCATTTCATGGAACATTTCCTCAACATCATCAAGGTTTCTTTCCATCAGGGTTTCATATTCATTTCGGATGTCAGACAAGGCTGCATTTAGATCTATGGAAGGTGCAGCCTCTACTTCTACATCAATTCTGGTTCCTAGCTGAGCTTGAAGACAGGTTATCTCCTGCAGAGTGATCAAATAATATTTTACATAATAATACATACAGTAAGAGTTAAGAAAAACATGCTTTTTACACTGATTTACATTTTCATGTATCTCCTTCATAGAATGTTTTACTGGTTTATGAACTAAGGTTTATGGCCAGCTTCAAGGCTTTTGTTGCTCTGTAGATAAATGTATACTCATTGGGTGTTTTGAATTGGTCTTCATGGGGTCTACAGAGAGTCCTGATCCACCAATAAGTGAAAATAAAATTAAAATAATAATAATAATAATAATATTAATAATAAATCATATATACAGTGGGGGGGGGGGAGTATTTAGTCAGCCACCAATTGTGCAAGTTCTCCTATTTAAAAAGATGAGAGAGGCCTGTAATTGACATCATAGGTAGACCTCAACTATGAGAGACAAAATGAGAAAACATATTTAGAAAATCACATTGTCTGATTTTTTAAGAATTTATTTGCAAATTATGGTGGAAAATAAGTATTTGGTCACCTAAAACCAGCAAGATTTCTGGCTCTCACAGACCTGTAACTTCTTCTTTAAGAGGCTCCTCTGTCCTCCACTCATTACCTGTAGTAATGGCACCTATTTGACATTGTTATCAGTATAAAAGACACCTGTCCGCAACCTCAAACAGTCACACTCCAAACTCCGCTATGGTGAAGACCAAAGAGCTGTGGAAGGACACCAGAAACAAAATTGTAGACCTGCACCAGGCTGGGAAGACTGAATCTGCAATAGGCAAGTAGCTTGGTGTGAAGAAATCAACTGTGGGAGCAATAATTAGAAAATGGAAGACATACAAGACCACTGATAATCTCCAAGCTAGATCTTACCCCGAGGGGTCAAAATGATCACAAGAACGGTGAGCAAAAATCCCAGAACCACACGGGGGACCTAGTGAATGACCTGCAAAAAGCTGGGACTAACGTAACAAAGGCTACCGTCAGTAACACACTACGCCACCAGGGACTCAGATCCTGCAGTGCCAGACGTGTCCCCCTGCTTAAGCCAGTACATATCTGGGCCTGTCTGAAGTTTGCTAGACAGCATTTGGATGTTCCAGAAGAGTACTGGGAGAATGTCATAGGGTCAGATGAAACCAAAGTAGAACTGTTTGGTAGAAACACAACTCCGCGTGTTTGGAGGAGAGTAAATACTGAGATTCATCCATAGAACACCATACCTACTGTGAAGCATGAGGATGGCAACATCATGCTTTGGGGCTGCTTCTCTGCAAAGGGACCAGGACGACTGATCCGTTTACATGAAAGAATGAATGGGGCCAAGTATCATGAGATTTTGAGTGCAAACCTCCTTCCATCAGCAAGGGTATTGAAGATGAAACGTGGTTGGGTCTTTCAGCATGACAATGATCCCAAGCACACTGCCAGGGCAACGAAGGAGTAGCTTTGTAAAAAGCATTTCAAGGTCCTGGGAGGGAGTTGAAAGTCCGTGTTGCCCAGCGACAGCCCCAAAACATCACTGCTCTAGAGGAGATCTGCATGGAGGAATGGGCCAACATACCAGCAACAGTGTGTGCAAACTTTGGGAAGACTTACAGAAAACGTTTGACCTCTGTCATTGCCAACAAAGGATATATAACAAAGTATTGAGATGAACTTTTGTTATTGACCAAATACTTATTTTCCACCATAATTTGTAAATAAATTCTTTAAAAATCAGACATTGTGATTTTCTGGATTTGTTTTCTCATTTTGTCTCTCATAGTTGAGGTCTACCTATGATGACAATTACAGGCCTCTCTCATCTTTTTAAGTGGGAGAATTTGCACAATTGGTGGCTGACTAAATACTTTTTTTTCCCCAATATATATATATATATATATATATATATATATATATATAAATATATATATATATATATTATATATAGTGTGCAATAGTATATATATATAATGTGCAGTAAAGTCATAAGGTTTGTCTAGATGCAGTAAAAGAAAGTAAGCATAAAAAGTAAGAAGTCAAAGAGACTAACGGAATAGAATCAATTAATAAGTTATAATGGATATCTGGCTGTATTTATGGTTCAGATTTTATAATCTCCCACTTATAACCTCAATCAACATTTATTCTTCTTACCTCTTGGCTTCTTTTCTTTACTTGAAGAAGCTCCTGTTCCAGGTTCTGTATGTATAAATCCAATTCCTGACTCTCTGCATGGATGTTTTCCAGTAATCCATAGTCATTGCATAACTCCTCTTCAGTCTTAGTCCTTGTGATGAGCTCCATCTCATATCTTCAAAGAGCATAAAGAATTACTGTAAATCTCCAATAATATCACAGGAGGTCATCAGCATAACCAGACTGTCTCAAGTGAGGAGATGCTCACAGCTGGGTAAACATTTTGCTGAGATAGGGAAGTGATGCTGGACTGACAAAGCAAATCCTTATCTCAAGTGGTAGAAATTAAAAATTCAACTTGGCCACAGCTGTCATGAGACAGACAAGGTTTGGATCAGAAATATTCCAACTACTTCTACTGACGACCAATGATCGTGTCTACAGGTCTTGCAATATATACAGTAGTGATACTCATTTTTAAGAACTGTGCCTATTGGCTCTAAATCAGTTTGTGGTGTTGTCTTCTACTGGACTTTTAGAACCCACTGAATCTGTACACAACATAGGATCCAATGGTATTCTGTTGGATGAGTTGAACCCTGTGCACAGATACCTCACAGGAAACATACAGTGAAACTAGTCTTTCTACCCATATATGCATTTGTAAATACACCTACTTTTTCTAAAGACCTTACAGTAATTCTGTTATGTCACTTGTGGATCAATCATTTAGGATTGTTACTAGCGGCAAATAATTGGCTCCAAATATATTTTTAATTGGTCTGTCCCCTGCTGGACCTTTAGATCCATTATTCTGTCAAAATCTGGATCCACTAGAAGATCTCCTGGTATTCTGCTCGGCTACTCCAACTTTGGGCACAGATACCTTCTACAGTGAAGCCATGGTCAAGCCTTGTTCTCTGTTCTCATACTAAATGACCCATACTAACATGCATGCATTCTATGTTATTCCTCCATTTTTCTAAAGATATTGTAACACTTACTTTTTTGTATAGCCATCAGCAGTCCTTTGACTATCCTCTATCTCTTGGGTAATGTTGGCATTATGTGCACTGACCGAGCGTACCTTCATAAGAATAATAGAATATATTATAGGTCCTATGCTCTGAAAGATTTCTATGTGAAATATATAAAACCTGTCCATACCTGGTTTTGGAGATCCGTAATAACGTTAAAGTACTGACTACAATCGGGGAAAACAAGGCCTTCATTTTCTGCATACCAGTCACAGATTTTGTCTTCTAATAACACATTCTCCTTCTCCAGTGACTTCACATTTTCCAGATAAGTTGCTAGGCGATCATTGAGTGACTGCATAGTCTTCTTTTCATTGAAGTTTAATAAATTGTTATTCTTGGAGGAATTGCAGCCGCCAAAATTACTCATGTGAGACCTGTATACAGCATAACTACTTCCAGTTGACCGTCCATAAAATGAGTCTTTGAATGATCCATTTACATTGTGTACTCTATAGTAAGCTCCATTTTGAAGATCATTCATCTCTTGAGGTTTGTTGACATTGTGGTCTCTATCTAAAGAAAGATGAGTTCTGTATATAGGATAATTCACATACTCCTCACAAGTCTTGGTCCGAAAGAAAGGTTGGAAAATTCTGTAGCTCATGATGTTTCCACTACTGTAGCAGAAGGGAGGACACCAAACACAAGAACCTATATTTTAAGTGATGTTGTTCCTATCCTCAGCTTCTCTTTTATATGAAGCATAAATGGATATGAGGTCATATTTATGTGAAATGAGCATATGAAGATCTCTTAAAGTGCTGAGCGTCATCATTAAGTAATTTATGAGATTACTAAACAAAAAAGAAGAGATTGAAACTCAGATTATTACTTGTTTTTTAGACAATATATATATTTATGAACAATATATGAAATGCACTTACAAATCACATGAATATCCCAAATATTTTCTGTTATGCTAGGTTGACACCCGTGTCTCTGTTTCCATTTTTCTGGTCCATCGGAGGACCAGAAGAACAGAAAAATGGATCCGTTCTCTGATGGGCAAAAAATTAGCTCAAGGGTCCCCATTGACTATAATGTGGCCCGTCGATGTTCATTGGATGTCCGCCTTTTTGAATGGAAATCGGCTGATGAAAAAGTTGGGATTGTAGGACTTTATCATCCAGAAATTTTAGACGGATCTGCGTTGGAGACTCCAAATGGAGGCAGTGGCATAGATGTAAACACAGCCTTACATTACAAAAGATTACACAAACCGAGTCTGAATTCTATTCTAGCACATTTTATTATTTTTACATTTTTTTACATTTTACATTACATTACATTTTACATTATTTTTACATTTTATTATTTTTATTATATTTATTACTATCACAGATATGTTCATTACCTTCTAAGGACACTCCAGCTTTTATTATCATGTTGTTTTTTAGGTACAACAGTATGTGCTAATTAATTTTTCATCAAGCTTTATAGTAGTCAGACCTCTGTTGGCAATATTGTCTTGCAGGGTGGCCTGTAAAATTACAGGGAATATGTCACATGCAGAATGCAGTCCAATCTGCAGACAGCATGTTATAGCACTCATATCTGTCTATCCCCCAACCTGTGCTCTCTGTTCACTCAATGACCTAAGACTAACATCCTCTATTATCAGAACCTCCCACTCTCGTATCCAAGACTTCTCCCGAGTTGCACTACTTCTCTGGAATGCTCTACCCTGGGCAATCAGATTAACTCCCAATTACTACAGTTTCAAGTGCAAATTAAAGACACATATTTTCAGACAGGCCTATCACAATTCCTAATCTAAACCCTTCCACAATTAGAATTCCGAAAACGAACCCTCCACTGTTCACGCTCCCACCTTACCCTACAGAATATGATGTTGTATCAGATTGTAATTTTATATGTCCAGGCACCATCTACACATTAAAGGACACTGACTGGTGATGGCTCATACAGCTTTATTTATGTGTAAGGAAAGTAACCTGTATTAAAAACACAGCTGGACCCCTGTATCAATGCTACCTCCTATGCCGTCTGCTACCTCTTGTATCACCCCCTCTATCTCAGTCCTATTGTGTGAATTGACTATTTCTTTGTAATGTATCTTTTGTCTGTACTTGAACCCTACAATTTGCAAAGTGCTGCGGAATATGTTGGCACTATATAAATAACATGCGTTATTATATTATTATTATATTATTGTAAGTAGCTTAACAGAATGATATATATATAGCTATATATATATATATATAATCATAGATTGTAAACTCTTGCGAGCAGGGCCCTCAGTCCCATTGTGTGAATTGACTATTACTCTGTATTCTATCTTTTTGTCTGTACTTGAACCCTAGAAATTGTAAAGTGCTGTGGAATATGTTGGCACTATATAAATAAAATGTATTATTATTATATTATTGTAAGTAGCTGGACAGAATGATATATATATAACATATATATATATATATATATATATATATATATATATATATATATATATATATATATATATATATATATATATATCATCGTATCCTGTATTTTATTAATTTAATCTCATTTTGTTTTATGCTGAGAAGTCAAGAGATGTTCCTACTCACTGACTGACAGCTGTCTTTGTATCCACAGTTATACAATGAAGACTGTCAGTCATTGAAAGGCCCGTCTCCTTTGACTTCTAAGCATAGAAATAGCTGAGATATAAATAAATAAATGACAAGTTATACTGAATCTTTTCCCACAAAGCCATATATCAATTTGTTCAGCATCTCCTGCTCTACTCATTAGATTTCACAAGGCATTATGGGAAAAGGAGCTGGGAGCTCATGCGCCCTCTGTTGGATGTAACAGATCCTCAATTTGCTTTTGACCCACTGAGTTTTGAGACAGCAAAAGAGATTTTAGCCAAGCCAATTTCACTCATCTGCATACAGCGCTGTTTCGGGATTTTTGTCCCTCATCAGTGCAGAGCAGAGTGAATTGGCTGGCTTTGCGGGAGGCAATGAGTGGCTCAGAGATTCCCTATTCATTAGATTGTTCCTTAAAATTGTCTCTGGAATGCAAGCCAGGATACAGAAATAGATGATGTATGATTGATCACATACAAATACTCAATAAACGTTGGTATATGAGACCAAATAACACCATTAGCATGAGAAAATCAATTTATGGAGAACTAATATAAAGAGAAGAGGCTGAATCACACATCAGTCATAGTGACCAGTCATGTTTTTCAAGATGCAAAAACAAGGATGTAACTGCCCCTTAGTGACGTCACAGTAAAATCTGCACAGCTAAAATCTCATTTGTATATCTTTTTAATGTAACACAGTAATATAGTTTGTAAGTCTGAAAAAAACATGCATCCATCCAGTATAGCTTATTTTCTCATAATGTTGATTCAGAAGAAAACAAAAAACAAGGGATCAGAGACCAATTTTCTAATCTTAAGATTTCACACTGCCGAATTAAGAACAATGAGAGTTTTCACCGGCAGAAAAAACAATCTGTCATAAAATTTGAATATTCTATCTTTGTCCATTTTTTAACAAAAATGGACAAGTAAATACATTCGTAGATCTTCAGGAGCTTTAAATGGCCATGTGTTGGGCATTCAAAAGCTGAACATTACATGGTTGGTTTTCACTGTCATGTGAATAAGGTGAAAAACAGACCAATACATTCACTTTTCAGGCTTGTTAAAAACAGAAAACTCATGTGAATAAGGCCTAAGAAGAAAAATATCCTCATAATCCAAATCTGACAATCAGAATAAGGGTCCATTCACATTATGTTTTTTTGCATCCATTTAACAGTTCCATTTAATGGATGCAAACAGATGGCCATCTAATTACATAGAGATTAATGGAAAAATAAAAATTGTATCTGTTTCTCTCAGATTTTTTTGAAGGATGTAAAAACATAGTAGTATACCATACTTTTGTATCTCTCATATATCTCTATGTAAACAGACGATCTTTCAGTTGCATCTGTTTTTTGTATCCATCACACAAATCTGCCAAAAGGATGTAAAAAACATGATGTGAATAGACCATAACCTGTATACTGTTAAACCTACAAAGGTATCCAGGCCTTTCTTGAATTCTAAGGCTACAGTGTTTGCTGCTCTTAACCCACAACAAAACCTGCACATGGATTTGTCACATAAACTGTAAATTCAGGACTATTACTGGCAATCTGGCCATTCAGGAACTCGCTGCATCATAACCCACTATAATGCAGTGAGTTCCATTTGACACAGCAGTGTTTAGTTCGGAAAATACAGTGCCTTGTGAAAGTATTTGGCCCCCTTGAACTTTTCAACCTTTTGCCACATTTCAGGCTTCAAACATAAGGATATAAAATTTTAATTTTTTGGTGAAGAATCAACAACAAGTGGGACACAAACGTGAAGTGGAACGAAATTTATTGGATATTTTAAACTTTTGTAAAAAATAAAAAACTGAAAAGTGGGGCGTGCCAAATTATTCGGCCCCCTTAAGTTAATACTTTGTAGCGCCACCTTTTGCTGCAATTACAGCTGCAAGTCGCTTGGGGTATGTCTCTATCAGTTTTGCACATCGAGAGAATGAAATTCTTGCCCATTCTTCCTTGGAAAACAGCTCGAGCTCAGTGAGGTTGGATGGAGAGCGCTTGTGAACAGCAGTTTTCAGCTCTTTCCACAGATTCTCGACTGGATTCAGGTCTGGACTTTGACTTGGCCATTCTAACACCTTGATACGTTTATTTGTGAACCATTCCATTGTAGATTTTGCTTTATGTTTGGGATCATTGTCTTGTTGGAAGATAAATCTCCGTCCCAGTCTCAGGTCTTTTGTAGACTCCAACAGGTTTTCTTCCAGAATGGTCCTGTATTTGGCTCCATCCATCTTCCCATCAATTTTAACCATCTTCCCCGTCCCTGCTTAAGAAAAGCAGGCCCAAACCATGATGCTGCCACCACCATGTTTGACAGTGGGGATGGTGTGTTCAGGGTGATGAGCTGTGTTGCTTTTACGCCAAACATATCGTTTTGCATTCTGGCCAAAAAGTTCGATTTTGGTTTCATCTGACCAGAGCACCTTCTTCCACATGTTTGGTGTGTCTCCCAGGTGGCTTGTGGCAAACTTTAAAGGAGACTTTTTATGGATATCTTTGAGAAATGGCTTTCTTCTTGCCACTCTTCCATAAAGGCCAGATTTGTGCAGTGTACGACTGATTGTTGTCCTATGGACAGACTCTCCCACCTCAGCTGTAGATCTCTGCAGTTCATCCAGAGTGATCATGGGCCTCTTGGCTGCATCTCTGATCAGTCTTCTCCTTGTTTGAGATGAAAGTTTAGAGGGACGGCCAGGTCTTGGTAGATTTGCAGTGGTCTGATACTCCTTCCATTTTAATATGATCGCTTGCACAGTGCTCCTTGGGATGTTTAAAGTTTGGGAAATCTTTTTGTATCCAAATCTGGCTTTAAACTTCTCCACAACAGTATCACGGACCTGCCTGGTGTGTTCCTTGGTCTTCATGATGTTCTCTGCGCTTTAAACAGAACCCTGAGACTATCACAGAGCAGGTGCATTTATACGGAGACTTGACTACACACAGGTGGATTATATTTATCATCATCAGTCATTTAGGATAACATTGGATCATTCAGAGATCCTCACTGAACTTCTGGAGTGAGTTTGCTGCACTGAAAGTAAAGGGGCTGAATAATATTGCACGCCCCACTTTTCAGTTTTTTATTTTTTACAAAAGTTTAAAATAACCAATAAATTTCGTTTCACTTCACAATTGTGTCCCACTTGTTGTTGATTGTTCACCAAAAAATAAAAATTTTATATCTTTATGTTTGAAGCCTGAAATGTGATAAAAGGTTGAAAAGTTCAAGGAGGCCGAATACTTTCGCAAGGCACTGTATTGTCTGCCTGGCAGGATTACGATTGTGTGTATTCTGCCATAGTACGGTAGTAGATTTTCTGTTGATAATGTTATATTTGGTTTAGAGCAAACCCCATCTGTATTTTATTTTTGTCTTCCCAGAATCCGGGGCAGATTCCTCCCGAATCCGCCTCCCATTGTTTTCAATGGGAGGCAGAGATCGCAGCAGGATGTGGAAAAAAGAAGCGTCCTGCTGGATCTTGCCGCAGATTCCACCCACGGTGTCCACGGCTTGAGACACCCTCCTGATTAGGCCCATTCATCCGAGCCTAATCAGGAGCAGGATGCCGCGACGGAATGCTGATGGACTCCATCGGCATCCCGTCGCGGCAGACCACGGCAAAAATTCCGGTGGTGGAAAATGAAAATCATTTTCCCCCATGTGAACACATCCTTAGGTAGTTGTGGAAAAAATGCTGCAAAGTAAGAATGCTTCCAAAGATAGAAGTGTTAATAGTTTATTAAAATGCAAAGTGAATGAACAAAAGAGAAATCTATATGAAATCAATATTTGGTATGACAACGCTTTGCCATCAAAACTGCAATTCTTCAAGATACACTTGCACAGTTTTTAAAAGAACTTGGCAGGGAGGTTGTTCCAGACATCTTGGAGAACTAAGCACAGATCTTCTGTGGATGTAGGTTTGCTCAAATCCTTCTGTCTCTTCATGTAACACCAGACACACTCAGTGATGTTGAGATCAGGGCTCTGTGGGGGACCATTTTTTTATGCTGTGGTCTTATTTATTCTGAAGGCAGTTCTAAAGGGTTTAAGTCTTACTTACTAACCTAAATGGCTCAATTCATGCAAAAAAGTTAGCGCCTTTTCAGACATTTTATGTCTTACTTGAAGAGGGAGTGTGGTTCAGTAACGAGTGCATTTGGCACAAAATAAGCTAAGCAGTATTAGTCCATCCGGCCTCTTCAGCATGAAGCCATTCGCCTCTGCTTTGTGAGGATGACGCGAAGTGTGCATGCACAGTATCATGCACAGTATCATGCACAATATCATGCACAGTATCGTGCTGTTGATGTCACTGTTGCTAGGCACAGGATTACAATAAGGAGATCCGACTCCGATGAAAGAAAACACATTTTTCACAATATTTAAATGAACTAATTATAGGACTTACTCACATCACTGACCACTATATGGTACTTGGGCTAATTGAATGGTGATTGTCTTGCTGACAGACTCCCTTGCGGACAGACTTCATGCCCATAATTTGATTTGGTAATGTGTTGTCTAGGTAAGACTTTGTTCACATTACAGGAACGAGGAAACGACTACTGGCATACACCACCATCCTCTTTCTTTGAGCCCTGTTCCTAACAGAATTATAGCTTTGACTTTGACTTCACAGTCAGATGTCACCAGGTTCCCCACGTACCCCCAAGATATCATGAGTCTTTAGTCCCAGAATTCTAGGTATGGTCTCCTTCCTGGTCCCCTGCTTTCATTTACCTCAGGTCAGCCTGATCTTCTCATACAGGACAGAGAAGGCTGCAGGTGAGACCGAGGAAACATGGCTGAATATCCACCAAAGACAATATGATAATCCTTATATTACTTTTGAGGCCAGCCACAGCAGGACTTCAGAGGGCTCCCGGCGTCCTTAGCAACTAAATAGCTCCCATGATCTTCCTGTGTGGGACTTCAGGATTGAAAAATGCCATGATCCCACCTGACCATGATATCTGATGTGCTCAGTGCCTGTGATCAGAGAAGTCTTGTCCGCTCAGCTCCTGATTAGGTACGGTAAATGTCAGAAGGGTTTAATATTGTAAGTTATACTGTGGCACAACGTTAGTGCTTTTCAATAGATTTCAATTTTGTTGTCTTCTGTGATACAATATGATGGTGCAGCATGTCATCAGTGTAATGTTAAACCTTGCTACATCTTGTAAGGAGAAGAAGGGCATGTACAATAAGACTTTACAGGGGTTTCTAATCAAGGCATTATGTGTTTTTTTTTTTTACTAAAGCCAGCTCAGGGATTTCTGCGAGTACAACGTGTGAAATCTTTGGCGAACATCTGAGTTTGTCGTCATGTTGTATTCTGAGGGCAGTCTTATATTTGCCTTTATTTGTACACTTTTTAGGCTGTTTACCTATTATAGCTATAAATGTACAAGTAGATCACTAAGATGATCATAATAAATGAATTGTTCTCACTGATATACTGGGTCAGATTTATCAGTAGGTTTTCTTTAGTTCTTTGAAGAAAAATACACGGCAATATATTTGGACAGAGTAATTGAAACAGTCTAAAAGCAAAACAGTCTTAAAGGGGTTGTCCGGGATAACCACTTTTCTAATATGAGGCCGGTCCCCGGTGCTTCGGTGTCTCCCAGCATGGTCCGCTCCTGCTGCTCTGGTGTTTTCTTCTGTCAGAAGTCCCCGTCGCATGTGACCGCTGAGGCCAATCAGACGCCTCAGCAAAGGACACGGGACGTTCACAGGTAGTGATATCCCATATCCTTTCCTTAGACCGCTGATTGGCATCAGCGGTCACGTGAAAGCTGAGGTCAATCAGCAGCCTAAGGAAAGGGACAGGGGACGTCACAATGCAGCAGGGACTTCTGCTAAAACAAGACTGCGGAGCAGCAGGACCAGGCTTTGCTGGCAGACACCAGAGCATCTGGGACAGGTGAGTATGTTTTTGTTTTTTGCTTTTTCACCTTCCCTGTACTTATATTAAAAAAGTGGTTCTCCCAGACAACCCCTTTAATTGCCTTTAGCAACCAATCATAATGAAGCTTCTATTTTTCAGGATTTTGTCAATATTTTGCGCAGAGTACATGAAGGGAAGGCTGCCCAGGAAGTCCAGGAGGTGCAGTTCCAGCCAATAGCTGCAGAGCAGGAAATGATGTTAAAAAGGGAGATGTTTTGACAACTTTTACATTTTTTTGTTTTTACTCATGGTGTAAAGGAGAACACCTTAGCAACTTAAGAAACTACAGTAAAAAATCAATAGCCCTGGTTTTTAAAAGACCCAAGTAGGGCTATTGTACAAGTTAGGACATTTTCCTAGAATTTCACTTTATTTTTAATCATTAAATACTGGCCATTTTCCTGTCTAAAAAAATACTACTTAGAGATAACTATACGTATAAGGCCATCTGCCTTTCAATGGGGAAATCCCATTGAGTACAACAGCCCATTGAGAGGAAGGCCAGGGGATGGAAGTAGTAGTAGCTGTGGTCACAGTGGCAACAATCTCTGCCATATCCTTTGGAGCTTATCAAGGCTGGTGCAGTACAGAGGGAGCCTACAGTGCATATTATAGAAGCCTCCCCGAGCTTGCTGATGGTTGGAGTGCCCTTGGTAGTGAGCACAGGATTGAGACTCAGGAGACAGTGATACAAACAGTTAAACTCATGGCTTATGGGTACAAGAACAGGTGATAAACAGGCATCTTCATCCATAGGATGGAGGTACTTTACTTGGAGACATCCACTGAGGCTAGAGCTGAGATTTTAACATGGTACTCTTCTTGCTGGCAACTTCCACAAAAGCAAGCAGGGATCTCTCCCATCTCCTGACAGTAGAATACCTGACTTGTAGCTGGCTTGGGCCAGCCTAACCAGGTACTCTAGCTCAGACTTCTCACTCTACTTCCTCCTAATACAAGGAGTAAAGGATCAACTCGCTCCTTACTTCTGCCTCCCTCCTCAGAGAAGAAGACTAACTTTCTCCTCCCCTTCATAATTCAAATGGCTTATTCTATTAAAGGTACATTACACATAACATTTACATCTTCATTACGTCAAGGTAAATACAAAGCAAGATGGCCCAGATGAAACTCTTAGTATGTGAATTGTCTCCACGCCTGTAACAACCTGTCTTGAATAAAGAGGACATTTACAACAACTGGTGAATGCCACCACATTATTTCTTTGTTACACACAAATCAAGATGGTTGACTTGTCTTTTGTACTGCCCTCAACAGAACATTACATTAGCAGGTGCCAGAGATGCCTGGCAAAGACTTATATTTGGGGAGCCAAAGAAGTGGCTGCACCCATATACATGGGATTGTATGGGTAGCTCAATGGGACAAAATGTATTTGATCAAGTCTATCGACCAATCACATGACAATATAGTGAGCAAGGGACGAAAGCTAATAAACAATGTATTCTAAGTGGGACAAAAAGATGTGGGGTTCCCAATAAATATTTATTAAGCATCTCTTTTATTAAGAGACACAAACAAAATTCAGTTCATTCTGATGGTAGCGTTGCTATAACTAGTTGCCTAATATGCATGCACTGTAGTGGAGAAGTTGAGCACTATGTCCTCATCTCCATTACAATAATTTATTATATTAGAGTTATTAGAAACAAACACCACCTTTTTGCTTTATAAATGAATCATTTTAATGAAGGATAAAAGTTCAGCAGAAAGTAGATAATATCAAGAAAATAAGAGAATCTGAATATACCGTATGTGCAAAAGGGTTACATTTACAACCTAGTGTAGACATACAGTGATATTCACCATGCCTTCTAGTCACAATCCCTCCCTGTATGCTGTGAGAGTGGAGAGACTTGAGACTTGAGTGGAGAGACTGGTCGGGTTTAACACTTTGTCTGGTAAACCTTTGTGGTTGTTTGATGTACTTTGAAATGTTGATGTTGTTCTGAAACAAAAATTGGATAGTCAAGACTTTAAGGATGTTCATAGATTACCCCCATTTGCTGTGGCTATTACATTGACAATAACCTAAGTATCTTTGATTTGTTATGTATGGTATGCACATACATACAAGCATGGTACTGTACAAAGTCAATCTTGATGTGATATTTAGAAGCAACTGGTATTCAGGTGATTTCTCCGTTTTCTACACGTCTATGAATTAAAATATGCCAGCCAGCCATCTTCGTGATCATCACATAGCTCAAGATTTAGGGACACTTACAAGAGACTGAAGCAAAATAGATGTCACACATGAAAATTTTTTTATCATATTAAAAAATATAGAAAGTGCCTCCTAATTTGAAACCCATGGAAGTTCAGACAAGATGTGACTGGAATACTATTTAATCCAGGAGTCAAAATAAAAGGCCAGTCTGAACTATGCTAATATTGTAGCCACCCCAGACAGTCCAGTATTCATTCCATACTAATATAGTTATTATTTTCAGTCATCTTACCCTTTTCAAATTGGTGAATAGGAGCACTGCAGAGAGAGAAATAAAGTCATACATTACTTTAAATCAGATGCAAAAATATGGCCTGTCTAGGATCAAGCTAGTAATAAATTGAGACCCCTGAGTACAATAATTCACCAAAACAAACTGTAGGGGGGGTGAAACTCTCCCTACTAATGAAGCAGTCCGAGGCATTATACTATGCGGGGCCACTGTAGAGCATTATAATATGTGGGGCTACTCTGGAGCATTATAATGTGGGGGGTCACTTTGGATCATTATAATGTGTTAGACCTCGGTGAACATTATACTATGTGGGGCTGCTCTATAGCATTATATCTATAGCAACTGTGAGGCGCCACTGCAGAGCATTATAATGTGTGCAGTCACTGTGGAGCATTCTATTGTATGGGGCCATTGTAGAGCATTATACAATGGAAGCTACTGTGGAACATTATATGGTGTGGAAGCACTGTAGAGCTTTATACTGTGGAAGACACTGTGGAGCATTATGTTTGTGAGAGGCCATTGAGGAGAATTATACTGTGAGGGCCACTGTGGAACATTCTATTGTTTGGGGCTACTGTGGAGTATTATATTGTGGCAGCCACTGTGGAGCATTATATGGTGTGGCAGCCACTGAAGAGCATTATACTATGGGAGACACTGTGAAGCATTATACTGTGGGAGACACTATGGAACATTATATGGTGTGGAGGCAGTGTGGAGCTTTATACAGTGTGAAGACATTGTTGAGCATTATACTGTGTGGAGACATTGTGGATCATTATACTGTGGAGGCCACTGTAGAGCATTTTACAGTGTGGTACCACTGTGGAGCTTTATACTGTCTGGAGCCACTGTAGAGCTTTATACTGTGTGGGGCCGCTTTGGAGCGTTATACTGTGTGGAGACGCTGTGGAGCATTTTATATTTTGTGGGGAGCACTGGGGAACATTATATATACTGTGTGGGATCACAGGACATGAAACTGCAAGATACATCGGGGAAAAGGGGGGGGGGCTCAAAGATTTTGGCAGAAGGCAGAATACACTGCTAAAAAGCACTGCAAAAGGAAGATTACAACAGAATAAGAGGCTGAATAGCAGTAAGGACATTTATTTTCTAAATCGACTAAGTTTGGTAGAGGGGGAGTCCCCGACCAACTTTAGAAAGTTTGGGAACCACCGCATTAGATTGTCAGTCGAACCCATTGAATTTAGCAGATTTGGACAATGCACATCTATGTGAATGGCCTGCTTTAGTTGTTCCACACTATGAGATAAGCTTATTATCAAGTAATCCTTGTGACAAAAAAGGATTGTCCAAAATGGACCACCCCTCTAGTTTGGAAATATAACTTGTATTTCTACACTTCCTGTGCATAGAATGCTACAGAGGAAAGAATAGGCTTCATGATAATCGAAACCTAGGGAAAGTCTTGGTCAATAGTGGTTAGTAAATTGCTGAGATGGCTTCATACATACAATTTATTTTATACGTTTTTTCTATTACCTTTTCACATGCTGTATGTCATGCCCCTCTAGAAGACGCTTATATGTAGCAATCTCCATTTCCAGGTGGTTCTTCTGATCCATCAGCTGTTTGTATGCTATATTTTGTTGCTCCAGATCAAAGCGTAACTGTGCCAGTTCAGACTCCACATTATTGATCAGGCACTGTAACTGGCCAATTTGGGTACCATAACTAGATTCAGTCTCAAGGAGTGATTCCTCAAGGGCAGAATTCTGAAAAAATGTGAAGCATTTAGACATTTACTAATATCTTGAAATCCTTTCAAGCTCAGTGTGTTACATAAACTTAATGGAAAATGCTGTCAGTCAACATACTCAACATTTACGGTATTAGTAAGTCAACCACAGTATTAATGGTGCATATGATGGCAACTATGGAGATCAAGGGTCTGACTTTCAGGGTATCAGCATATGGCCAGGTTACCGGTCATAAATGGTGAATGAGTGGATACATCCTACAAAGAGAAGTACAGAGGGTCCTCGGTGACACATAAGGGCTAGCGGGATCTGGTGAGATTTACCACCCCATTGTGGTGGAAGTAAAAATTAAGAAGACATCAGCGATATCTCTCTATCCTGCATAGTTGTAGCAAAAGTCCTTATGCACTTGTGCAGTTTATATCCATCGCGTGTGGATCATGTGATGGACATGTTTTATGTATAAGTTGTGAGTGTTTGGAATCACATGTGTAAGTGGAATATTTGGCATGTATTCTATGTTTCAACAGTGCATATGTGGTATATGTATAGCATATGACTGACATATGTCCTGTGTGTGAGTAGTATATGTGTGGGACATGTCCAACATTTGAGTGGCATGTGTGTGCTGTCCTTTGAGCATGACAGGGATGCATTAGGGGAAACTACATACATTTCTTGACATCATACCATGCTTAGTTGACTTTGAAGTTCTATTTCTAAAGTCTGCATGGTGCGCTTTAACTCGGTGAGGTTACCAGAAACTGACTGCAGCAATTCTGACCCAGAAATAATCTCTTGATTCAGTTCTTCACTCTGCAATAAAATAAAAAGACAAGATGGAAGATGCTGTATCAAATAATGAAGAGTCAAAGCCAGTGACATACGTTTCTGAACCCCAAAGCAAATTCTGCAGCAAAGTCCTTTATCTACTATGTGACATTTATAACACTAGTCTTTTCTTATATGGCAGAGTATCTGTAATGTATAGACATCTAGATGGAGTTTTATTATTATAACCAGGCAAACCAAGGTCCACAGAGCTTAAAAAGTCATTGGCAAACATGCTGTGTGCTTGTTAAGCCAAGTCTAGGGAGGACAGAGTGTTTTCTTTGACTGTTTGCATACACTAGTGGCTGTCCTTGGGTGTTATAAGCCTGAGAGAAGTGGTGTAACCAAAGTTCTATGGGCCACAGTGCAAACTTCAACCGAAGCCCCCTACCCCATCCCGAAGGCCTATTCTTGATAGCAACGGTTATGGGTGCCACAGCGGTGTTCTATAGGCATGAAAGGGATACAGCTATAGTACCACCGCTACAATCAAAAATACACTGAGAAAGCAAACAAACAATGCAAACAATGCTGGTAGCTGTACTCTCTGAGATACAGCTGATTCTGACAGTCTGATCCTCACCGATCTAAAATTGATGGCCTATCTTAATAACAGGTAATAAGAGATCAGTCTAACATCACTGCTGATCAGCTGTTTAAGGAGCAGTGTTGCCTGTGTGAGACCCCTTCACTGTTTATATCACACGAAATCTATTTTAAAGCGTAATTTTAGCCTTTAAACTTATTTATATGAAGGGATCATGGTGCTTGCACAAGCGCAGCATTACCTTCAAACATCAACAAGCAGGGGCCCCAGGTGTTGGACTCCTCTGATCAGTTATTGATGACCTATCGTGTGGATAGATCATCAATATCAAGTAACTAGAATAACCCTTTAAGGCTGAAACCCCATGTTGCAAAAATGCAGCATTTTTGTGGCAAAAAAACGCTGCATTTTACAGTACCTGGCTAATCCCATCCACACATTGCTGAAAAAAATACGCAGCAGAAAAGCAGTGTTTTCAAAAACGCTCACATTTTCCGTATAGGTATAATAGAGGGAAAATGTCAGCAGAGGAAAGAAATGCGATGCATTTCCGCCATGTTTTTTTTTTGCAGCTTTTTTTTTTTTTTTTTCTTGCTGCGCTTCACTACGTGTCCCCTCAGCCTAAAGGGGTTTTCCATCTTTTAAACATTGATGGCCTGTCATTAAGATAGGTCATTAATTTTAGATTGGCGGCGATAAGACTGTATGTTTACAAAGGAGACAGCTGTCGGGGAATCAGCCTTTCCCCGATCACTTTCATGATGCTGCAGGGCCCTGCACCAAAGGCTAAAATTGAGAAATTAACTATAGATAGTAACTAAAAGTAATCTAAACACTATATAGTTTGCACATGTCAATGTGCTACTGATTTACGATTATGGGAAGCACATTGCCCTTTCTCATCAGCGACCCCACTCATTTTGCATTGGCCTGTGTAAATAAATAAGCTTATGCAAAAAAGTGCCAATTGACATCTGTCTCATTGATCGTTACTTATTCTGACCAGGATGGACCAGTGTAAATGGAGCCTTACTCATATTCTGCCCCAGAAATCATGCAAAGCACAAGCCCAGCAGCTTTTTACCCAGAAGTCACTTCCCTTACAGTTAGTCCTGAATGGTTAGAAACTAAAAGCAAGTAAACCAGATGGACATAAAACATATACAAAGCCAATTGAACTTGAATTTGACTTTTTACCCTTGCAAGGAAGATTTCTTCAACCTCTCGTAGATTTCTTTCCATCAGATTTTCATACTGCTGTCGGATCTTTGACAACACACTATTTAGATCCACACATGGTGCAGCATTCACTTCAACACTGACCCTGGCACCAAGCTGTGTACGTAGACAGTTCACTTCCTGTAAAAATAATAATAATATCAATCTGGAGCTATAAAACTTACCTAAAATAACCTAGAAATCTGCTATGAAGCTGCAACCCAATTAATCTTATCTTCCTCTAAGAACAGATGACCAAGATGACTGACATCCACCATAGACATCAGATTCCAAAATCCTTAAACTGATGCCTCTGGTTCCTACTACTCCACACTATACCTCCTCATGTCTCTTCTTCAGTTCTTGAAGCTCCTCCTGAAGGTCATGAATAGTCATCTGTAAGTTACATATCTCCATGTTAAGTCTTTCTAAAACTCTTTGGAGACCATTAATATCAGACTCAATGTTTGTTCTCAGACTCATTTCCAGTTGGAGCCTGAAATGATAGAGAAAGACTTCATTCAATTATGATCAATGTCACGAATTATTGAACAGAAGCTGTCATGTTGTACATGTGCTCTAGGCTCAGTCTCATTCACTTTCTTGTACAAATTTGCCCACAGAGATAGCTGAGCTCTCAATCACTATGCAGACTATAGAATAAATGAATAAAATGCAAATTATACTGCATTTCCTAACTGAACTAGATATTAATATGCGCAATTCTTCTCGCTCATCGCTCTATAAAATGTTACCCACTGAAAAGACACCATGTTCAACATGTCAGGTTCCACGACATCTCATCTTTAACTTACTTGTTCTTAAAGTCATCAGCAGCCATTTTGGCATTGTCCATGTCCAAAAACACTTTGGCATTTTCCACATAGGCTGCAGGAATCTATGAAACAATGCAGATAGAGTTATATGAATCAATATGTTATATGGCATATTACTTCTTTTCTCTCCTATACGCCCACACAGCAGTATTACTTTAAGAGAATGTTAAAGGAGTTGTCCTGTTTTAGGAAGAAATCAGCCACAGGGAATGTGTTACAACAAAAAACCAAGGGATCATTACCTTTTGCCATTACTGACCTCAGCAGTATACCAGATTGAGTAGGTCAGTACCCCCTGATTTGTTATGTAAAGGGAACCTGCCACATGGAAAATGCAATCTTATGTACAAGTAGCCTGTTATAGTAAAGAAGGAGCTGAGCAGACTGATATATAGCATTGTGTAAAAATATTCAGTATAACTTTGTCATTTATCTCTGCTCTTTCTGTGTTGAGAAGTCAAGAAGGCAGTCCTATCAATGAGGTGGTTCTTTCTCTGTATGCACAGTTATAGAGGGAAAGCTGTCAATCACTTATAGGACCGCCTCCATGACTTATCAACACAGGAAGAGCAGAGATTTCAATGGATAAATGACACGTCATACTGAGTCTTTTCCCACAAATGTATGTATTGATTTCTGGTGTATAACATGTTTCCTGCAGACTAAACAGCATTCTCTATGTGACAGGTTCCCTTTAAAACATTTCCTGACTGTGGATGATTTTTTTTTTGTTTAAAACAGATCAACCCCTTTAAGTTATTTTATAATAATGAAATATTATATGAAACTTTATATTGGCAACCTTCAATAAACTTGAGTTCTGCTGAAGAACCACATGGATTCAGCATTCATTGTATCAAACATATATACCCAAACTCTATATGATTTATATAGAATATACTTTAGAAGAATTATTCAGACAGACTATACTGTAGGACAAGAGATGGAATTTAATAACACATACCTCAAATCTACAAGCGTTTGCAAATGTCTCTACCTGTTCCAGCCATCTGATCAGTAGTACTATAATACATTTTGTTAAAAAAAAAATCCTAAAAACACATTATAAGGAAACACAACATATTCAGAATATAGATGTAGAATAAAACTTAAAGTCTACCTAAGGAAAGTATAAACTGCAAGAAAGCCACAGTGACTCAGTGGTTATCACTGTTGCTTTGCAGCACTTGGGTTCTAGGTCTAAATTTGACCAAAGGCAACATCTGTTTGTATGTTCTCCACACCAGAAAATTGGAATGGTTTACATCTGGGTTTTCCCATTTTCTTCCACACTCTAAAAAACCTTCTAGGTTAATTGACTTCTTATGAAATTGGCCTTCACTTGCGTTTCTGATTTAGGAAAATCATATCAGTCCCACTAAAAATAGGCACATATAACTTATAAGTGTTGACCATAACTTTACAGTGCTGTGGGATATGTTGACGTTAAATTAGCAACTAAAAATAAAGACCATGAAGGTGTAATTGTTAAAATTACCTGTTTTTGGAGCTCCTGAATGGTCCTCAAGTAATTGCTGCAGTCAGGCAGACCATCAGGCTGGTTCTTTTCATACCATTGCCGAATGTTCCTCTCCAGTTGGCTATTTTCTTGCTCCAAGGAACATACTTTTTCCATATATGAAGCTAACCGGTTGTTTAGCAGCTGCATGGTTTCCTTCTCATTGCAACATAAGAGACCATCATACCTTAATATATTGTGAGCTCCATGACTGATAAATTGATTTCCATGGCTATAATGTGCAATTCCAGAGTTCCAGCCTTGAGTGAAGTGATTGGAGATACTAATGCCTTTTCCACCTGATCCTCCATGGACACTAGGAGCTCTGAAATGACCTCTGTGGCATATCTGATGGTTTACCCCATGGTGGGAATTAATGGATGTTACCTGATGAACAGGTGTATTTTGAGTTGGTGTTTGGCAGCTTCCTTGGATTGATCCAGATCTAACCTGCTTCATGCTTTGGGTCATGGCGGAGATAGAATGAGATCTACTATGGACGGAGCCACAAGTTATGCTATAGCTTGAGCTAGGTCGTTTACTTGATCTTTGCTGTTGGAGAAGCTTTTATAAAGCTTCAAAGATGTTGTAAACTGAATGTTATTGTTATGAAACTGTAAAGGGTGCAATATAGATGAAGAGTCATTGATGAAAGGGCGGTTATTCATTATAATGGTGTATTCTGACACACCCCAAATGTATGACTGACTGACAAACTGTTGTTGTCACAATTTCATATAATAATCTGATACAATTATATTGAAATTTTAATCGACATACCATTTAGATGAAGAATCTTTACAATAGTGACAAACACAGAACAATAACTAAACCGTTATAAAATAAGTAAGCAATTATTTCTTCTAAGCGAATATTAACATTGACACATCACGTATTTACATGTTTCAGTATAAACAGTTAATATAGCATTGGACACACACAACTTCCAAAGGGTTTTCTACATCTACAATATTGATGTCTTACCCTTGGAATGGGTCATCAATATACAATCGGAGGAGGTCTGACTCTTGCAGCCTCCACTGCCATCTTGCTGTGTAGCATAATAGGTGTACAACAATTATCAATAGCAAAGATAGGCTATAAATACCCAAAATCAAAAATAGAAAATATGGGATGTCACTATCCAAATAGGGTATATTAAAACATATAAATCTTTATTAAATCAAAAGTTAAAATATCGAGCTTATCACTTCAAAGGTGTTAAAAACATAGCTTAGAAATAGTCTGGGGGTGGAAGAGAAGCCAAATATGTTAGTCCTTCTCCAAAAGATGCACCCAATTCAAATATAGAGTGACACCTCAGGGGAAAGTGAATGCTGCTCTTATCCCTAATATCAACTAGCGATACAGCAAACAAGAGTAGCCCACGATTTATCTAGGCTGTTCCCTCAACAATCCACCCCTGGGTGTAACTCATAGATCAAAGGTAAAAACTCAGGTGGTAATAACCACAAACAGACATTGGCTTCTCCAGCAAGTCAAGATTGTTATTGACACAGCGGAGAAGGCCTATACTGTCCTGAGAAATCCAAAGGCTAAAGGCATGTAAGCCTAAGGCGTTAAATAGATAGCGCTAATCCACAGTGAAGTGCCAATATAATATCAATGTAGCACTCAGCAGGTAGCGTTCATCTATAATAAAACGTCTGACGCGTTTCTAGAATAAAGATCGTTTCTATCGTGTCATCAGAGGTGAAAAATATATATCTAGGCTATTGTAGCAACGTTTTTGAAGAGCTATAGTTCCCCCCGCTCCCTATCGGCTCTGATATGTGGCCGTGCATAGGAGCGTAGGCGCCAGCCTCTTAAAGTCGAAAGCCCACCTTCTTTCTTCAGTATCAGCAAATCAGAGGACGCCACATAACTCCGCCTATCACTGGCTAACATGTTGTGCGCCCATCCACACATGTGCACTCAACCACCAATAATTCGGCTTCGCCCACTGATGACGTCATTAGGCGCCGCCCTGCCGGCGATTTGTAAACAATAGCGATATGCTAATCCAGTATCGCTTCATATTCGCACAGGGACCGCAATCGCAGGTGCTAAAATTATATAGCAAGATCCAATAAACAAAAAGGAATAAGTGAAAATATATTAGGCATATCAGAAAAGATGGATCACAATACTTATAGCAAGGCAACCACATACATCATTAACCCAGCATATGGATAATTGACAATCTAAGGATATAAGGAAAACAGATCCAAAATATCACTACCAGGCAATCTGTAAATATACAATACAAAAAATTACACTATATAAAGGAAGTTTATGAAATAGTGTCATTAAGTCCTAGAGGTTTCACTGTTTGTAGATAAAAATTCCATCGTGCCTCTCGTTGTAAAACTTTGCGATCAAAATCGCTTCCTCTAGGAGATGGATAAACAAGTTCTATTCCCTGAAACCTCATATTAGAGGCTTCTCCTCCATGAACATTCCAGATGCGCCTGGCAATAGGAGTATCTTCTTGTCTCGAGATGTCATTTATGTGGTCACGTATTCTCCTACGGAATTCCCTCACTGTTTTCCCTACGTACTGGGTTCCGCAGGAGCCAAATACACTACTTCCTGAGATTTGCAATTGATGACATTTTTATTGCAATATTCCCTTTTTCTGCTGGTGCTTGAAAATGTTTTACTAACATGTACAAAGTCACATGCCCGACAGTTGCCACAATGGTAAGTACCGACCATCTCACTAGTTTGCTTATGTAGCCAATTGTCCGATTTTATTGATTTAAGATGGCTATGTCCTCTTCGATAAGAGATGGACAGTTTTGGACTTAAACTTAGTCCAATATCAGGCTCTGATCTTAAAATGCTCCAAAAGTCTTGTAGTATTTGCCTAATATCACAATGGGCCCTATCATAACTGCCGATGATTCGTAACTCATTCTAGTCACTTCTCCCCCTGGGCTGTAACAAACTGCTCTGCTCACAGGCAGTTGCATGTTGGTAGGCATTTCACAAGACTCTATCCGGATACCCACTGTCTCTAAATCTATTTTGCAGCTTAGCAGCCGCATTTTGATAATCTGAAAACAATGTACAATTTCTGCGAATGCGCAGGAATTGTCCCTTTGGGATGCCTCTGTGCAGGGAATCTGGATGCCAGCTATCCCATTTTAAGAGGCAGTTCGTTGCTCTCTCTTTACAGAAGATATTCGTTTTAAGTCTTTCTTCTAGGGATTTACAGATCTTTAGATCCAAAAATGTTATGGATGTCTCCTGTATGTCTGCTGTAAAGAATAGGCCAAAGTCATTGATTTTGAGTGATCTAACAAACTCAATATATTGGTCCCTTGTACCACTCCAAAGCACCAACACATCATCAATGAATCTAATCCTCATCAATATCATTGATTACCAATGTTCCATCATCTCCAAAAGACCACCTCCTTCTCCCACCAGCCCAGATATAAATTTGCGTACGTGGGTGCACAAGGGCTCCCCATAGCTATGCCTCTGAGCTGGTGGAAGAAGTGGCGATCAAATAAAAAGGTGTTGTTAGAGAGTACGAAATCAAGAAACTCCAAAACGAATCCATTGTGGGCCAAGAAATTATTGCCCCTTATCTTAAGGAAGTCCCCTACAGCCCTAAACCCCTTATCATGGAGTATGGAGCTGTAGAGGGCTTCCAAGTCAAGGCTAGCCAGTCAGGTATCGGGAGGTGCTGTGAGGTCTTCTAGACATTTGAGTACGTCTGTGGTATCCTTGATATAGGAAGGCAGTGAAAGGACGAAGGCCCTCAATATCTCATCAATATAGAGCGAGGCATTCTGGTAGCATAAACGCAAATTCGCTCTCACTGATGAGATGATCTTCCTTGGCCTTCATCAAAATAGTTCTCAATTTGGAAAGGTAGTGTGATGTGGGATTGTGAGATAACACCTCATAACATTTTACATCATCAAGAATATTTTTACACATTTTGATGTACATTTCACGATTCATCATAACTAAGTTTCCGCCTTTATCTGCCAGTTTTATTACAACTGACTCATAATAGCCTTTGAGAGTGACTTGCACTTGTTTCCATATCTCCCATCCCCTTTTTATACATTGTTTTTAATACCTATATTTTAAAGTCTCTAAAGACTGATGACCATATGTGCATGGTTGCTATCAACTAAGTTATTGGGAATTTCAAACACTTCTCAATTTTGTCATATTAACAATAAGGGGCTATTCATGCGTAGGAATCTGACGTTGAATTTGAGGCGGAATCCACCTCAAAATCCACCTGAAATGGGCCTCCCATTCATTCTATAATCCCAGGCAGTACCTGATTTTTCAGCTAGCAGGAAAAATAAGCGTCCTGGCCGTTCTTCAGGCAGATTCTGCCTAAGAATTCCCATTGAAATGAATGGGAGGCGGAAAATACACATTTTCAGCATAGAATTGGTTGCAGAATTAGACAAGTAATTTGTCAAAATCCACTCACAGAATTTGGAATTTGGCCCTGCCAATAAAGGCAAAATAGAGTGCCCCTCTTTTCCAAATTCTGCTTCAAATTAAGCATTAAAATCTGTGACAAACTCAGCGTCAAATTCTTACGTGTAAACACCCCCGAACCATAAGATATACATTTAGACATTTTTTTTTTCTGCTAGAAGGGTCTCCTGGTAATAAGCTGAACATAGGGTGTTGCTTCCTGGAGCCCAAGTAGCCAAGTGTAAACTGTGTGGTTAACCTGGAAATAAGAGAGAGGGAATTAAAGGGGTTTTTGAGGCCTTTAACACTGATGACCCAAAGACACATCCTTAGGGGTTTTTCAGTTAAACACTGCAAGGGAGTTTCCAACGGAGACTCAGGCGCAGATGTGAACATAAACTTATACATAAAAAGATGATTATCTGTATTGCTTCATGGGTACCTTTAAAGGTATATTTCTGCTCCTATTAAAGGATGTATGTCACTATTATTAGTTTGAGAAGCATTTTAGACGTGACAGACTCCCTTTAAGGCATTTAGTTTTGCAGACCAACCATTTGTATGCATCCATGCTGAATAAACATAGAGATCTGCCGATGTTTCAAAAAGGCTTTTATGTTCTAAGATTCTTATCAGCTCAAACATCCCCTATAGCATTTGACGTAGATTAAAACTGAAGATCAGCACATTTTAGAGAATTCAAATGATCATTCAACAAGGCGCATACCTTGTCACTACATTTCACAATATTTCCACCATCTTGTGTACAATGACTATGAGAACATAACTGATGACTACTTACTTTATTGAGTTGTGAGCTACAAATTCATTCCTTTGAACTTGAAGTTACTGGATGTGATCTCAGAATGAGAAACCAAAATGTTAACTCTTCACATTTATAGACAGTAGTTTAACTACGTCTGTTGTCATATATGTCACTTTTTTGTTTCTATGTACCAAATACTATTTACTACAGGTCAAACAGGATCATTACAAAAGACAATACAAGATAATAAAAAAGAATATCAATTCTGATCATGTGAAATCCAATGGCCTACAATTTCTGGAAATCCAGTATTGCGTAATATTAGGAAGCCAAACATAGTCTGGCATGGGGGCAAATACTGACTGGGAAAGACTAGTCATCACCTTTGCTGCTACATAACCCACTTAATATGGGTAGTCTAGCACAGAGATCTGTAGGATCAAGGACTTGGCCTGATGATACCACAGTGAAGACTAGTAATATGAAGCACATTCTTATACATCTATTTGTGGAACACTGATACTATATTTTAGTGGAAAGGGGACGTTATGGTTCTATAATGTGAGCCTAGCTGATATTATAAAGAAAAATTTATGAAAAAAATTGTGAAAATTGTAACTTCATTGATGGACAAATTTTTCTTATTACAGAGTCTCAGTTGGTTCAACACGAATATTCCAAATTTTTTGTTTCATAACGAAATTGAACAATTGGGGAGTTGCCTTGAACTAACTAAAATGGGCGCCATGACATGCATTGCGATAAATATACTCTGGGGTCTCTTTAGAAGAAACCAATACAAATATATGGAGAACATAAGAACTCCTTGCAGATGCTCCTTGCTCAGATTTAAACCCAGGACCCCAGACAATAGTGTTAACCACTGAGTCACTGCACTGAAATTTCATGGATCTTGATTTTCAACAATAGTTAGTAAACCATAACTTACTGAAAGCTCATTTACTTAAATTTTTGTACATTTCCAAGGAAACCAGATATCATTACTGTCCAGAGGGCTTGCACAAAAAAAAGATGATGACAGTGTCCTCCTTTAACCTCTGTGGGAACCAGGACTTAATACTGTCTATGCAAAGCACAACATGCCAGGTCCCCAAGAGTGAGAAATGCTGTTTGTAGTTGCTTTCCATTGCCCAATACCCCTCCTGGTCAGGACTAAGGAACACTGACCTATGATATAAGGCCATGGTACTACCATCATGGAGTGGCTTCAGGAGCTGCAGCACATCACATTATGACATCATGTTGAGTTGCAGAGGAGCCAGGAACACAGAGGTGTGAGTATTAATTAATATCAGCCACTACATATTTACTATTACTATTTTACTTACAGTGGGGGAAAAAAGTATTTAGTCAGCCACCAATTGTGCAAGTTCTCCCACTTAAAAAGATGAGAGAGACCTGTAATTGACATCATAGGAAGACCTCAACTATGAGAGACAAAATGAGAAAACATATTTAGAAAATCACATTGTCTGATTTTTTAAGAATTTATTTGCAAATTATGGTGGAAAATAAGTATTTTGGTCACCTACAAACAAGCAAGATTTCTGGCTCTCACAGACCTGTAACTTCTTCTTTAAGAGGCTCCTCTGTCCTCCACTCATTACCTGTAGTAATGGCACCTGTTTGACATTGTTATCAGTATAAAAGACACCTATCCACAACCTCAAACAGTCACACTCCAAACTCCGCTATGGTGAAGACCAAAGAGCTGTGGAAGGACACCAGAAACAAAATTGTAGACCTGCACCAGACTGGGAAGACTGAATCTGCAATAGGCAAGCAGCTTGGTGTGAAGAAATCAACTGTGGGAGCAATAATTAGAAAATGGAAGACATACAAGACCACTGATAATCTCCCTCGATCAGGGGCTCCACGCAAAAGCTCACCCCGTGGGGTCAAAATGATCACAAGAACAGTGAGCAAAAATCCCAGAACCACACGGTGGGACCTAGTGAATGACCTGCAGAAAGCTGGGACTAACGTAACAAAGGCTACCATCAGTAACACACTACGCCGCCAGGGACTCAGATCCTGCAGTGCCAGACGTGTCCCCCTGCTTAAGCCAGTACATATCCGGGCCCATCTGAAGTTTGCTAGAGAGCATTTGGATGTTCCAGAAGAGTATTGGGAGAATACCATATGGTCAGATGTAACCAAATCAGAACTGTTTGGTAGAAACACAACTCATCGTGTTTGGAGGAGAGTGAATGCTGAGTTGCATCCAAAGAACACCATACCTACTGTGAAGCATGGGGGTGGCAACATCATGCTTTGGGGCTGTTTCTCTGCAAAAGGACCAGGACGACTGATCCGTGTACATGAAAGAATGAATGGGGCCATGTATTGTGAGATTTTTAGTGCAAACCTCCACTCAAGAGCATTGAAGATGAAACGTGGCTGGGTCTTTCAGCATGACAATGATCCCAAGCACACCGCCAGGGCAACGAAGGAGTGGCTTCGTAAGAAGCATTTCAAGGTCCTGAAGTGGCCTAGTCAGTCTCCAGATCTCAACCCCATAGAAAACCTTTGGAGGGAGTTGAAAGTCCGTGTTGCCCAGTGACAGCCCCAAAACATCACTGCTCTAGAGGAGATCTGCATGGAGGAATGGGCCAACATACCAGCAACAGTGTGTGCCAACCTTGTGAAGACTTACAGAAAACGTTTGACCTCTGTCATTGCCAACAAAGGATATATAACAAAGTACTGAGATGAACTTTTGTTATTGACCAAATACTTATTTTCCACCATAATTTGCAAATAAATTCTTTAAAAATCAGACAATGTGATTTTCTAGATATTTTTTCTCATTTTGTCTCTCATGGTTGAGGTCTATCTATGATGTCAATTACAGGCCTCTCATCTTTTTAAGTAGGAGAACTTTCACAATTGGTGGCTGACGAAATACTTTTTTCCCCACTGTATATCACATATATAACTTATTCCACAGCAATTTTACAGATGTTATCATCACTCATGGTCCCAAGTAGGGTTAAAATCTCTATCAGTATGTCTTTGGAGTGTGGGAGGGAATGCAAACTCTTCGCAGATGTTGTCCTTGGCTGGAATCAAACCCAGGACTCCAGTGCTGCAAGGCAACGGTGCTGACCACCGAGCCACTGCTGTTCTCTGTTTTGCGGGACAGTGCCTGGAATAAATATTTGCCAGTCACTGCAAATGACCTTAAATATTCAGGGCAGTCCTGGCAAATTTGTGACTGTTGGCAAGTATGTGGTCAGTAGGGGTCTCCCTGACCTTTGGGGCCCCACAAAATTGAGGGGGTTGCATTGTGGAAAACACTGCTTGTCTTCTTCAACTAACTGATTGTGGTCCACAAAGAGGGATTATACTTGAAGGAGGTGAGTGTGCATTTTATCAGTCCTGACTTATCAGATGTTCACCACAATAGGTCGTTTCTATTAGTGTATATTCAGATGGGAACATTAAAGTATTATATACAAGAAAAAAAGAGGTAAAGTTAGCTTTAACACCTAGGCGCCAGGTATAAATCCATTCAAGCCATAGTGTGAATTCTAATAAGAATTTATGTTCTGACTGAGTCTAATGAATCTGCATGAATATTTATTGCATAGTTGTAACCTACATTTCTATGACACTGGGATATGACCAGGTTTAATTATTGACACTGAGTCATTGTGGACACTCCTTCTGAGAGGTCTTTTTACATTGACGTGCTAGAATAGTCAACATGGTACATGGCTGTGAATGACTCTAGTCATAGTGAGACATGTATTTATCGCCTTACTAACATAGTAAGGTGAAAAGTAATGCTAAAATTACCAGTTAACCAGTTAAGTTAACCCAAACTTCTGTAGTTGTTTAAACTGCTGTAGTGTGATATCGTATCACAGAAGACAACAATAACCAACAAAAAGTCATTGAAAAACATATTTCCTGTGACTTATAATTGTTCTCAGTTTAACCAATTGCAGAAGTTCGGGTTAAGTCTACTACATCTGTATATATTCTTCAGATTATTTGACTCCTAAAATTGTCCTAAATAGGGATTCTTATAAAATAAGATCTTGGTAATATGGGGCCTCAGCAGGTTTGGACTGGACCACAAGAGGATCTTCTGGTGGGCACAGTATCTGACACATTGACAGACACAGCAGAAGGCATCTATATATGAAGCCTTTGAAGCCAGTCAGCGGCATCAGGCATTGTGATATCCCTCTATTTTTTGCCTGATACCCCTATACAGTACACTGCCGTACAGGAGCACAGAAGCCTATGGCCACTTTATACCAGTAGCCTAGAAAAAAGAGAAAATGCCACACAAGTGGCAAGATGATATCACTGAGTTGTAGACTGGAAGAGGCCCATAAACTTCACCACACTGTACGACAATAGTGAGGTGACTATTGGCTCTTTTAAATATCTTTTTGGGGATCTTGTGGGGTCTATGTAGGGAAAAATGTTACTATAGGAGAGCAGTATTCTTTTTAGTGGAAGATGGGGCACTAGGCACTATAGACGTCTATAGGAGTCCACAGTAATTAAAGTTCCTCCTAGAGATCCTTTCCTTAGGGGCTCTATAGAAAATAATACAAAGTAATAATGCCCCTTCTGAACCACCACAAAGGCAATAGTACCTCTTTGCATTCCCATAAGGTAATAGTACCCTTTTATGACTCTACAAATTAATAGTGTCCTATTTGTGACCCCATAAGGCACAAGTGTCGCTTTTGCCCCAAAAAGGTAATACTACTCTCCTATAATAGCACAGACCAGTGGCGGCAAACTCTTATGACACCCAGTTTCTTGGTATAAATATTTATTGAAAACTCCGTATGACACTTGCAACTTTCACAAACAGGAAAAGATATGATTGTGTTCAGCATCTCACTCATTGCCTCACTCCTGGGGGTTCTCTTAGTAGCCAATCCTTGATGAAGAACAGTTATAGGCTGCAGCCTAGTTATACAATGTCTCCCAGTCTGAACCACTATTAAAAAGTCCATAACTTGCATTAATAGCACGCTTCAAATGGCACCCCCCGCCTTCAGTAAGGGTCCCATTCTAAAAAGGATGCAAGCTCAGGCAACTGTTGCTGAAGTATCTATCTCTGAAGCTTGGTGCCTGATATGCTTTGAAGCCTTTCTGGTCCTGACTCTGCTCAGCGGTTCCCTGCTGTATATCCTGACATCAGTCTGGACGCTGTGCTGGGGAAACATGTGGCCTTCCCCCTCCACATGGTCTCCTCCTCAAAGCCATTGGCACAGTAACTACTACGCACTCTGGTTCTTTGGCTGTTCCAGTTTGCATGCCTTCAACGCTCTGGGCCACAGGACTCTTCCTCTCCTAACCTCTGTTTCTCCCAGATTGGTCAGATTGTTTCTCTCTTGTTGTTGTGTATCCATGGCTGCTGTGAGTCAGGGGATCAGCTCTCTGTGGTGATACAGGGGAAACCTCCTGCACTACACACCCACTCACCACACTAGGCTACCTCCACTGTGAAATCCTATAACATCTTCTTCCCTACTCAGAACGACTCCAGACTTCAGCAAGATATGCATTTGTATCTCCTACACCAGTGATGGCTAACCTTTTAACCCCTTCAGGTCTGAGCCCAAAAGTGCGTTAAAGACCAGGCCTCATTTTTAAAAACTGACATATGTCACTTTATATGGCAATAACTTTAAGACGCTTTAACTTGCACAAGTGATTTTGAGATTGTTTTTTCGTGAGACATTGTACTTTATGTTAGTGGTAAACATTGATCCATATTTTTGTATTTATTTATAAAAAAATAGGAAATTTGATGGAAATTTGGAAAAAAATCGCAATTTTCAAAATGTGAAATGCTCTGCTTTTCAAACAGATAGTCATACCACCCAAATAAGTTAATAAATATTATCTTTTTTTTTATATGTCCCACTAAGATACCTGAACCAACGATAGTCTAATCACTGATTCAGCACTATAGACTGCAATACACGTGTATTGCAGTCTATACAGGAATTCAGCCTATGTAGACATAGGCTGATTACCAGAGGTCCCGGCAGGATCAACCAGGTACTGGGGGCTTCAGGCAGCCTGGGGTCACTGGCCAGACCCTGGGCTGCATATTATAGATATCGGCACCCCCCCGATCTCTCCGCGGGGGGGTGCCGGGGACGGCAACATGGCGGAACCCCTTGGATGCCGCGGTCATGTTTGGAGGTTAAGGAGCAGGGTGTTAGCTGTCAGTTACAGCTAACACCCTCTCCCGATGCTGCCCGTGGCACTCAGTGCCGCTAGCAAACACTTAAAATGCCGCGGTCGCTATTGACCGCAGCATCTTAAGGGTTAAACAGCGGGGATCACTGGTTATCACAGTGTTATCACTGGTCCCCGCTGTTGCAGCGGGAGCCTGGCTGTCCAATACAGCCGGGCTCCCGCGGTGATCGCACGGGCTCTGCTTCTGAGCCCGCTCGATCACCGTCACGTACCTGTACGTGGGGATGCGGTAACTAACCACATTCTCCCACGTACATGTACGTGAGAATGCGTGAAGGGGTTAAACTCGGTGTATGAAAATTCGTAAAAAAAAACCTAGTTTAACCCGTGTGCCGTGTCACATATAGAAATATCCATAATTTTGTGATATTTGTAGCTCTAGTAAAAAAAAAAAAAGAGTTATATTTGTGATATATGTATTTGTATTATATGTATTTCTGGCCAGTCACACAGTATATGACCCCCTTTTCTGGTCCATCACACAGTATATGACCCCCTTTTTCTGGCCCATCACACAGTATATGACCCCCTTTTTCTGGCCCATCACACAGTATATGACCCCCTTTTCCTGGCCCATCACACGGTATATAACCCCCTTTTTTTATCCCCCACACGGTGTATAACCCCCTTTTTTTGCTCCCACAGTATATGAACCCCTTTTTTTACCTGAACACACAGCATATGAGCCCCCTATTTATAGCCCCCACACAGTTTGTGACATCTTTTATACTCCCCACACAGTATATGACCCCAGGAGCGTGGACAGGTGAGTAAAAAGTATCGGCAGCTGCTTATTGCAATAACACAATAAGTAGCTGCCGATGCATGTCACCCAAAATGTCTTGGCGTGTCACCTGTGACACGCGTGTCATAGGTTCACCATCACTGTCCTACATATCGGAGAGTAGGAGACAGTAGAGGAGGATTGAAGATGCACACACCGTAGCTGCACAATGTAGGGAAGAAGATTTCACATTGCACACTGTGTTAATGTGGCGAGGAGACCCTGTTGAGCTTCCTAGTTTAAGGACCTTGGCGAAAATATGACCAATATGACTCCTACAGTTATATCATATGCTAAATGTATCCAAATTCTGAAATTCGAATTTGTTTTAGTCTTATTTAATGTTAATCTGACATCAGGACATGATCTTATAAATCCATTTTATCTGCAAAATTGGCTAATAACATTCAATTTGTAAGGGATGTAATCTTTGTTACCCTTCTTATATATAACTATATTTGGCCTTTATATTGGGCAGATTCCCTTTTATTATGTCATATTCGACAGGTCACTGTTAATGGGGTCACTTGGCGTCCAATGAGAAAGGAGTCTGTTGTTGTCAGGATAGGCCAAGTCAGAGATTCATGCTTATGTAGGGGCAGTACTGCAGCATTAAGCAATGCCAAAGTAAGTCAGATAAGGGTAAATCAAGATCAAGCAGAAGGAAGCGGGGTGGGTATGGTTTTGACAGTGTGGCAGATAGAGGGATCCTGCTACATGTGCTGTGATCGCAGTAAGCCTGATGACATGAGATGAACCAGATAGTGAGGGATACTCATTGGCTAGAGTGACTGAAGAAGCGATTTTAGGCAAAATGTAGCCCTGGCCAAACTTAAAAGAAGAACTGTAAATGCTAAAAGATATAGTGACAACAACACAGTGCCATAATATACACTTGAGCACTGTCACTACACAGGCAAATATTAGCTATATTACTACTATACAAAGCTTAAATAATTCCATAATACCATTATTGCATATTGCCATTACATTGCAACTCAACCATTCAGTGTCCTTATATTGTGAGATACCAGTCTTATATCACCACAAACTCCACATTTTGCTATGCCCAAATCTGCCCCTGAAGTTGCTGGGGATCTGCAAATTATTTAACGAATGATTTTATTTATTTCTTCATTTATTCAGTCTTGGGTCTCAAACTCAGACCCTTTTGTATGCGAAGCAAAAACCTTAAACAGGACCTATCAACACCTCCACCAACGCAAGTTCTTAGCATCTGTTAATAGGTGCTGCTCCACTGATTCCAGCACATTTTCTCTTTAGCCCCCACCATTCTCAAGCAAGAAGCGCAGTTAGTTTTGGTGCCTGATGTGCTATTTATGCTCTGTAATGTCAGAAGGGCAGTGTCAGGCATGGGGCCTGATTCAGAGCTCCAATCAGAAGCAGCCAGTGTCAGAGCTCAGAATCACACCCCCGTCTGCTTCTGCCTGACACCGCCCTCCTGACAATACAGAGACTAAATAGCATGTGAGGCACCACAACTAACAGTATTGATTGCTCGGGAACGGTGGGGGCTAGAAAAAAAATTCCAACTATGCTGAATTCAGTGGAGAAGCAGCTATTAATTGATATAAAGAACTCGACTTGTTGGAGTTCATGAATGTTCCTCATTAACAGTTGAGACACAGACACAAGTGCTTGCAAAAAGTGAATTTTCTCCAACCAAAATCAATATTATTTTTATTCACATGCATACAATGGCCAAAAAGAATATGTATTCATAATGTGTGGTCTTAGAGAAAAATTTGTTAAAGGGGTTGACCAGCAGTGTACTATTGATGACCTATCCTTATACTAGGTCATAAATTGCAGATCGGCAAGGGTCTGACTTCTGGCACCCCTACCATTTACCTGTTTGCAGCTACAGTGTACTAGAACTATCAAAGCTTCATGTAGCTAGGTAAGTTACCGACTCAAGAACATTGGGGCAGATTTATTAACCCCTTCCCACTCTGCGCCATACTATTACGCTGTAAAGTACGCTGCTGTAATGCCGCAGACACAGGAGCTGTTACACAGACAAGGCCTGAGACTAGCCGCCAGAGTTGGAAGATACTTCAAGTCCAGTGGATTAACCCCTCAGATGCTGTGATCAATAGCGACTACAACATCCAGGGAGCCCGTCGAGCAAGATTGCTGAGCAACGGCCTCCTGACTGCCTATGCACAGTGAACCTATGTGCGATGTGCTGCAATACTATGTATTGCAGTACATTGCACTGGGGAGCAGAATAAATAACAAAAAGTAAAAAAAAAAAACACCTTTACATTTAAAAAACACATAACATAAGCAAAAAAATAAATATGTTAGGTATCCCCATGTGCGTATAAGCTCCCTCTATCCAAAATTAGTGTGATATATCTCGTACAGTGAACGGCATAAAGAAATATATACCCCAATGCGCAAATTAACGTATTTTGGTGACTTTGCTTTCCCCAAAAAATAGCAATAAAAAGTGAACAAAAAGTCATACATGCCAAATGTTGGTACCAATAAAAAGTACAACCTGCCCCACAAATAAAGAGCTCTTACATATCTCTATCAACAAAAAAGTCAACAGTAAAGAGTTATAGGAGTCAGAATACCCTAGGAAAATCGTTCACTTTCAAAAAGTGACAATTTACTTGTAAAAGCAGTAAAACATGATAAAATCAATATCAATAGTACCGCCGCCTTTTTAATGCAGAGTGAATGCCGTAAAAACAAAATGCACAAAATTATGATATAATTGTGAGTTTTTTTCACATGAAACCCCCAAAAACGTTAATAAAAGCTAATCAAAACATTATATGTATCCCAAAATGATGCAAGATTAAAGTACAACTCGTCACCCAAAGAATAAGCCCTTCATAGCTATATCGACAGAAAAATAAAAAAGTTATGAATTTTGGAAGGCGTGGAGGAAAATATGAAAAAAGTCACCGAGCATTAACGTACAAACTACCCTAAAGGGTTAAACTGTATTAGTTGCCCATATCAACCAATCACAGCACAGCTTTATTATTACACCAATATTATAGATAGCAAGTGGGGGGGGGGGGGCCTGTTTTAAATTTTGTATCGGGGTCCAGGAACTTCTAGTTATACCTCTAGTCAGGAGAAGCAAATCTGCCATACATCTACTGTATGTTTGTGTATCTGTTGTATATGTGTATGTATGTTGTATTGTCTCTAGTGTATACCCGTCCATGTCTGTATTAGTGACTGCACATCTGTCCTTGCATTTTCAGCTCCTACCAGCCTACTTGTGGACCAGATGTGGACAGTACTAGAGTAAGGAAGTGATTAGATTACTAGACAGAAGACATGGGCAAACCTTGTAAGATTAATTTTGCTAATTTTCACGAGGTTTGCCTGCCAGTTACGTTTCAGACTGAAAGTACTATAGTTAATAATCAGCGGATATCACATGAGGTGTGGTGACATCATGACACAGGCACGCCCCATGTGACTGCTGAGGCCCAAACAAAGAGGTCTCCTGGGGCTGTTGATGTCACCCAGGAGGCCAGAAGAGGACCAACGAGCCCATGAAGGATGGTCAGGTACTTAAGTCCGAAATATTTTCTCTTCACTACAATCGCTACCATTCTGAAATAATTCTATGATAGAAAGGGGAGAGGCACAATTTACTTTATTTGCCTAGAGTACCAAAATGGCTTGTCCCAGGCCTGCCAGGATGTAGGGGATTCTGCCTAGAGAGCACTACTTCATAAAAGTACTGAATTTGTATTTGAAATTTTTATGAAATTGTACAGTACTCTCATAATTTGGGGGGCACTGTATAGTATTGATTCTTTTTATTCCATTTTCTCTTAGCTTCAAAATCTCCAGTATTGACTAAAAGTCTGAGACACCCCTTGTGTTATCATTCAGACTGCTGGTCTACTGCTGGGGTGTGTCTCAGACTACATCAGTCTCTAGGCACTGTAGCTATACTGAAGTCACAGAGCACAGCTCTAAGGTAGCTGAGCTGAATGAAACCAAGAAGCTAGCACTTAGGAGAATAAATAGCAGATAAGCACCACATGTAGGTACATGTAGGTCACTTTAAATACTCAAAAAATATTTTATTTAGGTTTGATTTTCCTATACATATCGGTGTATAAAAGTAAATTCTTCATCTAATGACTCATTCACAGGGATATAATGACTGCGGTCGTAGGTGGTACAACCTTATCCAGACTAGAAACAGTAGGGGGCCTGCAGCCAGCACCAATATAACAGAGCCCTCTGTCTCCCTTGCAAAGACAGGACAATAATGACAGCAGGGATTTGTACTTATCTCTGCTGACTGTACACTAGTACACACAGAAATATGTATGCACACGGAACTGTACAGGCAGAGCTCTGATCTCTGCTATACCTACTCTATCATTGCTAGGGAAACAACCTTTGGGCTATCAGTCTTTCTCATACTCCTTTTATGATGTTGAAGTGGGGTCCGAGAGAGTTCTCCTGCTGGATGAAGGTCTCTCACACCAGGCTTCCTGAGTCCTCAAGTCAGTGACGCAAGTTGGCACTAATATTAAAAGGGCTTTCCACCTAAAGAAAGGCCATCAATTTTAGATCAATTGGGCTGTGACTGTTGGAACCCCCTCAGATCAGTTGTTTCCCAGAATGTGCAGCTCCAGGCATTGCTTACATCTAAGCACTGTGCTGCTTACTTGCCATAGAAGAAGTGGTCATGATAGTGCATTCCTATGTACAAGGAGTAGAATATATGACCATTTACAATATTTGACAAATTTGTAGGGTGCATCAGTTTTTAAAGTTTTACAATATAACACATTTGTACAGTTCACAGTCATTTTCCATTAAGACTGAAGATGATGAATCTGTTCACGTTTTGACACAAATTTCCCATCTTCATATTCCTCTGTTATTGAGACAATCTTCAAACCTGTACATGAACCCAAATAGAAAAGGAGGAGAATGAATCATTTGGGAACATAAATTTCACACAAAATATCAGTCACATCCATAGAACAGAAATGCTCATACAGAAGTGTAACTTCTTACCATATGCCAATTATTATACTGTAATACTGACTTCCTATGTGCATAAGAACCTTTGGGCCTACTCAGACATCAGGACCCAAGTGCGGCCCTTAACTTTACATCACATATTGCCACCCCTCTGCCCCCACAACATGGAGTTTAAAATGGGCCCCCCATTATGTTTCCAAGTTTTCCACTCAGGAACTTCTCCTCAATTCACATTTTAAAAAATTCTTATGACAATGTTCTATCCCATTTTTTACTAAAATACAGCTTCTCTGGAGAGGGACGTCCTGCACAGGATCGCACTACCTGATGACAAATGGCTAGGCCCTATAGTAGTCACATGAGCTGCCTCTATGGTATGTATGTCTTTGACCACTGGTTGTGATGAAGTAGTCCGGAATTCTGGAAAATCTGTCAATCTACCATTACTTTCTGCTAGACTTTCTGTATTCTCAAGTAGTGAACGTTTCCTACAATAGAGTAAATGTTTTTATTGGCAAGAATCTTCCCTTTATCATAAACAATTGCATCTCTAACTGTTTGTAACATTGAGAATGAAAGATCATTATCTTCTTTTTGCCCTAAGATCTAGTTTCATTGATTGGTAGGTCATATACTGGTAGCACACCGATATGTTTTTACACCCATACACATTTGATTTTTTTTTTTTTTATATGCATTAGCCACTGATCTAACATTTATGGTTGTTGACCCCATGAGCATTTGCTATTGGTGAGGGTTCAAGCTATTTTGACTGATGTGTGTTTCCAGCCCCCTTTCATGATAAAGGCAAGTGCCGGGGCCCCATGCTCCTGAAGGGGCCCACTCGGCTGCCAGGTGCTGACTGTTACATACACTTTGCCTCTTTGACCATGCAGACAGTTTTAATTGCAAGATATGAGTATGCTATTAAAACTGTCTGCATAGGCTGCTATGCCTTCCCGGGGGCCGTACCTCTTCAGTGTTTGCTGCTGCTCTTGCTCCTTTGCTCTTCCATGGACCTTCCCCCCTCTGTATATGGCCCCGCCCTCACGGTTATCTGGTCCCACCCCCTATGAAGACTCTGTGAGAAGAATCAGTGATGATGAGATGAGAAGAAGCCTGTGTCATGTGACAGTAATATGACTGTGAGTACCTGCTACAGGCTGCAAAAAGGTCTAAAGTTTATATAGTGGCATTGAGATCTGAATAAGTGACTATAGCCCCCAGCCCCAGGGTCAGGAGTGTGGGGGAGACATCTCACTGACTGTTCAGAGCTGCCCTGCTACCTTCCCCTGCAACTTGAGTGTGGACTGTGAGGTGAGTAGTGAGTGAGGCGCTGACTGGCTGCATCATCAACACCATTTTATACTGCCAGTGCTATGTCTCCTCAGTCCTCACAGTGCCTCCTGCTGCTGCTGGTGCACCCTCTCCCCTTTCTCAGCTCCCCAGGTAGGTGCCCCCCCCCACTGGTGTACCCCTCACACTCTCAGTTCCCCATGTAATCGCCCCCCTCATCACCATCCTCAGAGACCTCTGGTAGTGCACCTCCAACCCCTTCTCAGGGGACATTAACCACTGATGCAGGCGGAGCCCCTCCATCTGGTGTTGTCTACATTCACCCTCTTATAAAAAACATAACAAAAGCTTTCTTCTGTCAGGATTTTTACTTTTCTGACGGATACATGAAGGGCTTTTTCTTCTGTTACAAAAGTAAAGAAACATGACAGAAGAACGGACAGAAGAGTGGACAGAAGGACGGACAGAAGAGAGAAGGACGGACAGAAGAGAGGAAAGAAGGACAGACAGAAGAGAAGACAGAAGAGAGGACAGTAGGATGGACAGAAGAGAGGACAGAAGGACGGACAGAAGAGAGGACAGAAGAAAGGACAGAAGAGAGTACAGAAGGACGGACAGAAGGACGGACAGAAGAGAGGACAGAAGAAAGGACAGAAGAGAGGACAGAAGGACGGACAGAAGAGAGGACAGAAGGACGGACAGACGAGAGGAAAGAGGGACGGACAGAAGAGAGGACAGAAGAGAGGACAGAAGGAAGGACAGAAGAGAGGACAGAAGGACGGACAGAAGAGAGGACAGAAGAAATGACAGAAGAGAGGACAGAAGAGAGGACAGAAGGACGGACAGAAGAGAGGACAGAACAAAGGACAGAAGAGAGGACAGAAGGACGGACAGAAGAGAGGACAGAAGGACGGACAGAAGGACGGACAGAAGAGAGGACAGAAGTACAGATAAAAGAGAGGACAGAAGAAAGGACAGAAGAGAGGACAGAAGAGAGGACAGAACGGACAGAAGAGAGGACAGAAGAAAGAACAGAAGAGAGGACAGAAGGACGGACAGAAGAGAGGACAGAAGAAGCTTCCGTTATGTTTTTAACATGAGGGTGAATGCTGTGAGCTATTTATGAAGGAGTTGGGCTATAGAAAAATAGAGGAGTCAGGATTGGTGGTTTGACCTATGGACTCCACAGTCCTTGGCTGAAGGGGATCATTCATGGTGTCAACCCTGTTAGGAAGAATAAAAAGACCAGCACAAGTAATAATTGCACATTGCATGATTATAGTATAATTCTGCGATCATTGGCTGCAGAATTCAGGCAGATTTTTGGCTGTATGCGGCTGCCACTATGTGAGCTATGCACCGTTAGGTTATGTTCACACTGAGTTTTTCGCACGTGGATTTTGAGGCAGAATCCAACTCAAAAATTGCCTCACAACTTTTCCATTCATTTCATTGAGAGTCAGTAGCATATTTCTTTCCTCTGATTTGTCAGCAAGAGAAAAAAAGAAGCATCATGATCTGCAGGCGGATACTGTGTGGGGGACACTGTGGGCATATAATACTGTGTGGGGCCACTGTGGAGCATATCATACTGTGGGGGGCCACTGTGGAGCATATGATACTGTGTGAGGGCCACTGTGGAGCATATGATACTGTGTGGGGGCCACTGTGGAGCATATGATACTGTGTGGGGTCACTGTGAAGCATATGATACTGTGTGGGGGCCACTGTGGAGCATATAATACTGTGTGGGGGCCACTGTGGAACATATGATACTGTGTGGGGGCCACTGTAGAGCATATGATACTGTGTGGTGACCACTGTGGAGCATATGTTACTGTGTGGGGGCCACTGTGGAGCATATAATACTGTGTGGGGGCCTCCATGGAGCATATAATACTGTGTGGGGCCACTGTGGAGTGGCACTATTAACAGTGTCAGGCCCTGTTCACACAGTCTCAACTGGCACTGATTTTGCAGTGGATTTCGCCTCTAAATCAGCAGCTGATTCCTCCATCATTCTGCCTCCTATTGAGACTAATTGGAGCAGGAAACTGAAAAACAAAAGGGTCTACCTCAGCAAAAAACACCCTATTTCTATTGTTTTTTTTGTTGCAGTGTGCAGAGTTACTATAAAAGGGGACCACTGGGGCTCTGTCGCCCAAGGGCCCACACAAACCTGGAGCCGGCCCTGCCTGTACCTGCCCTTCCACCAAACAACTGGGTTTTTGTCCATGACTTCACTAATTCCATTTCAGAACAGTGACTACTACAGGTTAAAAACAGTACTACACTCTGTAAAAGTAATCAATTATATTTCTCATGTCCGAATTGGTGACACATGTTCTTATAACAATTCGGTGTTACATTTACTAAATGAATACTTAAAGAAGTATTCCCATCTTAACAAGTTATCCCCTCTTCATACAATGGGGTGTAGCTTGAAGATAGGTGTGGGTCCTTCACCAATCAGGAGAATGGGTTAGTTTTATCTCCTGTTCTGAATGGGGAGGTAGTCACACCACTCCATTCATTTCAATGGAAGTGCCGGATAGAAGTGGTGGCTTCTGCACTCCATTCAGAACGAGGAACAATACTCCCCCGCTTTGCTGATTGGTGGGGGCCTAAGTGGTTGTACTGCCATTGATTAGCACGTTATTCCTTATCCTATGGGGAATACCCCTTTAATTACCAGAAGTAAAAGTATTTTCACTTGCCTTTTTGTTTTGTAGATTTCATCTGTGGAATGCTGTATGAGGAAGAAAGGAGACATGACTGGGTTTATTTACAAAGACTGAAGCATCGGAATGCTGAAATATAGCAATAACAATAGATTATAATCAGAGGTAAAAGGATTTGGTAGGATAGGGAGGTAAAACAACAATTTCAATTTCCCTTTATCTTTTGGGACAGATCTCTTTAACCCCTTAAATATGCAGCCTGTCAAGCAGGAACAGGCAAGAGTGTGTGTATCAGAGCTATTATGATGTATGCCTCTGCCTGACCACCCACTTGACATTAGAGAGTCTACATTGCATATTGGACCTCGAATCTAACTGCATTGATTGCTCAAAAACTGTGGGAGCTAGAGAAAAAAATACAACTGCTCTGAAATCAGTGGAGCAGCACCTACTGACGGATAAAAAGTACTGGAGTTAGTGAAGGTGATGAAAAGTTCTTTAAACTAGGGCACTGGCTGTGTTAGCCATGCAACACAAGTGTTACTTTTTTCTACATACATGTCTTCTTCTTGCAGCAGTCGTTGATATGTAGCAATTTCCATCTCTAGACGTGTCCTTACATCCATCAGAATCTTATATTCATGGTTTTGACGCTCCAGATCATATCGTAATCCAGCCAATTCAGCCTCCACACTGTTAACTAAATCTTGAATGTATGCTAACTGATTCCCATAATCGTCTTCTGTTTCTGCTAATGTGCCTTCAAGAGCCGATTTCTGCAATAGGTCAGAACAAATATAAATGTTGAAATACAGATTACAATTACTAGAAAACTAGTAATTGTTTACTCTGTTTTTGGCCTTTTTCTGTGAAAACTGTTGCCCCTCGAGTGAAAGATGGCCAAGAAAAATGGATGTTTTCACAGCAGTTTTATACCTCGGTCATCTAAAAGTAGCCCCAATAGTTCATGCAAGTTTTTACACCTCAAGAAAGTCACAAAAGGGGCATGCAATGAATTAACAGAACAGTTTTAGGCAAAGGCCTCATGTAGCGAGACACAGCAAAAAAAATGCTGCAGAAACAACTGCGGGTAAATGCATCATGTTTTTTTCCACAGAATTTTTCACAGAAAGTCTGCGGAACTTCTGACTCAATTATACATATATGGAAAATGCCAGCGTTTCTGCAGGTATAATTGACATGCTGCAATTTTCAAAAATGTGTGAGTTTTTGAAAATGCAACTTTTCCGCTGCAGATTTTTATCTGCAAGGTATGGATGGGATTAACCAGAATCCTATCCAATTTGCAGGTACTGTAAAATGCAGCCTTTTTTCCCGATTCAGACGCTCTGTTTTTAGAATGTGGGCCCCCGGCCTTAGGCTTTTTTGTCACTCATTTTGAATAATAACAATAAAGTGGGTGTTGGGAATTTATCATGAGGGGAATTCCATTTTATGATGTTGGCTTAGGCAGGGTTCACACTACCGTTGGAGTCCGTTATGAAGGTGTTCGTTAAAAAAAAATAAACGGACACCTATCATAACAGACCCTAACTGATGAGCATCAGGTAGTGTCCGTTTTTTAATGTCACATACCGCTAGAAAGCCGACAGCGCGCTGAATTCAGCGCACTACCGGCTTTCCCGGTATGTGCCCTGGGGCTGGAGATATCGGCGGTGTAAGTTACATGTTTTACTTTACTTACTGTTTGAAGGGCGCTGTGAGGAACTCCCTCTCTGACACTTCTCATTCGTCCATAGCGCTGTACTGAGGGAGCGTTCCTCACAGCTCAGCGTCATCGCCGGGCAGTAAGGAACGCCCCCTCTGACAGTACAGGGCTATAGACCAGTACAGAGAGAGGGGGCGTTCCTTACAGCCCAGTGATGACGCTCAGCTGTGAGGAACGCCCCCTCATACAGCGCTATGAACGAACAGACGTGTCAGGGAGGGCATTCCTCTGACAGTACCCGGCTAGCGGTATGTAAAATCGCATGTGCCTGAGGACACGAAATGTCCTCTAACACTGCTAGTTTTTTTTTTTTTTTGTTTGTTTCACCTTTCTGAGCATGCGCAGGGAAAGTAAACGGACATAAAATAACGGACAGTAACTGATGGCTATCAGTTACTGTCCGTTATAAGTCACTTGCTGTCCGTCAAGAATCCGTTTTTTCAAACGGACAAAAAGTCCTGCATGTAGGATTTTTTGTCCGTGAAAAAATAACGGACTTCTGACGGATTTGGTGTAAACGGACACAAACGGACACTAACGGACACAATATAAAAACCCATTGAAATGAATGGAAATTTTAACGGATTTCTGATGGTTCAACTAGTGTCCGTTGCTAAAATCTTGTAACGGACAATAGCAACGGACACTACTGACGGACACCAATGGTAGTGTGAACGCTCCCTTAATTCTGTTAAGTTTATCATTCCATGTTTGAAAAGTGGGTGGGAAATTGCAACTTTTTAAAAACTTGAAAAATTGTTGCGATCTCACTTCAGCAAGGGAGTAGCATAGAAAGTGGAGAAACATCTCAGGAAATAGGTGTTAGATTTACAGATTCACCAAATTTATCAAACATTGTGTGACGTTTAATGGCTAACCATAACTATGCCATAGCAGTTTGTGGAACCTGCAGAGTTTCCAGATCATAATGTAGATCATAGGATAAGAAGGACTTAAGGGATCATCTAATCAGAGGCCAGCCCTTTTAGATTAATGTGTGATCAGATGATTTTTTTTTCTGTGGAAGCTGGACAGACAGACAGCTGCCACAGAGTCAATGCAGTATTACATGGCAGTCATTAAGGTGCCCCATTCTTGCTCATAGAGTCTCAGAGGGGTTTCCTGCATGATCTGTAATAATATTATGGTGCTACCAATTTTCCAGTGTTCTTCAGATCTATACGAAAAGAGCTTTTTATTTGCTTTATCGAGTCTTATAATAAAGGAACATACCTTGCTTAGTTCAGTATGAAGATCAATCTCCAATGTCTGTATCTTGTGCCGTAGCTCAATTTCTTCAGTCTTCACTGTCTGTAGCTGCTCAGTTCCGGAAATCATTTGGTGGTTCAACTCTTCACTCTATGTAGACAGAGGAACATAAAGGATATGACAAATATTACTTCTTTATCCCAGGTTCAAAGATGTATACTTAACAAGTGTCTGCCATCTTACAGAGTAAATCTCAAGATCTAATTGCTTATTTTCTAATCTTTCTGGCTTGAAAGACACCTCCGCTATTCTTTTGTTAAGCTGGCCACCCACATGGAAATTTGATAAAGCAATTTTCTGGAATTATCTCTTTGGCACATAGTAGAGGAAATAATTTGGTCTTTTCAGTGGTCAAATTTCTTAACCCTTTATGGCTGCACACATTATAGCTGTAGGTCCATATTATGGACACATAGGCACTCAGTGTTTTGTTGTAATACCTCCCTGAGGCAACTTCTCCACTAGAAACAATGCTGCTAGTGCAGAGAAACAGATTAAAATGATATGCGATGGATCATGCCACTATTTTTTGGGGATTTTCTTAAAATCCATGAGAAGATATGTACACATGCCTACATACAACATCAGAAGCTCAGAGGTCCCATTTCAGGCCCACATCAGTCTATATATGCCATGTTTGAGATCCTGGTCATCCAGATTCTGAACACAGATTCATTTTAGGGAAAAATAAAGAAGACCATAATCATGAAATAAAGTCAGACTATCCAGACAGCTTTCTACATCCAGAAGAATCTAAAAGATCCAGTGGCTTAACTTGTGCTCACATAACAGTACCTGAGTCATGAACCAGTTCTCCACATCCTTCATGTTCTGTTCAATCAAGTTTTCATATTCATTTCGGATTCCTAACAAGCTCTTACTCAGGTCGACTGAGGGTGCAGCATCAACTTCCACATTGACTCTGGCTCCCAGTTGTGTTTTAAGACTGTTTGCTTCCTAAGGAAAAATTAACCTCAGCTTACACGAGGATCAGAACAACAGACAATAAAATATCCCTCCTGATTCACATTAATGTTAAAATAAAAATGTAAGGTCCTTTCTGTCTGCACACCATTCTGCACTTTTTTGTGTTTAAAAATGTTACACGGGAACTTATGTTTTTATTTATATGTTCGTTATTCTGATCCCCTGACAAATCAGAACAATATACTTTAACTAGTAGTGTGAACGGAGACATAAATAACTGAAAGTAATAAAAAAAATCTTGATGTATGTTGATTATAGAATTAAGCCATATACTCAAGCTGTAGTTTGTTCAGGAGTTCTGTATAGTAAATGCCAGTATAGTGCATAGCAGTAAAGCACAGCATACAAAATATTGTATAGTATGCTGTAGTGTAGTATAGTATAATAATGTATAGTATAGTATATTGCTGTCTAGTATACAATACTAATGTATTGTAGTTAGCTATGTATAGTACAGTAGAATGAAGTATAGTGCAGTATATTATAATAATGTATAGTATAGTATAGTATAGTATAGTATAGTATAGTATATTGCTGTCTAGTATACAATACTAATGTATTGTAGTTAGCTATGTATAGTACAGTAGAATGAAGTATAGCGTAGTATATTATAATAATGTATAGTATAGTATATTGTTGTCTAGTATGCAATACTAATGTATTGTAGTTAGTTATGTATAGTACAGTAGAATGAAGTATAGTGTAGTATATTATAATAATGTATAGTATAGTATATAGTATATTGCTGTCTAGTATACAATACTAATGTATTGTAGTTAGCTATGTATAGTACAGTAGAATGAAGTATAGTGTAGTATATTATAATAATGTATAGTATAGTATAGTATATTGCTGTCTAGTATACAATACTAATGTATTGTAGTTAGCTATGTATAGTACAGTAGAATGAAGTATAGCGTAGTATATTATAATAATGTATAGTATAGTATATTGTTGTCTAGTATGCAATACTAATGTATTGTAGTTAGTTATGTATAGTACAGTAGAATGAAGTATAGTGTAGTATATTATAATAATATATAGTATAGTATATAGTATATTGCTGTCTAGTATACAATACTAATGTATTGTAGTTAGCTATGTATAGTACAGTAGAATGAAGTATTGTGTAGTATGTTATAATAATGTATAGTATAGTATATTGCTGTCTAGTATGCAATACTAATGTATTGTAGCTAGTTATGTATAGTACAGTAGAATGAAGTATAGTGTAGTATATTATAATTATGTATAGTATATTGCTGTCTAGTATGCAATGTTAATGTATTGTAGTTAGCTATGTGTAGTACAGTAGAATGAATTATTGTGTAGTATGTTATAATAATGTATAGTATAGTATAGTATATTGCTGTCTAGTATGCAATACTAATGTATTGTAGTTAGTTATGTATAGTACAGTAGAATGAAGTATTGTGTAGTATAGTATTGTATATTTTAGTACAGATTAATATGATACAGTATAGTTCATCACAGTATGCTAGCATAGTGTTGGATAACACTGTAGTATAGTAAAGCACAGCATATAAAATATTGTATAGTATGTTGTAGTGTGGTATAGTATAATGTAACGTGTAGTATAGTGTATAGCTGTGTAGTATACAATACATATTATTATTATTATACTAATACATATTATAGTTAGTATATATACAGTATTATAGTACTGTATATATACAGTACAGAAAAGTGAAGTATAGTGTAGTACAATATAATTTAGTACAGTACAGATTATCATGATACAATGTAGTGCAGTATAGTATGCTAGCATAGTGTTGTGTATTTCTGTAATACTGAAATATGCTGTATAGTATAGCACAGTATGCTGTAGTAAAGTATAGTGTATTATTATCCAGTATAGTCCAATGTGTTGTAATGAGTTATGTATACGGTAGTATAGTGTAGTACAGTATATTATAATGTACTACAGCAAAGTGAGGTATAGTGTAGTACAGTATAATTTAGTGCAGTACAGATTGCTGTAATACAGCGTAGCGTGCTACAGGGTACTCTCCTAGGGGCGGCACAAGCTCTGTTGATGCTCAAGGCAATGGCTTCAAAATGCGTTTCCCCAATCCCGGTTCAGTATGATAGCTGTCAAAATATTCAAGCATTAATGCTGACACCTACTATTGAACAGAAGGTGGAAATCATGATTGTCCCTGCACACTATAAGGGTATATGTTTGGCATTTTGTATCAATAAAAATTAAAAAAGATAAATTAATGTGAGATTTCAAAAAAACATGAATTTTACATGTTTTTAATGCATTTTTAGGGTATATCCACACAAATTTTCAACTGTGAAATTTCTCCGAATTTTGCTGAGAATCTGAAGAAAAATCTACATGTTATATGTGGACTTTGTTGAGGATTTTTCTGTGGATTACACAATATAGTGAAGTCTACCGTAGTGTAGTATAAAGTGTAACAATGTGTTGTGTAATGTAGTTTTCTATAATGCAGTGTAAACAAAATACTGTATGTAGAAGTTGGGCCCCAAAAAACCAAAAGTTATACCTGTAATGGTCAGAAGTGACCATATCCCGAGGACATCTATTTAATCCATATCTAATGGTGCACTGAATAGAATGCATGCAATGCCAACCTACAAATAAGACTACAAATAAGGACAGAAATGTGCAGTATATAGCAATAAATAAATGTTATGTCTAGTATGCAAACAAGGGTTAAAAATGAGTTGCATAGTGCTAAAACAGCATCAGTCAGTAAAGTATGAAATATGTATTACACATGAGCCATGGAAATCATATAGCTCAAGACCGCAAATTTTGTCATTCTGCCCATATATTTTAGATGTTTATCTAATCTGTGTTTTTTTTTACATTTGTGCATTTGCTGTTATGTGATGTATCATTTCCATGGACTATTTGTAATCAATATTTCAGGCTAGGGTTAACTCCATTTTAGTATAGGGAGAGTCATATTTAACTGCCTTTTTATTTAACAGTCTTTTGACTGTTTATTAGATTTGAAATATATTTATTGCCATATTTATGTGCTTTAAAAGGGTCTTCTCATCTCGGCAAGTTATACCCTATTCACCGCTAAATGAAGCAGTGGTCAGATTACATGTGCAATGCTCCATTCATTTCAGTGGTAGATAGTTGAATGCTGTAGTTCAGCTATCTATGGCACTCCCACTGAAATGAATGGAGTGGTGCATGCACTGCCCGACCAAAATGCAACTACTGCTCCATTCAGAACAGGGGACAAACTCTACCAGGGGTAAGTCTGAACAGTGGGTATATGAGCAGTTGAACCCCCACCGATCTGAATCCCCACCAATCATGTCTAATACATTGGATAGAACACAACTTGCGCAGGTGGGAGAACCCCTTTAATAAGTAAGTAAAATAATAATAATAACTGATTTACAGTATTTGTAGGTGGGTATAGTGCAGTGTATAACTGTACAATGATATATAGTTCTGTGTTGTAAACTAAAGTGCAGTCAAGGGCATAACTAGCAAAGACTGGGCCCCCCAGCAAACATTTGACTTGGGCCCCCCCCCCCCACGACATATTGCCCCCTTTCCTGGCCCCCACACATTTACACACACACTATTATGTCCCAAAGTGGCCTCCAGACAGTATAGTGTCCCATAGCAGCCCCTCCACATAGTATAATGTCCCATAGCGGCCCCTCCACACAGTATAATGTCCCATAGCGGCCCCTCCACACGATATTATGTTGCATAGTGGCCCCTCCACACGATATTATGTCCCACAGTAGCCCCTTCACACAGTATTATGTCCCACAGTGGCCCCTGCACACGGTATTATGTCCCACAGTGGTCCCTGCACACAGTATTATTTCCCACAGTGGCTCCTGCACAGAGTATTATGTCCCACAGAGGCCCCTCCACACGGTATTATGTTCCATAGTGGCCCCTCCACATGATATTATGTCCCACAGTGGCCCCTCAACTTGGTATTATGTCCCACAGTAGCTCCTCCACACGGTATTATGTCCCACAGTGGCCCCTGCACACAGTATTATGTCCCACAGTGGCCCCTACACACAGTATTATGTCCCACAGTGGCCCCTGCACACAGTATTATGTCCCACAGTGGCCCCTGCACACAGTATTATAAAATATAATGATTGGAGGCCCAGAGGAGGTGAGAAACATAAAAACCAATGCTACTTACCTATCCTGGGCTCCGGCGCACTCCTCGCTGCTTTCGACCCTCTTCAATGTCGGCACAGATGTTACGTGGTCCAGGCCGGCATCGCGACACATAATGACGCCAGCCTGGCTCACGTGACGTCTGGGAAGTCACCAAAGAAGCCCGAAAACTGCTGGGTGTCACGCTGGAGCGCAGGAGAGGAGAGTAACACTGGTTTTTATGTTCACTCACCTCCCCTGAGCCTTTGATCATTATACTCTGAGGTCTACCGCAGAGTATAATAATAGTAGTATTTGTTGAGGTTTGTGGGCCCGCGGTCTCACTTACCGTTCCCTGGTCCTGCTCACAGCCGCATCCGCTTCTCCTTCTGCCCACCAGGGGGCCCCAGCGACATGATATGGGACGCAGAAGGGGAAGCAAAGGCGGCTGTAAGCAGGAGCAGGGATTGGTGAGTAAATGGGGCCCGTTACCTGCTGGGATCACTCCAGCAAGTAACGGCCTATTAAAAAAAAGTAAATAAATAAAGCCTCAGGGGCCCGCTGGGCCCCCTAAGGTCCCATGGCCCTGTGTCAGCTGCTACCGCTGCTATTCTGGTACTTATGCCACTGAGTGCAGTATAGAGCATAGTATAGTATTATGAGTATAGTGTGGTGTAGTGCACATGTAGTTCAGTAATGTACTATGTTATAGTAATGTGAGATGTAGCATTGTGAAGTGTAGCTTTGTATAGTGTAGTGTAGTGTAGTTTAGTGAGTTGTAACATTGTATATGTAGAGACAGAAACGGTTACTCAAAGTACCATTATTCTCACACACACTACCTCATGATGACTCTTCCTCAGTAACGTCAGATCTTGCATGAGGAATTCAATGTGAAATTCAAGGTCACATTTTTCCAGGGTTAGTCTATCAATACCTTTCCGTAAGGCTTGTATATCTTCTTCTATATTTTTATGTAAAATGAGCTCCATGTCATATCTTGAAAAGAAATACATTACATTAGTATACTATTGATAACATTAGAAGCTATATTTCAACATTATACTGTAATATGTTTCTCATTTTATTCATTTCATTGCTTATTAGTGAGGGTCTGACCACGGGGCCCTCGCCAGTTGCAAGAATGTGGATGTAAAGGCACTGTAAATATATTGCTTGTTTGTTTGTTTGTTTGTTTGTTTGAGTTGGAAGGGACCTCAAGGGCCATCGAGTCCAACCCCCTGCAAAAGCAGGAATTCCTAAAACATCCCAGCTATATACCTATCCAGTTTCCGCTTGAAGATTTCAATTGATGAAGAACTCACCACCTCCCGTGGCAGCCTATTCCACTCTCTCACTACCCTTACTGTTAGAAAGTTTTTCCTAATGTCTAATCTGAATCTCCTTCCCCTTAGTTTCATCCCATTACTTCTCGTGCTTCCTTCTGCTAATGAGAATAGGGTAGATCCCTCTGCACTGTGACAACCTTTCAGATATTTAAATACCGCTATTAAGTCTCCCCTTAGCCTTCTCTTCTGCAAACTAAGCAGTCCCAATTCTTTTAGCCTCTCCTCGTAGGACATGGTTTGTAGACCTTCCACCATTTTGGTTGCTCTTCTCTGGACCTGCTCCAATGAATCGATGTCTTTCTTAAACTGGGGCGCCCAGAACTGTACACAGTATTCCAGGTGGGGTCTGACCAGGGCAGAGTACAGCGGAATAATTACCTCTCTTGATCTAGCTACAATGCTCGTCTTGATACATCCTAGAATTTGGTTAGCCTTTTTAGCCACCGCACCGCACTGTTGACTCATGTTGAGTTTGCAACTCAACCTCTTCTTTTTCAGAACCGATGGGCATGCATATCCTAGAATAAGGCTGCTGAAATACTACATTGATAACTTTAAACAAGCAAAAGTAATCTTCCAACAAATGATTGGTTGTTGCCCAGGATCTGATGGACATTTTAGTAGTATAATCCTCACTGCCAGGGAGTAGCAGTAGACATCATTGTAAGGCTATATTCACATGGAGGAATTTGGAGCTGAATTTGGAGCTGAATTTGGGGCTGATTTTGAGGCGGCTTCTGACTCCAAATTACGGCCATAATCCGCCTCCCATTGTTTTTAATTGGAGGCAGCAAAGGACGCATTTTGCTTGACCTTGCTGTGGATTCCCCAGCTGATTCAGCCACAGAACCCGAAGCATGAGACTACCCCTGATTATCTCCATTGGTTCTGAGGCTAATCAGCGAGTGAACCCCCAGCGTGACACTACCCCTGATTATCTCCATTGGTTCCGAGGCTAATCAGCGAGTGAGCCCGCAGCGTGAGACTACCCCTGATTATCTCCATTGGATCTGAGGATAATCAGCGAGTGAGCACGCAGCATGAGACTACCCCTGATTATCTCCATTGGTTCTGAGGCTAATCAGCGAGTGAACCCCCAGCGTGACACTACCCCTGATTATCTCCATTGGTTCCGAGGCTAATCAGCGAGTGAGCCCGCAGCGTGACACTACCCCTGATTATCTCCATTGGATCTGAGGATAATCAGCGAGTGAGCACGCAGCATGAGACTACCCCTGATTATCTCCATTGGTTCTGAGGCTAATCAGCGAGTGAACCCCCAGCGTGACACTACCCCTGATTATCTCCATTGGTTCCGAGGCTAATCAGCGAGTGAGCCCACAGCGTGAGACTACCCCTGATTATCTCCATTGGTTTTGAGGATAATCAGCGAGTGAGCCCGCAGCATGAGACTACCCCTGATTATCTCCATTGGTTCTGAGGCTATTCAGCGAGTGAACCCACAGCGTGACACTACCTCTGATTATCTCCATTGGTTCTGAGGATAATCAGCGAGTGAGCCCACAGCATGAGACTACCCCTGATTATCTCCATTGGTTCTGAGGCTATTCAGCGAGTGAACCCACAGCGTGACACTACCTCTGATTATCTCCATTGGTTCTGAGGCTATTCAGCGAGTGAACCCACAGCGTGACACTACCTCTGATTATCTCCATTGGTTCTGAGGCTAATCAGTGAGTGAACCCGCAGCATGAGACTACCCCTGATTATCTCCATTGGTTCTGAGGCTAATCAGCGAGTGAACCCGCAGCGTGACACTACCCCTGATTATCTCCATTGGTTCTGAGGCTATTCAGCGAGTGAACCCGCAGCATGAGACTACCCCTGATTATCTCCATTGGTTCTGAGGCTATTCAGCGAGTGGAAAGATGAACCTCTGCTTTGGCTTTCCGCCACGGGGTGCACAGGGCCAGAATTAGGAGAAGAATCTGAGGTCCCTTAAATGGGTTAATATAGGTTTTGTTTTATTTTTTCCATATTCATGGATTGTGCAATACACTCAAATGTATGAGGGATCCATGAAAATGGACGTCCCTCGGGTGTAAGATGGGCATATAAAATGTAAATTTTTCAAAGCCTTTTATCACAACATTCGTGTTAATGCATCTTTACAATTCTACATATGAAATTAATATTTTATTATTTCTCAACAGCCACTTTTGAATATTTTATACCGTATAGGGTCAGACATATTTAATGCATCATGCCTAAACTTTCTTTCCCCTGACCTCGACCATTGGGAGATAGCTCAGTTGCCCCTAGGGAATATAATATGTAGGCCAACCAGCCAAAATATTTACTCCATCACTCCTTTATGAAATCAGTGACTTGTAATTTTAGTTCTTACTTGTTTAGGAGGTCATCTCCTGCAAGACGTGCATTGTCGATGTGCAGTATAGCCTGGGCATTCTCAATAGTAGCATCCAAAATCTGGAAAAAAATTGCAGAAACTGAAGCTAAAAATGTCAGAAAAAGTCTCCAAGCCAAGTATAGTATTATATACAATATCAATTATATATGGCATATAAATTACTTGGATTTGATAACTTTTTCATTCTTTGTGTTTGATTTTTAACAAGTGATCTCCTTTATAGTGTTGTTTTGAACAGTCTCTTTATTAATACAAGGACCCTCCATGCTAAGCTGATCATAGTGTGTCCTGCTTTTGAGACCCCTTGCAATCTATTTTAACTTGATAGCATTCAAACCTTCTGCAGCGCCACCACAGGGGAAAAGTGACATTACACATTTTTCATTGAAACTGATCTCACCATGTTGCTATATGCTGTATGTTCCTCCCACCCTATGCTTTTTATATCCAACTGATTGAATGAACAACAGGTTTTATTCAGATTGGTGAATGTAGCAGTTCTGTTTCTATTTCTCTATTTATAAAGCTACATATTGAATGTTGTTTCTACCTGCTGAGCACCACCAATGGTTTGTAGTGGGGAACATCTTGAAATGCACTTATAGCATGTCTGGTAGTTCCACTCTGCTTTATTTTCATGACACTGAAATCAATGAGATGTTCATGTAGTACATGCCAGGCTTTACAGAGAGAGAGAGACTATTTGTAGCTCCTCTAGATAACAGATGAGGATCATGAGTGGAAGACAGGAAGACTTTTTAAGAATCTTTAAGGCAGAAGATATTAGTCAAAATATAAGAGCAGTCCCAGAGGTGTATGGGCACATTTCAAGAGGCCACTACCTCTCATGTTGTGCCACAGTCAGGTTCCTAGCTGACATTCACCCCTATAAATGTTACTTACTGACATGTGCAAAATATCTAAAAGAAATCTTCAGGTAGACACTCAGCTAACTTCTTTAGCCTATATATTCAGGCTTTCTTACCTCCTGTTGAAGTTCATCAATGGTAATAAAGTAGTAGTTAAAGTTGGGTAGCTCCTTGGGAGCATTTTTCTCATACCATTCATGTATTTTTCTTTCCAGCCGATTATTTTCTTCTTCCATTTCTGCTACTTGTTCTAAATATTTTGCCAGTCTATCATTTAGAAACTTCATAGTTTCTTTAGAATTCATTCTGAATAAGCCTTCATTCTTCCATTCATTTCGGCTTCCAAAGGTATTATTATGACCAAGGCCAGAGTGTATACAACCAAGTCCGAAGACATAATCAAAAGAGTCCTGGGCCGTTCTCTTAAGCTTTGTTCTACCATGTACACTAAATGTCCCTGAGGAGCTTCCATGGAATGGTAGGGACAAATGCCTGGAGATTTTTTTAGCGCCACCACCAAAGTGATAAGTTCCTTTGAAAGATCCAGCAGAAGACCAGGCTTTCTTCCTACTGCAGCTCATTGTAATGGGATAGTTGAGTCCAGGCCAGTTGATAGAAGTTGAATAGAATATTATTTTAAATTAGGAAAAGGCAAACTTGAAGGTATACTTCTTTTATAGATGTATTGTGGGTGTTGCAGAGAGTAAAGTGTTTTTATGGGAATTTTACAGGCGTCTAGACCTATTCCCAGCTTCATCAAAGGTTTTTAAACAATATAAAATATGTTGTGTGTATGGGAATGCCGGTAAGATGAACATCAGACTGGCAAACACAACACACCCTGTGAGACACAAACCTAAATACTAGTTATATCTGTCACAAATAAACATTACCGGACACTGTGTCACTTAGTTGGAAGGATCTGGATTTCTCATGTACTATAATTTCATCTAACTAGGTTAATAATAAGAAGCAAATTATGATTTTTGTAATCTATGAAAAGTTTAACAATGTTATAAAAACGGTTTAAAAGGGTAAGATTCATCATACAATAAGTATACCATTCACTGAACAATTTATGTGTATGTGTGTATCTTTGTGTGTAGGGGTACAAACTGAAGCTCCTTGCACTGCAAAATACTATGTGCCGTGATTGTTGCTCTTTTGTGTAGACTGGAGCCTACCATGGCTGGCCTTAGCTATGTGCCACCTGTCCGATTACACAGGGCACCAGGCGCTAGACTATAATGGGGGTATGCCTGGTCCCTGTACTTCTTACAACTGAATACATCACACTAGGTAAAAGGGAGCATTACTAAGCTACTTGCACCTCTGCTTGGTAGATTCCCTGTAATGCAGGGGGTCCAATGAGGGGGGAACAGTATGGATATTTTTTAAGCCATGTGGGCATTTTTTATTCAATGGGCACACTGGGGGCATTTTATAATATAGCACAGAGGGTATTTTTAATCATGTCTGTTGATTTAACTAGTATCTTTGCTTTCAAATAAAGTTAACTAACCAATTGCCTATATAGTAGGAACAGGGTCTCTGAAAAATATGAAATATTCAGAGTTGGATTGACACACCATTAGACTAGAAGACTGTTTGGTGGGATATGATTTGGACAAGACAGTAGTCCCCAGTCCATGAGGACCAAAAGAGAACAACTCCATCTAAAAATTTATATTAGGCCATAGCACTGGATAAACCATGCACTTTAACACTGTATGGGTAATTTCACAAATAACTTGATAGTATTTGTGTAATTGTAACAGTAGACTTTATAATGAATATTCCCTCAAAATTATATCCTTTATATATCAGTCTGGCACTCACAATATTTGACTAAAAGTTTAGCTTTATGTTTTTTGAGCATTACATTATTCTTTACACCCACTATCTTGGAACTGGACGTATCACGGAAAGGTTAATGAAAAGCAAGAAAAGACACTTAGGCCTTAGTTTACGTTTGCACAAACCATGATGTTTTATTGACTTAACATTGGACATAGATTTGATTTTATAACCATGGTCCAATTCATATATCTTGGCTTGATAACATGGTCTTAATATCTTTTCAGTGAGGTGGAGGAAATGACCTTCCCGCCAATTTCCTCTTTTATGATTGCTTGGACTTTGGTGGTGGTGGTGGTTGAGCTGGATCCTAGAGAAGAAAATAGAGTTATTAGTTAACATTTTCATAGGAGCTTTGTTATAAAATGTCAGTGGGTGTCCCCTGAATTTGTCTATGGGTCACAGATACACTTTTCCATTAAGACATGAAAATAGAGTCTCATGAATTGTATTTTATTGTATTGCGATTCTTACCTGACTTGAACTCTCCACTGGCAATTCTAAAAAAGAAAAATATTGTATAGATTAAACATGGATTTTACCAGGTAAATGAAATCATAGACATATTTCTTTTAGTTAAGATAGATGGATAGATAGAGTCTGTCACCAGAACCTGCATATCAACCAGTCCTGCAGATACATAGGTTAAGATCACCTTAATCAAATTGGTGCCTCAGTTGCCCAGATATCACTGGTTTTGTCAATATGCAATTGAGCTCTTTGTGGCAACAAAGGGGTTGTCATGGCTCCATGGAGATAAACAGAAATGCCCTCATTGATATAAAGAGCTTATTTTTATATTGGCAAAAACTGTGATATCTCAGCAGCGGAGGCACCAATTCACAAGGAAAAACACTGTTTGATTCAGGTCACCCTGACCTTTCTATCTGCAGGGCTCATATGCTGGGTTCTGGTGACAGATTCCCTTTTGGTAGAGTATCTAGGAAAGGGGCTAGTACTTTAACAGAATCTATAAATTAACAAGAGAACAATGCATGGTATATAATGGGCATAAAGGAAAACTAGACTTACTTTCCACCTTCTCCTTCTAGGAGCTGATGGTATGTAGCAATTTCCTGCTCCAGTCTGGTCTTGATGTCTAGCAGGGCTCTGTATTCTTGATTTTGGCGTTCGAGATCGGAGCGGAGATCGACAAGCTGTGCTTCAACACTACTGATAATAGTTTGTATCTGGAAAAGTTGTGCAGCATAGCGACCTTCTGTCTCTGCTAATGAAGCTTCCAAGCCGGCTTTCTGTTGTCAGAAAAAAAGTTTGGGATTAGGGTTTAGATTACATGAATGTTTAGAGGTGATGTCTAGGACTCATTTTTTATTGTGCAGAAACTGCAACACTCTTGTTTATAGGCTAAGTCTGGTACTGCAGCACAACCCCATTCACTTCATACCAGACATAACCATGGACAAGACCAGAGCTGTTTATATGTAGAGATATGAACAATTAACAATAGAGCACATATTTGTAGGAGGTGTAATAGGGAGCAGTACAACAACAAAAAAATCTAAGAATTCATATTTTATAGGGAAATCAAATGTTTACTATAAAAGACAAATTGGGAGACCTGAAATATTCTATTTAAGTATTGCAGATAAAAACTTTTCAGATACTTACAGCACTGAGCAGAGCCTGAAGCTCAACTTCCAGACCTTGGTAACTGCGCCTCAATTCTGTGCTCTCAGACTTGTTGGTTTGTACTTGCTGTGTGCTGGTAACAACCTCATTCTGCAAACTTTCAACCTAGAATTTAAGAAGACATTATAAATTGCCCTCATATTGACCCCAAATAACAGCAACATAACTAAAGGTAGCCATAGAACAAAAGTCTGGAAATAACTAGATGATCATTCCTATAGTGTAACACTCATACTGTAAAGCACACAGTTACAGCTTGAAAAAAGGCACATGTCCATCAAGTTTAGCCTTTATAGGGTCTGGCTGTATAATCCAGTGGATACTCGCAAAGATAATCTCTTGGTGATGTGGCCTATTAGAGACTGTGGATGTCAAAGGCGGAGGTCCTCTACTAGGGACCACCTCTATATGCAAGAAAGGAAAGCTGCTATAAGATAAAAGAAATCCATGGGCGACTATTTGTGTGAATGGCTGCAATATACTACTGCATTTCTCCTGCAGCAGCTATAAAAACCATTTAGTCTTAGAATAGAAATCTTGAAACTCCAAGTAACTAGAAAACAAGACTAGTCATACTGAAGGTCCAAAAAATTTCTCAACATGACATAGATGTCTATTGGTCTAAAACAATTGTTTGATCAACATGGTCAACCTTTTAGGACTTTTTTTTGTAAGACAATAAGGTTTCCCTAGATATGCGTATAGACAATTCCTTGAAGGTGTGTTAACTTACCTGGCCAAGGAACCAAGCTTCAGCCTCTCTTCTGTTCTTCTCTGCAATATGTTCGTACTGTTCACGAAGGTCATTGAGAGTCTTCAGCAGGTCAACTCCAGGAGCAGCATCCAGTTCCACATTGACAGTACCAGCAGCATGCTCTTTCCTCTCGCTAACTTCCTAAAAATTTATAAAGGATAAAAGTCTTAAATGTCAGCACAAAATAACATGAAACAACTGTACAATATCTATCTATGTTTATCAAGTGTTCTATTTAATCATGGTGGTCCTATGGAATTAGTACATTGATGGCATTTAGGCATGTTATGCCTGGCAGTGTAAATGGGTACTCTTGGTTTATATGTATTCAATGGCATTGGACTAAGCACATTGGAAATGTTATGTACACTCCAAAGACATACTGATAGGGAATGTAGATTGTGAGCCCTATATGGGACAGTGACCACAATGTCTGTAAAAACTCTGCTGAATATGATAGCGCTATACAAACAAGCTTAACAAATAAATACACTTGACATTTGCTGTTGGTATTAGATAACAATGAAAGCTGAAAATGCCTAAAGCCAATGTGACTGTGGAGTGGTGTGGTATGGGAAATGTGGCCTACAATGTTTTTTCTGACCTGATTTTTAGCTCCAGTTGATTGTGTTAGCCAAAGACAAAATGTAAACCTTGTATATTGACAGATAAGAAATTAAACAAATGACTATTCAGTGAATTGTTACTTGTCTCACTAACCTCCTCATGGTTCTTCTTCAGGTAAATCAGTTCCTCCTTGAGGCCTTCAATCTGGAGCTCTAAATCTGATCTTGTCATAGTCAGCTCATCCAAGACACGTCTGAGTCCATTAATATCATTCTCCACACTCTGGCGCAGGGAAAGTTCATTCTCAAACCTAAAGAATGGTAAGGAGAAGCATTCAGCTGAATATGATGCAGTTGATGCCAGCAAATTTATGTTTAAGGCACCATGTATGAGATAACTTCAAATCACTGATATCACTAAATAATTCCATAATTAGGATATTATAAAAAGATAATACTGAATAATCATACATTAATACTACAACTATTAAATTAAGCTGGTCAATACTTGTGAATAGGTAAAGAAGGGCATAGGCACAGAACGTAGCGGAATGCCAGCACAGAAAATACCAGGTAATGAGCATCATTCAGGATATTTTTTCTGGAGATGAAACATACATGTTCCCACACTTACTTAAGTCTGAAGTCATCAGCAGCCAGTCTGGCATTATCAATCTCTAAAATCACTTTGGAGTTGTTGATTGTTGCCACAAAGATCTAAACGTAATAAAACATAAAATAGATTCAATAACTTCAAATAAGTAATGTTCAGTAATAAGTTTATGGAAATGATGGAAAGATAGATAGATAGATAGATAGATAGATAGATAGATAATGAACTATTTAGTATATTGAAATTGTTGACAAATAAATTTAGTCAGATTTGCCTTTTATCATGACAATGTAATCCGTACCTTATCACGGAGCTCATCAATTGTGGTGTAGAAGCCAGCAAAGTTCTGCTCTCGTACTGTCATAGAACCCTGCTTTGTATACCAATCACGGATCTTGGCCTCCAGATCGTTATTTGCCTCCTCCAAGGATCGCACTTTATCAAGGTAGTTGGCAAGACGGTCATTTAGGTTCTGCATGGTGTACTTCTCGTTTCCTGAAAGTAATCCATCTCCACCTCCACCTCCACCAGCACTGAAGCTGGTACTGAAAGATGATCCAGAGCCAAAGCCTGCTCCACCACCAAATCCAGCACCAAAGCCTGCTCCACCACCAAATCCAGAGCCAAAGCCACGGCCTGAGCCAGCGGATGCACTGCCAATGGAGATACTGGATCCTCCATATCCACCACCATGGACACTGGCTGCTCTGTAGATCCCATCAGAAAGCCTGGAGGAGACACCACTGCTAGCTCTGGTGGAGCTGGCTTGACTAAAACTGTAGCTCATGGTGGCAATAGATGGTTTTTAGAGAGGAGTATGAAGCAGGTTGCTATACAACTGTTCCTTGGAGTCAGTAGTGCAAAAAACCTTGGTATATAAACCATATTTATAGGCCAGGCATCAGGTCATATTCTGTGACAGTTGTCACACCCCTTGGACCAATGCCACGTCTTAAAGCTATTTCTTATTGGTCAGCAACTGGTTTTAAAGATGATCATTTACATTCTTTCGTTTTTGCCTAAGGATAAACACATTTCAACTTTTCTTTTTTGATTTGCTTCAGAAACATTGCCAAAAGGGATGAGCTGAATTCTCCTGAAATTTTCTGTGATATATCGGTATCTTGAACTTTTTGTCTTTTTCTTCTGCTCCTTTATGTCACAGATATAAAGTTTTCAGGCATCTGTTTCAAACATAAAAGACTAATATTACATGAGTGGCAACTACATCTAAGTAGCTTGAGCTAGTCATTATCCACATGTATTGATGTAGGAAGAGTCCTACACAATGGGGAATTTATCAAGACTAGCAATGGTCTTGATAATCTCTCCTGCTGATGAAGGATGCACCTAATTTATGACGAGGCGCATGCCTCTTCATAAATCAGGCAGATCTTTGGGCGGGCTACACACCTACCCGGAAATCTACACCAGCTCATAGCTAACGGAGATGTTAGGCATCTTTTACTGTAATTTACTGGCACAAATTATGATAAATAGCACCTCCCACCTCAGCCCCTCCATGGACACTTTCATGAAAGTTGCAAGGGTAGCATAAAAACTCAATTTTCGACCCCTGCCTTGTGACTTTTCATGCCACAAAATTCACTCATTTTATCTAAATATAGACTGTTAGAATTGGCCGACAAGCTAATATTTACAGGGAGAAGCTCAATGTGAGAGATCAGGCATATTGAATTTCAATATGGCAAATCCTTTTCCATGAACCCTCTGTCAATGCTTTATTCTTCTTTCTCCATTAAAATAAGAAATATGGTTCTCCCTTTTTCGTCTCTTGCTTCCTCCTGCTTAGATCTCCTCCATACCCATTGTTTGCTTGTTTAGCCGGTCAGCTCTAGCAAACCGTAATAATTGTTTATCCACTGGCATGGCCTGGGGTCCCGGGGGGGTAGACAGCTCCTTTATTAGAAAGCCCGTTTCCGGGGTCTCTGTGCTACTGTGTAGCACGTGTTTTGGCACCTATTTTCTGCCTTTCCCCACCTCTCTTGAGTGGAGGCTGTTTTCTCCACCCCGTCAATTAGGTTAATTATTTGTTAACTGTAGTTGCTGTCTCAGTTCGTCATTCTCCTGCAGGTCTTCCAATGTGATGTACCTCATAATGTGTACGCAATGTCCCACCACAGGCCTCTATGTGGGGGAAACAGGGCAGAGACTCAGTCAACGAATGAACTCACATAGATCCAATATCAATAACAGCAGAACCGATCTCCCAGTGGCCGCACATTTCTCCGGAGAAAACCACTATATTGAAGATTTGCGGGTTGTGGTTTTAATGGGACATTTTAAGACGCAGGAGGCGAGGAAACAATGGGAGTACAAGTTTATGCAAAAATTTCAAACTCTGCAATTTGGACTTAATATTCATGCCAGCCTCATGTCACACTATGTATGAACCATGAACTGAACTCAATATTCATGCCAGCTTCAAATCACACTATATATGAACTGTGAGGGACACAAATCACCTCCTGATAGCAAACAGATAACAGCAAGAATTACTGATCCCTCCATCACGCACCACAAGTTTCCAGACTGTTTTTTTGACCTGTTGTAAATAACTTCTCTACTTAGATTGCATTTTTTTAAGGACTCTAAAATGCTTTGAAAACCATGTGTATAAAAATCTGCGAATTTTCAGTTCTTGTATCACACCATGTCTGATGAAGGGAGCTAGCTAGTACTCCTGAAAGCTTACTTATAAATATACTCAGTTAGCCTCTAAAAGGTATCGCCTGATTTCTTCACTCTTCCACTACTTTCAATGGCTAACATGGTACAACATTATACTACTATCAGTTCGTCTTAGTTTCCCTGTACTTGTCTGTCTTCTCCTTCCTAATGTCTGTTCCTCTTGTGTCTTCCTCCCTCCCCTCCCTTCCCCTGACTATGACCTCCCTTAATATTTGCACTCTTAATACTCGGGGGCTTAACGTCCCTCAGAAGCGTAATGAAATCTTGTATCAGCTTCACAAGAAACGTTCCCATATTATTATCTTGCCAGAGACCCACTTTAAGAAGGACCATATTCCGGATATCCACAACTGTCACTACCCAGTTTGGTTCCACAGCGTCAACCCGGTTGCCAAGTCCAAGGGAGTTTCCGTCGCACTCCATAGATCTCTGCAACATGAGGTACTAGACACCCTGATTGACCCTGAGGGCAGATTTGTGTTTCTTAAATTGCGCATTGCGGGCACCGTGCTCACTGTGGCAGGCTGTTATCTCCCGAACCAAGTGCAGCTACTGTATTGCAAGAACTTAGTTGGCAGGTGGACTGAATTTAGTGAAGGGGTGGTGGTACTTGGGGGCGACTTTAACTTTGTTTTAGATCCATCACTCGACTCCTCCCCTTCCCGCCCCCTCCCACTTCCAGTCGCACTTGCGAAGACTAACGACTACTCTCCACAACTCCCAGCTGGTAGACGTGTGGCGCATCCTGCATCCTCAAGACCAGGACTATACCTTCCATTCTCTGGCACATAACTCCTATAGCCGTATAGACTTCTTTCTTGTCAGTCATCACGCCCTCACCTGGTCTCCCACCACCCGTATTGACTCGGCCCTTTGGTCTGACAATGCTCCAGTGTTCCTGTACCTTGAGGTCCCGGGGTTAGCAATTCGTCCTTTTACGTGGTGATTGAATGATAGCCTCCTGAAGGACACCTCTTGTAAGGCGGACATCAGCGCGACAATTAGAGACTTTGGCCTCAACCATGCTCATGACCCCATTCCGCTCCCGCTACAGTGGGTGGCGCTGAAGTGTGTGATCCGCGGTGTACTGATCAAACACGGAGCACGCCTTAAAAAGGAGCGTGCCACTTGGGTCGTTACGTGCCTTGCTCACATTCATTCTCTCGAGCTGACTCATAAACGGACCGGTTCCCAGGAGGCGGTGACTGAACTTCTTATTGCTAGGGAGGAACTGCGTTCCTATCTTGATGAAATGTATCTGCATACTACAGACCTTGTTAGGAAACATTACTAGGAGTTCGCGGATAAGTGAATCCGCTCCCTCGCTCGTAGCCTCCACCCGCTTGGCAATCTAGCATATATCCCTTGTCTGCGTGACGGGTCAGGCACCATGGTCCATAACCATATTGATATAGCTGTTGCATTCCGCTCTTTCTACCATGATTTATATAACATCCACGGGCAGTACGCCGACCTCACCCCAGACTCTCTCCGTGCTAAAATCCAGGAGTACGTGACTGACACGTCTCTTCCCACTATCGCGGACCCTGACAGGGTTCTTCTCGAAGCACCTTTTTCTGAAGTTTCCCTCGTCATACAGTCCTCCCCGATGGGTTTACTACTCGTTTTTACAAATGTTTTAGGGATCTCCTCTCTCCCACAATGGCTCGGGTATTTAATAGTATCGATGACTCTTCCCCCTTCGCGGCGCAGTCCCTCTCGGTCACACCATCACAGCAACTCCCCAACTGGCCCTTCTTTCAGTTATCCCTGGCAGGATCTATGCAGTGAAAAAAGACCTCCTGCGATACTTTCTCACGGTTGCTAGAATCGTCACTCCCAGGCACTGGCGAAGCACTGTTACGCCCTCCCTGGTTGAATTTCTTCAGGAGCTTCTCCTCATAAGGAGAATGGAGGCTCTGGTGGCAGAGGATTCCCCCCGACCCCTCCAAATTTGACACTCTCTGGCGGCCTTGGGTGGTGTTCCAGGAATCGTCTGAGTTCTCTTTTTTTCTTTTCCTGATATAGTGATACCTTGCTACTTCTTTCTTCCCTTTTTCTCTCTTCCGTCCTTTGGAGGAGGTTATCGGTCGCTCTTCCATCCCACTGTTCCCCTCTCTCCCTCCCTTTTTCTATCTAGTATATGTTTTCCTGATCGTAGTTCCCATTGTGTGTTCCTTTGTCTGTTTGTTCTTCTCCCATTACCTTTAAGATGTTGCTTTATGGTCCCGTATATCTGGGCCTTCAGTTCCTCTGTTATTGTACTGTGCTCCACAGCGTTAGCTTGGGTCCTATCCCAAGCTTCTTGTTTACGGGCGAGGCCTGCGTGCCTTCGCGTCATTTGTTTGCTTGCACTATTTTTGTTTTCTTTTTCCACTGTACTTAAAAAATCTTTAATAAACTTTGATTAAACTTAAAAAGATCAGTTAAAAAAACCGACACACACCGTTAATGTCTGTTATTTTACGCATTCTTTTTTTTTTTTTTTTTTTTTTTTAATGGACCCTATCATAATGAACTTCCCACGGTAGTGTGAACGCCCAATAAGCTGTATCTACACTTGCAGTGTTGTACTGGCCCACCAGAGAACCAGAGGATGCTCCAGTGGGCCAAAGGTCTAATATAACATGCCCATGATTTTTAGCACAAGTCACTATGGTCTGTTTTCGTGTAATGTAAGAATATATACAAATTTTTTTTTATAGCCTTAGAATGGGGCCCAATCATTTCTGTGCACTGAATTCTGCTCTCGAGACCAATAACAATAATTGTAAGCCCCGGGGACCCCATTGATGGACATGAGTGCCATGTACTGCATCCTCCTTCCTGTAAAGGAAACAGTAACAGATCTTCTCAGTCAGCTTAACAAGGAGACTACACCTCTACATATTACAGCATAAAGGGTGAAGACCAGTGCACCACTAAAATAGTTAAGTTCTACACCAAGTTTGACCTTGCACGGTAAGAATGTAGGTTTATACCCTGCAGTTATTGGATATCTTATTTCAGCTTTACTACAAGTTCTCTCATTCCCAAAGGCTTATATACTCTATCTATTTTCACCTGTCAGTATACTATAAGCTGCCTGGGGGCAGTAATCCGGAATTTGCACCTTCTGCTGCATGCCATAGTTTACTGCATGCCAAAGGGCCTTAGGGAAGTTTGAAGGTCGGTTAGAAGGCCATACTGCCCCAACTATATGGAACGTGAACTGAGGGAAATATTTCTGTAATTATTGCTTGGAGGGGTTTTTAATGACTTTCTTGTATATTCATGTACAGTAGGAGGACAATATGACTAAAGCTGAAATGTATACTGATTCTAAGAAACTTACTGTTGGTTGATTCTGTATATAATAATGTATAGGTAAGTGCTCCTATTACTTTATATGGGGTCTTTGCCATAAAGCTATCAAAACTATGGCAAGAGATCTAAAGACAGCAGCAGACAAGACTATGATCATACTGCCTTTGGAGGTTCTGTCAGAAGTGCCTTCAGATTTGGCAAGAACAGGGTAGCTAAACTGGTATAGGATGTGATACCATCGTATCTTCTAATTAAAGGTAGAGGAGAGTTGGAATGAAGTTTCTTGGGCCCACAATGGAATATGATTTTATGGGTGCACTTGCGTCTTTACAGAACATGTGGTCATCCTCTTCCTTAGGACATAGCAGTACACTCAGATTAGGCAAAGAGCTAAATCTGTGTGGGATGTTATACTATTGTATCTACTGATTAAAAGTAGGAATGAAGTTTCTCTGTCCTACAAGGGAATATGTTTTATGGGTATTCCTTCCATTACAGAAAATGTGGACATCCTCTTCATTAGGACATATCATCAATAAAGTTATTTATTACTCAACTCATAAAAAAGAGATCTTAGTGACAAGTGATCAGCTCCAAGTCACCTCCAAATGGTGTAGTCTACTGGACCTTTAAAATCCAATTGTATTAGGTGCCCTTTATTTTGTCAGAATTTGGGCCACCAGATGATTCTCTGGCATTCTTCTGGTAGGCCAATCTGACCTTGTGTAAAGATCCATCGATTTTTAAAGGTAAGGGCAATGGGTATTAGATGGATTGGATATTATGTACCCAAACTTTTCAGGTTGAATTATAGGCAACAAAGACCTTTTCTCTGAAGTAGGTGCAACTCCTGTCAAAAGGTTATGTCTGGTATTGGAGCGGGAAACTCCTTATTTTCAATCCAATCTATCAATGTGAAATTGGCATACACCCTTAAACAGAATGTATCATGACACAATGAATTCTTATGTAAATCAGTGCTATATTATAACATTTTTTATTATTCATGTTTTTATCATTATTTTTAGGCTTTTTTTGTGACTATAAAAAATGTAGAGCACAAACAAGCTGAAAATTCCATTTATTTACAACTCACTTGTTAGCTTTGCTTCTCAAACTGGAACAAGTAGTATAATGTTGTATGTGTTAGCGATAGAAAGTAGTGGAAGAGTGAAGAAATCAGGCGATACCTTTTAGAGGCTAACTGAGTATAACAAGGCAGCAGAGGTCAGTGGGTTTAATGACAGCTTGTACTGCTGGAGGCCTAGGTAAGCATAATAGTAAGACTATACATACAGATAAAGACTCTTTATACAGCCAAACTATTACTTCTTAGTCCCTAGGAGAGGATTCTGAGCTCCATTACTTCTTGGAGACTACATGGCTATAGCCACATTCAGTGGAAAGGCCGCTGGTACTTCACTTCTAAATAAATGATACATATAAATTCTACCTATATCTCATTACTCACCATGCAGTTTTACACTTACCATGCTGCTAGTAATTATAGCTGTAATTAATCAATACCAACGGCCACAGCACTGAAGGCAGATATAGCCACATAAGGAACCCCATGTGGCACCACCCAAATAGTCTATTGACACTTTGACTGTGAACACCTCTTTCTATACAAAAAAAGGAAATGTGTGCCTCGAATATAGCAGATGCAGGGAAATAGGACTTTTACTTAGGACAACCATTTTTTCAGTGCCAGTGAAAAACTGTGCCAAACTGTGATTTGACTTGTTCATTTGACCTGTTCATACACAAGTGAACCCTCTTCAAAAAATTAGTGCGTTGGCAAGCACATATTGTAAGTAGGTCATCATGTGGTATGTAGGCGATGATCGGGAATTATTGCTCACTACTATTTTTTTGCATTTAGGCACAGATGATCAATGGTACTGTGTGGGGATGAACAAATACAGTACCATAGAGTTTTCATTTGTTGGCAGCTCATTGCCCTGTTTACACGTGATGCCTACATGAACGCTAAAATTACCCTACAAACAAGCATTTTTTCTGTTTGTCGGGTGATTGTATATTTACATGGACCAATTATCATAGGAATGGCAGTTTATTATTTATTATAGGAGTGGCCCGATAATTACTATAATTGCTACTTGTAGCAGTGGAATGGAAACATTTGCTTTCAGGTGACCTGAGGCACTTTCACAATATGCTATATGCATAAAATAGACATGCATACTTTCATTTCAATGAATATTTCTTGAATTTTTGGATTTGTAAGTAGACAGTAAATATAACCAAAAGGAAACCATACTGCTTTATCTATGCCTGTATTGTTTTATTATTGCAAATGTTCTTGGTTAACATTTATGAGTCATTTATTCATTTGCAAATATAGGAGACAACATCTTCATGTGCATTACTTCTTGTCAGTTAAAGAGGTCTCTGCTTTCACAACAGTGTGGACCTTAGTGGTGGTTGTAGTGCTTGTGGTTGACCCTGAGAATACAGACAATGGAAAATCAGATCCATAGCATGCTTATCTGTTCGCATAACCTTAAAGGGAGTCTGTCAGTGGTAAACTTGTTATAAACCTTATCAGACTACCTTGTAGAGGTGTTTCTACAGTCTGCATTTATGCCTCTGTTATTCAGCTTTGGAGCCCCGTTTTTATGTAAATCACTGTTATAGTTATTTGCACATTAAAGGGAAAGTGCTTTGAGGACGTTCCTTAACTTTCCTAGATTTTGGTCCCAGTTCTAGATTCCTGGGTTAAGCACTTCCCCCTTCATTTACATATGAAAAAGGTAAAATAATAAAGAAGAAATAACCTCACCAATATAAAACATATAAATATTTATTAGTATCCAATAAAAGACATCAATCAGGACACATAATTAGCAACCAATACATATACAAGTACAAATACAAAGTCCAATATTGATACCAGAGATCAAACATATAGCATGGTAAGTATGTAAATAACAGTATATAAATATGCATATAAAGCCTAAAGCCACAAATATTAAACTCTTAAAGGTATAAATATATGACTAGGTGAAACTAGTTCTACCAGGGACGAAGCCTGATGTATAGGCGAAACGCACGTCGAGCATCTGCATGGTCTGGATAAGTAATCTTTTACATTTGCCTATTATCCTGTCAGTTAGAGCCCCTGATGGTTTTGGGCTTTATTTATCACTCTTAGATTCTCTTTTTATCGTTATAGCGAGTCTTTATGTAGAACTAGTTTCACCTTGTCATATATTTATACCTTTAAGTGTTTTATATTTGTGGTTTTAGGCTTTATATGCATATTTGTATACTGTTATTTACATACTTACCATGCTATATGTTTGATCACTGGTATCAATATTGGACTTTACAAGTCTTTCCCCATTTTGTATTTGTACGTGTATATGTATTGGTTGTTAATTATGTGTCCTGATTAATGTTTTTTATTGGATACTAATAAATATTTATATGTTTTATATTGGTGAGGTTATTTCTTCTTTATTATTTTACTTAGGTATATTATCTCACAGTTCATGTTATTATCGCCTCTTTCTAGTTTTTTGATATGAATAAAGGTGATTTATCTGAAAATGGGGCTCTACAGCTGAATAACAGATGCACATTTGGAAACTGTAGAATCTCCTCTAAAAGGTACTGCGATTAGGTTTATAACCAATTTACCGCTGATAGACTCACTTTAATCATTTCCACAAATGCTGAGAGCCACTGTATATAGAATAGAAAAACAAAATCTTTTTACTGAAACAACACCACTCTTTTATATGGGTATGTTTGGTACTGCAGCTCAACCCAATTCAAGTGAATGCAGTACCAGGTACAGCTCATGGACAAGAGTAATGCTGTTTCTGAAACAAAAAGGGTGTCTGTTACCAGAACCCAGCACATCAACACAGCCCAGCAGATAGATAGGTTAGGGTCACCTGAATCAAATGGTGTTTCCCCCTTGTGAATTGGTGTCCCTCATTGCCAAGATGTTGCTGTTTCTGTGAATATGCAAATTAGCTCTTTGGAGCAATGGGGATGTTGTTGTTGCTCCAAAATGGTAAGCGGCAAAGCCCTCATTGCTCCAAATAGTTCAATTTTGATATGTTGCCAACAGAGTTACCAATTCACAGGAGGAAAACACCATTTTATTTGGTAGAGCCTAACATGTATATCTGTGGGGCTGGGTTGATATTCAGGGTTCTGGTGACTGACTCATTTTAATGAATAGAAAAGGTCAAAATGATTTGTAACGCGGTAAATGTCTTATTATGACTCTCAAGATCACAATTGCCAGGGAGATGTTTTTACATACAGTACAGATGCAACAAAGCTGTATCTATCATTGAACTGCTTCTCCTGTGCAATAGGATAGCATGAAGCCCTATTTAAAGCAACAGAAAATGGTATTACACACATAAAGCAACACAACACTGAGTTGTAAAGAGTTTCACTGCATTGGGAAACTCAGCTCTGCTACATGTGCACTGTGTTTTATGTACAGTGCTGGCCAAAAGTATTGGCACCCCTGCAATTCTGTCAGATAATACTCAATTTCTTCCAGAAAATGATTGCAATCCCAAATGCTTTGGTAATAATATCTTCATTTATTTTCCTTGCAATGAAAAAATACACAAGAGAATGAAAAAAAAGTCAAATCATTGATCATTTTACACAAAACTCCAAAAATGGGCCGGACAAAAGTATTGGCACCCTCAGCCTAATACTTGGTAGCACAACCTTTAGACAAAATAACTGCGAACAACCGCTTCCGGTAACCATCAATGAGTTTCTTACAATGCTCTGCTGGAATTTTAGACCATTCTTCATTGGCAAATTTCTCCAGGTCCCTGAGATTTGAAGGGTGCCTTCTCCAAACTGCCATTTTGAGATCTCTCCACAGGTGTTCTATGGGATTCAGGTCTGGACTCATTGCTGGCCACTTTAGAAGTCTCCAGTGCTTTCTCTCAAACCATTTTCTAGTGCTTTTTGAAGTGTGTTTTGGGTCATTGTCCTGCTGGAAGACCCATGACCTCTGAGGGAGACCCAGCTTTCTCACACTGGGCCCTACATTATGCTGCAAAATTTGTTGGTAGTCTTCAGACTTCATAATGCCATGCACACGGTCAAGCAGTCCAGTGCCAGAGGCAGCAAAGCAACCCCAAAACATCAGGGAACCTCCGCCATGTTTGACTGTAGGGACCGTGTTCTTTTCTTTGAAGGCCTCTTTTTTTTTTCCTGTAAACTCTATGTTGATGCCTTTTCCCAAAAAGCTCTACTTTTGTCTCATCTGACCAGAGAACATTCTTCCAAAAAGTTTTTGGCTTTCTCAGGTAAGTTTTGGCAAACTCCAGCCTGGCTTTTTTATGTCTCTGGGTCAGAAGTGGGGTCTTCCTGGATATCCTACCATAGAGTCCCTTTTCATTCAGACGCCGACGGATAGTACGGGTTGACACTGTTGTACCCTCGGACTGCAGGGCAGCTAGAACTTGTTTGGATGTTAGTCGAGGTTCTTTAGCCACCATCCGCACAATCTTTCGTTGAAATCTCTCATCAATTTTTCTTTTCCGTCCACATCTAGGTAGGTTAGTCACAGTGCCATGGGCTTTAAACTTCTTGATGACACTGCGCACGGTAGACACAGGAACATTCAGGTCTTTGGAGATGGACTTGTAGCCTTGAGATTTCTCATGCTTCCTCACAATTTTGCTTCTCAAGTCCTCAGACAGTTCTTTGGTCTTCTTTCTTTTCTCCATGCTCAATGTGGTACACACAAGGACACAGGACAGAGGTTGAGTCAACTTTAATCCATTTCAACTGGCTGCAAGTGTGATTTAGTTATTGCCACCACCTGTTATGTGCCACAGGTAAGTAACAGGTGCTGTTAATTACACAAATTAGAGAAGCATCACCTGATTTTTCAAAGGGTACCAATACTTTTGTCCACCCCCTTTTTTATGTTTGGTGTGGAATTATATCCAATTTGGCTTTTTGACAATTCTTTTTGTGGTTTTCCATTGACGACAAATTAAATGAAGATATTATTACCAAAGCATTTTCTGGAAGAAATTGAGTATTATCTGACAGAATTGCAGGGGTGCCAATACTTTTGGCCGGCACTGTATAAGAAATACCTAGAGCTCTATACAGATGTAGCCATCTTCAACTTGAATCTAATAACTTGTTGCCTTGTGACAACTCAATTCACAATGAAAGTATTGAAAGCAATGGAAAAAAGTTGATTAGCAACTGTTTACTTAAAGGGGTTTACTTAAAGGGGTTTTCCCACAAAGAGAAAACTGCAGTACTTTTCTCCCTCTCCACATTCAACCTGAGTGCAGCCAGGCTGAATGTGGGCAGGTCTGGTTGTGGTTGGCACTCCCATTCACTTCAATGGGAGTGCTGGAGATTGCCGAGTGCTGTAGTTTGCTATCTCCACCGCTAACAATGAAGTGAATGGGAGTGCTGACAGCAACGAGTCCAACCCACATTCAGCCTGGCTCAGATTGAATGTAGAGTAGGAGAAAGGTCCTGCAGTCTTCTCTTCATAATTAAACCCCTCTATTGTGTTAAAAGTCATGTTAAACGACTACATCTATATATCCTTCACCTGATATCAGTGCAGTCTCTGTGAATCAATATACAGTATGTCAACACAACCACCCCACAGCACTAAGAATAAAGGTGCCCATACACCCTCAACAGGTGTTAGTCAACCTCTTTTCCCGCCTATAGTTTGCACATACACGTTTCATCTGGTACCTCTGGTGATGGCTCCATGGGGAACATAGGGATGGGTATGATAGTATTCCACGTACCAAAGACTTTGTTTCCCCAACATCATCTGTTGGGGCGAGTTGGGGAGGCCCTCATATATATTACATAGTCAACCTGCCCCTTTTGGCAGAATTTTCTCTCATATATATGGGGGCCTTTAGTTTAATTTGTTTACCTCAGTATATAAAATGTTTACCTGCACTTTCCTTGTGAGATCCACCAATACTGTAAGAAGAAGAAAGACGTATCAGTTCTGCAAATTGTTATATACTGTTTACATATGTGTTATATTTATACAGCAAGTTCCACAAGTGCTCCCCCAAACATCATGTCTTTGCCTTTGTAAGATTCTGTAACCTAGCTATGCAAACCCAGGGTATTACCTAAGGCCAGACGGTGTCTTGAAGAGCATTTCAGGCCACAAGCAAGCAACACCCATGTATGGCTTCAATGCGGTGTTATCCACTATGCAACAAGCAAATACAAGGGGCCCCAGAGATCAGGAGCCCCGCCCCCCACTGACCACATAACGATCACTGTTTTTTTTAAATATTGGATTATTTCAATAGATGACAGTCAATATTAATAAATACTCACCTCTCCCCATTCCTCCTCTTTAGCCCAATGGGCTCCTGCACATGCTGTCTTGGTGCTGTCAGTATCTAGACAAAATGTGCAGCAGCTCCTGAAGCTACTCCATCATGGCAGCACCAGGCCCTTGCAGGTTATGTGACAATATACTGAGTGAGAACATTAATGGGGCATTACACTGTGTATGGGGGGTATTAAGGGGATAGCATACTGTATGGAGCCACTAAGGGGGCAGTGTTAGTAGGGGCAGACATAACTTTACTTGGGGTCCCAAGAATGCCATATCTACCCCTGTATGCCTTTATGGGTATATGACATTAAAAGGTTAATCAGATGTATCCATTTATGGCACATACATAAGATACCATCATTTCCATAAGGAAACCTCTGTAAAAATGTTCTAATCATGAAAAGTTTCAACTCTCATGAATGACCCATCACACTGGAGGCCACATGTCTGTCCTCAGAACACCCGATTAATTGGACAAAATTGGTAAAGCTCATAAAGCAGTTTCTAATTTATAGGGTAGCATGATCTGTAAATCCATATTTCTTGGTTTCAGAAGATGAATGTAAAAAGCTCATCCAAAGATATGTTGAAAAGATACCAGCTATAAAAGAAAATGCAAGACTTTGTTCCAAAATATTTGGTCAACATACTCTTAAATTAATAAAATAGTTTTAGCTAAAAAGGAGAAGTTTTTTTTAACCATCTTTCATGTATGTTAGTAACATAAGAAATTTATGGCAATCACCTTTGGTCATGCTCCTCCAACAATTTACGATATGTAGCAATCTCAGCCTCCAAATGAGCCTTGATGTCTAAGAGGGTCTTGTACTCCATATTCTGACGTTCCAGGTCAGACCGAAGATCAGTAAGTTGAGCCTCCATGCTGCCAATTACATTCTGGATATGATGAAGCTGGTTGGCATACCGAGCCTCGGTCTCTGCTATGGAGGCCTCCATTCCTGCTTTCTGGTGGGAGGAAAGGAAACAAATGTGAAGATAAACAGATAGGTGAACAACTAGATACATATACCACAACAATAACCACAGATTCGGTATACAAAGCTGTGTGTCAGGGGCCAGCCCTTCCTCAGATGAACATGGGGTGCATGTTCATCTGAGGAAAGGGCTGGTCCTCGAGACACGTCATGTTGCTGGATGTTAACTTAAGTTAAAGTTTAGTTGTAATCGATTTGGCAAACGTTCATATGGGATTTTGTTCGTGTTGGCACTGCAGCCAGTTTTCTTGTTCTGCAGTAGAGAAATTAGGCCTTAAATAATAACCATTGGGACGAACTGGTCACCTTAACATTAAAGTTAGCCATACACGTCTCATGTGGCACTCATGCATAGGGGTTAATCAGGAGATTTACCTGTCCTGGCAAAAGAGTCCACGAGGAAATTCACCTGTTCCCTGTGGCCAATCTAAGCCTTTACAGACTTACCATGCTGTGTTGAGACTGCAGCTCAATCTCTAGCCCCTGCAAAGTGCGTCTCAGCTCAACAATTTCAGTTTTGCTGGATTGTACTTGTTCTGTACTAGAAACCATTTCCTTCTGAAGGGATTCACTCTAAAATTGGAATATTAAATCATATTAGTTTGTAGAGAAAAAGACAGAGAAATGGATCTTCACACAACTGTATTTGGGCCATGAAATACAGTCATATTTAGTGGCCCAACTGTGACTCTTGTGAACTTACAGCATCATAGTGATTTATGATACTGTAAGTTTCAGAACCTCCATGGTTCTACTTTCCTGAGCTCACAGCATCATTTGAGTGCAGGGCAGTAAAGCTGAGGTAGTTGTGAAGTTTACAGTATCTTAAGTAACTATGATGCTTTATGTTCAGTTCACTGGTAATGCAGTCACACCAGTAAATCTGGCCAACCCATTGACCTTATTTCTCAGCCCAAATTCAGCTGCATGAAAGGGTCATAGATGATGACATGGTTAGGTATGTAGATTAGATAGATAGATAGATAGATAGATAGATAGATAGATAGATAGATACAGGTAGATACCTGAGACAAGAACCAGGCCTCCGCATCCTTCCTGTTCCTCTCAGCAATGTACTCATATTGGTCTCTCATTTGAGCCAATGTTTTGGTCAGGTCAGCCCCCGGAGCTGCATCCATCTCTACATTTACTGTGCCTCTCACCTGTTGGCCCCTCTCACTCATCTCCTGAAGAGACAGTCACATGAAAAATGAAACTGCTAAAAGTCTTACATGAGTACAACCAAGTCTAAAGTAACATTTACAAAATGAAAGTCTTACCTCCTCATGGTTCTTTTTCAGGTAAGCCAGCTCTTCCCTTAGGTTTTCAATCTGCAACTCTAAGTCAGATCTGCTTAGGGTTAATTCATCCAACACTTTACGTAAGCCATGGATATCAGCTTCAACACTCATTCGGAGGGATTGCTCATTCTCATGCCTGAAAAAGACCAAAAAATTGAATGTCTGGATGAAGATAACAGTTGCAGGATCTTACCCGTAAGCTGATGAATCTTCTTTGAAATCTGATGGTTGGTCTAAAATGTAAGGATGTAACATAGTTCTGATGGTTTGGAAATCACACTTGAAACTTCAGCATTATAAGGCATGGAAACTTACTTGAGTTTAAAATCTTCAGCGGCAAGACGTGCATTGTCGACCGCCAGTAAAACTTGATTATTTTCCATGGTCGCATTGAGGATCTGTAAAGTCAAAGGGTAAATTTCTATTCATTTTGAGAACAAACCCATCTCCTTTGGTCGACCACTTTTAGAAGATCAGATGGAAAATCATATTGTACTTTTGGGGGGGAGGGTTAACTCAAAAAGGTTTCATTTTATGCTGCTTAACATGGTAGTTTCATGTTGACACCAGTTTTTCATATGCCCTATCAGGCCATATGTACAATAAAAGAGCGGGATCCTACAGTTAGGACTGCCCTCTAGGAGACAGATTGGAGAAATGCTCAAAGAGTAGCTCTTTCTCTGATGTACCCTAGGTGTCCATTCATTTGAACCTGCTGCAGGAAGAATGTATGGCCAGTGACCGTTTTCCTTGTTGACAAGGATTCATCACCAGAGTTTTCTGAAGCTGGATTGGTGACAATAAATCATCCTTGACTTTTGTAATTTTGTTTATTATGAACCAGTATAGCTGAACCATACTACATGACCTGTAAGTTCTGTATTCATGGGAAAACCAGAACCAGAACAGGAAGTAATGATCAGATAGACCTCTTTACTTATTGTCTGTGAGCTGTAGACTTACAATTCAATGGCAACTGTCTCTGCTGCCCACCCCTTGTTTATGCCAGATCTTGATTTCAGAGTCTTAAACATAACAACAGTCTAGATTTACTAAAGGCTGGCCATGTCCATTATATACGACAATGTGTTGGCTTTAAAGTGTAACTACCCATTTTGCCCATTATATCCATCCCATACTAATTGCTATATTACTATACACTGAATCTGTAAGTTAATAATATTGAAATTTTCCCCACAACGACAAAAATATGTCCCCACAATGACAAATACAACTAAAATAACATTGTGGACATTTTTAGTTACCTTCTCCCGCAGCTCCTCAATTGTTGTATAGTAGGGGGAATAGTTTTGTTCTCGTACGGTGACTGACCCTTGTTTCTCATACCATTCATGGATCTTGTGTTCAAGGTCAGAATTGGCTTCTTCCAATGAGTGCACTTTATCCAGATAATTAGACAGTCGGTCATTCAGGTTTTGCATGGTGTACTTTTCATTCCCAGATAGCAATCCATCTCCACTGTGAGAAGCAGAGACTCCACCAAAACTGGATCCACCTGCACCACCAAAGGATGCTCCACCACCAAATCCAGAAGACAACCTAACAGATTGAGAGATCCCTGTGCCACCATACCCACCATGAATACTTGACCCTCCATAAACTCCAGAAAGCCGGGAGGAGATGCCACTACCTCCCCTGGAGGTGCTGCTATGGGCATAGCTATAATTCATGGTGGCAATGAGCGATGGAGTGCTGTGTGGACTTTGATGACACCTGTTGGAATAGGTTCGAAGAGTTCATTCAGGCACATTTATGCTGTCCTCATCTGTCGTTGCCATGGTGAAGTTGTGTCCATGTTTGATGTAGACTCCTACTTGGACCCATGCCACCCTGATACCTTTCCAAACTTTACTTATCAGATTCCTCTATTGCAGATGCGTATCAGAGTTTCATTCTCTTGTTTTCACTGAGAACAAAGACAGTACTCAGAACTCTGCCTAAGGCTATGAGCTCAACATCAGGTTACCTTTCATTATTTGTCAAAAAGCAAATACAGGTTCCCACTGCCTTGTGCAAATAAGCTTGCACTTTTCAAACAAAGAAGATATTAATGCAAAAAAATCCAATTTTATGATTACCAAGTATAATTTTTTTGTCCCTGGACACAAATGAAAACAAAATGTACATGGTATCAAAAAAATCTTCAATAAACTGTCACCCTTTTGGACCACACAGAAAGATACACAATTGTCAGTTCAATGTATCAATAGTTTTTATCATCTGATATGTATATGTAATAATTTTTATCATCTGATATGTATAACTAATTTTTTTTCATCCAGAGGGATTGGATTGCTTGGAAGTTCACTAGTAGCTGGTGTCCTTAACTGATTTCATCTCATTGAGCCACTTTATCTAAGGAGAGTTAAGTCCCAGAGTGTGTGATGTCCCCTCTGGGCTATCAATCCCTGTTATTGTTGTATAGAATGTTTTAACACATACACACATAGGAACACATTAGGGGTATTTTATGATATCAATCATTTTAGAGTGATTATTATTTAAAGTTAAATTCAATCTAAAATATTCTTTTTTGAATCAATGAGTTTTATAATCTATTTTAGGGAAATTATATTAAATCTTTGTCCAAAAAATCCATGTTTAGACGGTACAATGTAGATTTTGAAATTGTTTTACAATGCACCGTGTAAAGTGACAGCAAAATTCACATGTAACACAAAAAGTCTGCAACACGTGGATTTACCCAACATGCATTAAAACACTTTAACAGTATTTTTATTTTCTGGTGGTCATAATGGTTTACTATGAAAAGAAAAAAACAATCAAAAACTAAATAATTCTAATTGACACAAAAATAATCTGCAGATGTCCTTTGACCTAATGTATCATTTGACCTTCATCTTCTGACACCTACAAGAAAATGTTATTGATGGGGCTTGATGGACTGGAACTCACATCGGTCATTAGAAAGAAACAGGCCACTGTCCTCAGGACCTTCAAGTGTGTGTATTCAGGAAATCATTATTCTAATGATTAATCATGGCCCAAGCTCATCTAGATATCTAACAAATACCACAACAGTTCAGATTCATATACACATTATTTGCCTTTTACAGTGTTATCATGGATCTTGATGTCTTCCTCTTCACTTTACTGTGAGAAAAATGAAAAATTTCACTAAATGGAAACCCCTATCTATCTATCTATCTATCTATCTATCTGTCTGTCTGTCTGTCTGTCTGTCTATCTATCTATCTAAAAATAACAAAGTTCAAAGCAGCATAGCAACAAAACAGGATGGGTGCAAAACCAACAGAAGACGGCTCCTTCTTCTCAATGTCTAAGCAAAACAGAATGGCAGCACTCCAGAGTTTCAAAAAATAGTGGATTTATTTCAAAGCGACATTTCGGTTCCCTAGAGAAAGGCTTGAGAAAGGTTCTAGGGAACCGAAACGTCGCTTTGAAATAAATCCACTATTTTTTGAAACTCTGGAGTGCTGCCATTCTGTTTTGCTTATCTATCTATCTATCTATCTATCTATCTATCTATCTATCTACCATAGTATCTCACAAAAGTGAGTACACTCCTCACATTTATGTAATCATTTAATTGTATATATAGACATCTAGCTGAGACATAATTGCATATTAAGTTTTGCAGCAATTTGACATTTCTATCTGGGTGTGCTATTTTTTGTCAATGAGTGTTATACATACAGTACAGTATCTCACAAAAATGATTACACCCCTCATATTTTTGTAATTATTTCATTATATATTTTCATAGGACAACACTGAAGATATGACAATTTTATACAATGTAAAGTAGTCAGTGTACAGCTTGTATAACAGTGTAAATTTGTTGTGCTATCAAAATCACTCAACACACAGCCATTAATGTCTAAACTCCTGGCAACTAAAGTGAGTACACCCCTAAGTGAAAATGGACAAATTGTGCTCCAGGTGTCAATATTGGCCAACATTATATTCCAGCACTGCCTTAACCCTTTTGGGCATGGAGTTCACAAGTGCGTCACAGGTTGCCACTGGAATCCTCTTCCACTCCTCTGTGATGACATCGTGAGATCTTGCGCACCTCCACCTTCCATTTGAGGATGCCCCACAGATGCTAAATACGGTTTAAGTCTGGAGACATCCTTGGCCAGTCCAGCACCTTTACCCTCAGTTTCTTTAGCAAGGCAGTGGTCATCTTGGATGTGTGTTTGAGGTGGTTATAATGTTGCAATACTGATCTGCGGCCCAGTTTCCGAAGGGAGAGGATCATGCTCTGCTTCAGTATGTCAATTTGGCATTCATGGTTCCCTCAATGAACTGTAGCTCCCCACAGCCGGCAGCAATCATGCAGCCCCAACCCATGACACTCCCACCACCATGCTTGACTGTAGACAAGACACACTTGTCGTTGTACTCTTCACCTGGTTGTTGCCCTACATGATTAACACTATCTGAACCAAATAAGTTTATCTTGGTCTCTTCAGACCACAGGACATGGTTCCAGTAATCCATGTCCTTAGTCTGCTTGTCTTCAGCAAACTGTATGCGGGTTTTCTTGTGCATCATCTTTAGAAGAGGCTTCCTTCTGGGACAACAGCCATGCAGACCAATTTGATGCAGTGTTCGGAGTATGGTTTGAGTGGTGTGATGAAACCTAGACTAGGACTGGGACCATATCATCTTTACTGACAACTCCAGTCTCTGTTTGGGATCCGACAATGGTCAGATTGAAGTATGGAAGCCTTATGGTGAGAGCCTCAATCCTGCCTTTGATACACTATACCAGCAGGTGGTGTGATGATTTGGGGAGACAACATATACAGTTGGTCACCCCTAATAGTGATATAAGGGGCTTGAACAGCTCAGCGGTTTGTGCAGGACATCCTGCAGCCACATATGTTGCCTCTCATGGTAGAGTTCTCAACTGGCATTTTTCAGAAGTATAATGCTCACCCACACACAGCAAAGTTTTTCTCAATCACATTGCAACACTTCCTTGCCCTGCTTGATTGCCAGATTTTTTGCCAATTGGGACCAACTGGGACGACAGCTTTGGTGACCTATTTGCAGGATATTCAGGCCCACCTGCAACATCTGTGGGCAAATGTGCCACAGGATACCATACAAAATGTGTATGCCTCCATGCCCAATCGTATCTCCCTTGTATCCAACTTAGAGAGTCGGCCCAATGGGGTACAAGAGTCTCCTTTCAATTGTATAGTTTTCTCCAGTAAACTGTAACATTGTGATCACTTACATAGATCATCATTACATTTACACATAGAACGTTTCATTCAATTCCAACAACTCTTTCTTGGTACGTTATTTTTTTGTCAATGACTGTATATACATACTAACCATAGACACTCAAAACAGTATTGTGCTTGCATGGTTAATGTGCCTCCCAGCATTTATCGTTTCAGGACAATGCATAGTCAGCTGAGTATAAAGTAGAAACACAAGAAAAAGTTCTCTTAGCTCTACACCTTGTTGATTCAACAAATGTTTGTTTTTGAAAGGTTTATCTGCAAACTCTATTGCTCTGTGCATGGCTCGTGTCCTAACATAACAATGCAAAATATGCAAACATGAATTTGGGGATCACACAGGTTGGGTATTACTGAGAGTCCTGCTCACTGTCCAGGAATAAATGATCAGGGGACCCTCATTCTCAGCAACTGTGGGGGTCACAGAGGTCAGAGTTGATTGACACTCCTGCTGTCTGTCTCAGAACAGGTATACATGTTATTCTCAACAATAGTTGGAGTCAGAGTAGTCTGACATTATTGACAGTCTGAAAAACTAATATTCATGGGGTCCCGTGTTCTCAGGCCTGATGGGGGTCATAGTGGTCCAACATGATTGATAGTCATGCTCTCTCATTTTCAGTCATAGCGTGAGTCAGAGAGGTTGAATCTAAATGGAATGACAGTCCTGTTCTCTGTCCTAGAACCAGTGTTTTTGAAAATGGGTGGGGTGGTAAAAATGAGTGACAAGGATAGGAGCCAGGAGATGGGGGGAAAAGCCTGCTGTTTTGATTAAAAGCCCGCTATTATAATTTAAGAATGGTTAAAAGATAGGGACAGGGGCACAGTCTCGCTTACCTGCACAGAGTGGAGCACACACCCCCACTCACCTCTTTTTTGGTTGCAGCCTTGTTCTGTTCAAGTCTCTGGCTGGTTTTGTTTTTCAGATGTCATAGCTGACAGAAGGGTTTGGCCCTGATGGAGAAATGGTGGATATCTTACTTGCCCGTTACCCACTAGTGATCGGCAGCACAGGATATTCAAGCAAAATGGCGATGTTTAAATATTTATTTCAGGGCCAAAAGAAGTGTTTTGTCACAAGTTAAAAGTATTAATAGCTGTGGCCACTCTCCTCCCATCAATGTAGTTGTTGTCTCATTATTGGCGCCAGTGGTCTTTGGATGAGTGCTTAAGTCCCTGCAGTCTCACGAAGGTTGGATTAGAAAGACATACCTGCTCTTTGTCCAAGAAAGTATTTAGGGAGCCCTTCATTCTTGATAATGGTGGGGATTATATGGGTTGGACATGATTGACAGTACTGCTCTCTGTTTGAGAGCAGGCATAACTAAAGGCTCTCAGGTCCTGGTGCAAAAGCTCAGTTTGGGTCTACCTTCACAACTTCTCCTCACAAGTCTACTATCATCTGTACATTTTACATTTTCCTTTCTTTCTCTATATGGGCCCAGACCGCCATCAGGGGTGTAGGCTATAGGGGGTGCAAAGGTAGAAAATCGCTACTGGGTCCTCTCTACAGCATAAGAAGACACTGGTATTATAGATTGTGCATGGCAAGTGGGGGCAAAGGAGCATATTTGGCATTGGGGACAAAGGAGCTTCAAGTTATGTTTCTGACTGCCATAAAGATTTGTTCACAACATATCTGTGCACATAATCTTCCCATCATTCCTATTTATTAACAGTGTCAGTGCCCCCATAGTAATCATGCCCTTTTTGGTCCCACAGCCTCCCCAGAGAATCCTTCCTCTGACTATATGCTTCTGATCAACTTCAGCTATTTTTGCCATTTAAAGGTTAATTTTCTCATTTCTGACAATAAAATGCTGTGTATCATAAATCTTCTTCACTGTGTCTCAATGTAGTACACCAGAGGGCAGGGTAATAAATTTACAATGCACAGACTGCCAGCCATCAAATGAAATCAGGGATGAAATCAAAGACGTTTAATCAGCCGAAGGCTCCAGGAACATGATCGTGTGCATTGTCAGTGTTTTTCACAGCTAGAACATTTACCTATTATTTTCTATGGTCCCATACAAATGTCTGTGTATTATCATGGGTCCATATAGGGGGCCATGAGCCTAGGGCAAAACTTGGGAAAGGTCCTATACCTGTCCGTATAGCAGCCCGTCTGGCATGTAAACAATGCTGTGAGCTGAGTGCACTAGAAAACAGCTGATCTGCGGGGGTTCAAATAGTTGGACTGCTGGAAGTCTAACATTCTTGGCCTATCTTAATAATAACCCCTTAATAGGGATATTCCAGCTCCTTTCTATTGATGACTTATCCTCAGGATAGGTTATCAATAAGAGATCAGTGGGGGTCCAACACCTGGGACCCCTGATGCTTAGCTGTTGAAAGACCATGGCAATTGTGTGAGTGACCCCTTCAAACAGCTGATCAGCAGGAGTCCCAAGTTTTGGACTCCCAAATGATTTCTTAATGATGCCCTATCCTGAGGACAGATCATCAATGGCAGGTAACTGGAATAAGCCTTTAGAGGGTTTATTCACTGAGGACTCCCCACAAACACATGCCCACACAAACAGGGAGCTGGTCCTGCCGATTATGTCGCAGTGGCACTCATCTCTGCTACATGTGGAGGTCACTGTACTGAACTTTCCAGGCAGCAGAGATGAGTACCAATCTCTACTGTCAGAGGTGTATTAGCTTGACATAGGAGACAGCAGTCAAGGTATCAGGCTTTCCCCAACCATTGTCATGAAACTGCATTTTGCATCAGTGAATGACCCTTTTTATTAAAGTAATCATTTTTGGCTGCATTTTTTTTTGGAAACCTACTTTCCAAGTATGTTGCAATTACAAGTTCCCAAAACAGGTTAATTTTTATGTAAAACCATTGCTGTTTCCAAAATAATCTCCATGTCTGTATGAAAAAACTATGGGCAAGCACTTTCCACCAAATCAGGATGATTTTTGGAGCATTTTAAAAAGAAAGTGTCAGTTTGTATCTACTGCTTACCATCCGTTCTCCCATAAATATTCATGTCACTGTAACTTTGACTGTGTTTGCTAATTCAAATGAGCCCAAAACGAAATCTTCAGAGGTTTGCCCATCTGTAGCTGTAGGGATGGGTAGGGGGCCCTGGTTAAAGTTTGCCACTTGGTTGCATCTCCTGTGACCGTAATTGTTGGTTTTTAGCAATAGTGCAGGTCACAGAGGTTGGATCTGATTGAAAAGTCATAAAAGTTGTATGAACCCTACAAAACTTTGTGTCAAAAGCAAAAATAACCATCTTCAACTGTACAAAGGTGCCTTAGGGTCATCTGTCAGTTCTTCTTGAATGGTATTTGAAGCTTTTCATTGCTACTGCACAGTATATATATCTTGGACTTTTCTAAGTGTACTGAGCTTTCAGCAAGTCCAGCACAGGTTACAGAAAAAAGAGTTCCTTTGTTCACAGCTTAGTGGTTTTGGCAGAGGATCTTATCATGCTTTATGAGTAAGCATTCTATGGAGTTAGGTTCCAAAAGTAGAATAAGAAGCAAAGCCAGCACCAAACACAAGAGATACTGTATTGTCAGTGATTGATGGCTGCTTATTCAATACCTTGTTCTAGATGAATACCCACAAAAGTAGAAGAACAGGTCCTAACAGCTCAACACAGAGGAGAAAGTTCAACCCCGCTCACAAGGCTAAACTCTGATATTCAGTTTCTACATAGAAGGTGTGCTATTCAGAATGTACTCCTTTACACTAAATTACCCCATATAATATCTGCCATGCAATTTTAGTGTTCACGGCATGAATTGTACTGAACATAATGATTATGTAAGACAGACGTATACAGGAAGATGTCTTAGGCTGGCCATATACATAAAATAGTGTCAGCTGCATGCCCATTTGAAAGACAGCAATAGGTCCTTAGTCCATTATAGGCACATACTGTGTGTCTGGTTTGGCTGAGCATGATCTATAGCCAGCTTTCCTAATACCTACAAATATCAAGGCATTTCTAGCCCCCTGGAACCAAATTATTCAATTTTATATGATTTAGGAAACATAGAAACTCGCAAAATCTTCTATATACAGCCCTTTTTTTTTATTGGACCGTGCATGTAGAATTATTTGTACTTTTTTGTTAGTTCCAGAAAGTAGTACCTGATTTGATTTTCTGAATAGCACCATATAGTACAGTATATGGTATTATATGAAGGAACCTACTTACCATATTACTACTCCTTACAAGAGAGCTGTATTACGAAGGTATAAGACAGCATTGTAATATGGTGTGAACATCACCTTATGCATCAGCTGCACCATTACTACATGCATAAGACGGCACAACATGTCTTTTTGCTTATGTTATATCATAATCATGGTTGAAATTTTTTAAGGAAACAGTATGAAGAAACAGTACCCTGAAGTGGATCACATTGTGATTTTACTTGTATTCTTTAAGGGATATGAATGCCTTTAGATAATTTTAATTACATTTATTTTAGAATAAAATCATTTTTTAACTGGGTTCTACTACAAGTTTGATCCATATGGCTTCTACAGCTGGCATGTACATATACTACATAGCAAGCTGCAGAATGCCATTCACTTGCATATCTGGCTGACTAATGACTAATGACCAAATCAATGACCATGATTCGGCATAATATACAGTATATGCATGCGGCATACTTCCCAGATTTGGGCCTGCTGACCATGCCATGGCATGTGAGACTGTAAATGAACAGAAATAACTGCTTGATATTGAAAGACATTTTTGGATGTAGACAAAGAGTCTTGAAGAGGAGGAGATGAAATTCATATGACTTCATTTTGTGTTTTTCATCTCTATCCATCTGATACCTCTTGCTGCTTTACAGAGCTGTGCCAACTGAGTTAATGGATCATGAGTGCTTTCAGGCCTAAAAAGCCACTTTACTCAAGTACTTTTCAAAGCAAAACTAGCAAGTTGCTCAATCCATTGCTAAAACACAAATTATAAGGGATATTGTCATAGAAAACACAAAAAAATAAATTTAGGTTTCAACGTGTGTTAGCTGAAAAGGTGTGTGCTACCAACTCCATCTTTCCGCAGAACTTTTTACAAACCCTACACCATCACTGAAGGTTAATGGGGTTTACAGGATTACAAAATGGAAAACTTGTCTCCATTCAGTTCAATGAAGCTGAATTGCAATATCAGACACAACCCATAGCTAGTTGTGGAGCTCTTTTTGGAAGAAACAGCCATGTGTTCCTAAGCTTTACAATATTTTTAATTAACGAACATCTCCATTCTCCAGTGTCAAAAATAAGGATGGCACAGTGTACTAACCAGCGCAGGCCTTAGGGGTGTGTGACGTGTGTAGTTGTACAAGGTGCTACACTCTCCCTGAATGAAGGGGACACCATCTGGTTTGGTGGATATGTTATGTGGGCGTGCCTTAAAGGGGTTGTGCAGGATTCCAAAACATGGCTGCTTTCTCCTTCTCAAGAAGTGACATTACATTCATTGATCACATGACAATGCCACATCTCCCTCCCATTGAAATGAATGAGACTGAGCTGCAACATGGCCATGGCCATGTAACCAACGGACATGTCACTTCCTAAGAAGAAGAAAGCAGACAAGTTTTTGAAGTCCTTCACAATCATTTTAAACATTCCTATATTACCTACATAAATGTTGGGAAGTATGCCGCATGCATATACTGTATATTATGTATTCTCTTTGAGAATTATCCAGACTATATTTCCTGTGACAGATTTTCAGTTTCACTAAACAGTATATTATGCATGCTGGCCATCTTCTTTAAGAAGACCAGTCCTCTAGAAGACCACTTTACAATGTAATTTTCAGTAGATGTCTCAAAGAGGTTTCACTCTACACCCCTGTGTGTGTATATGTGTATGTATCTGTGTGTATGTATGTATATAATGTATTTGCCTGTGTCTATGTTTATATGTCTGTATGTGTGTTTATACTGTATATGTGTCTATAATGCATTCAGAAATTCTTCAGACCCATTCACTTTTTTCTCTTTATGTTTTGGCTTGGACTAATTTTTTTTTTTTTAATTCGAGTTTTCCCTGTTATTGAGCACTCAATACACCATACTGACAAAGAGAAAACAGGATGTTAGAAACCGTTGCTAATTTATTTAAAAAGGACAAATTAAAATATTGACATACGTATTCAGACCCTTTACTCAGTACTTAGTTGAAGCAGCTTTGGCAGTAATTACAGCCTCCAGTCTTCTTGGGTATGATGTTACAAGGTTTGCACACCTGGATATGAGGATTTCTGCTATTCTTCTCTGCAGATCCTCTCAAGCTCTGTCAGGTTGGGTGGGGACTGTCGGTGGACAACTGTTTTTAGTTTTCTCCAAAAATGTTCAATTGAGTCACTCAAGGACATTCACAAACTTGTCCCTAAGCCACTCTTGTGTTGTCTTGGCTGCGTGCTTAAGGTCATTGTCTTTTTGGGAGGAGAATCTTTGTCCCAGCCTGAGGTCCAGAGCACTCTGGATCAGGTTATCAATAAGAATATCTCTGTACTTTGCTCCATTCAGCTTACTCTCAAACCTGACCAGTCTCCCTGCCCCAGTCGCTGAAAAACAACCCCACATGATGCTGCCACCACCATGCTTCCCTATAGGGATGGTATTGGGCAGGTGATGAGCAGTATGATACTTTCCTCCAGACATGACATTTAGAATTGCCATAAAGCCTAAAAGTCAAAGAATCTTGTTTCTCACAGTCTGAGAGTCCTTTAGGTACTTTTTTTTTTTTTAAACTCCAGACAGGCCTTCATGTTTCTTTTACTGAGAAGAGGCTTCTTTCAGGCCACTCTGCCATAAAGCCCAGATTGGTGGAGTGCTGCAGTGATGGTTTGCCTTCTGAAGGTTTCTCCTATCTGCATACAGGATCTTTGTAGCTGTGCCAGAGTGACCACTGGGTTCTTGGTCACCTCTCTTACCAAGGCCCTTGTTCCCTGATTTCTTGGTGCGGCGGCCTGCTCTGGGAAGTGTCCTGGTTACTCAAAATTTCATCCATTTAAGAATTATGAAGGCCACTGTGCACTTGGGGACTTTCAGTGCAGCAAAATTTTTATGTACCCTTCTCCAGATATTGTTCCTTCAAACAATCCTGTCTCTAAGCTCTACATGTAGTTCTTTTCTCCTCATGGCTTCTGTTGGCTCTGATATGCATTGTCAGTTGTGAGACCTTATATAGACAGAGCTGTGTCTTTCCAAATCATGTTCAGTCATCTAAATTTACCACAGGTAAATTTATCAAGGTGTAGAAACATCCCAAAGGTGATCAAGAGGAATGAGAAGCCCCTGGAGCTAAGTTTCAAGTGTCTGAACACTTTTATCCAAGAAGTAGTTTTTCTAAATTCTTTTTTCAGAATCTCATGGGGTACTGAGTGCAGATTGACGTAGAAAAACTTTTTTACAAAATCATGACAAAACCTGCTGTGCTTTTCCGCAGTTTAGCAGTAATTATGGTAATAAACTTCAATTTGATCACACTGCTTGAACAGACCCTAAAGGTAGAGAGCAAGAAAGACTCCTGCACAGGGCAGCATGCCAGCCCTCCATGACTCATAATGTAAATAAGAAAACTTGCTCTAGCGCCACCTTTTGGATGGTAGCTCCCTATAGATCATTGCTTTTCTAGCAACCTAGTGGTGGTAGAGCAAGTTTTCCTTTTTCCACCAAGGAGAGCTTATTTTCATATTGTATTCTCAGAATCCTTAGCAGAGGGTATATGGTCTGTAACTCTCTGTATACCGAAAGGTGCCCTGCAAAAGTAGTCTCTCAAAGGGAGTCTGTCACCAGAACAGTCCCTATTGAATTATAAGCACCAATAGATTGCCAAGCCACTGTTCACAAAATGTTTTTTTCTCCTTTTTGACGAATGCCTCCATTGCTGAGAAATGAACTTTCTTCCTGATACACTAATGAGCTGTTTGGTGCAATGAGGATGTCACCTTTATTCTTATTGCACCAAAGAACTATTCTTTACATCCTGCTATGATTGATATGTACACTGTCAGGCATAGCAGGAAGGAAGCTCTTTGTTGCAATGAGAGCAACAGTGACATTGCTCCAAAATTGCATCCTCATTGCACCAAACAGCTCATTAACAGGAGTGAGCAAACAGATTCACATTGACCCAGATTCAACTAAAACCTGAAACTTTTGGGATTTATCATCCATGGAAAACTATTATACTTTGGGGACTCCTCAGACACCAGAGTATAATAGGCAGAGGTCCAGGGGAGGGGAGTAAAAATAACAAACAGTTATACTCAGTTTGCCTCACCTCTCCTAGGCGTCCAGCAATCCTTCATCCATTCTCCCCAAACCTCTTCTGCCCTCTGGCTGATGTCATACTCTGAGGCCTGTGATTGGACCCACGTGGGGTGTGCCAAGGTCATTATGCTGGGTCACCGCTAGATGCCTCGAGGATGCCCAGGAGAGGTGAGGTAAGCTAAGTATAACTCTGTTATTTTTACTCACCTCCCCTGGATCTCCACTTATTACACTCTGGGGTCTGAGGAGACCCCAGAGTATAATAACAACACTTCTGGTTTGTGCCAAACAACTTTGGCACCCCTACATTAGTACCCCTTCTAACAACTAAATCCCAAGAGGACTGCCATGTTTGACACCTACAGTATTTGGTTAGCCCACAGAGTTCTGTGTTATATAACCTTGTTGCTAACTGAATGCCAGGGGTCACATATTGTGTGGGTGGTCACGTACAGAGGACTAATGAATTGGATTGAGAATGAGTGTGATGTTATGGATGAAATGCCTGTTTCTGTGATTTACTGCACTTATTTCTAAGGAATTCAGATAATTAACATTAATGCTCTTCCATGTATTTGCTCCTTCAGAAGACTCATGGTTGCCTTTGCTGATAAGACTGCATTAGTAGAAGCTGAGATGACAGGGGATGGAACCATTGTATACTGGGTAAATATTTGCACAGCATGTTGGTGAAGCAAAACCTTTAAACTCTGCATTTATCTGCTGTTGACAGACAGAAAGGAGAAAAAGCAGACAATGTCACAATGTAAACCTAGGCCTACATGAATAATATGTTATCTTTGCTGTCATTACTGGGGCGATTATACACCCTGGCACCACCAGTCTCTGCTGCTTGCACTGGAGTCTGTAAATGATCAAATTTGACTTCATGCTATTGTAGTCCACCACCACCCGCATTTTTGGCCAAACGTGTAGTCATGTACTGGGTAGGCTGAGGAACACAAACTTTCAGCATTTTGTCGGGGCAACTGCTTTAGTGGAGCTTTAATAATTATACAGGGATGGTAACAGAGCAGTGATAGCCCTTAAAGTGGTAAGCCACTCTTTATTCATTTTTTAGACTGTGTAGGAATAGGCAAAGTAAGGGGCTGCTAGGCAGCCATGTTGGGACCACAGATCTGCAGCACTGCAGTCCTTCTGGCACCGTCTTCACATCCAATGCAGACTATTAATGCAGTACCTATTGGACAATTCTTGCGCATTAGACGCATCTGTTCATCAGATGAAGGTTTCGAAGCACAAGAACTCAAACAATGCTTTTTAGGCTATAGCCATCGCCAGATCAAAAGGGAATATACTGTATGAGGGCTAAGAATACTCCTCCACAGGAAATGGTACATACATCTTGATTGACAAGACCATCAGAAAACAAGGTGAGGTTCATCACACAGTACCATTCGCACTGGCAGGAGATGAAAAATGCCCTGAAAAACTTTTGGCCAGTACTCCAAACAGATCCGGTTTTGGAGAGATGTGTATCTCCAAATCCCAGTATGGTGGCACAGAGAATCCTAAGTCAGGAGTCATTATGAGTTAAAAACAGGTGGCATTTTTGGCTCTAAGGGCCCCAAATGGGGCTGTACCCTATGGGAAGATGTGTGGCACGTCCAAATATAGAGAGGACCACCCATTTCTCTAACGTAATGGGCAATAAGACTTTCAGAATTACACACCACATTAATTGTGGTACACGGTATGTAATATACTATGCCACATGTCCTTGCCCCATGATCTATGTAGGGCTCATGTCTAGGGAACTCAAAGTTCACGTTTGGGAACATGTAAGGGATATCATTGTGGCAAGAAATGAAACATGTATGGATCAACTGAAACCCATAGCTAAACACTTTCAGTACCCGCGATCAGTGCGGGTACTGATTGCAGGCATTTGTGCCGGATCCTTGCTGTATAATACAGCAGAGTCCTGACGACTATGATGGCCGCTCAGCTCCTGATTGGTATACACCTGTTTTCAATTTTTCCCTCTATATAAGGTCTAGTATCACCCAAATGGCACCACCCCCTGACCAAGGCGCAGCTGAAACGTGTGTTAGGAGTGGTGTCAGTTCCCAGTGTTAGAATATGTGTCCCACAATGCCATACAGGGAGGCTGCCATGTAATGCGCTTAGCTTAGACAGCCATCTGTGGCCAACACTTAACCTAACAAAAGTGCCTTTTCTTTCTATAGGAGAAACAGAATTAAACACATTTTACACAGTATATGTCTACAATATATACATACAGCTACATAGAAATATAATTAGACATATTTTACACAGCGTGCAACGGTGAAGATTGCTCATCATGAGTAGTGACGTCACATTTTGACCAGCTACTTAAAGGGGTATTCCCATGAACATAACCATATTTAAATTTGAAGATAATGAAATGTTAAACATTTTTGCAACTACAAATTATTAAAAATTTTGCAGAGTTTTAAAGATTTTCTCTAAACATCTTAGTGGTGACAGTCTGTGTCGTGATCGGTTGCCAATGGATACGACCATGAATGCAGGGACTTTCTATGGTCTGAAATCAAGCCATGATTTCCTTATTGTAGCTGAAATATCTTCTTATTCATGTAGTGTCTCTCCTTGATAACTCGTCCACAATAAGGAAATCATGGCTGGGTTTCAGACCATAGAAAGTTTCTGCATTTGTGGGTGTATCCATTGGCAACAGATCAAGACAACAGAATGTCACCTTAAGACGGTTAGAGAAAATCTTTACAATTCTGCAAAATGTTTAATTTATTATATTTGCAATAATGTTTAACTTTTCATTGGCTATGAATTTATATATAGCCATGTTCATGGGAATACCCCTTTAAGGCAAAATAGATAGCACTTTACAAGGAGTAGCTTTCAACATCTTATACTATGAAAAACAAAAGGAAAACAGCAAAAAACTGTTGGTGGCTCTAGCAGATATAATGCAAGCTATGACTTACTGATTGTTTATACAGGTTTAGTGAATTCCACCATAAAATCCAGAGAATAACAGTGCTTATACACCTTCAATAGCTGTCAGCCAACAGCTCTTTCTTCTGATCTCCACCCCCATACACATGTATGCTTGCTTCAGCCAAACGTGCACATGAACTGAATGTGGAGAGAAGGCCAAACCACTGGCACATTCCTCTGGTGGCAGCTTATCTTTTCCGAGAACAAAAAGAAAAACAGGTCAACATGCCTAACCTTTCTTTCCTCCAACATCATTTGTCAGTGGAGATTCGGCTGGTCAGTGGTCAGTCAAAAACTATAGATTCAGCTGATTTGCTCTAAAGTGTATGGGGGCCATAAAATAATAATGGTGCCCAACCACATCTGTCTTTCCACCAGAAGACAATAGGGTTGATCAGTATATTCTGTAATGTAACAGAACATGTAGATCAGGACCCTAAGACCCTATTTTATAGTGTTCTAGCAGAAGGACCCGGCTTCACACGGGTACATTTCATTTTTTGTTTGTGTAGTGGCCCCATAAGAATTGGCCAGTTTTGCACTTGACATCCAGTATGGCAGTCCAGTATAGGTATAGTCTATTTATGGCTGTGTTGCTATGGAAACCTGGTAAATGAAATGTGAACTTATATTGGCTGCATGTCATATGACTGAATATTTAAGGACCTGTGAACTGCTACTGACTCAGACAGGTCAAAAATAGCTTGGTTGGTATGGAAACCTGGTGTAAAGCTGTGTGTATGTCAAGCCTGAAGAACCTGCGATTTTCCGTTGGTCCATAAGCGTCTTGTGATCATGTGTATCTCAGTTTGGATATCAGTGAAAGACCTGCGATCGGTTATTTTGGAAAAACTGGAGTAAAGCTTTGTGTATGTGACCTTGTGTACCAGTGTCATCCACAGCGCCCTGCCCCTTTAAAGCTGACCCACAGCACTGAAGAAAAATGGCTGGCTTGTTATGGAAACATGGAGTGCAGCTGTGTGCATGTGGCTGACAATGTCTTGTCAGATTGGAGACGGGCTTGGGTCTGCTGGGTTGTTTCAGCAGCTCGCTGTTGTCTGTGACATACCTTGTGAGATTGGAGATAGACTTGGGTCTGCTGAGAGTTTTCATTAGCATGAGCAGCAGCCATGCATTTTGCTGCAGGGGGCATGAGTAGTTTAAAAACGTTTCAATTTCTAAGAATGCTGAAATCCAGTATGGTCGTCCAGTCAGTGGCGTAAATACTGGGGTAGCAGTGGTAGCGGCTGCCACAGGGCCCGGGACATTAGGGGTCCCGGCAGGCCCCTGATGTTTTGTTTTTTTAATAGGCCATTACCTGTTGGTGTAACACCAGCAGGTAACGGGCCCTATTTACTTACCAATCCCGTTCCTGCTCACGGCCACCTGTGCTTCACCTTCTGCGACTGTGAGCAGGAGCAGGGATTGGTAAGTAAGGCCTGTGGGCCGTGAACCCCACAAACACTGCTATCATTATACTCTGGGGTCTTTTCAGACCTCAGAGTATAATGATCGGAGGCCCCGAGGAGTTGAGGGAGCATAAAAAACACTGTTACTTACCTCTCCTGCACTCCAGCAGGCTTCGGGCCTCCTTGGTGACATCCCAGATGTCGGAGGGCCAGTCCAACGTCATTATGCATTGCAATGCATGCCTGGCTCACGTGACATCTGGTTCAACATTGAAGAGGTAGCGGGAAGTGCGCATAATACTATATGAAGGGGCCACTATGGAGCAGAATACTGTGTGCAAGGGCCATTATGGGGAATAATAGTGTGTGCAGGGGGGCCACTATGGGGCATAATAGTGTGTGTAGCAATGCAGTTTGTGGGGGGTGGGGGCGGTAGCCGGGGGGGTCCCATGTCAAATGTTCACCTTGGGGCCCAGCCATTCCTAGTTACGCCACTGAGTCCAGTATAGGTACAGTCTATTTATGGCTGTGTTGTTATGGAAACCTGGTAAATTAAATGTGAACTTATATTGGCTGATACACGTGATATGACTGAATATTTAAGGACCTGCAAACTGCTATTGACTAATACAGGTCATAAATAGCTTTGTTGCTATGGAAACCTGTGTGCCTGAGGAGACTAAGTGTCTGTGAGCTTCTATTGGCTGATAAGGGACATGTGACCGTGTATATGGCAGTTGGAATATGAGTGACTTGCAGGCTTGTATTAGCTAATGCTGGTCATTTTTTGGGAATACTGTATCTCAGGAACGGTACATCCTTTAGAGCAGTCTAAAATATTCCAGGACACCTGATGTACATGTTTGCCAAATTTGGTGAGGATCGGTCCAGTTGTTTGGTCGCGCATAAAGAACAGAAAGACAGATAGACAGACAGAAACTCATTTATATATATATATATATATATATATATATATATATATACAGTACAGACCAAAAGTTTGGACACACCTTCTCATTCCAAGAGTTTTCTGTATTTTCATGACTATAAAAATTGTAGATTCACACTGAAGGCATCAAAACTATGAATTAACACATGTGGAATTATATACTTAACAAAAAAGTGTGAAACGACTGAAAATATGTCTTATATTCTAGGTTCTTCAAAGTAGCCACCTTTTGCTTTGATTACTGCTTTGCACAATCTTGGCATTCTCTTGATGAGCTTCAAGAGGTAGTCACCTGAAATGGTTTTCACTTCACAGGTGTGCCCTGTCAGGTTTAATAAGTGGGATTTCTTGCCTTATAAATGGGGTTGGGACCATCAGTTGTGTTGTTCAGAAGTCAGGTGGATACACAGCTGATAGTCCTACTGAATGGAGTGTTAGAATTTGTATTATGGCAAGAAAAAAGCAGCTAAGTAAAGAAAAACAAGTGGCCATCATTACTTTAAGAAATGAAGGTCAGTCAGTCTGAAAAATTAGGAAAACTTTGAAAGTGTCCCCAAGTGCAGTGGCCAAAACCATCAAGCGCTACAAAGAAACTGGCTCACATGAGGACCGCCCCAGGAAAAGAAGACCAAGAGTCACCTCTGCTGCGGAGGATAAGTTCATCCAAGTCACCAGCCTCAGAAATCGCAGGTTAACAGCAGCTCAGATTAGAGATAAGATCAATGCCACACAGAGTTCTAGCAGCAGACACATCTCTACAACAACTGTTAAGAGGAGACTGTGTGCAGCAGGCCTTCATGGTAAAATAGCTGCTAGGAAACCACTGCTAAGGACAGGCAACAAGCAGAAGAGACTTGTTTGGGCTAAAGAATACAAGGAATGGACATTAGACCTGTGGAAATCTGTGCTTTGGTCTAATGAGTCCAAATTTGAGATCTTTGGTTCCAACCACCGTGTCTTTGTGCGACGCAGAAAAGGTGAACGAATGGACTCTACATGCCTGGTTCCCACCGTGAAGCATGGAGGAGGAGGTGTGATGGTGTGGGGGTGCTTTGCTAGTGACATTGTTGGGGATTTATTCAAAATTGAAGGAATACTGAACCAGCATGGTTACCACAGCATCTTGCAGCGGCATGCTATTCCATCCGGTTTGCGTTTAGGTAGACCATCATTTATTTTTCAACAGGACAATGACCCCAAACACACCTCCAGACTGTGTAAGGGCTATTTGACCAAGAAGGAGAGTGATGGGGTGCTACGCCAGATGACCTGGCCTCCAATGTCAGCAGACCTGAACCCAATAGAGATGGTTTGGGGTGAGCTGGACCGCAGAGTGAAGGCAAAAGGGCCAACAAGTGCTAAGCATCTCTGGGAACTCCTTCAAGACTGTTGGAAGACCATTTCGGGTGACTACCTCTTGAAGCTCATCAAGAGAATGCCAAGAGTGTGCAAAGCAGTAATCAAAGCAAAAGGTGGCTACTTTGAAGAACCTAGAATATAAGACATATTTTCAGTCGTTTCACACTTTTTTGTTAAGTATATAATTCCACATGTGTTAATTCATAGTTTTGATGCCTTCAGTGTGAATCTACAATTTTTATAGTCATGAAAATACAGAAAACTCTTGGAATGATAAGGTGTGTCCAAACTTTCGGTCTGTACTGTATATATATATATAAGAGATAAAAAAAACTACAAAAAGTAGTTGATTTGAAATATTAAAGGACATGTCTAGTTTACAAAACCCATTTTCAAATATTCATATACTCTTATCTATTAGTCGAGAACATGCCTTACACTGCAGGACCCGACATATTTATGTATTGAGTTGTAAAGACCACGGATTTCAATGGAAAATGTATTATGCATTATTTCTCCAGCGGTAACATTGCAGGAGAATTGAGCTCTTTCTGTCAGATACCCCCATAGAATACAGCTGATCACTGAGTTTCCTAACAGTTTCCAGGAGTGGGATACCCAGTGATCATTTATTATAGGGGAACATTTTCATAACCAATGACAGATATGTTTAAAGTAAACACAAAGTTTAAAATTTTGGCCAAAATGCAGTTAATATACCTGTGTCCTATGTGATGACATCATGTTATTTGCTACTCGTATACACTATTTGCTTTGTCCTTATTGAGTACTATACATCAGTTTACATTTAGCGTGATATAGCAGAAGGGTTCTTTATAGATCCAGTATCCTCTTCAGTCTGGTGCAATTGCAAGATAGGAGTTAGTCAGATGTTTAATCACTTTCCCTGGGCCTCATCATTATACTCTGGGGTCTGAAGAGTATAATAGTTTGTCGGTGGTTTGCAACAAACTGCCTAGGGGCCACTATGGGACATTATACTGTGTGGAATTGGCCACCGTGGGACATTATTTTGTATGGAGGCCACTATGGGACATTATACTATGTAGAGGAGCCACTGTGGGACATTCTACTGTGTGTAGGGATCACTATGGGACATTATACTTGGTGAAGGTGTCACTGTGGGATATTAAAGTGTATGTAATCAAAGATCAAAAGATTGCTATGGGACCTAGTCTTTACTAGTTATGCCTCTGATGAGATACATAGATAAATAAATAGAAATATAGAGATAGATAGATAGATAGATAGATAGATAGATAGATAGATAGATAGGAGGTAAAGGAGAAAAAAAAGTTTCAAAGCAGCATAGTACAGTACCATAAGCTGGGTACAAGTCCAGAGGGGATGTGGCTATCTCCCAAAGCATATACAAAAAGCAGATACCGGCAGCACTCCAACTGATTCAAAAAAAGTTCAGTGTTTTAATCCAAGATGCAACGTTTCGGTTCACAAACTGGAACCTTTCTCAAGCAAATACATAGTGACTTAGAAAGCATTATATAGGGTGGACAATATGCTATACAATCAGTGTAATCAATACATTATTAGTACAAAATGCAAATATAAAAAAGTATAAACAAAGGTGAATACAGCAGTGAGCAATGATCAAGGTAATAAGATGCAAGAATTACTATAAGGCTGAAACCCCACGTTGTGGAAACGCATCTTTTTTTGTTGCAGATTTTGCTGCGGTTTATTGAGCCAAAGTCAAGAATGGCTATAAAAGGAATGGTAAATATATAGAAGCTCTTATACTTCTACCTTCTGCTCAATCCACTCCTGGCTTTGGCTCAAAAAACCGCAGCAAAATCTGCAACAAAAAAGCTGCATTTCCGTAATGTGGGGCCTTAGCCTAAATCCTGCAATAAAGTGCAAAATAGCAAAGGAGCTAATGAAATAGTGTAAATGCAATAGTATTGGTACAGGTGTACATTATAAAAACAAATGGAAACATCCCACTTACTATTAATGATATGCAGACCTCATGTCAGCGCTATTGGCATCTAAAGCGCCCTATTGCGCATGTCCATAGAGTCAATATATATAAAAAAGTCTAGTACCTACTGCGCATACGCGGACATGCGCAGTAGCGATATTGAATCAGAAAACTCCATGTACTGGAGATGCCTGAAAATGACCACTACGCATGTCAGACATGCGCAGTAGCGGCAATGAGATGGGAACAGCCATGAGAGGTACTGGGAGGTGCCCAACTGGAGTACATAAACAAAATTGGAGTGCTGCCGGTATCTGTTTTTTGTAGATAGATAGAGCGATAGATAGATAGACAAACATACAAGAAAAATTCAGAAAGCACCTCCCAATGTGAACAGGTGAAAGCTAATGTGGTAAGATACAAAAATACAAAAAAGTGTAGCCGCACTCTGACACAGCACAAGGGCATATAAAGAACAGAGATGGAAACTGGTATTATTGGCACATATAAACTAATATGGCTTATAAACTAAATATATAAATTTGAGGTTCTTCGTTATACATATTTGATCAAACAGTAGGATGCCCACTTGCCCCGACAAGGCAACCTCATTCAGATAGGACCCTACACTAATACCTCTATTATTTATCTATGATATAAAGAATGAATGATCTTAAGAATGAGCACGTACATATTTGAATACTCTTTTCATATTATTTCATGAGCTACAGCAATTTTGCTCATGAACCTATCAGAATACACAATCCTTAGCTACAAGGAACAGTGCTGGTAATTCTTGTTCAGAGTCTGACTGATGGGTCAGCCATCATTATGACACATAACCCCCGGATAGATGAGTTGCAGGATTGTACTTGCCTCTCAGGTACTTATAGTTGACATTCTAGGAACAAATACCATTTGTTAATGTGCAAAGTGAAATCAAAGGTCAGCATTTCTCGTAAATACTCCATATACTGTAATGACAGGAAGCCATTCATGTACAGTGCCTTGCGAAAGTATTTGGCCCCCTTGAACTTTTCAACCTTTTGCCACATTTCAGGCTTCAAACATATGGATATAAAATTTAAATTTTTTGGTGAAGAATCAACAATAAGTGGGACACAATCGTGAAGTGGAACGAAATTTATTAGATATTTTAAACTTTTGTAAAAAATAAAAAACTGAAAAGTGGGGCGTGCCAAATTATTCGGCCCCCTTAAGTTAATACTTTGTAGCGCCACCTTTTGGTGCGATTACAGCTGCAAGTCGCTTGGGGTATGTCGCTATCAGTTTTGCACATTGAGAGACTGAAATTCTTGCCCATTCTTCCTTGGAAAACAGCTGGAGCTCAGTGAGGTTGGATGGAGAGCGTTTGTGAACAGCAGTTTTCAGCTCTTTCCACAGATTCTCGATTGGATTCAGGTCTGGACTTTGACTTGGCCATTCTAACACCTGGATACGTTTATTTGTGAACCATTCCATTGTAGATTTTGCTTTATGTTTGGGATCATTGTCTTGTTGGAAGATAAATCTCCGTCCCAGTCTCAGGTCTTTTGCAGACTCCAACAGGTTTTCTTCCAGAATGGTCCTGTATTTGGCTCCATCCATCTTCCCATCAATTTTAACCTTCTTCCCTGTCCCTGCTGAAGAAAAGCAGGCCCAAACCATGATGCTGCCACCACCATGTTTGACAGTGGGGATGGTGTGTTCAGGGTGATGAGCTGTGTTGCTTTTACGTCAAACATATCGTTTTGCATTGTGGACAAAAAGTTCATTTTGGTTTCATCTGACCAGAGCACCTTCTTCCACATGTTTGGTGTGTCTCTCAGGTGGCTTGTGGCAAACTTTAAACAAGACTTTTTCTGGATATCTTTGAGAAATGGCTTTCTTCTTGCCACTCTTCCATAAAGGCCAGATTTGTGCAGTGTACGACTGATTGTTTTCCTATGGACAGACTCTCCCACCTCAGCTGTAGATCTCTGTAGTTCATCCACAGTGATCATGGGCCTCTTGGCTGCATCTCTGATCAGTCTTCTCCTTGTTTGAGATGAAAGTTTAGAGGGACGGCCGGGTCTTGGTAGATTTGCAGTGGTCTGATACTCCTTCCATTTCAATATGATCGCTTGCACAGTGCTCCTTGGGATGTTTAAAGTTTGGGAAATCTTTTTGTATCCAAATCTGGCTTTAAACTTCCACAACAGTATCACGGACCTGCCTGGTGTGTTCCTTGGTCTTCATGATGCTCTCTGCGCTTTAAACAGAACCCTGAGACTTTCACAGAGCAGGTGCATTTATACGGAGACTTGATTACACACAGGTGGATTTTATTTATCATCATCAGTCATTTAGGACAACATTGGATCATTCAGAGATCCTCACAGAACTTCTGGAGTGAGTTTGCTGCACTGAAAGTAAAGGGGCCAAATATTATTGCACGACCCACTTTTCAGTTTTTTATTTTTTACAAAAGTTTAAAATCTCTTATATATATAAAAATGAGTTCCTGTCTGTCTGTCTGTCTGTTCTTTATGCGCGACCAAACGACTGGACCGATCCTCACCAAATTTGGCACACATGTACATCAGGTGTCCAGGAATATTATAGATTGGGTCTCAGCTCTCTTGGACGTACCGTTCCTGAGATACAGTATTCCCAAAAAATGACCAGCATTAGTCTATACAAGCCTGCAAGTCTTTCATTCATATTCCAACTGCCATACACACGGTCACATATCCCTTATCAGCCAATAACAGCTCGCAGGTGCTTACTCTCCTCAGTCTCCTCAGGCACACAGGTTTCCATAGCAACCAAGCTATGTTCACAGGACCTTAAATATTCAGTCATATCACGTGTATCAGCCAATATAAGTTCACATTTAATTTACCAGGTTTCCATAACAACACAGCCATAAATAGACTGTACCTATACTGGACTCAGTGGCGTAACTTGCAATGGCAGGGCCCCAAGGTGAACATTTGACATGGGACCCCCCCCCCCCGGCACAAACTGCATTCCTGCACACACTATTATGCCCCATAGTGGCCCCTGCATACACTATTAGGCCCCATAGTGGCCCTTGCACACAGTATTCTGCCCCATAGTAGCCCCTGCACACAGTATCATAGTGGCTCCTTCATATAGTATTATGCGCACTTCCCGCTACTTCTTCAATGTTGGAGCAGATGTCACGTGAGCCAGGCATGTATCGCAACGCATAATGACGTCGGACTGGCCCACCGACATCTGGGACGCCACCAAGGAGGCCTGAAGCCTGCTGAAAAGACCCCAGAGTATAATGATAGCAGTGTTTGTGGGGTTCACGGCCCACAGGCCTTACTTACCAATCCCCGCTCCTGCTCACAGCCGCCTCTGCAGAAGGTGAAGTGCAGGCGGCCGTGAGCAGGAGTGGGGATCGGTAAGTAAATAGGGCCCGTTACCTGCTGGTGTTAAAAAAAACAAAAAAACATCAGAGGCCCGCCGGGTCCCCTAATGTCCCGGGCCCTGTGGCAGCTGCTACCACTGCTAAACCGGTATTTACGCCACTGACTGGACTGCCATACTGGATTTCAGCATTCTTATTAATTGAAACGTTTTTTAAACTACTCATGTCCCCTGCAGCAAAATACATGGCTGCTGCTGAAGCTAATGAAAACTCTCAGCAGACCCAAGCCTGTCTCCAATCTGATAAGGTATGTTACAGACAACAGCGAGCTGCTGAAACTCCCCAGCAGACCCAAGCCCGTCTCCAATCTGACAAAGCATTGTCAGCCACATGCACACAGCTGCACTCCAGGTTTCAATAACAACCCAGCCATTTTTCTTCACTGCTGTAGGTCAGCTTTAAAGGGGCAGGGCGCTGTGGATGACACTGTTACACAAGGTCACATACACACAGCTTTACTCCAGGTTTTCCATAACAACCGATCGCAGGTTTTTCACTGATATCCAAACTGAGATGCACATGATCACATGACACTTATAGACCAATGGAAAATCGCAGGTTCAGCCTTGACATACACACAGCTTTACACCAGGTTTCCATAGCAACCAAGCTATTTATGTCCTGCATGAGTCAATAGCAGTTCGCAGGTCCTTAAATATTCAGTCATATAACGTGCATCAGCCAATATAAGTTCACATTTCATTTACCAAGTTTCCATAGCAACACAGCCATAAATAGACTATACCTATACTGGACTGCCATACTGGATGTCAAGTGCAAAACTGGCCAATTCTTATGGGGTCACTACACAAACAAAAAATGAAATATACCCGTGCGAAGCCGGGTCCTTCCTCTAGTATCCAATAAATTTCGTTCTACTTCACAATTGTGTCCCACTTGTTGTTGATTCTTCACCAAAAAAATTAAAATTTTATATCCTGTATTGCAAAATAGCTGCCCTTGATAAAATGGCTGCTTATGACAAGATGTTTATGATAGCCAGGCCATAGTAACCTTAATTTGAACCCGGTATAAAGTAATGTCTACATACTCTATCAAAAGACTCTGTTTAAGGACATATCTATACCAACCAGATCAACAGGTTATATTTGTATGTCCATACTAATTAGATCAACGACGCTGTCTGAAGTGATATTTACATACCTATACAGATTAGATCAACGACGCTGTCTGAAGTGATATTTACATACCTATACAGATTAGATCAACGACGCTGTCTGAAGTGATATTTACATACCTATACAGATTAGATCAACGCTGTCTAAGGTGATATCTACATATCTATACCAACCAGATCAACAGGTTATATTTGCATGTCCATACTAATTAGATCAAAGGAGCAACTCTATTTGAAGCATATATGTCACGAGACATATTCAAGTGAAAACTGGCCCATTCCACATGAATATGAGCTTGGAGAAGAGTGAAAGCCTTACAGAGGTGTATCACTTCTGTAACCACCCACTATATGACATACACAAAGGGTATAAGATGGGAAAACATCCCCCAGCCTTGAGAGATGAAATCCTGACAACAGTGATTGGGGACGCCTGGTTCTGCTTGATGATACCTGTCACATGGCTGAGTGATGCTTCCTACAGATACCCTTATCAGAACTCCTCTATAAAGCTTGGCAGTGTTGTAAGTATTGATTGATTACTTGGTTGTAAGTGTAGATTTAATTACCTTCTTTTCTGATTGACTTTGATATTTGATTATACCTTGCTTTAGTACCAGTTTTGATTAAGTCACAGTTTGACTAAGTTTGATTACCTTGCTATACCTGCTGTATTGCAAGTTTGGATTATATCACAGTTTGATTGACTTTGATATTTGATTGTACCTTGCTATACCTGCTGTATCGCAAAGTTTGATTATACCTTCTAATATTTGTTATACTTTTCCTTGTTGTAAAACCTTTTGCTATCTTCTTATACTCTTCTTAGTGAAATGTTACCTTTTGATATCTTCTTATATTCTTCTTAATAAAATGTTAAGCTATTGGGGATAGTTCAGTGTTTTTATTCTATAACTTTATTCTATTATACGGAATCCAAAGAATCTGTTTCATTTGGCAATACATATCCTTATGTTTGAAGCCTGAAATGTGGCAAACGGTTGAAAAGTTCAAGGGGGCCGAATACTTTTGCAAGGCACTGTATATACGGTATACACCAGCTCAACCAGCCTTTGGAGAACATGTAAAGCTGATTCCTATGTTACCAATGGATATATATATACTGCCTTGAATTGATGCATCTGAGCCCTCTAGAGGCAAGAGAAAACAAAGCATCTCAGACTTTTTTTTGCATTTTCTTCAGTTTTTTCGGATGTCAGGGTAAATAGTATTATAAGGTAAGTAGTATTTTGGGCAAATAATGTCCTGTATGGAATAGACATGTTTAATGGACATTAATTGGTCATGATCTTTTGTCGACCAGACTAACTGCTGACAACCCATCAACTGCATTGTACAGTATTTCATGTGCTTATAAACATCACTTGATGAAGCCATTATCGTATAAGTCTATGGCGACCATCAGACAAGCCTGGGATGGATGTTTTCAGTAGGACGCCATTGTTTACTTTCCTTTGTTTTACCATTCAGCTGGTTGCCATTGTTTCTTCTGGGATAAGCTGGATACTTGGAAAGCTTGGTCAAAGTCACAGTAAAGATGTACAAATAATAAAAAACTAAAACTCACCTCACCCCATTCCTCAGTAGTCCACTGTGACAGGAAATAAGCACATGCTGATTTTACAGTACACATATAAACAGTGTTGTCACAGTTCAAGGATAATAAACACACAGTGCTAGGAAAATGCACACAGTGATGTCATATCCAGACAGTAAAGTAATGGAGGTGCATTATGTTTTCCACATCCCCTTCCATCATCCATATTTATCACTAATTGCTCCCTAGGTCTCAGTGGAAATGGGCCCCAGGGCCGGCTCCAGGTTTATATTGGCCCTTGGGCAATAGAGCCTCAGTGGGCCTCTTTTGGAGCAACTCATGTGCACCACAGCAAAAAAACAAATGAAATTGTTGTACAGTCCATTCCATGCAAGTAGACAGAACCTGTTCAGATGTCAGAAAGTAAAGAGGAATTTGAGACAGACATCTGCCCCGGATTCCTCTTTATTTTCTGTCCCCTGGCTAACGGTGGTGGATACAGAATATCATGCTTTTTTTTCCAGTGACCTGCTCCAATAGTTTTCAATGGGAGGCAGAATGAGGGAATACTCTGCCGCTGATTTGGGGGTGAAATCCGCTGCAAAATCAGTGCCAGATTCCACCATGTGAACAGGGTCTAATACTGTTAACAGTGCAATAAACGCTTTAATCTGTATTAATGGAAGTGCTTAATGTCTGAGTGGGCCCCCCCACACACACACACATATACAACATTTTTGTCTTGGGGGCCCCCCCTCATCCCCGCCAGGCGATACTATCAAATCAAATCTCACAGAGTTCGCCCAGTAAATACTCTTGCCACAGGTCCTTGGCCCTACTTACTGGTTTCCGCTCCTGGCCATGGCCACCCTCACTTCAACTTCAAACCTCCCGGGGGCCCCATGAATCCCATATCATGTCGCTGTCAGTGACATCCTGACGCTGTTCAGCATCAATGACGTGATATGAGAAGGCTGCGGAATATGATGGCGGTATACAAGTAAGCATAAAATAAAACATAAAATAAAATAAAAAGGCCGGGCCCCCTTGAAGGCTGAAGTGGAATCGAAGGCGGCGGTGGCCAGGAGTGGGGATCAGTAAGTAAATATGGCCCATTATCTGCTGGGGTTAAAGCAGCCGCAGTCAGTACCTGGCAGCCCAGTGGGCACCCTCAGGAGCTTGGGACCCCAGCACTTGCCCAGTTTTTCTGGCCCTGATGGGCCCCTTAGTTTTTGGGCCCCATAGCAGCTGCTACACTATGCATGCTACACCTGTTATTATTCCCATGTTCACAACCTCCAAAAGAACATAAGGTGAATAAAGAACCACTTGTATTTGACATTTTTGTAGCGCTTCCTAGTATATGTACAGTTGTGCTAAAAAGTTTACATACCCCGGCAGATTTTTTGAATTTTTTTTTTTGGCCTTTTTTCAGAGAATATGAATGATAACACAAAACGTTTTCTCCACTCATGGTTACTGGTTGGTTGAATCCATTTATTGTCAAACTTCTGTGTTTTCTCTTTCTAAATCATAATGACAACCAAAAGCATCAAAATGATCCTGTTCAAAAGTTCATATACCCTCGTGATTTTGGCCTGATAACATGCACAGAAACCAAACCACAGTCAGGTAGACCAACCAAAATTTCGGCCATAACTGCCCGGAAAATTGTTCAGGATGCAAAGAAAAACCCACACATAACATCAGCTGAAATACAAGACTCTGAAAACTATTGGTGTAGCTGTTTCAAGATGCACAATAAGGAGGCATTTGAAGAAAAATGGGCTGCATGATCGAGTTGCCAGAAGAAAGCCATTACTGCACAAATGCCACAAAGAATCTCACCTTCAATATGCCAAACAGCACAGAGACAAGCCTCAAAACTTCTTGAACAAGGTCATTTGGAGTGATGAGACAAAAATCGAACTTTTTGGCCACAACCATAAACGTTACATTTGGAGAGGTGTCAACAAGGCCTATGATGAAAGGAACACCATTCCTACTGTAAAGCACGGAGGGGATCACTGATGAAAGGAAAGATAATGCAGCACATTATCAGCAAATACTGGAGGCAAATTTGCACTCATCAGCCAGGAAGCTGCGCATATATTGTTAAACTTCTGTGTTTTCTCTTTTTAAATCATAATGACAACCAAAAACATCAAAATTACCCTATTCAAAAGTTCACATACCCCAGTTCTTAATACCGTGTATTGCCCCCTCTAACATCAATGACAGCTTGAACTCTTTTGTGGTAGTTGGATGAGGCTCTTTATTTTCTCAGATGGTAAAACTGTCCATTCTTCTTGGCAAAAAGTCTTCAGTTCCTGTAAATTCCTGGGCTGTCTTGCATGTACTGCGCGCTTGAGATCTTCCCAGAGTGGCTCAATGATATTGAGGTCAGGAGACTGAGATGGCCACATCAGAACCTTCACTTTCTTCTGCTGTAGCCAATGACAGGTCGACTTGGCCTTGTGTTTTTGATCGTTTTCATGTTGGAACGTCCAAGTACGTCCCATGCGCAGCTTCCTGGTTGATGAGTGCAAATTTGCCTCCAGTATTTGTTGATAACATGCTGCATTCATCTTTCCTTCAACTTTGACCAAGTTTCCTGTGCCTTTGAAGCTCACACATCCCCACATCATCAATGATCCACCTCCGTGCTTTACAGTAGGAATGGTGTTCCTTTCATCATAGGCCTTGTTGACACCTCTCCAAATGTAATGTTTCTGGTTGTGGCCAAAAAGTTCGATTTTTGTCTCATCACTCCAAATTACCTTGTTCCAGAAGTTTTGAGGCTTGTCTCTGTGCTGTTTGGCGTATTGAAGGTGAAATTCTTTGTGGCATTTGCGCAGTAATGGCTTTCTTCTGGCAACTCGAGCATGCAGCCCATTTTTCTTCAAGTGCCTCCTTATTGTGCATCTTGAAACAGCCACACTGATAGTTTTCAGAGAGTCCTGTATTTCAGCTGATGTTATGTGTGGGTTTTTCTTTGCATCCCGAACAATTTTCTGGGCAGTTGTGGCGAAATTTTGGTTGGTGTACCTGACCGTGGTTTTGTTTCTGTGCATGTTATCAGCCCAAAATCACCAGGGTATGTGAACTTTTGAACAGGGTCATTTTGATGTTTTTGGTTGTCATTATGATTTAAAAAGAGAAAACACAAAAGTTTGACAATAAATGGCTTCAACCAACCAATAAGCATGAGTGTAGAAAAAGTTTTTGTGTTATCATTCATATTCTCTGAAAAAAAGGCCAAAAAAATCTGCTGGGGTATGTAAACTTTTTAGCACAACTGTATGTGCCAAATATAAGGCAATTAAAATGTTATCTTCTCTGCAGTTTATGCATTATACATGTAAACAAATCATAAAATTGAACATTATTTCAGCATAAATCACCTTTTTATGTATGACCATTATTGATTTACAAAACTGTTTTTATTGTCATAGTTTTGCACTACTGCAATCCTCTGCCTCTCTCAGCCCCTCAAACACTAAGTAACTTGCACGTTTTACTCAATTGCATTGCATGCATATTAGGATTGTGCAGGCAACATACACATCTATGACACACTACCAGTGGCGTAACTAAAATCTTGTGGGCCCCGGTGCAAACTTTTGTCCGGGGCCCTCTACCTACAGCAAATTCTTGACATTGACGGTTACGGGTGCTGCAGCGGCATGTCAGATACTTGAAAGGGATACAGCTGTAGTACCCACAACTGCAGTTATCAAGAATATGATGAGTGAGCAGCGCAGCGCCCGGCATATAAAAACAATACTGAAATCAGTGGGGGTCCAACACCTGGGGCCCCTGCTGATCAATTCTTTGAAATTACTGTGGTGCTTTTGTGAGAGCGCATTGACTCCTTCCCTATTTAGATTGCACAGCATCAGTTTTATAATCACCAAACAATGTTATTACAGCCTGTAATAATAGTACACGGTTGCTATAAAACAGATGGTGTGTGATGTGAATAGTGAAGGGGCCCCACACAGTATTATATGCTCCAGAGTGGCCCCCACACAGTATTATATGCTCCAGAGAGGCCCCCATACATTATTATATGCCCAGCAGTGGCCCCCACACAGTATTATATGCTCAGCAGTGTCCCCAACACAGTATTATATGCTGCACAGTGGCCCCCACACAGTATTATATGCTGCACAGTGGCCCTCACACAGTATTAAATACTCCGCAGTGGCCCTCACACAGTATTATATACTCCACAGGGGCCCCTACACAGTATTATACACTCCACAGTGGCCCCCACATAGTATTATACGCTCCGCAGTGGCCCCCACACAGTATTATATGTTCCACAGTGGCCCCCACACAGTATTATACCCTGCACAGTGGCCCTCACACAGTATTATATACTCCACTGTGGCCCCCACAATGTAATATAAGCTCCACAGAGGTCCCTACACAACTTTATATGCTCCACAGTGACCCCGACACAGTATAATATGCTCCACAGTGGCCCCCACCCAGTATTATGTGCTCCCGACAGCCCCCATCTGCTCCGGTGCTATTATTATACTCTGGGGTCTCCTCAGACTCCAGAGTATACTAATTGAAGGCCCAGGAAAGGTGAATAAAAACACTGATACTCACCTTGCCTCACCTTTCCTGGGCATCCTCAGTCTGTTCGGTTGTCTTCAGCATCTTCAGCCCTCTTCAGACGTCACTGCTGAGACCTGTGATTGGTCCTCAGCGGTCACATGGGGCGCACTAACGACGTTATTATGCTGCCACGCCCCATGTGACCACTGGGGCCTAGTCACAGGCCTTAGTTACATGATGGAAGACCCCCGGAAAGGATGCTGAGACCAGGAGAGGTGAGTATAAGGATTTATTATTTTAAGTCACCTCCCCTGGGTTGGCATCTAATGGAAAAGGGCCCCGAGACATGCCCAGCTGTCTGCGGGCCCGTACCCCGCCGAGCCCGGTCACGGACGCACCACCTGCGACCGCGATCGCTACATCACTGCACACTACCCTAGGTGGCTGTTTTCTCTATCTAGTCTTTGTCACAGTCCAGAAGAGAGCACTAGTAGCGGTTCTAAGGACCCAAAAGTTAATCTGGAGCTATGTGGCTAGTACAATGATGCTTACTGTGAGACTGGTATAATCTGTATCACCCTGAGGTAGAACTATGGGCATTACAGTGGACCCTGGGATTGTGTGAATATTGTGGGTCCCCAAGCAGGCTAAAGTTTTTAGGGCCTCCTAAATGGGCTGATTTTCAGCTGAATGATCATTCATAAGAATGTTCATTCTCTAGCAATTCCCAGGTTGGATTTATACATTGCGCATGTATACCAGTTGTAGATGTGCATGTATTTACAAGTACATGTAGAATTCTACTGCCACAATAGGCCACGTCTAAGGCTACATTCACATCTGTGGATCCATTGGTGTCCACTATTTTAGCAGTCCAAGTGTCAAGGCAGGAGACAGAGCGGCGCTAATGTGAACACATCTTGACATACACTTGTTTAAGTTGGTGGGAAATTTGAGGGGCAATGTGCCTCACAAGGAGCCTCAGACCCCTGTCAGCTGCCCTAAAAGGCCATATTATAACACAATATTGTGTGTACTATTATGTAACTATTAATATAGAGGCTACTGATAGGGTGGAATTATCTTCAATATAATGAGGAAGATTTATGAAACCGTCTTAAAGACCATTGAAAAATCTATACTTAGATACTAAGGAAATGCATATATAGTAATTCCGTAATGTGTTCTTACTATGAGAATCACTTCCACTAATGAAGTCATCTCCTTCTACAACTAGATCTGTCACATCTTGCCTCATTACCCTGTGAACTTGTGGCAAACCATACATTTCCCTTGCTTCTCCCTAGCATTACATATAATACATGGGTTTATGTGTAAATGAATCCAATTTGGGATAGATTCTGATGACTCTGACCTGCTTTACTCCATGGAGTTTTAGTGACACCACTGGTCAAGTCAACCCATTGCAAAATACTGATAGGATTTTTTTTTTCTTTGTCCTGCAGCCAATAGGCGGGTGTGGTCCAAGGTCAGCAGTTCAAGACCAACCCGGGGCAAAGTATTCAGGAACAAAAGCTAGATGTGCTCTGATTGGGTAAGAAATCTTCTTACTTCTTCTCATAATCTCATAGTTGTATCCCAAGGTAAACACATAATTGTTGAATGAGTTACTCAATAAGCAAAACCGCTGTGAAAATGTGAGAAATGTTCTGCAGAGAAGGTTTGGCCATGGCGTAAACACCGCAGTATAAGCCACTGCGTTTTACAGTCTCTATAATCCCATCTACGCTTTGTGGAAAAATTGCTATTTGTGAAAAATGGGACAGCACATGGAACCAGCATAGTAAATGGAGCGATTTACATGTCCATTTTTTTTTTCACGGACCAAGAGTCAGAAAGAAACAAAATGGTTGCTTGCACAATTTTTTCTCTTTTCTCTACTCATCTCAGCCATGCCAGTCTATGGGTCCTCGAAAACAAAGGACAGCACACAGATGTAGTTTTTCACAGTTACATTTATAGGCGATACGGAAAATAAAGAAGGCATCATCCTTTTTTCTGTAGACACACAAAAAAAAGAACAAAATACATTAGGATGTACAGTGTTAGGCTAAAGCCCCATGTTGCAGTGTTTTGTTTTTTTTTTGTTGCAGATTTTGTCGCAGTTTTTAAAGCCAAAGCCAAGAATGGCTACAAAAGGAATGGGACATATATAGGAAGTTCTTATACTTCTAACTTCTGCTCAATCCACTCATGGCTTTTGCTAAAAAAAACGCAGCAAAATCTGCAACAAAAAATACTGTTTTTCTGCAATGTGGGGCCTTAGCCTTAGAGGGGTTGTATAGTATTAGAGAAAACATGACTGCTTTTTTCATCCCCATGAATTTTATCAAGACACAACCCGTGGACAACTTAAGCACTTTTACTAAAGATCCCTGCATGCAACGATTCATAGTTATATAATATGAATGCCATAATGTGAATTACTACACGCCTTCCAGAATAAGACTGCTGTGGTAGCAGCCCTGACTCCCCTAGTGGTTACTTGCTGTGACAACTTCATGAACAAATGATTACCTTCTGACACCTATTTACAACACCTGTCTTTCAGTCATTTCCAATCTTCATAGTGACAGGGTGGGTAGACACCTTACTTGGGAAGACTCATTTCTTTCCTCTGCATTGAAATTGTGTTTGCTCAGGTAATCCAGTTTACAGGAGGTCAATGTTTGTGACATTATTAAGGCTCAGTGGTAATACATCTCATAGGAATTCAGCATAAAGGTTACCTGACATGCTGTAGAGATGAAAGCTGACAGGATAATAGTAGCAAATCTGACAGTTTATCTAAGAAACAAGCTGAGACATTTGACAGCTTAATGTCAAAATATACCTTCATTCTACAGAAGATCGGATTGACACTTGAAATCCACTGTGTGACCATCCTTGTAAGCTCTATTGCTGGAAGGAAGGCTATATACATGAGCAACCTGTTGGCTGAACCCTTGTTCAGCTTACAGCTATCTCCTAACCCTTTATACATATGCACGCTTGGCTCAGCCAAGCATGCATATGTTCTGAATAGGGAGAGGGGGAGAAAGCCACAACGAGACAATCTGGTGGTAGCTTATCTCCCTGTAGACAAAAGTACTAGGTATATTGAAAGCCGAAATGCCCTATGCTTCTCACACCAGACATCTGCTGTCAAGGAAGAGTTAGGAGGCCCTATACACATTAGATGGTCAGCTTGTCCTGCCAAAATGGGTAAGTTCAGCAGACTCAAGGTTGATGTGTTGTGCTCTCCGTCGTTCGGGTCCGCTGGGGAAGAGCCGTACCGCTGTTTCAGCTGTTACACATGGACATCGGCAAACCCCCAGGACTTTTCTCTATGACAATTTTCCTCAGTTTCTGTGACGGAGTCTCCGGAACCCAGCCTGACATGCTGCTAAAATTCTGGCAACTGTGCTTGCCAGCAAAACAACCCCATTCTGATGTATGGAACTCATTATCAGTCATAGAAATTTCAGCAACAACTTTGTCACATGTGAATATACTGTACCTTTATAGGGTGGCCTGGAAGTTTGATTCAAGTCATTATTGTTCTTTTATCATGCAAGGATATTCCCAAATTATAGATGTGTACACTTAAGGCCGGGGCCCCACGTGGTGGAAAAGGCGTGAAAAAAAAACCGCAGCGTTTTACAGTCACTGTTTAGTGGATGGGATTCTAGCAAATCCCATCCCCGCACTGCGGTAACACACGCACAGCGGACTCTCTGCAATTTCCAAAACCGTTGCAGTTTTGGAAATAGCATGATGTCAATTATACCTACGGAAACGCCAGCGGTTTCCCTATAGGTATAATTGAAGCAGAAAGTCCGCAGAGGAAACCTCTGCAAACTTTCTGTAAAAAGCGCTACAGGAAAAACCGCGATGTGTTGCCGCCGCAGTTTTTTCCGCATCGCTTTTTGGGGCCTTAGCCTAAAGGTGTTTTCCGAGTCTCTGATACTGATGACCCATCCTAAGGATATGGTCATCATTTCAATATCAGATCAGTGGGGGCACATCACCCAGCTCCCTCATTCATCAATGCTTGGATGAGTGCCGCAGGCTCTTTATTGCTTACTAAGCACTGCACCATTCCTTTTATAGTGGCTGCACTTGATTCTACAGTTCAGTTCAGTTCACTTGAATGGGATTGAGCTGAAAATAGGCCATGTGACTGATAAATGTGAAGTGACAGACCTGTGAAGCGGAAGCAGTGCTCCAAACAGCTGTTCAATAGGGGTGCCAGTGTCCGGCCCCCTCCAATATAATATTGATGTCCAATCCTAACATTATGCCATCGATATTTCAGGCTCTGAAACCCCTGTAATAAGAGTAAATCTGCATTTCAGTATGTTTGGACATGGAGAAATATATAAAACGGTTTATAAAAAATCCCGTCTTTGTTGCCCATAGAACAGTAGCACAGCAAAGCTTTCACTTTGTATTCTGTTGCTGCAAAAAGAAAGCTGTGCTGTAATTGGTCATGATTGGTTTGTAATGGGCAACTGAGACAGTTTTTCTTTTACAAATCCTGTTCCAACCTCGGATCTAGTGACCCAAACTTACAGAATTATAGATCCCTGTGATGTTGTAAGTTTGGGTCATTTGGTCTAAGGTCAGGATGGAATTTGTGGCCATAATAGAGTCTGGAAAATCTGGATGCATTACAGCAATGTTCAGGAGGCCTTAAACTGAAGACACATGTTGAGATTTTGTTGCTTTCCTTGGTGCCAATTTTTGTGCAATTTTTCGGTCAAAGGCAGGAGGCAGGAAAGACTTATACTACCTTCTGTTAAATCCACTCCTGGCCTTGGCTCAAGAAAATTCAGCAAAATCTGCACCAAAAGAAGCAATAAAAAAGCAACATGTGTCTCCAGCCTTAGGCTAAGGCTACACATTGAGGAAAAGCAAAATTGCAGATTTTGCTGCAGTTTTTGAGCCAATCCTAGGAGTGGATTTAGCACAAGAGAGAAGTATAAAAGCTTCATTTATACTTCTTAATCCACTCCTTGCTTTGGCTCAAAAAAAAAAACACAGTAAAATCTGCCACATCATGTGGCCTCAGCCTTAGGCCCCTTGCAGACGACCGTGTATTACATGGATAGCACACTAATCCATTCATTCTTTTCTATGGGCCCGTACACATGACCATGAATTTCACGTGTGCGGGCCGACAGTCCCGGCCGCAAAATATAGAACAGGTCCTATTCCTGTTCTATTTTGCGGCCCTTGCTTCCGTGGCTCCTATTCATTTAATGAATGGCGCCGCGGAAGCACGGCCCGTGCATGGGCGGCGCATGGGGGACATCCCTGTGTCCCCTATGTGCCACCCGTGCTTTTAATTCACAGCAGGCAGGTTGCAGCACAGTCGTCTGCAACCAGCCTTAGACAGTGTTAAAAATGTGCTCCACTGCCTTCTAAGATTTTAGTTATGGAGAATAGATCTGTCTAGTGCCACCTAAAAGTGACTATCCTGCATGGCAGCCAAACCACAGACACCAACATGTAGACGACACTGTTGCTCCTTGTGCAGAGTTTGGTTGTAGAGGCCTGGGGGATGTGTTTTGCCTATCATAAAGTAATGGTTTGAATAACACAAGGACACTTATTTAATGCATGACCCAAAAGTATTTATTAAACAGCTGTGGCAAACAGATTATAAAAGCAAGCATCCAATTCATTCACTACTTCCAGGTGTCAAACATCTTCGAAGATCTGTAGATCCAGCGAAAACAGAAACAGATCCAGATCCAGGCTTCCTAGCCACCATGTAAGCCATTCTCAGAGCGAAAAAAGAGGAGGGTCTTCTTACGATGCAGCTGCCTAATGTCTACCAAAGACTTCACTTCCTCTCAATTTTAACTAGGAAGAAAGAGATAAAACAAAACTTAGCGTTAGATCATGGTAAATGTAATAGCAGTTACATCCTGGCCGTGGTTCCTGAGGGGTCCAGAGTAATTTCTGCCACATAAGAGGAGCCGGTATTATAAATGGTACATTGTTAGATGGAGGCCCTACAGTACGTTTCGCATTGGGATTTAGGAGCTACAAGTAGACTAATGCCAACCTTAATTTGGCCATGAGTACATTATGTTAGTTGACAGCAAAGCTTAAGAAATGTCACTAAGAACGTCATTGGGAATTAAAACATTTCCTTCAATTATTCTACAGTAGAAGTTTTTCCTGTTAAACGTTCTTGTGTATGTTTGATAAAGTCAAATGGTTTCTGGATTAAATGTGCCCCCTAGAATCAATCAGAATCCTTAAATAACCACCTCCTTGTTCGCTATGTGTAATACTATCTCAAACAACCCTATTAAGTCTTCGTCTTTTATAGGTCACTTATCTACCATTATAGCAAATAATATTCTTTTTCTCAGTGCTACTAAAGAATTTCTTTATAAGGAAGGAGTTGTATTGGATTTGAAAAACATGTCTGCTTTCTTCCAGACACAGCACCACACTAGTCCATGGGTTATGTCTGGTATTACATCTCAGCTCCATTGAATTTAATGCGGCTGAGCTGCAATGCCACACACAAACTATAGATAGCTGTGGCACTTTTGGAAAAAAAGGCTGCCATAATTTTTAAGCCATGTACAACCTCTTCAACTATAATAGAGTAGATTACATGAGGCATACTCACCATCTTTGGTTGAGCCCACAATAAGCCTGCAGAAGAGAACAATGACAGATATGAGAAATGTTATATTACAAATTATTGCATGGCTTAAAATATTTTGGAGAAGAAAATTAAAAAGTTGTTAGGTATGCTAAACCCATGAATGAAAGCTAAAGGCACAGAAGAAATATAGTAGCCTCATTATTGTTAGTCAGTCGAATGTTCTTCATGATCCTAAAACAGTCTTTTAAAAAATCCTGCAGAGAACAGAGGTGTTAGAGCAGCCCAGCAGCAGGTTATCTTTTCAGCTTAACCAAAGGGGCAAAGTGTTGTGAGCGACTCCTGTAGTAGGCACTACTTGTATTACAGACAGTCACAAGAGTGTGAGGATGGGGAGGGGGGCATGACTGAGCTCTGGGGACACAGAGAAAATTTTTCTATATATTTCTCAGTTTTAACTGTAACATGAGCCAAAATAGAAACAAAGGAAATGAGATTAATGGCCTAAGGGCTGGGAGATTTTATTATCTTTCTGTGAATTTTCGGGGATTAGTGTTCCTTTGAAGTCAAGGCCCTCTGTTTTGATATCTCATTGAGATTTGCCAGAAGATGTCATTGGTGGATGTGTGTTAGCTGGGACCATCATCCACTGCTAGTATGAAGGTCTCAGACTAAAACAGTCGGTAGGATTTACTATTGAAATAAGTGAGACTGTAAAACAATTCAAAATATATAACGCTAGATTCCACCTGTGTTCAGGTTTCTGTTCAGGGGGGTCCTCTTGGGGACTCCCTGAATGGAAACCCAATCTGCTTAAAAAGCGGTTACCCGCAGTCCCCATAGACTATAATGGGGTCCTCCAGGTTTCCGCCCCGAAAAGGGCGAAAAATGCAGAGAGAAAAACGTTGCATGCAGTGCTTTTCTCTCTGCATTTTTTAAGTGGGTTCGGGGACAGAATTCTCAAACGGAGTACAAGCGCTGGTGTGAACCCAGCCTTAGGAGCACTTAAAGGGGCACCAAAGGTCCATTTATTCATGCAGCTGATGGGGGTCCTATGAAAAAAGGCATTACTACTACTCACTGTGCGTCATGTCCTTCCAGGAGCTGACGATAGGTGGCGATTTCCTTCTCTAGACGTGTCTTTATGTCCATGAGCATTTTGTACTCATGGTTTTGGCGTTCCATGTCTGACCGGAGGTCACCGAGTTGCGCCTCAAAACTACTGATTACCGCTTGAATTTGTGCTAGTTGCGCGCCATATCGTGCTTCTGTTTCTGCAAGGGTATTTTCAAGGGATGCTTTCTGTGAGGAAAGAAAAACATAAAATCATAAGAGATCAATCACATTTACTCTTAACTGTCTAAATGAATTGCCCAAACAATCAGTCAATACTAACCATACTGAGCTGAGACTGGAGTTCTATCTCCAGGCCTTGGAGTGTGCGTCTTAGGTCTGTGATTTCTGTCTTGCTAGTCTGCATCTGTTCTGTGTGTACAGCAACTTCCTTGTTCAATTCCTCTGACTAGATCATAAAAAAAGAAAACGTTAGTATGACATGAGGTACTAATATGATGCTAATAGAAATTAAGGCAAAGAAAAGCTAATAGTTAATATCTGTACTTCTTCTTACCTTTGTAAAGAACCAGGCTTCAGCATCCTTGCGGTTCTTCTCAGCCATATGTTCATACTGGTCTCTCATATCGGCCAAAACCTTAGTCAGATCTACACCTGGTGCTGAGTCTACTTCTACACTAACTTGTCCACCAACTTGTCCACGCATTGCAAGCATTTCCTAGAAGAGACAGTAAAATATCATTTGAAACATGTCCTCAGACTCACAAAACAACCGCACAACTTGTAGTGTAGACATCAACTTCATAGCATTTGTTTGTTCATTCCTTTAATAAGTCCTTTCTTCCCGGCCATACATAACCTTTTATACTGTTAGAAACTTTTACCTCTTCGTGATTCTTCTTCAAGTAGGCCAGTTCTTCCTTCAGGTTCTCAATCTGGAGCTCCAGATCTGTGCGGGCCAGGGTCAACTCATCCAACACTCTACGTAGTCCATTAATATCAGCCTCCACACTCTGGCGAAGAGCAAGTTCATTCTCAAACCTAAGAAAACAAGTGAAGTATGGTTAGGTACGATGCTACTAATATTAGTGTGAAGATCTGTACCTTAGGTCTTGGGCAAGTATGACACAGCCCAACATCTGAGCAAGTTAATGTGTCAAATGGTACATTTCTTTTTAGCCTGCATTTTTGATTATAGCTTACTAATTTTACACTAAGTTCTTTTGACTTATTACCTTATAGGAGTTGTCAAATATAGATTACTCTTATTTTGTTACGAGAGTCTCCCAATTGTAAGCTGAACAAAGGGGGCCTTCTGAAAGACTAAGTATTGCATCGTTCCTCATGGTCCTCTTATAAGGAAAGATAATCTTTAGAGCAATTTTCCACTCTAATAGGTAAGTATCCTGACTCTTCTCTATTAACTCATAATTTACCAATAGGTTATCTGAATATGTGATTTCTGAACAAGACAATGTGTGTCACATACCCATCAGGTGAAATTTCAGAACCAAGTACTTTAGCACCTGCATGATCCTATTATTTTTTATTTTGTTATTCAAGGGCATGAGTAGCTATGATATTGGAATATGTTCAAAAACTATTAAAGGTAACTGTGTACCAGGGTTAGGGTGCAAAATGAAAAAAATGAGTGTATTAGATTTACTATTAAATCTATATATGAAAATTATCAGGTATACACATTATTTTTCATGAATAAAATTGCTATTTCTTGGACGGCTAAGTGTGGCCATCACTACAATGGGTTAATCCACCAGTTTAGCAGGATTTCAGCCAAGGTCCCAGGTAAACATAATAGGCGCTAACTGGGTAGGCAGCCAGAACACACAATATTGTGTGCGGAAACAGAACAGTCTGTGTAATCTTATACTGCTGAAGGGCCCAGGTAGAACCTGGACGTGTACCAGCATGGTCGTGTTGACAAAAGGATATTCTGTACCCAGTGTTTTTTAATATAGTCATAAAGAAATGTGTATGGCAGGCCTATTCATCCTGTAGCTTTAGAAGAGCAGACGTGGGTGTTTTAGGTTCACCTTATGTGAAGGTTATGTACGGCATGTTATGTAACTATTGTGTCCTGTTGCTGTGTGACCGATTACTCATTAACTTCCCTGAAGCTGCACTATCTCACAATGGACAATGGAAAATGAAACCTGGAGCAGATGGATGAAGTTCCTCAGGAACCGGGCCACACCCTGAGCTCCACTGATCACAAGTTGTCCTGAATTTCTCATGGTTCTGGACAAAATTAAAATGGATGTAAAACAGAGTTGTAGCTAGACTTTACTTCACCTAGGGCAAAGTATCTAAATAAGGTAGAGTGGCTGTTGGTGCCTCTCCCTGGCACTCAGCATCTGGGACACATACCATTTCAAGTTTTCCCCCTTCACGCCTATAGGCAGTCATAAACATTTGGATACAAGTTGTGTGTATTATGGTTGTGTCATTAGATGCCCCCACCCATACACTATATACTACATACTATACAATACTATACTACTATATCTGTATGCAATGCAACAGATGAGAGATTGTGAGCTTTACTTAAAGCCATGGGTCAGTACTCATTGTCACTCCAGCTGGTGTAAAACTACAACTCCCAGCATGCCCCATTAACTGCTATGAAAGTTCCAAGAACAGAAGAGTAAATATACACTGGAAGTTCTAGTGTCACAAGAGCTGCAGTGCAAAAGTTTGCTGACCCAAGGTGTTGTCTAAGTGTAAAAGGGGTCTGCTGCTTCAAGAACTAGTGTTACTGTTTTCTATAGGCTGTGTCTGGTATTGCAGCTTAACGCCATACACTGAATGCTATAATAGTTGGAACATTCTGATATATTGTTTTACGATTCTAAGGAATTATTTAGAATGTTTCAGCATTAGACCTCAGAAACCCACCCAGCTCCTCCTAGACTTCACTACAGTCCCTATACTTTATGTCCCATTTTGGCAATACAGCAGTCATTCCGTTAATTAAATATTAGAAGCAACTTTACATTTCCACAAATATACTAACAGAAGACATTAGACAAATCTGCATGGGTTATGTTTTCATAACTTCTGAGATGTTATAGTCCTTGCCTTCACAGTCCCCAGAGAGAGATAGACATTTCTGTACTTATTAAAAACAGAGGTTGCCCTAAATAGACACATGTATTCTGCTATTAACTCTTTGTCATTCTATTCCAGTTCATGTTCTTACACCGATTATTCTCAATGTTCATGAAGCTAAGAGCCCCCTACTCAAACATATTAATTAAAAGTACCCCAAAGGTTAAAATTATACATTGTACCACATATAAAAAGCACACGATGTGCACAGTGCAAGTACCCCCTATAAACCTGGTCTGTACCTCCTTAAGTTGAGAACCTGTGTAGAGGAGAACAACTTTAATGGAGAGGTGCATGGGACCAGTCAAAGATGGGAATGTTCATTAACATGGAAGAAGCACTGACTGGAGGGTCATTGCCCCTGTCTAACCCTATAAAACATATAGAGCCCATTCTATTAAAACACGTTACAGATACTCACTTAGTTCTGAAATCATCTGCTGCCAGCCTGGCATTGTCCACCTGCAGGATAATCTTAGAGTTGTCAATAGTAGCACCAAGGATCTGAAAGGCAAGAGAGGTTACATTTTTACAAGCCTATTAATAGAAAACATAAATTAATTTTCACACTCACTGACAGTAAACCTCACCTCACCCTTACTTATTGTAGTTTACCTGCAAAGCAACCCTTGTAATATGACAAAACATAATGAGCTACATAATAATCGCAGTGCTCTAAGGCTTTGCCACACCCAAGGGATACAGGAGACGGGGATACTGGTAACTGCACCTGTACTGTGAGTACCTAATTTATCTCAGGTTCTACAGATCCCTAAACCTCTATAAACCATACTAATATTATCTATTTAGCTATTACACCTGTAGAACTTACAGTCTATAACAAGCAATTGCAGGTCAAATCTAGAGAAAAAAAAACTCTCCATATGGTTAGCAGTTACAAGGCTCTGGAGGACCCATCATGTCTGTGTAGGATGACCTACTGATTTTAATAGAAATTGCTTCATTTCCTACATGGTGGTGCTATAGTACACTTGCTACCAGAATCCAACACAGACTACACCTGATCGCTGGGGCTATCAGCAATGGGAAACTCTGTGGTCAGCTTATTTTCAGGTGACCCTTTTAACAAAAAAATTGCCCAAAGTGGACAACCTTTTTAACTAAACAACATAGAACCATGGAGAACTGGTTGTTCTCTGCATATATTTCATCCACTTTTACTCCTATAAATGCTGAATAGAGAAATGATCTAATTAATTACATTTAATCCATGTTATAATTATACAGAATTATTAATACTTATAACAGAGAGCTCATTACTAATGAAATGTTAATACGTTAGCAGCTCAACAAGATTATCATACATGTAACTGATGCTATTTCAGTGAATTAAACCGGTCTGACCAGTTTTAGTGTCCCTCTCCTAACCGTGCTGTGGTTCTGCTTCAGGAAATAAGCTTCCAGTAACCTAAGCTTATATAAACAATCTCATCATTATAGGAATTCTATACACAAATGTATATTTGTCCACATGCTATATGCGGTGGGCTGTGGATGTCTAAAAGCTATGAAACTACAACTCTCAGAATGTCCTGACAGATACTGTTAGGGTATGCTAAGAGCAACAGCTAGAGAATCACAGGCTGCAGACTTTAAAAAATTCTTAGAAATAAATGATAGTGTAACAGGAAAGATAAAGAGTAGTAGATGCATAGCTGGGGTCACAGGAGAAGAACAGGAAAGTTGTATTTATATGTTGGCTACTAAATTCATACAGCAGAAAAACTAGATCTCTAACATATGTTCAGTTGGCATCAATGCCAGTTTACCTTGTCTCTCAGGTCCTCAATGATTTTGAAGTAGTGACTGTAGTCACGGGTTGGGCTGGGTCCTTGCTTTTCATACCACTCCCGGATCTTCAACTCTAAGTCTGCATTGGCAGTCTCCAGAGAGCGCACCTTGTCCAGGTAGGAGGCCAGACGGTCATTCAGGTTCTGCATGGTCTCCTTCTCATTGCCAGACAACAGGGCATCCCCTGATACGCTGACACTGAACCCACCACCATAGCCACCACCAGATCCAAAGCTACTGCTATAACCACTGCCACCACCGAGACCACCACCATATCCAGAGGAGACAAAGCGGGCAGATGACACTGAGACACCCTGACCTCCATACCCACCATGTACACTTGGTGCTTTGAAGGAGACTCTCCCAGCTCCACCACCAAGACCACTTCTGTAGGAAGAAGAAGTCTGGCGAATACTGGAGTATGACATGGTTCTAGTATAACTGGCTGGTGCAGGCTTAGAGATGTAGATCACAGGAGTGTAACTGTTCTCTCTCCCACAGCCTCCTTTTATTTCCTCACAAGCTGGGTGGTGCCAGAAAGTCCTTTGGAATTTTACCGGTTCCTTCTTTCACATGCCAAGTAACAGCAGAAATTTCTCATTGGTCTGCTGGAATGATCCCTTTTCTTAACTGCCCTCGAAATTACTTTTGACACTAAGCAAAGAGGCAGTATTTTTTTCCTAAATGTTTAGACAAAAGAGTTGATTCAGACTCAGGTGGGGATGGCAGGAGGGAGGGGGGAGGGGGAGATACCAAGGATCTGAGGACATATCTCACTGATTATACATTCTGAAGATAATTCATATTATACTTTAACCCATTCATGACCAGACTGGAAAAAATTGTGCATGTTACAGGGTACAGCTTACATAGCAAAGTAAAGTAACTACAGGGTAACGTTATATAAAATCAAAGTAAAAATATAGTATAAAATAATAATAATAATACAAGTAATAATATACTAAGCTATCGACATGTATCCTGCAGAAGTTCCTTTTCCCTAGTGACTAATCTGCAACAGGGCCCTCCATCTACCATGTGCCATCTATAATGCCATGTCGTTTTATGCGGTATTGGCCCCCTCAGTCATTAGGGCCCAAGTGACTCTTTACCTCTTATAGGTATACCCCTGCTGTTCTGACCATGTTTCTCTAACACTACTGCCTGTTTTAAAACTCTCTTCTTAGGGAATTGTGTGCCTGTGCTAGTGCCACATTACCGATAGCAAGCAGAGATATTGAAATGGTTAGGATCTGAAATTTTAGAAAGTTGAATAAATTTATTTGACACAATGATTAAAGAGTGTCTGCCATATGTCGGTCGGCTATAAAATAATCAATGGGTGATTCACTAAGAAAAACCACAAACCCACAATGATAGGAAGAAATATATACATATATATGAGGGGTACAAAAGAAGCAGTTCCACCTGGTTCCATGTGTCTGAGGAAACCTCAAACCCCTCTGCCACATAAAGACATCAGCTTTATTTTTATGGAGTATGATGTTGGCGTTGTCTTTTTAAGATTTCTCAATTAAAACAACTTTTAGGCTGAAGCCACAGGTTTCGAAAACTCGATGTGAAAAATGCAAATGTATCAAAAAAGCAGTGAAAAAGCAGGGTTTTGGGGATTTCGTTTCTTTCTGTGTTTTTATCTGCAGCACTTTTTAGCTGCATTTCGCTTTAACCTAAGATACAGCTGTATACTTTTTCATAGGTTGTGCCTGGTATTGCAGCTCAACACAGGCATTTTCTTTTTACCTTATCCCTCACTTGTAACTTGTATTAGAAAGGGAAGTACTTGCACACACCATTGTTGCCATTGTTACACAATACCTGTGTACACATAGGCTGCTGACAGTCTTACAGGGAAGAAGGATAAGACAATAAATAAGATAGACAATAGTGTCTGTTATGATCATTACACAATGTTAATTGCCTTTATTACTAATCCTAACTTTTCTTTATGAGATGTCACAATACCTGGTCTGAGAGTTTGCTGAAAAAGTGTAAAGCTGACAAACATTAGTATAAAGTCAGCCAAACCAGTCAATCTAGTATGGATTGGCCATAAATCTAATGTGTCTAGTGATGTTCCAAATGGCCACTGACGGCAGATGTCGAGAGAAAGAAGGATGAGATCTGCTGGATTTCAAAATTGACTTTTTTCAGTTGAGTCTGGCAATATCTTAAGCTGGCCAAAAACATAAGACATTTATTTTCATATCTTTGGCAGATCCAAGTAAATTTAGTGAAATATGCCCCAAATCTGCAGATGCTACTAAGATAAACTGAATCTGCCAATGATCTGCAGATAAATATCTCATCTATATCTCATGATATTAATTATAAGCCGTAAGTTTTGATAATGTGGATAACCATTTCTGGCTGTGGCCCCACGTTAAAAAAACAAATTAGAAGCACAGATCCTCATCATACAAAATCATAAAACTTATCGTTTAATTAATCAATTAAAATTTTTTGATAATCCTAAAAATAATGGAACATTCTTACCAGTTTCAGTTGTTGGTGGACAACATGAATCTTGGGGTCATATAAGGCAGGGGGAATGATGGGTGCAGGAGAATTGACCCTAAACAACCCTAGCACCCCAAAAGATGACTCCCGCCCTCACAAGGGCGGTCCCGCTGCTGACCCTAATATGCCCTAAAGGTGTCTCCTACCCAACATGTTTCTCAACCCTAATGACGGTGCTTCTCAGGGGATAGTTTGGAGAAGAACCTAGCAGTTCCTGTGTTGTAGAGCTACAATGCCGAGTTCGGGGGAGCTCCCTCCAGTCTCACAGTGGTGAGGCTTACTGGCCAGTTAAGTTTTATGATTTTGTATGATGAGGTCTGTGATTATAGTTTGTTCTGATTTATAGATCCAAGAGGAATAGTATATTAATTTCCGTCTACTGTGCTGGTTATTTTTCTGGCCCCACGTTGCAAGAAAGCAGCTTTTTATGTTGCAGATTTTGCTGCAGTTTTTTGAGCCAAAGCCAAGAATGGCTACAAAAGTAATAGGAACTATATAGTAAGTAGTTAGACTTCTACCTTCTGCTCAATCCACTCCTGGCTTTGGCTCAAAAATTTGCAGCAAAATCTGCAACAAAGAAACCCGTGTTTCCACAACTTGGGGCCTCAGCCTTAATGATAAATGGCAATATTGAGAAGATCAATCTGAATAGAATTTAGTCAAGATCCTATTTCTATAGAATTTTTAACAGAGTCTTCAATATTTAAAGGGGTTTTCTGAGCTCCAAATGTTAATTGATTGTTTGTGACATCTATCCTGTTACAGTGGCCTCAAAATCCTTTTTTTTTTCTTGGCGCTTCCCCCCATGTTCTGGCACCAACACACTTGTTTCAGAGAGGTTGCTTCCATGGATTACCTGTGGCGTTATTTCCCTACTACAATTTCCATCGTACCCTGTCCTGAACCTTCCCTATTCCAGACCTCACTGATGACGTTTCTGTCCATAGGATTGGAAGTGTTGGGACTCTGCAAAAAAAGACTTGATAAAGTGCTAAAATTGAGGAAGCATTGTCTGACCCAGAGGAGACCAGGAGATCAGTGAAAATTGTTGACCACAAGTATTTGGCAATAATATTACACATGACATGTGTGTTGCGTTGTGAGATTTTCATTTTGGTCAAGAATACCCCTTTAATGATAGTGAGAAATATGGCCTTCCTAGAAAACATTTTGGCAAGTCCACTGGATCCATTGGACATAACGATTGTGCAAAGCTACACACGGTGACTGTTGCAATGATCAGTCATTTTCCATATAAATTCATCTGCTTGAGATGTTCCTAAAGATTTGCTCAATTTTTTTTTTTTTTTTTGGTGGGTACTTGTGTAAGACCCATTCAATGCCCGTAAAATACGTACAAGATTAAAGGCAGAAAGTTCACTATTCCAAATACATTTTATGAGGTGCAAATCCCCTGTAAATAATTCACTTAGATATATAATCCTGACTTAAAGCAGATAGGTTAGTGTGTAGGAGACTTGACAGTATGCATAAAATATAATGTACAATATATATTGGTTATTGGAGGGCAGCTGATGCAAGCACTATTCTCTGGAAAATGTTGAAATCAACTATTTCAACAATATCTCTTGAACAAGTCAGGGAGTGGGATATTTAAGCCAGAACTTTCAAAGTTGCCAAGGGTGGGATGGGAATTTATACAACTACAGTGTGACAAGGGGAAGGGTCATCTCTTCTGTTAAAGGAATTCTGGAGGCAGAGATGTAGTCATTTTAGAGTTGCAGAGGTAATAGTCACACCCAAGCCAGTTGAATGAGGAGCAAATGTTTCTCTGCCAACTATCAAGATATCAGTATTTATAAAAGAAAAAGGGTAGATGGAGGCTCTGTTATAAATTTCACACTAGAGCCCAGCAGTGTAAGCGTGGGTTCACACTTGCGGTGACCGAAATTTCAGAAAACTGGATAGGTAAAGGTTTGCGACGCTTTGCTTAAAAACCCATTCACATGAATGGGTATTCAAAGCAATGCGTGGGTGTGCGCTTACACCCTCTGTGCCACGAAGCTATTTTTTTTTCGTCGGAAACAAAGTCCTGCATGTCCGACTTTGTTTCCGATGAAAAAAAAGAGCTTCGTGGCGCAGAAGGTGTAAGCGCACACCCGCGCATTGCTTTAAAAACCCATTCAAGTGAACGGGTTATTAAGCAAAGCATCGCAAACCTTTCCTATCCAGTTTTCTGACCTAAATGTCGGAAAACTGGATAGGGACTGGATAGGAAAAGGAGTGCCACCGCAATTGGGAATCCACCCTTAAAGGGGTATTTCCATGAACATAACCATTTATAAATTTGTAGATAATTAAAAGTTGAACATTTTTGCAAATATAAGTAATTAAACATTTTGCAGAGTTTTAAAGATTTTCTCTAAATATCTTGTGGTCACAAGTTGTTGTCTTGATCAGTTGCCAGTGGATACGACCATGAATGCAGGACCTCTCTAAGGTCAGAAAATCAGCCATGATGTCTTTATTGTGGCCGGGATATCTTCTGATACATGTAGTGTCCCTGCCTGATAACCCAACTACAGTAAGAAAATCATGGCTGGGTTTCTGACAAGTCCCAGATTATAGAAAGTTTATGCATTTGTGGTCGTATCCATTGGCAACCGATCAAGACAACAGATGTCACCACTAAGATGGTTAGAGAAAATCTTTAAAACTCAGCAGAATTTTTAACTACTTATATTTGCAAAAATGTTTAACTTTTAATTATCTGCAAATATAGATATGATCAAGTTCATGGGAATACCCCTTTAAGCGATGTCTCTGGTTATAGATAAGGGGACAATGAACTGTGAATAGAAGAAAGCAGAGAATCACAACCTGGGGTCCATCGTTCACATCCTTCAGAATTCAACCATCTTTGAGACAAAAATTAAGTAGAAATGGCTGAATAAAATTTTAAAAGAGCATAACAGGAAGTCAGATATTTCGATTCTATAGGTAAACTATGTTTAACAGAGTCCTCTACCCATTTTATATATAATATTGATAATATAAGCAACTCTTTCACATGTTCCATCTCCATACCAATATTCGGTCATTCGCTTGACAACTGTTCCTCTCCCAAAGTTTCCCTAATGTGTTTAGATATCCCCTTTACATGGTAAATGCCATTAAAATGAAAAAGCCAAGTATTTTTTTGTAGAACATTTATTCCCCTTACGTCCGACAGCAGCACAATATGGGGTATCTCTGCCCCTGTGTGTTGTTTAGGACAGTGGAACCTTTAATTAGCACCAAATTTAAGGTGCCTCCTACTAGCCCTATAAGAGGGCACCTGAGACCTCCCTCCACTGTGTTTTTTTCTGTCCTGTGTGGGACAGGTGGACGGAGGTCTCTGGTGACCTCCCATTGCTAGGGTTTTTTTTTTCCTAAAAAAGCTCCTGGCTTACCTTTTTGGGGGGTACCTCGTTCCTTTCCTACGTTCCTAAGATCCTCCGGTCCTTCGGGCCTTTTTCCGCCCCGCAGCGCAGCGTTACCCGGCTCATCGCTCTGCAGGCAGCGCGATCCCGGAAGTAAGCGGGGAACCTCTTCGGCCGGAACCTTTTTTCGGTCCCGTGTTCCCCGGGGAAGGAAGCCTTTGCGCACCACCGCGGCCTACTTCCGGTTTTCTCGGAAAAGTGCGGTAAGTTTGAAAATTGGAATTTTAATGGCAAAATATAGATTTGTTTTTTGCTGCTTGTATGTGGAGCCTCTGGCTTAGGCTTATGCTCCTCTATGTTCCATTATGGCATTTGACCTTGTTTGGCGCTGTATGAATATCTTCTTTGTTTGGCTCCTCCCCTCGCTGCTGTATTACATTTAAAAGGGCTTCAGTCCTTTACTGGGTGAGCTAAAAAAAAAAAAAGACTAGCTCCTCTGCTGCAGTTTGCGGTGTCTGGGTTTTTCCTGACGGGATCTTTTTCTCAAGTGACCGATTTAAAAAAAGTAAGGTACCCCTTGGTTTTTTTCTTCTTGTAAGCGATGCTTGGCAATCTTCTATTCTACATTGTCATGTGGCTTTTGATGTTTCAGATGTCATCTTCTGCATCAGGTAATGGCGATGGGCTTAGGAGGAAAAAGTCCTCTAAACGTAAACACCTAATGTGTTTGGATTGCAATACTCCTTTACCTGACGGCTATGATTTTACCCGCTGTCGCCAATGCCGCGGACCTCCGTCAGAAGAACCTTCCATAAGAGAGGTTGTCACCTGGGTAAAGGACTATATGGAGGAGTCTCTTAAGGAGATCCGTTCTTCCATCGCCCAGATTGCCAAGAAACCGCGGGTTGAGACACAGTCCTCCCTACGCATCGCTGACGAAGATTATCAGATATTGGACGAGACACTCTCATCTGACGATTCCACTGAAGATTCCAGCAGGCCGTGCTTCCCACTCGAAAAATTAAGCCGGCTGCTGAAGTCCATCCGGTCTAAGGATCGTGATGTTGACGGGGAAGCCTCCACGTCCACCTATAGAGGGCCTAGGGTCTTCCAAGTGGACGAGACATTACAAAGATTAATGTCTTCAGAGTGGAAATGTCCTGAAAAACCTCTTGTGGTTTCTAGGAGGTTCAAGGCTTTATACCCAGTTGCTCAATGGGATCAATGGGGTCCTCCTCCCAAGGTGGATATGGCGGTGGCCAAACTGTCACGCCGCACTATGGTACCATCAGATGATGGATCAAATTTGCACGACGCCATGGACAGGCGCATCGACAATACCCTCAAGAAGGCGTATTCAGCTGCCTCGGCCCAGACCGCTGTGGCGGTTGCGTCTTGTGAAGTGTCAGCCAAATTACGCACTGACCTGGTTCATCTCGAGAGGGACATCGATTCTGGAGTCTCCAGAGATGAGCTGCTAGGGTTTCTAGGCTCGGTTTCCCTGGCAGCTGAATATTTAGCGGAGGCCTCCCACCATCAATTAAGGCTGGCGGCCAAATCTCTGGCACTTACCACTGCAGTAAGAAGACCTCTATGGTTAAAACCCTGGAGAGCTGATTTCCCCTCAAAATATAATTTGTGCGCATTACCCTTTGAGCCAGGTAGAGTCTTTGGCAGTGCCCTAGACGAGATCCTGGAGGGCTTGGCTGATAGGAAGGGTAAAACTTTACCCCAGGCCTTTAGAGGTAGATCTAATTCTGGCCGTGGACGGCAGTCCCAAAGAGGCTCTAGATATTCCTCTAGAGGCGCCGTCCGGAGATTCCCGAAGTCTGATGATAAAAAGGAGAAGCCTAGCTTTTGACATCAGGAGCAGTCTTCCTGTGGCCGAGATTCCTGTCGGGGGTCGTCTCCCCCATTTTTTCAACTGCTGGCAGGAAAAAATTCAAGACCCATGGGTCCTGCAGGTAATCCAAAAAGGATATGCAATCGAGTTCCTCCATCCTCCTCAGGATCGGTTTGTGTTAACTCGCAGCCTGCCTATAATGCAGCAGACTACATTGGAATGCTCCATCCGAGAATACATTCACAAGGGAGCCCTGGAGGAAGTCCCTTCTCTAGAAGAAGGATCCGGTGTCTATTCTCCCGTCTTCCTGGTACCAAAACCGGCAGACAAATGGAGAATGGTCATAGACTTAAGGTACCTCAACCGCTTCATCAAAAAGAAGCACTTCCGTATGGAAACCATAAAGTCTGTCACCACTTTTCTCCTCCAAGGCGATGTTTTCGTGACTTTGGATCTAAAAGACGCCTATTTGCATATTCCTATTTATCCTCCACACAGAAGGTTTCTAAGGATTGCCGTAGTAGTTTCCGGCCACACAAAGCATTTTCAGTTCACAGCACTACCCTTCGGGATCTCCTCTGCTCCCCACACCTTTACAAAGGTAGTGGCTCCTATAGCGGCCACCCTCAGACTTCAGGGGATATTCGTGGTGCCTTATCTAGACGACTGGTTGATAAAAGCCCAGTCAGAGTCTGTTCTGCTCCAGCATCTACAGACAGCCGTGTCCCTGTTTCAGAGTCTGGGATGGCTTATAAACTGGGAGAAGTCGGTAACGATCCCTTCAACCCGAAGGAAGTTCCTCGGCTACTTCCTGGATTCAGTCCGCCTGCAGGTCTCCTTGACACCAGCAAGGAAGGAGAAACTGGTCGGTGCAGTCCGGCACCTCTTCAAAAAGCCGATAGCCTCCATCAGAACATTGATGAAGATCCTGGGCTTGATGTCTTCCTCAGTGGAGGCAGTCCCATGGGCTTTGTGGCACTTACGTCCCCTCCAGAAGGAGTTACTAGAGGCTTGGGATCGCACCCTTCTTACATTCAGCAAGAAGATTCGACTCTCCCCCAGGACCCGTCTTTCCCTCAAGTGGTGGTTGCACCTGAAAGACGGAAGGTCCACGGTCCAACCTTCTTGGACCCTGTTGACTACAGATGCATCCCTCTTGGGATGGGGAGCCCATTTGGACGAAAACTCCATAAAGGGAGTCTGGAGCGCTCCAGAAAGAAGGACCTCGTCCAACTGGAAGGAGCTCAGAGCTGTATATCGTGCCTTACTCCATTTCTCGCCTCTTCTCAAGGGAAGAGCAGTCAAAATCCGGTCAGACAGCATGACCACAGTGCTGTATGTGAACAGACAGGGAGGCACCAGATCACCAACCCTCCTCAGGGAGGCAGATCTGATATTTACATGGGCAGAGAAAAATCTAACCCATTTATCTGCAGTTCACATCAAGGGCTCCCTGAACATAGTAGCGGATCGGTTGAGTCGGGGTCATGCCGTATCAGGAGAATGGTCACTCAATCCAGAAGTCTTTCATCAGATTACCCTGAAGTGGGGTCTTCCAGAAATAGACCTCATGGCAACCCGACTCAACGCCAAGGTGGAGACGTTCTGTTCCCTTTACCAGGAGGACAATCCCTTGGCAGTGGATGCCCTGTCCATCCCTTGGAGGTCCAGGCTGGCATACATCTTCCCTCCAATTCCAATAATACCGAAGGTATTGATGAAAATCAGACAGGACCAAGTCTCTGTGATAGCCATCATTCCATTCTGGCCAAAAAGAGCTTGGTTTTCCCAACTCATGGAGATGAGTCGAGGGATATATTGGAGGCTTCCCCCCATCCAGAACCTGGTTTCCCAAGGATCTCTGAAGTGCCAGGATCTCTGGAGATTCAACCTGACAGCCTGGAGGTTGAGCAGTCCCTACAGCAGGATAGAGGACTGTCAGAGGCCGTCCTGAAGACCCTTTCTTCTGCAAGAGCAGACTCTACCAATAAGAACTACCAGAGGACAGCCAAGATTTTCATGGAGTGGTGCTCCAAGAAGGGTATTAATAATCTACAACCTTCAACGGCTGATATTTTAAATTTTCTTCAGGACGGTTTGGATAAGGGCCTTGCCCCTGCCACTTTGAAAGTGCAGATTGCGGCCCTCTCCGCTCATTTGAACAGACGTCTGTCTCAGGATCCTCTGGTTGCAAGGTTCCTTAAAGGGGCAATGAGGCTAAAGCCCTCAGTATCATCTCCAGTTCCCCAGTGGGACCTTGCGGTAGTCCTTACAGGCCTGTGCGGTCCTCCATTTGAACCCTTGGAGACTACGGAGCTAAAATATTTGGCATACAAAACCGTTTTTTTGTTGGCTATTACATCTGCCAAAAGAGTAGGGGAACTCCAGGCTCTCTCTTCTAGAGAACCGTACATTGTGTTTTTTGCAGATAGGGTGCACCTTAGATTTTTGCCTGGGTTTAACCCTAAGGTCCCCTCATGCTATAATAGCAATCAGCTAATTTCGCTACCAGTGTTTTTGCCCACTCCAACCTCTGAGGAGGAAGAAAAGCTCCACACCTTAGATGTGGTAAGGTGTCTGCGGATTTACCTATCCCGCACTCAACCGTTTAGGAAGGCCGAAAACCTACTAATTAATATGCAGGGTAAAAACAAAGGCCTCAAGGCTTCCAAGCCTACTCTATCCACATGGATCAAGGAGACAATTAGGTCTTCCTTCCTTATTCAGGAGTTACGCCCTCCAGTTTTTTCTACGGCCCACTCGACCAGGGCTGTGTCGACTTCTTGGGCTGAGTACCGGTCCTTACCTTTGGACCAGATTTGTGCGGCTGCATCATGGTCATCCCAGTTGACCTTTGTCAAACATTATCGTTTAGACGTCCGCAGTTCCCAGACAACTGCCTTTGGTCAGACAGTCCTTGACGTTGTAAGGCGAGGAAACCCTCCCTAGGGGAATTACTTGCTATCTCCCCATATTGTGCTGCTGTCGGACGTAAGGGGAATCGTTGATTGTAATGTCAATCTGTATTCCCTTAGTCCAGACAGCAGCACAAGACTTCCCTCCCTAGAAGCTTGTTTCCTTTTACTTTATAATTTACACAGTGGAGGGAGGTCTCAGGTGCCCTCTTATAGCGCTAGTAGGAGGCACCTTAAATTTGGTGCTAATTAAAGGTTCCACTGTCCTAAACAACACACAGGGGCAGAGATACCCCATATTGTGCTGCTGTCTGGACTAAGGGAATACAGATTGACATTACAATCAACGATTCTGCAGTAAGTATGGTTCTAAATGGAGAAACAACAGCCTAACCATTCTAATAAGGAACTGAACCATAATAAGGAACTGAATATTTGTAGGACTGATAGTATATTTATCTGAATTCTGGATGAGGAATTTCTATAGAACTCAAAGATGCATCAGTTTGTCTCTGATAACCTTCTTTGAGTTCTAACACCGCTTTTTTTTGTGGGTTTGTCAAATCTTGTTTTCCCTTGTTTCTAAATTGCAGGGATCCAAATAGCTACAAGCTTGATAGTATATTTGTCTATTACTCCAGATCTATCTATCTAAGGCCTCATGCACATGTGAAGTACATGCTACTCAAGGACAGCAGCCCACCTGGCTTATTTGCGGGTGGTGTGCTGTTCATGGTTCTTCTGCTTTTCACGTAATTGAAAGTGGATCAGCTGGTTTTTTTTTTGTTTCATTTCTATACTTTGTATGTCTGGTTTTGTGAAAGACGGATGACACATGATTTCCATTCGTTTTTCTTCACTGATCCATAGACTTTCATTGGTGTGAAGCATCCACGGTGCATCAGTGAAAAAAAAAGGATGTGCTTTCAATGAAGACATTGAAATGAATGTGTACATTTGCCATCCTTGAAATGTGTGAATAAAGCCTAAAGTCTTGAGTAAATTCTGACATGCCATCTGTTTAGTGTCTACTGACCTTTGTATATTGTAGGATCATTGTCTGAAAACTTTGAATGAAGCAGCCATGAAGTTCCATCATGTCTGCTTCATATTTTAGAAATGTAAAGGCTAGTATCAATTTGCCCACACTACACAAAAAAGATGGACAATTGTTAATATAATTTTCTGTACAGTCATGTGAAATTCATGTAAAGCATGTTCGTCAAAGAATGAAAGTCTTCTCAATGGCCCATCTTGAAGAGACCGTGTCAGAGAACATCTACAGTATATCCTTTTTGCAAGTCTCTTGTTCACAGTTATTGGCGTAATACACATCTCTCCCACATGGAGGTCTGCTCTAAGAATTATATGCATAGTCTCGAAGGCTGGCTGAGTATCACCTATTAAATGGTTCAAAGTGGTGGGTAAGATGTTAGGATTGCCAGTACTGCTTGCAGAGAACTCATTGTTAGTTGTAGCTGAAGTTTCTACCACTTCTTCAAGTTAAGACTTGAAAATAAATCCCACACTTATTGTAAAATAATCATATTTATTGAATACATAATAAAAATACAAAAATGTTAAAAAATACATGTATATGGAAAAATATATGCACTAAAAGAGTCAAAGTGGTCAAAATACCAGCAATACCTACAAAGAATATATATAGCCTGGTGGTATGTACTCCAAAACTGGAGAAAACAAATGTTTATGGATATATTGGCACTAAATAGAAACGCTGCTATACCATTGAGTAATAACAATAAGCTGAACAATAGAGTCTCAGAATAATAACAGAACAGCATTGCCAAAAAGGTAAATGCACAAATAAATATAGAGAGACATGCAACATAAACATACAGTGCCTTGCGAAAGTATTTGGCCCCCTTGAACTTTTCAACCTTTTGCCACATTTTAGGCTTCAAACATAAAGATATAAAATTTTAATTTTTTGGTGAAGAATCAACAACAAATGGGCCAAATTATTTGGCCCCCTTAAGTTAATACTTTGTAGCGCCACCTTTTGCTGCGATTACAGCTGCAAGTCGCTTGGGGTATGTCTCTATATTTATATGGAGACTTAATTACATACAGGTGGATTATATTTATCATCATCAGTCATTTAGGACAACATTGGATCATTCAGAGATCCTCACTGAACTTCTGGAGTAAGTTTGCTGCACTGAAAGTAAAGGGGCCGAATAATATTGCACGGCCCAATTTTCAGTTTTTTATTTTTTACAAAAGTTTAAAATAACCAATAAATTTCGTTCCACTTCACAATTGTGTCCCACTTGTTGTTGATTCTTCACCAAAAAAAATTAAAATTTTATATCCTTATGTTTGAAGCTTGTAATGTGGCAAAAGGTTGAAAAGTTCAAGGGGGCCAAATACTTTTGCAAGCCACTGTATTGCAATAGTCAAAGTGCTATTAATGAAGTGAACATACAGTACCAGGGAACCCACGCACTTCCCGACACGCGTTTTGCCAGTTGAAACAAGCGTTAGATAAAGAGAAAAAAAGTCACTACATAAGTCACACCCTCTCCTCCACTAATCCCATACTCCTATCTCCAAAACATGGATTACCTCCATAACTACTCATTGGAATGTTAAACAAAGTAAAGTGGCTCAAGGGTGCCAAAGTAAAAGTCACAACAAGGCCCACATTAGCCAATTGAAGCTCGCAGGTCTTTCATTCTTAGCCTCACTGACATACACCATTATCAGAGCATTGCAGAGCTTTAGGTCATCACGCCGCAGGATTTGTGACCATAATATCTCCACAAATATTGTGATATGGGATCTTCCTGACTTTGCTGGGATCCCTTGGACCCACACTTTATATCCAGGCAGCGCTACTTTCTGCATTTTTACATGCCAATTGCAGTTTGTTCTCAACCAGATTAGTACTTTCATTTTCAAAAGAGCCTAGGGCAGATGACAGCTGAAAGGTACTTTGGTTGCTATGGGCAACTGCTCCATTTTTCTTTTCTGCTGCTTAAAGAGGTTGTTCAGGCACATTTTTTATATTTTAAATATGTCGGGGGAGGTGAAATTTAAAAAAAAAAAAATCATACTTCCTTATCCCTGGTGCTCTGGAGTCCTCCCAGCGCGGTCCAATCCTTCTGCTCCGGCATCTTCTCAGAGTGAAACTGTTCACTGGCTGCGACGTCACAGATCCGCTGATTGGCCTCAGTGGTCACGTGACCTTGGCCTCAGCAGTCTCAGGAAGAGACCTGGGATGTCACAGGTAGTGACATCGCATGCCCTTTGCTGAGGCTGCTGATTGGTCTCAGCAGTCACATGTGGTGGGGATTTCTACTGGAAGATAACAAAAGACCGAGAGTACCAGACCGCGCTGGGAGGCACCGCAGCATCGGGTAAAGGTGAATATGAATTTTTTTTTTTTTTCACTGCCCCCGGCTGATTTAAAAAATAAACTTGTTGTCCATTTTTGCCTGGACAACCCCTTTAAGATAAATCATTCCCCATTGCATTTTATGTTTTTTGGGGACATATTAAAGTTTTCAGCCATAACTTTGAAAGAGAGGTGGCAGCTGACAGGTAATCTTCCTAACTTCGGTGGGGGATCCTTTAGACTCATATTTTATCCCCTGATAATGTTGGGTACTTTCTCTTTAGTTTATATTTAAAATGGGGCTATTCCCAGTGCATCCCCTCTGACCAATGGTGGTTATCCCTCTGAAGAGTTAAAAAATATCTGTGAATTTTCTACCTTCAGAGTTGAAATTATTACTTCTGCCTCCTGGTGTGAATGTAACACATAGGTGCAGATTAATGTAGGAATGAGTTGCATGCAAGACCACAGGTGGTAGTCTGTACTGCAGTGCTAGTTGGTTAAAGTAAACTGGTTATAAACCTAACAGCTGATTCTACAGTTTTCAAATATGTATGTTATTTAGCTTTGAAATCACATTTTCATGTAATATTGTATTGATATGCAAATGAGGGAAAACATGCTTTGGGGGCGTGTTTTAGATTGCCTGGGCTTTGGTTTCTGCTCTAGATTCCCAGGCAAAGCACCTTCCCGCTCATTTGTATATGTATAAAACATTGACTTACACGAAAATGGGGCTCTAAAGCTGAACAGCAGAGGTACATTTGGAAACTGTAGAATCACCTCTACAGTACAAGATACTACGATTAGGTTTATAACCAATTTTCTGCTGACAGACTCCCTTTAACAAACCTCTAACCAATAAAGTATCCCCTCGTTTGGCACCTATAACCAGTCAAACTAAATAAAAGGACATAAATGAAACAATACAGTGCTGGCCAAAAGTATTGGCACCCCTGCAAGTCTGTCAGATAATACTCAATTTCTTCCAGAAAATGATTGCAATCACAAATGCTTTGGTAATAATATCTTCATTTATTTTGCTTGCAATGAAAAAACACAAAAGAGAATGAAAAAAAAGTCAAATCATTGATCATTTTACACCAAACTCCAAAAATGGGCCGGACAAAAGTATTGGCACCCTCAGCCTAATACTTGGTAGCACAACCTTTAGACAAAATAACTGCGAACAACCACTTCCGGTAACCATCAATGAGTTTCTTACAATGCTCTGCTAGAATTTTAGACCATTCTTCTTTGGCAAATTTCTCCAGGTCCCTGAGATTTGAAGGGTGCCTTCTCCAAACTGCCATTTTGAGATCTCTCCACAGGTGTTCCATGGGATTCAGGTCTGGACTGATTGCTGGCCACTTTAGAAGTCTCCAGTGCTTTCTCTCAAACCATTTTCTAGTGCTTTTTGAAGTGTGTTTTGGGTCATTGTCCTGCTGGAAGACCCATGACCTCTGAGGGAGACCCAGCTTTCTCACACTGGGCACTACATTATGCTGCAAAATTTGTTGGTAGTCTTCAGACTTCATAATGCCATGCACACGGTCAAGCAGTCCAGTGCCAGAGGCAGCAAAGCAACCCCAAAACATCAGGGAACCTCCGCCATGTTTGACTGTAGGGACCATGTTCTTTTCTTTGAAGGCCTCTTTTTTTTTCCTGTAAACGCTATGTTGATGCCTTTTCCCAAAAAGCTCTGCTTTTGTCTCATCAGACCAGAGAACATTCTTCCAAAAAGTTTTTGGCTTTCTCAGGTAAGTTTTGGCAAACTCCAGCCTGGCTTTTTTATGTCTCTGGGTCAGAAGTGGGGTCTTCCTGGGTATCCTACCATAGAGTCCCTTTTCATTCAGACGCCGACGGATAGTACGGGTTGACACTGTTGTACCCTCGGACTGAAGAGCAGCTAGAACTTGTTTGGATGTTGGTCGAGGTTCTTTAGCCACCATCCGCACAATCTTTTGTTGAAATCTCTCGTCAATTTTTCTTTTCCGTCCACATCTAGGGAGGTTAGCCACAGTGCCATAGGCTTTAAACTTCTTGATGATACTGCGCACGGTAGACACAGGAACATTCAGGTCTTTGGAGATGGACTTGTAGCCTTGAGATTGCTCATGCTTCCTCACAATTTTGCTTCTCAAGTCCTCAGACAGTTCTTTGGTCTTCTTTCTTTTCTCCACAGGACAGAGGTTGAGTCAACTTTAATCCATTTCAACAGGCTGCAAGTGTGATTTAGTTATTGCCACCACCTGTTATGTGCCACAGGTAAGTAACAGGTGCTGTTAATTACACAAATTAGAGAAGCATCACCTGATTTTTCAAAGGGTGCCAATACTTTTGTCCACCCCCTTTTTTATGTTTGGTGTGGAATTATATCCAATTTGGCTTTTTGACAATTCTTTTTGTGGTTTTCCATTGAAGACAAATTAAATGAAGATATTATTACCAAAGCATTTGTGATTGCAATCATTTTCTGGAAGAAATTGAGTATTATCTGACAGAATTGCAGGGGTGCCAATACTTTTGGCCAGCACTGTATGTAGACTGTGGTTGGTTGAAGGTCAGTCTCTGCTTAAGTATCAAAATCACAAACATAGAACTTGGGGTAGTAGTGTCGAAATTGGTAAAGGCCAAACATAGCAACTACTCCAGTTGGTAGCAAAACAGGCCCCAAGTAATCACTCAGTCGGCAGTGATGAGGGAGTTGCACTGAAGTGATGGTGAAGAGCCACCCAAGGTACTCCCTGCTACTTGTCTCCTGTGTGATGGTGTTTTGAGGTCCCCTTGGTGTTTGGTGCGAATGAAGGTGCAAAAACAGGATGGCAGTTGACACAGGTGATTTTCATGGCACAGTTTACTTGGCAAGATTCATCCACTTACAGAGCAACATGGAGATACATTCACTTACAGCAGCAGGTTCCACAAATATGGCACTCTACATACAGTACATGGACAGGAGTGGTTATTGCTCTTCACCCCTTCCTCAGTTCTCTGACCCTTTCCTTCGTGGCAATCTGGGGCAACCTTTGGGACTTAGTCCTCTCTTTCCAACCACTCTTACGGAAATACAGTGCATGTTTTAGCTGAGGATACTTAAAGAGGACTTTTCATGCCCTCTAAGATAGGGAGTGTTATATACAGTTGCAAAGCTGACAGTCAAAGGGTACTCTTCTTTGGCAGTCATGCACCAATCAAGGATCTACTATCAACTCATACAATTTGGTGGTTTGCAGGACTTTTCTCATCTAAGATTGCTCTGGCAGAGGAAATGCCTGCCATAAGAAAAGCAGGGGTCAGCCAGCATACTACTTGTATGTCTCATTAAGGAGATATCATGTTACAATGTAAAGGGACTTATTAGACCATGCATGTCCTAGGAAGAACTTTTGGAAGGTAGCTCCTTATAGATAAATGCCTGGTTTTCCTGAAACCTAGTGACATCATTGGGAGATAAAGCTATTCAATTGCAATATTAGATTTGTGGCCTGTAACCAGGGGCAGGGCTGGCTCCTAGGTTTGTGTGGGCCCTTGGGCAACAGCCTCAATGGGCCCCTTTTGTTGTAACTCATGCACACTGCAGCAAAAAAAAAAAAAAACTATCGAAACTGGGAAATAGGGTGTTTTTTTTGCTCAGGGAGACCTACTGGAGTGTAATACATTCCATACAAGTAGATACAACCTGTTCAGACATCGGAAAGTAAAGAGGAATTTGAAGTGGACATCTTCCCCGGATTCTTCTTTATTTTCTGCTCACGGTGCAGAGTATCAGTATTCTGTTGTGGCTTTTCACCATTGGTTAGGCCCAAATGAATGACTTTAACCAGTGCGGAGTCTCAAGCTGCGGCCTTGAATCAGCTGCATGCTTTTTTTTCCAGTTTCCTGCTCCAATTAGTTTCAATAGGAGGTAGAATGAGGGAGGAATCTGCTGCTGATTTAGGGGCAAAATCCACTGCAAAATCAGTGCCAGATTCCACCATGTGAACAGGGCCTGATAATGTTAATAGTGCCACTCTACAGTGGCCCCTACACAGTATCATATGCTCTACAGTGGCCTCCACACAGTATTATATGCTCCACAGTGGCCCCCACACAGTATTATATGCCCACAGTGGCCCCCACACAGCATTATATGCTCCACACTGGCCTCCACAAAGTATTTTATGCTCCACAGTGGCCCTCACACAGTATCATATGCTCCACAGTGGCCCCCACACAGTATTATATGCTCCACAGTGGCCCCCACACAGCATTATATGCTCCACACTGGCCTCCACAAAGTATTATATGCTCCACAGTGGCCCTCACACAGTATCATATGTTCCACAGTGGCCCTCACACAGTATCATATGCCCAAAGGGGCCCCCACGCAGTATTATATGCTCCACAGTGGCCCCACACAGTATTACATGTTCACATTGGCACCCACACAGTATAATATGGCCCCATGTATAATATGGCCGCCACACAGTATTATATGCTACACAGTGGCCCCCACACAGTATTATATGCTACACAGTGGCCCCCACACAGTATTATATGCCCACAGTGGCCCCCACACAGCATTATATGCTCCACAGGGCCCCCCCACAGTATTATATGCCCACAGTGGCCCCCACTCTATGGCCACTAATAGAGCCAGTGCTATTATTATACAATGGGGTCTCCTCAGAACCCAGAGTATAATAATCGGAGGCCCAGGGGAAGCAATTAAAAATAACAAACACTTATACTCACCTTGCTGCACCTCTCCTAGGTATCTGGCTGTCTGCAGGATCCTCCTCGGTCCTCTTCTTCCTTGCAACTGAGGTACTGCGCCCGAGACGTTACTGCTGGGGCCTATGATTGGGCCTCAGTGGTCACATGGAACGTGATGACGTCATTACACCGGTGCGCCCCATGTGACTGCTAGGGCCCAATCACAGGCATCAGCAGTGACGTCTGGGGTGCAGGACCTCAGTCACCGGCCTGAGGATACTTTTTCAGACCCCAGAGTATAATGATCGGAGGCCCAGGGGAGGTGAGGGAACATAAAAAACATGTTACTTACCTCTCCTGTGCTCCGGAAGTCTTCGGTCCTCTTTAGTGACGTCCCAGACGTCACGTGGGCCAGGACAGCGTCATTATGTGTCGCTACGCCAGCCTGGCTCACGTGACATGTGGTCCAACATTGAAGAGGGACGAAAGTATCAGGGAGTGCTCCGGAGCCAGGGAGAGGTAAGTAACATTGTTTTTTATGTTTGCATCCTCCCGTGGGTCTCTGATCATTATACTCTGCGATCTTTTCATAATTGTTCATGGGTGGACCACAATGGGGCATAATAGTGTGTGCAGGGGCCACTATGGCGCCTAATAGTGTGTGCAGGGGCTACTATGGCACATAATAGTGTGTGCAGGGGCCACTGTCGGGCATAATAGTGTGTGCAGGGGCCCCTATGGCGCATAATAGTGTGTTTAAGGGCCACTATGGGGCATAATAGTGTGTGTAGGGGCCACTATGGGGCATAATAGTGTGTGAGTGAATGCGGTTTGTGTCGGGGGGGGGGCCATGTCAAATGTTTGCCTTCGGGCCCAGCCATTCTTAGTTATGCCACTGAGTATAAGACTGTGTAGATTACGTGGGGCCTTGTCTAGTTTTTTTTTTCACAGTCTTCTAGAAGAATATATTATATCTAGATCATATTTATAGCTCTGAAAGGTGTTCATGGAGGGCTCAGCACATGGCGGGGATGTGGGTGGCTCAGGTGCACCTTGCTCTGTATGATACACAGATTTGTATAGTTTTATATCCATGTGTATACGGTGATATACTGACCGCCATGTTGTATTCTGACCTCTGAGTCTCCACCACATATAGATAATGGATTCTTTCATTTCTTACTCTTCGTGTGTAGCCGGTGACTTAGGAGCATTTATAATCTGTATCCAGATAAGTATATGGACTACTATTATTATTATATGTTACTATGACATCATATAATGCATCAACTCCCATCCCTGACTATGACATATACTCTGTGATGGGTTATTTCTCAATGGTGTCCTATAATAGTATAATTTTGTACCCACTGGCAGCTGCTCAAGTTTGTCCTTATTACCTACATAGCTCTGGATTATTCTGGAGCTGGAATAACTTAACATTATTGCTTATACAGTATTTAGGGTGAGCCATCAAACTTATTATTTCTTTTAGAGCACCTTTAATTCTATGGTGCTGTATATATACGGTATATGTATATATAGATATATATATCTATATATATATAGATATACACACGTGGACAAAATTGTTGGTACCCCTCGTTTAATGAAAGAAAAACCCACAATGGTCACAGAAATAACTTGAATCTGACGAAAGTAATTTGCCAAACTACAAGCCACAAAGCTTCTGGGAGAATGTCCTATGGACAGGTGAGAGAAAAATTTAAATTTTTGGCAAGGCACATCAGCTAAATGTTCACAGATGGAAAAATGAAGCATATCTTGAAAAGAACACTGTCCCTACTGTGAAACATGGAGGAGGCTCTGTTATGTTCTGGGGCCGCTTTGCTGCATCTGGCACAGGGTATCTTGAATCTGTGCTGGGTACAATGAAATCTCAAGACTATCAAGGGATTCTAGAGAGAAATGTGCTGCCCAGTGTCAGAAAGCTTGGTCTCAGTCGCAGGTCATGGGTCTTGCAACAGGATAATGACTCAAAACACACAGCTAAAAACACCCAATGGTGTTCGTGAATCGTGAATCCCAATGGTCTAGCACTTCACCTGACTTCTTCTGTGCTTATTTTAGTTCTGTGAATTAAGTAAAGCTGTGGCCACCCAATAATAAAGTGTTTTGTGCATTTATTCCAAAGTCAATGTTTACTGTAGTTTGGGTGGTTTTAGGAAGGAGTGAGGGTCCATCCCATATCCAAAAATCAAGTAAAACGCATTGTTTTTGCAACGTGGGGCCAAAACCTTAGCCATGTTTCTAACAAAAGACGTTATCTCAAAAATAGAGTGAACAGAGCTAAGGATTAAATGGGGGGCTTGTAGTAGTTTGGGGCTTTGAAGCTGTAGTTTTTACGTCTGAGAACAAAGCAATATTGAACAGAGGACTGAGCCACGCTCTACAGGAAGCAGCAAATCCCTACATGGAGATGTTCTCTTCCGTGGAACATGGCCAAACATTTTTCTATGTTCCTGGTGATCTCACTATAGAACAGGAGGAGGTTCATGAAAACTGACTTTGCTGTCCACAGCAACCTGAGGCATAAAATTACGCTTCTGGATCCCAATGAAGCATTTGCAATAGGGCTCTCATTTATAATATGCTGTCTGTCTATAACAGTGGTGTTTTCTTATGTTCTAAAGAGGCCTTTGGCCCCTGAATCTCCAGGACCCGGTCAAGATTGCTACTTCTGATCCCCCTATAGCTATGTCCCTGAAAGTAAAGAATTATTGCACAACTTTCATTTTTCAAAAGCATTTCTGCTGTGAACAAACTGAGTTTTTTTATTAGATACTTTTTATAGATCTTCCCTTATACTTTTCCTTAAAGTGTTATTTCATAACCCTTTTTTCTCATTCATGGGAAATCATACAATTTTCAAATACGCATTGAAACTTCTGTCCCATTATCTTTATTATATCAGTGCAATAGCCTATGTATAAAACAAATTGTATGGTCCAGTTAATTCTGGTGTTATGCATCCATAAGATAGCTACGCTCTGGCTTACAATTCTAGCAGAGCCAGTACACTTTAAGGGCACCAACGACCCTGTGCTTAACCACTGTGCCCGCCCCTGGATGATGTTACTATTACGACTTCCTTCAGGCTGGCCATTTCCAAAGCTCAGCCTGTTCACCACCATGAGGTTTACCCTCCTCTATTAGTTAAAATAAGTCCACAATAACTTGCCTGCAACTTCCACCTGACTCCTCAACCGCCACAGAGAGGCCATTTGACACCTTAAATGGACTCGACCGCCACCAAACTGATTAGGAATGCAATAGCCCTCTAGAAAATTTTTATACTACAAGTTCCATATCATCTTCTCTATGATATAACGTAATTGTTAAGCCAGATCAACTAAGCTATGAATGATGCTGAAAATGCAACTAAAGTAATCTGGCTGTAGTTAGAAACTAGTAAAGAGAAATAGACTATTATACTGAAATTACCATAAACCAGTATACATGGGGAATTATGCCATACCATAAACAAGTAATTGGCAACCATTTATGCATATAAGTATATACTTCCCACTTATGTGGTGTGGGGTCCCACTTATGGTGGTAACTGTAAACAAATTATATAGATGTATATACTATGTATGAGATAAGACTTCTTCAAGAAATACCTCTGCCACTAAAAACTAGAACTGTCCATTTATATTCATTGGCATCCCTATACCCACTTACACTGCCAGGAAAGACATAGAGAGTATAAAGAAGGAAAAAGAAAAGTACTTGCTGTTCGTCATCTTCTCCAGATACTACAGCAACCACTGAGCACTTATTGTAGTGCAAAACCTCGCCATTGTTGTTTGATGGGTCCCAACCACATCAACAGTAAAACAAGCCATTAAATGATGCTTATAATGATGAGAATAAGCCAATTATGTGCTCGATTTACAGGAGTCTTTGAAGGCATTGAGAGACCCTCTCCTGTCATCTCTCAATCATTTTCAGAGCACTTGATGATCTTTAACCTTACTCGCACACACACCAACCCAAGGGGACCCAGATCGAAATTTGAAGATGAAAATTCTCTTCTTTTCTGGACATGGGCCAGCACCATCCTGATGCTGCCCGTTCCGCTAAGGAGCTACAGGACTATATAGCTCCTGCATGCAGAGCATGGGCTTATCATGATAAACAGTACTGGGCTCCATTCGCTAGCCGGTTGCAATAGACACTCTACTGCATCTATGGCTGTATCACACTGTCGGCATCCTTAAGAGAAATATGAGTTGGTCAATTAAAGGTCATATCTCTTCACTAAGAAAAATTACAAGTCAACAGAAATGGTCCTTGAAGCTATAGATTTTTATCAAAAACATGCCCATTTGTTTTTCTCTCTCCCTCCAGCCGCAGCCACCACCAGCTCGGAGGGCTCAATTTATCACACAGGAATGTGAAAACTGATATCCATGACCATAGGGACTTGCCCTAACAGGGTCTTTTTAAAATGAATAATTGGTTTGCAGAAACCAGGGGGTCCATAACTCCGATGGTTACCCCTCCGCACCAGGAGGCCATACCTCCAATGGTTTCCCCTCTGCGCCAGGGGGCCACACACTCGATAGTCACCCCTCCACACCAGGGGGCCATACCTCCAATGGTCACCCCTCCAAACCAGGGGGCCATACCTCTGATGGTTACCCCTGCACTGGGCTACACCTGAGATGGTTGCCCATTACTGGCCAAATTATACATAACTTCAAGGACCCATAAAACAAAAATATATAAATATATATTTAGTTTAAATTATAATGCACGGCAATAACTATAGTGTAGGATTATATTTAAGCTAAAGTATTAAGAAAACACATCAGTAAATAAATACATTACATTCTATTAAACACGTTCAGTCAAGAAATGGCAAAACAGGTTGTTAGTGTATTGTTAGTGTATCCCAAACTACCAGCAATTAAACACTGGCTTGGAGGCACGAGGACATTGTGTACACATTCCAATCTTAAGGAACCATGCCCTATAGGGTTACATTAAAAGGCAAGGCCACTGACAATAACGCAGTAAAACATTGGCCTAAAGATTGGAGGCCCATGCAGGCAGGGTCCTCTCATCCACGTGTACTAGATCACTTAGCTAGTTAGTTATGTACATATTGTTCCTATGTTGGCACTATGTATGTAAGTAAATCCCTATATATATATATATACGTATACACAGCACCATGGAATTAAAGGTGCTCTAAAAGAAATAATAACTTAGATGGCTCACCCTAAATACTGTATAAGCAATAATACTAAATTATTCCAGCTCCAGAATAATCCAGAGCCATGTAGGTAATAAGGACAGACTTAGCAGCTGTCAGTGGGTACAAAATTATACTATTATAGGACACCACTGAGAAATAACCCATCACATAGTATATGTCATAGTCAGGGATGGGAGCTGCTGCATTATATGATATCATAGTATCATGTAATAATAGTAATCCATATACTTATCCGGATACAGACTGTAAATGCTCCTAAATCACTGGCTACACATGAAGAGTAAGAAATGCAATAATCTGGTGCAGTATTTGTCTGATATCCATTATCTACATGTGTTGATAGGTCAGCCTATAACATGGCGGTCAATATATCACCGTATATACATGGCTATAAAACTATACAAATCTGTGTATCCTACAGAGCAAGGTGCACCTGAGCCACCCACATCCCACCATGTGCTGAGCCCTCCATGAACACCTTTCAGAGCTATAAATATGATCTAGATATAATATATTCTGCCAGAAGACAAAGATGTGAAAAAACATCTAGATAAGGCCCCACATAATCTACACAGTTTTATAACATCCACCATTTTAGGTACTAGATGAATTTCCAAATGGAAGATGAAATAGCTACATGAGGTAAGGGCGGACATTTTATAGGCAGCAGCATCAGCAGGACAGCATATATAAAATGACTGACGGCTGTCATATATCCACACAGGACTCAGTATACAGCCCTGATATGGAGGTGACATATAGATCATTAGATGCCATATATAGGACCAGCACTAAGATGGAGGAACTATAGGGACTGCTGGACTACATATACAGTGAGGGACCTGTATACAACAGGGTCAATATAAACAGCATGTCCAGTACATGGAACTAAGATGGAGGGTGTATACAGATCACTAGACTCCATATACAGGGATGCAGCTTTCAGTCCAGGCTGTCCCTCTCTCACCACAGTGTCTCCATTACATGTGCCTCCCAGCTCCACCATAGAGAGCCCCTCAGTCCCCAGGACTCATGTACAATCTGCATTATACAGTATTAATCTGTGATATATCTGCCTTTTCTGCAGTGTGTGAGGTAAATACATGAGAGGACTCTGACAGGATAAATCCTGTGGCAATACTGCAGCATATACAGTATGATGTAGAATGGTGATACTAATCTAGTAGTGATGTGTAATGTGAATGTGGTGACACCAGTGTTGTGTGAGGTGATAAACCCCAATATTATACTCCTTGATTCAGCAGACATGTGTGGCATCCCAGAGCTGGCTATGGCTGGGCTGAGGGTGATCTCTGTGCATTGTATTATTTCCTGTTGCTTCATAGCCTGTGTGACATAGCAGGGGGTCCTGAGTCTCACACAACACAGCGCCACCTAGTGAGCCTCACACATGCATTACACCTCCCATAGGATTGAATAGTAACCAAATGTCCAATGGGAGGACATCGCCTGGGAAAAGGGGAGGAGTCAGCTGATCACTGGGTCCCCATGGTATGACCCCTGCAGGAAGGTCCTGCGTGTGAGGGGTGAGAAGTGTGGAGTGTTAGGAGGAGGAGGTGAGGAGATAAGTGTGATGTCCTGTGAAGAAAGCAGTGAGTTTAGTGCAGGAATCTCAAGTCCTAGACAGGCCCAGGAAGGTTGGAGAGCTGACATACTCCAGCTATTCAGAAGATCCTGTCCCCTGTCTGCCTAGCCATCGCCCTGAAGGAAGTCAAGCATCATTATCTTGTCAGCATGAGACTGTGGAGAGAACATTCTGGAATACGTGCTCCATAGCAAGTATCACAGGATCCAGGGGCCAAGGCCAGACCTGTGGAATATCCTGCCACCCTGACTATTGCACCCCGAAACTCTGAGCTATCAGGACCACATAACGTGAGTGGGGAATATTATGTACTAGTATCATGGTGGGCATCCTCCTATGAGCCAAATAGGAGCCCAGACGCACCTTAGGGCTGTAACACTGAAGTATAAGGGGCTAGGAACACCTTTCATCAAGTCTACCCTGCACCTCAGGACTTTGCTGTGTCACCAGGTGTACCCCGTTGTTTTGTATTGAAGAAACTGTTTAAGCATTTGTGCCTCCACACCCATGGAAGTAAAAGTTCAACTTTACAACCGTTTCTGTGTCTGACTCTGCACCGACAACATCAGGGCGCCCCAAACACCACCAGTCGGCACAGTATAGGGGAAGCGCCCCGGGGGAACAATCACCACCAACATTTGTGCAGCCCCCTCATCACCGGTACCAGTGGTGGTAACGTGGGACAGCACCAGCGCTGCGCCCTCGTGCCCAGAGACCGTGACAAGTCTGCGCTGTTTGCACCCCGCAATCCCAACTGCAGCGTTACCTTCCATCTGGTCACCGCAAGAAAAACTGGCGTCACGAACAGGATACGGGTGTGTGCCATTTTGAGAAAGTCTCCACGAAAAGTGCGCCAAATTGTCTCCAGAGCATCGGTCTTTATTGTGGACTTTGCTAAGATCAAGTTTATTCCCTGAGAGTGCTTGCCACAAAGAGGGGGAGCCCTATACCCCTGAAGTAAGCCCTAAAGACTGTCCTCTCAGTGTGTTACAGCCCTGGAAGAGTTAAAACGCCCAGGACTTGTTTGCTGCGCCACATCGCTGTGTAAGAACGCCCACAAAGGGTTAACTGTACCTTGCAAAAGTGCGGGAGATTTTTAGCACTGCCCATGAGGCCAGGAGACCCATCTGCCACCATCTTAGGAGAGCCCAGAATGCTGAGCGCAATGCTCCAGCGCACCCATACAAGAAAGTGAAAGGCGAACGTGCCGGCGCCATTTCTGACTCTCCAGTGCCGCATCACCGTCCCTGCTGTGCACCGCTGATCTCTGGTCCACGCTGCAGTTGTTGTCAGTGAGTACTGTGCCTCCCTGTCCTTGTCTTCAGTCCTCCCACGGCCCCAGCGAGTGTTTTCCATGTACAGTGTCCGTGGGGAGTGCCACCATTAAAGAGGGGGAGCACACCGTCAGCCTGCATCACAGTGACTCTGTTAATAGCTACAGCATTCTTAAAGAGACAGAATTCCAAGTTGTAGTCTCCATTCCCTGCCAGCAAGCAGTTGAGTTTCTTAAAGAGACGGCGACCTAATTTCAGTTATACCTGCAAACAACATGACTGAGCAAAGTGACATTGTGCCATCTGTTTCTAGTGATCCAGCAGTGACCATGGCGAGCAGCCTACCATTCTCCATGCCATTTTACCCTGGTGCACCATGGCTGCCGCGCTACAAAGGGGAGGCGCATACCCTCAGGGACTTTCGTGAGAAGATGCTGTCTCTCTTCCAGTTCTATCCTCTGAATACAGAACAGCAGATACAGATCCTGCTGGGCCAGCTTGAGGGTGCTGCAGCTAGGGAGGTCAAATCCTGGCCTGCCTCTGACAAAAGAACCCCTGGGCAAATTCTGGACAAACTCCAGGTGAACTTTGACGTGCGATCTGTCTCCGAGGTAAAGATGCGCTTCTTTTCCAGACGACAACTACCTGGTGAGACCCTGCGGGACTATGCTTTATCCCTCCAAGAGGCGTTCAGAGCTGTGGTGCAAGTGGATCCACGTGAAAATGTGGACTCTGATAAAATCTTGCTTGACCGCTTCATAGAAGGGGCGGGTACCACATTGCTCCAGAGTCAGTTGCGAATGCTTGCTGCACAACATCCCAGCATCACGTTTGCTGACTTCAAGGCCCTTGCCATCCAGGTCTTGGGACAGGAGCAGCCCCAGCCAAGCCCTGTCATCTGTGCTCCCTCACCTGGACCCTCAACAAGCATTGCTCCAGTTGTCCTGCCACTACCTCTGGGTACCTCACCTGCTGCCCAAACTGCGCAGACTACACCAGCAGACTCCAGAGATGACCTTCTGGCCCGAGTGGATCATCTGACCCGTGCCATGGAACAGATCACCGTCCGTCTAGATCGTCTGACCCAGCCGTCTTCATCGTCCAGTGATCCTTTGCGAAGTCTCAACATCTCACCTGAGTCGCCGCCCAGACGTCCGTCTTCAGTGAAACCTCCGCAGAGTGAGAGGCCATACTGTACCTATTGCCATAGATATGGACACACCAGGCCTCAGTGTTTTCAGTTAAACGGGCCACCCCCGAGGCAGCGGGCCGCCCCTCGGGAGGAAAGAAGAAGGGCCCAGGTGAATCTTCAGTGCCATTGTCACGCTTCGTCTCAGCCTGCCCACACATCACAATCCGGGTGAACGGCGTCCCTCTGACAGCGTTGGTGGACACTGGATCTCAGGTAACAACCCTGCGCAAGCAGGTGTTCCTTGAACATTGGGACTTAGGTGTGTTGAATAGAACACCTGACACATGGATAAATCTGTGTGCCAGCAATGGACAGCCCATACCACAGCAGGGTTATTGGGAACCCACTATCCAGATTGGGGACTTGAAACTGCCTAGACAGGGTGTAATTGTCACTGATGTAGAGGATGATAGGTTTGCAGTTGTAATATTAGGCATGAATGTTTTACGCCATTGCTTTGCAGAAGTGTTGGATGCCTTGCATGCCTCTCTCCTTACAGCTTCTCCCAGTGACCAGCAGACCATTCAGCGGGCCATTCGTGTACTCAATGCCCAGCACAAGTTCGCCAACAAACAAGGTGAAATTGGTCGAGTCCGGATCCAAGATACCCGTCCAGTAACCCTACAGCCTGGAACAGAAACTATGGTGTGGTGCCGTGCCCGTCCGGGCATAGAAAATCAGGACTACGAGGCCTTGCTACAACCCATACAGGTAGATGGCCAACCACTTGTCATGGCTGCCCGCAGCCTTGTCACAGTTTCCAATGGACGTGTTCCTGTCCGCTTAGTCAACTTGGGCGATGCTCCCGTGAACCTCCACAAGTTCCACTCTGTGGCCCTGCTACACCGGTTAGCACCAGAAGACATTCTCTCTGGTGATTCTACCGCCACACAGCGTTCCACCCAAGCTGCTGAGAACATTCAGAATGGAGCCACGAAGTCCTGGTGGGATGAATTGAACGTGGGAGACGCCAATACCCCTATAGAGCATATCAATGGGGTTCGCAATGTGGCCAAGCGTTACCAACAGGCATTCAGCAAACACCCATTGGACTTTGGTAAGACCACGACCATACAACATCGCATTCTGACTGGCGACCACCATCCAATCAAGGAGCGTCACCGTCCAATACCACCAGCGATGTACCAACCGGTGAAAAAGTTGATCCAAGAGATGCGAGATGCTGATGTCATCCGGGAGAGTAACAGCCCCTGGGCAGCCCCGCTAGTCCTTGTCAAGAAGAAAGACGGAACCCTACGATTTTGTGTGGACTATCGTAAACTCAACAACGTCACGCACAAAGACGCATACCCATTGCCACGGATTGAGGAATCTCTAACGGCTTTGGGATCAGCTACCTGTTTCTCGACCCTGGACTTAACCAGTGGATACTGGCAAGTCCCTATGGCGCCTGAAGATCGTGAAAAGACTGCGTTTACGACCCCGATGGGACTCTTTGAATTCAATAGTATGCCATTTGGGCTATGTAATGCCCCAGCCACATTCCAACGGCTTATGGAGAGGTGCCTCGGCCATGAGAATTTCCAGAGTGTGCTACTGTACCTGGACGATGTTATTGTATTCTCCCGGACATACCAAGAACACCTTCGTCACCTATCCGAGGTATTCAAGGTACTTATACAGCACGGCCTAAAGTTGAAGCCCTCCAAGTGCTACCTGTTGAAACCCCAAGTTCACTACCTTGGGCATGTCGTGAGCGCACAAGGCGTCCAACCTGATCCTGAAAAGATCACTGCAGTCCAGAACTGGCGAAGACCAACTACCGTCAAAGAAGTCCAAAGCTTCCTTGGATTCGCAGGTTACTACCGGCGTTTCATACCACACTTCGCCCAAGTAGCCGAGCCTCTGAACGAGTTGTTGCGTGGTTGTCCCAGAGAAAACTACAACCGAAAGCTTCCGGTAGACTGGACAGCGCGTCAAGAGGAAGCCTTTCAAGCGCTTAAAGCACTTCTGACGCAACCACCAATTCTAGCCTATCCCGACTACAGTCAGCCATTCCGCTTGTACACAGATGCAAGTCACGAAGGTTTGGGTGCAGTGTTGTCCCAGGTTCAGGACAACAAAGAGCGAGTCATCGCCTACGCCAGCAGGAGTCTGAGAGGCGCGGAGAAGAACGACCAGAACTATAGTTCTTTCAAACTCGAACTTCTGGCGCTTGTCTGGGCCGTGACAGAGAAGTTTAAAGACTACCTGGCTGCCACACCCTTTACCGTGTACACAGATAACAATCCGTTGGCGCATCTGGACACTGCTCGACTGGGAGCCCTTGAACAACGGTGGGCCTCAAGACTCGCGAATTACAAGTTCTCTGTCAAGTATCGCAGTGGCAAGTCCAACGCTAACGCTGATGCACTCTCAAGGTTGCCTGTGGGAGAAGAACCCCCCCGAGAAGACATCTGGGAAGAGGTGGAGATGCCACCATTCTACAACAAGTTTGCCCAACAGGTTGCTATTGGTGTCCCTGTAGAAGGAGAATCTCTGGCGAAAACAGCTGCCGAATCCCTCCAGGAGCCATCTCTGTGGAAAACGTTCCAAGAAGAGAGCAGAGTTTTAGGAGAATTGTCAGATTTCCTGCTTACAGGAAGAACACCAACCCGTGTAAAGAGAGGTCTTCATGACGTGGAATTAAAACGCCTTTGGCGACAGAGGAAGCGCCTGTTTGTCCAACGAGGCCTTCTACTTAGAAACACTCTTGATCCTGTCACAGGTGAAAGGCTTCATCAGATCCTCGTACCAAGAAGAGATGCACAGATGATACTTGAGGCGTATCATGACAGATCCGGTCACTTCGGGGTACAAAAGACCGAAGCTACCATCCGTCGTCGCTTCTATTGGGTTGGGATGAGGAGTGACATTGAGAGTTGGTGCCGAGAGTGTCCCGCCTGTAGTATCACCAAGGAAGGTCGAAGAGATCAGAAGGCCCCTCTACATCCAATTAAGACTCAAAAGCCATGTGAAATTGTTGCTCTGGACCATGTGAAGTTGGGTCCCACACGTTCCCGGCTACAGCTACGCTCTGACAATGGTGGATCATTACTCCAAGTTCCTTGTCATCGTGCCTGTCAGAGATCTTACAGCAAGAACTACGGCTGAGACCTTCTACGCAGAGTTTGTCCGCCATTACGGTTGTCCTGAGCATATCCTCACCGACCGTGGATCGGCGTTTGAATCCCAATTGTTCCGTGAGCTGTGTCAGTTCCAAGACTGCAAGAAGTTGCGAACCACAGCGTATCACCCTCAAGGGAATGGTATGTGCGAGAAGGCAAATCAAGTGATCATCGGCATGCTAAGAACAGCCGCAGTTACACCTGGTGTTGAGTGGCCTGAACGTATCAAGGACTTGGCCTATATTTACAACAACACACCCCAAACATCTACGGGATACGCACCATTTTATCTAATGTTTGGAAGACAAGGTCAACTTCCTTCAGACTTAACCCTTGGTGTGAAGGTCCCTGACACCATCAATCCACTACCCATAACAGACTGGGTTGTTGAACACCGCCGACGTATGGAGGAAGCTAAAGAGATAGTTGAAACGCGCATGGATGAGGTTCGTAGGAGACAACAGGAGGATTACAACCATCGCGCCCATGCAGCGCCCCTGAAAGTTGGCGACCGTGTATGGTTAAGGAATAACCATCGGAATGGGAAATTGGATCCATTCTGGGAGAAAGAACCATACAGTGTCATCTCCATACCATATCCTGAATCCGACGTGTATGAGATCTCTAAACCTGGGAGACAGCCCCAAGTAGTACACCGAAACCGTCTGAAGCTGTGCCTTAAAGAAGGACTACCCACAGAGGTGCCCCCAGCTGAGACAACGAGTACAGAGATCTTGTCACCTTCTGAAGCGAAAGAGAGACCCCCCAACGTTAACTGAGCTTATGTGGGCGCCTAAACTACTACCATTTATCTGTTATCCACCAATTGCTCTAGTGCAAGAGAACCCTTCGACAGATGATTTAATTGATTTCAGTGACTCTGTTCCTGATTCAAATCTCGTTCCACTTAGGCGTTCTGAGCGTACCACAAAAGGCATACCTCCAACACGCTATAGTGATGCCATGGCTGTCCTTGTGTAAAAGAGGTTAACTGTCTCTGCTTCTGTATATATGTTATTCCTGCTCTGATTACATTAATGTTTTTCCTGTGTGTATATACAGTATATATATAATATCTTGCCATGTAATATAGTATTTACACTTATATGCAACAATCCAAGCCATAGTGCCTGGCTCACCGAGCCAAGGAAATTCTGTTACCCCATTGCGGTATGGACATTCGTGCGAGAGTGCCTACTCTTCCTTACAGAAAGGACTGTTTATTGTTTCTCAGAGAGACTCTCATGATAATGGACACTCACAAAATTTGTGCCAGAGAGCCTCTGGACCCATTTGCACTTTATTCGTATTTATTAACGTTATGTTACATTTCTCACCTTCACCCCAGCCTGTCGCCGAGGTCGGCTCAGTGAAAGAGGGGGAGTATGTGGCATCCCAGAGCTGGCTATGGCTGGGCTGAGGGTGATCTCTGTGCATTGTATTATTTCCTGTTGCTTCATAGCCTGTGTGACATAGCAGGGGGTCCTGAGTCTCACACAACACAGCGCCACCTAGTGAGCCTCACACATGCATTACACCTCCCATAGGATTGAATAGTAACCAAATGTCCAATGGGAGGACATCGCCTGGGAAAAGGGGAGGAGTCAGCTGATCACTGGGTCCCCATGGTATGACCCCTGCAGGAAGGTCCTGCGTGTGAGGGGTGAGAAGTGTGGAGTGTTAGGAGGAGGAGGTGAGGAGATAAGTGTGATGTCCTGTGAAGAAAGCAGTGAGTTTAGTGCAGGAATCTCAAGTCCTAGACAGGCCCAGGAAGGTTGGAGAGCTGACATACTCCAGCTATTCAGAAGATCCTGTCCCCTGTCTGCCTAGCCATCGCCCTGAAGGAAGTCAAGCATCATTATCTTGTCAGCATGAGACTGTGGAGAGAACATTCTGGAATACGTGCTCCATAGCAAGTATCACAGGATCCAGGGGCCAAGGCCAGACCTGTGGAATATCCTGCCACCCTGACTATTGCACCCCGAAACTCTGAGCTATCAGGACCACATAACGTGAGTGGGGAATATTATGTGCTAGTATCATGGTGGGCATCCTCCTATGAGCCAAATAGGAGCCCAGACGCACCTTAGGGCTGTAACACTGAAGTATAAGGGGCTAGGAACACCTTTCATCAAGTCTACCCTGCACCCCAGGACTTTGCTGTGTCACCAGGTGTACCCCGTTGTTTTGTATTGAAGAAACTGTTTAAGCATTTGTGCCTCCACACCCATGGAAGTAAAAGTTCAACTTTACAACCGTTTCTGTGTCTGACTCTGCACCGACAACATCAGGGCGCCCCAAACACCACCAGTCGGCACAGTATAGGGGAAGCGCCCCGGGGGAACAATCACCACCAACATTTGTGCAGCCCCCTCATCACCGGTACCAGTGGTGGTAACGTGGGACAGCACCAGCGCTGCGCCCTCGTGCCCAGAGACCGTGACAAGTCTGCGCTGTTTGCACCCCGCAATCCCAACTGCAGCGTTACCTTCCATCTGGTCACCGCACATGTTTCCTCCAGTCCTTGTGGTGAGAAAGAGGAAGAGATAAATGAGACAAGAAGTTACATCTATTCCTAAACTCCTCTCTCCCTACAGTAACACATTAGGCACTATATACTCCTAAAGCTCAATATGCACACATATACTCTTAAAGCTGAACCAGCCTATATAAATCTACACAACTACTGCACAAAGATGAAACTGCAGGAGTTATTGGTTCCCCCATCCCAAAGTCATGTCCCCCTTTGCTGATGGCTCTGGTCTTAACTCTGGAACTGCAACTAAAAGATGCACAAGCCATAAGGTTATGCATACCAAGGAAGTATTGGGTGTCGCTAAGATCTGCAAATGATCACTCGATGGGAGGGGCATAAAACCAGACTGAGGCTGGGGCTCCACGGGGCATAAACGTCACAGTTTGCCAGTCACAGCAAAGTAGATGTGATTCTAGGGAATCCCATCCCCACTTTGCAGTAAAATACATGCAGCGGACACGCTATGATTTCCAAAGCCGTCGCAGCATGTCAATTATACCTACGGAAATGCCAGCGGCTTCCCTAAAGGAATAATTGAAGCAAAAAGTCCGCAGAGGAAACCTTTGCGATCTTTCTGTGCAAAGCGCTGCGGGAAGAACAGTGATGCTTTGCCACCACGTTTTTTAATGCGTGGTGCTACGTGTGGCCTTAGCCTGAAATAATGTTTTTGAGACACGTGAAAGCTCAAAAATCGGATCAATCGGTATTGGATGATTATGTGATGCCTTCTGTTCATCGACATGCCAGTTATCTCCACTTGTGGCAAACTGAGAGGGACAGAATCCTTTAACTGAGAGACCTTATCTTAGTTTATCACTTCGGCAGATCCCTACGCAGCTAGGCTGAGATGTCAGCACTGTTCAATGGTGCATGTCCCAGTGGTTGGGAGAACAATGATGAACTAGAATGACAGCAAGGGATGCATGAAGGCAAACCTCCGCACAGATAGATTGTCTGAATGGAAGAATGTCACGTAGTGCAAGTAAAATTGGAAGTCATATCCCAAGCCCAGGGTTGAAAACCGTGAGACCACAAACTATCAGAAGGTATTTGCATAAAATTGGGCTACAAGCCAGACATCTAGCTATAAGTGTTCCATTGAGCTTACACCACCACTGTCAAAGGCTATCATAGTGCACAATAAGATGGCAATGGAGGCTGGAAAAAAGGTCTATCCTCTTCAGTGATGAGATGTATACAATGATAGTTGGAGATCTGGAGAGCACGTGGGCAATGCCATGAAGAGGCTTTCACATGAGAACGTCACATCTTTCCTACTCCCACAATTATGGTGTGGAGTGGCATAATGTACGGTAACCAGGTATATTAGGTATATATAGGTATACTAATTTTAATAATTTTTTTACAATCAGACTTTTGGTGTGCAGGCTTAATAAATTTCCCCCCACAAATTCTCTGGGCTTTGGAAACGTCTACAGAATAGCATGGCTTAATAATATATGTCCAGTTTCTTATAGTGAATTAGTGAATCCCAGTTACATGACTGCAGGCAGTTTAGCAGATTCCCTTGGGAGTTACTGACAGAAAATAAACCTTTGGTCTTGTAATTTCCCAACTTCTCAGAAAACCATAAAAGGGAACAGCTTTTTATATCAGCAGACTCAGGCTGGACACACCACAGAGAACAGTCATATTTTCCAATTTTGTGTGAATAAAACCTAAGCACTGTATTATGAAAAATTTTGCAACTTTTGCAATTTTTTCAGCATTTCCAAGATCTTTTCTAACTGTCAGTGAATAAGAACACTCTTATTTATATGCAAAGGCTAAAACTCTCTGCAAATCTAAAGCCGGCCATACACATTAGACTAACGATGACTAAACCCACTGATTTTAGAAGGACCTGCCAACCATCAAATGTGTACTTCATGTTCAGACAGTGTGGGGGAATTTATCAACACATCTACAACAGTTTTCTGACATAGATGTAGGATAATGCATCTTTACCGCAAGGCCCTTTCTTTCTCCAAAGATGTGCCACATGCCCCATTCTGTGCCTTGATGGGCACTTGCTGTGAATGAAAGTGGAGTGGACCAGGGACCCCTTGGCCTGACATATTTATTATAACTCATGCCAGTATACTGGTGTAAGTTATACAGGAAATGTATGCCAGTTTCTGACTGCCGGAGATTTCCATTCTGATTTAAGAGGCCAGAGCATCTTTGATATTCAGACATGTCTTGTGCCTGTCAGGCCTTTTTTTTAGTAAATCTGTCCCATAATTTTTAGCTCTGAGACCTTAATGCAATAACTGTAAAAGGGCCCGTCTCCATCTACCATCTGTAATATATAGTGGCAGATGGGCCTTTGAGGTCCCTTAGATAACAGAGCCACGGTGTGACTGCTACATCTGCACCCACAATAGCTAAGCCCCTGGTATCTACAGTCATATAATAAAATAATACATTTTCTCGCTTGCTTCCTGACTCCTTCCTATGCCAGGTTAAGCAACTACTGGAATAAGATGAGTCATTTAGTTTTCCTATAAATATTGATAGTGGATGAAATGTTTAAATAACACTCTTTCTGGTTTCATGTACATGAAATAAAACTGAATCATTGTATAATAAGATGCTTTCTCCATTTTTTTATATTCTTTATATTTCACTCCTAAGATGGGACGTTGTTTGCATAAAAAGCCTGATCATGTCTAACTGACAAAGCTGTATTTCTCTCACCTAAAGCTGTGTACCTGTGTTGGAAGGGCTGCCATCATGCATCTGCCCTGGGTGCTGGGGAATAGGTACCAACAAACATTTCTACTTTTTGCCAGGAAACTTAGATTCTGACGTAGGACAGTAGTAAAATCAGGCAGCGGTTTGGGACTAAACTTAGGCCATATTTTGATGGTTGCAGATGCACCTGGGCCCAGGAGCCTTAGGGGGCTCATAAGCCTAACTATAAGGGTCACAGTAGTTACAGTAAGGGGGACTACAAGTCAACCTAACAACAGTAAGGGGGACTACAAGTCAACCTGACAACAGTAAGGGGGACTACAAGTCAACCTAACAACAGTAAGGCTAATTAAAATAACATTTTAATGCCAGAAAGAGCAGTTGGCTAGGATATAATCAAGGTAGATTTCCGTGGAGAGAGACTGTGGCTCAAGAGGGGACCAATTACTATGTGGCGACCACTGACAGGGGATAAATATGATGGGAAGTCTGTGTGCACAGACATGTTAACAAGTTTTCATGGCAGTTTGAGCCCTGATAGAGAAAGTAAAGGAAATGTAAAATGTAAAGATGAGAGTGACTGAATTTGCATAGGGGGGCCCAAGCTAAGCTTTTGCACCAGGGCCTGTGAGCATTTGGTTACACCCCTGCCTAAACTACTCAATAAAGCAAGACGTACTGTCCTTAGCTCCAGCAAGGTAGTGCACATGTACCCAAAATTCCGTACCCATCTTCAGCAAATAACAAGTTATTAAACTCAAAAAATGGGGCAGGCAGGACTGAGATAGTTGAGTTTAAGAACTAAACTCTAGCAACATAAGGACATGCTGGTTGTTTAGGTGCACCAATCCTAGTGACAGGATCCCTTTAAAGAAGGAAGTCAGAAAAGGGCAATAATATTTATAAAATGTTAGTGACTGAGCTTCAATGCCATTCAATGGATCACTCTCTGTATTACTGGTTGACATGTCCTCTGTAGTAAGTTAATAGGACTGTTCCAAATCAGGATCACCCTTTGTATTATTTGTGTCTTATGGGTGCAGTGAGACTTGTGTATCTACAACAGTAGTTCTCAAACTATTAGGAGGAACCCTGACAAGTTACAAAATTTGTGAGGAAACCTACCCTAGGCTGAAGCCCCAAGTTGCGGAAACGCAGTTTTTATGTTGCAGATTTTTCTGCGGTTTTTTGAGCCAAAACCAAGAATGGCTACACAAGGAATGTGAAACTTATAGGAACCTCTTATAATTCTATCTTCTGCTCAATCTACTCCTGGCTTTGGCTCAAAAAACCGCTGCAAAATCTGCAACAAAAAAAGTTGCCTTTCCACAACGTGGGGCCTCAGCCTTATAGTTGTTTCTGATCAAACATTTGTTTGCCTTCTTCATTTTTACACCTGTACAAGATGCTGAAATATAAAGTCTTTTATGTCTTCTGTTTCCCACTACACTAAAAACTTCTCCAAGCATGTAGGGAAATTTCCCAAATTGCCCTAAAAACGTTTATATTATAAGATAAGTGTATCATTGCTGCAGGATGAAGTATTTTAGGGTACTGTGCGATACAGTGCAGGACTTTAGAAGGTATGAGTTATGTTGGGTTTGTGGTATGCTCTGTATCCACTATCACAAACATCAGGGTTATAGTTATAGGGTTGTTAGGGATGACTAACTTAACTAGCTTAGACTTCAGATATATTCCTGCTAAAGATGCCATAAACATCTAACAGATGTGAGGCCCACTTCTGAAACCCTCAACCAATCTAGGGAATGTTGGTCCTTTGACCCCTATTTGGCAGTAGAAGTTCACCTGGGGTGGCCACTATGAGAGAGAAAAGATAGGGCTTGCTCTGTGGGAGTTATTAGTAGTATAATGTTGTACCATCAGGCATTATGGGGAAGGAGCTGGGGAGCTCATGCGCCCTCTATTGGATGTAACAGATCCTCAATTTGCTTTTGACTCACTGAGCCTCAAAAGCATATTGAGGATCTGTTACATCCAATAGAGGGCGCATGAGCTCCCCAGCTCCTTTCCCATAATGCCTTGTGATATGTAGATGCTAAGTAGAGGGCAAAAGGCAATTAAAATCTCTACACACCTTCACTGGTGCTCTCCTCAATGTGAGAGATTCTTGTCCCTAATGTTGTACCATGTTAGCCATAGAAATTAGTGGAAGAGTGAAGAAATCAGGCGATACCTTTTAGAGGCTAACTGAGTATATTTGATAGTAAGCTTTCGAGAGTTCTAGCTCTCTTCTTCAGACATAGTGTAATGGAAGCTTTGTTGTGAGTGCTTCTTCGGCTTTATCTGCAACTGTCTGTTTCCTTGGGAGGTCAATGTAAGGACATTATACAATATGTAGCGCATTATACCATGTGGAGACCACTAAGGGCACTGAGGGGGTATTACACTATGTGGGGGCACTATGGGGACATTATAATGTGTAAGAGTACTAATGGGACATTATACTGTATGGGAGCACTAAACAGCCATTATACTATGGGGTTACTATGGAGGATTACTGTGTGAAGGCCAATCACAGGCCTCAGCAGCGACATTGGAAGAGAGCCTGAAGACGCTGAAGACGGCAGAATGGAGCGAGGATGCCAAGGAAAGGTAAGGCAAGGTGAGTATGAATGTTTGTTTTTTTTAATCACCTTTCCTGGGCCTCCGATTATTATACTCTGGGGTCTGAGGAGACCCTAAAGTATAATAATAGCACCGGAGGGGAGACCACTGTGGAGCATATAATACTGTGTGTGGGCCACTGTGGAGCATATACTCCATACAGTGGCTCCCTCACTGGTCCCCTATACTGTATGGGGACCATTTATAGATCCATTATATTGTTGGGGGGGGGGGCAGTGATGGAGACCAATAGCCTGGGGTACATTAAAGGGGTTGTGCAGGATAACATTTTTTTTTAATTACCCTGGGGCAGGCGAAAAAAACAAAGCTCAGTTCTGTTGTTTTCTTCCAGCTGAAGTTCCCTCTGCACGTGACTACCTGTGATGTCACGTGACCCCCTTGAGGCCAATCAACGGCTTAAAGGAAGGGACCTGGGATGTCACAGCTAGTGAGGACTTCTGGCAAAAAGAAGACAGTGGAGCTGCGGGACCGGACCATGCTGGGAGGACACTAGAGCACTGGGGACAGGTGAGTATGTTTAGTATGTTTTTTTTTTGGGGGGGGGAGGGGAGGGGGGGATTCACCTCCCCTGGACTAATTCTAAAAAAGAAAAAAATTATACTGGACAACCTCTTTAAAGTGTTTGCGCATTAGAGGGTACATTAAAGGGGTTGTCCAGGTATAATTTGTTATGGTTTATCCTCAGGATAGGCCATAAATACCTGATCTGTAGGGGGCTGACCCCGGACCGATCAGCTGTACGGAGCCACTTCTGATGCCCGTCCTGTACACAATACAGGGCCAGAAGCAGAAAGCTCTGTCCACTGTGTATTAGCCAGGCATCTTCACTGCATCTCAGCACTTATTGAAGTCAGTAGGAGCTGAGCTGCAGTGAAGGAGTCTGACTGCTATACAGCGGATGGAGCTTTCTGCTTCCGGACGTGTGTTGTGTACAGAACGGGCGCCGGAAGTGGCTCCGAACAGCTGATGGGGCAGTGTGTCAGCCCCCTACCGATCAGGTATTTATGGCCTATCCTAAGCTTAGGCCATAAAAAAGATTAACCCTGGACAACCCCTTTAATATGCATCGCACAGTTTAATGTCCCTTCCCCCACAGGATGTCAGCCCCCATCTCTTCATCCACACCAGTGAAGAGGCCACTATGTGGGGGGACCAGTGAAGTGACCATAGAAAAATTTGGCCCAGACAACCCCTTAAAAGAGGTTGTCCATAAACTGGAGGGACCACTGTGGCGGCTGCCAGGCAGGTGTAAAAACAAGAAAATTAAAAAAAAAAAAGCATACTCACCTGTCCCCAGCACCCCGTTTTCCCCTGTCTGTGTCTGTTCTGTCTCATGGCGGCGCCTTATTCCTGGAAATCCTGTACCTAATTGGTCTTAGCGGTCACATGAGTTGCAGGACTCCCAGCAGGGAGTCGCCGGCATGAGACTGAATGGACACGGGCAGCGGGCAACAGAGTGCCGGGGACAAGTGAGTATGCTGCTTTTGAATTTATTTATTTTTTACTTTACACCTCCCACTAACCTCCAATTCCTGGACAACCTCTTTAAAGGATTTATCCATCTTTCTAATATTGATGGCCTGTCCTTAGGATAGACCATCAATATTACATCTGCGATGATACAACAGCCAGGACCTCTGCAGATCACCTTTCCAGGACAGTGCAGCTACAGGTAAAGATAATAATTCTAGGAGCCATGCTGTTCACTTGCCATACAAGGTGTAGCAGTGGGTTTAGGTAGTGCATTGGTGTACATGGTATAGTGGGTGAGCAGCATGGTTCCCGACATGTTATTACCTTTAGCTGCCCTGTCTCGGTACTGCTGATCTACCTTTAGCCGCTGATGGTGGGCCCCTAGAAACAATTCCACTGGTGGGCCTTAGACATCCCAGTCCAACACTGCTCAGGACATTATACTGCATTATATTGTGAGGGGCACTAATGGGGCATTGGCATTAGGGATACTATTGGGGCTCCATCACTCTATTACACAGATGAGTGCATGATTTATGTATGGAGGCACACAGGGATTGGATGGGGTCAAAGGGATATAAGGTGAGGTTAGGGACATGGCTTAACACATGTTCACACAGAGCACTGCGAGAAGCTGATCTGCCGCAGTTCGCACAGTGCAAGATTTGTCCTTTCTGTTCTGTGAAATTTGGGAGGTATGCAGATACTCATGGTTTGCGAAACACCTTTAGATTTAATATGTTCCTTTAAGAAAAACTTAATACTCACTAGAAGATTTTTCCACATGTTCTACATAGAGTCTTAGATAGATTGTCATCAAAATCCTGTGTGTGGTCTAAAAAAAATGTTGCTAAAGTAATATGTATAATAATTATATAGAAACACTTTCCACTCAGCAGAAACAGACTGAACTTTACATACTGTAACAAACTAAAAAGCAGCAGGCTGTAAACTGGCTCAGTCTCAAACTGTGTTCCGCCTTTGTTCCTCCCTACGACCTCTGCCTCTCAGTACTCCCTTGGTATGTGTTACCATAGAGAGGATTAGCCTGTTGAGATAAATATGCCTGTCTTTATTGTCAGATATCTAAGAGACTTGCAAGCGCTTTAGAAAATGTGAAACCTATATGTTGTTTTGTTTCGTTTGATTTGTGTTTGTGAATTTTTTAGTTTTCTCGCTTTCGTAACAGGTTTGGTATTTAGTCAGTTTCGTGGGAACAATGTAAAGTGAGGTGTAGCAGATTCTGTAAACGTTCTAGTATTTTTAGAGGGGTGTCTGAGTTTAGTAACAAAAGCCTTTATTTTCCAGAAATAGCTCGACTTTGGTATTGGACATCAGCAGTAGAGATGGGCGAACCTCTCTGGATTTGTTTTTTTGGTTTTTGGCCCCACGTAGCAGGCCTCAGCGAAAAACCGCAGTGGAAACGCATCGCGTTTTTTCCACCAGCGCTTTTCATAGAAAGTCTGCAGAGTTTTCCTCTGTGGTCTTTCTGTTTCAATTATACCTATAGGGAAACCGCCAGTGTTTCTGTAGGTATAATTGATATGCAGTGATTTCCAAAAAACACAACGGATTTGGAAATCACAGCGTTTCCGCTGTGGGTATTTTTCAACAATGTGTGGATGGGATTCGCTATGTGTCTGTAAAATGCTCGGGTTTTTGCCACAGCATTTCTGTTGCGGTCAAACCGCGGTGTCTATGCCACGTGGGGCGTGGGACTGATATTGTTACTCAGTCTCATCCACTTCAATGAAGCTCAGCTGCAATACCAGACAAAACCTATGGACAGGCGTGGCTCTGTTTTTGGAAGAAGACAGTCATGTTTTTCTAATCCTAGCCTTCACTTTTATTACTCAGGTGGAGAAATACACGTAGAGATAACTATATTGTACATAATATGGAAATACCATGATAAAATGTTACTGACCTCAAAAGCAATAAATTAGGAGTTTTATTGGCCAATACAAGTAAATTGCTTTTATATACATTCACATAGAGAACTATATACTATATTTTTTACCCCATGGCAATAACTGCTCAGAAACCAAAGTGAAAAGATAAGTAATGTATTATTTTTGTCTGTCTAGACTTATGGTGGGCATAGACATTTGATTTGGCAACATTCTAAGGGTTGGTCGGATGTTCCCTGAATGAAATAGGATGAAAATTTGCCTTCGATTATTTGTTTCTCTCAGATAAGGGGCGCTATATGGCATGTGTCAGTCTGAGATTCCTTGGGACTACCATTAAAAAAATTATTCTGGAGCCCACTCTCCAACAACCCCTAGGAAATAGTCTATAGGAACCTTCAAAGTGGGGTATCTTCTGCTGGATCATTATTGTGTTAGAGCCTGAGCCTAACAAAGGATCCTGTCATACTCTGGTGGGCCAGTCCGACACTGAATACTTTAGCTGACAACAAATGTCTTAATGTCTTATGGCAGTTTGGGCATCAATTTTGGGCACTTGGTATCAGGGTGAATCAGTCCAGATGGCAAGTATAGTTTATATATCTGAAGCCAAATAGAAAATAAATAGTGTAATAAAACAGATGAGTTTTGTGGCCTTCATCAGGACTGGTGTAATGTAAATGACCACATTCAGCTTAGTGTGTTGACATACCAGCACCTGTCTCATTAACAGACAAACCGGCTAAGCGAGGTAAAATCCAGAGATGACTACATGTCCCTATATGTGACAAGGGCTGGGTCATCCTGCAAATCCACTATGAAGAATACATCATTGTCTTCTTACTTTTCTTCCCTTCGGCAATAGATTGTTTAACAATTGAAACTGGATGAATAATCCAAAGGTATTTTAAGAGGTTTACGTAATGGACATTTTTGCACTTCATTTTGCAGACAAAGATGGCAAAGAGCCCCTATGCAATAAGAATATGTGGGCAACTTGCTTTTCAATTTTTTCACATTCTGAGTATAGTCCTTTTTGCACAATATAGCAAACAGTAATATTCTTTTTCTAAGGTAACAATGGGCCCTTGCTTGCAGGGCTTTTGTGCTTCTTCACAAACTGTCTGTCTCTAGTTGGATGAACAGGATTATTGTTTGAATGCAGTAAAAGGTAGCTACCCCAATTCACAAATTTTACCAAAATCGGTATTTTAAAGACTGGTACCTAACTGTGCAAATGGGTGTGGTCTACCCCATCCTGGTGAGTGTTCTCAAATTAACTGATCCTGAACATGCAATCCACCAAATATGAACTGATTCCAGGTAGTAATACATCAGTGATTAAAAGTGCATGAGAGGTTAAATGATTCAATGATGTACTTGCACCAGGCCCTATGGTAGCGGGGGCCCCATTGGGACAGTGGGACAGTCCTGCGTATGTTGTCCCGCCGTTTCGGGCTCTCCCTGTTTCATCATTCTTCCCCTCTCTTCCCTGGGAGCTGCAAACGATGACATCGCGCCTACAGCTCCTTGAAGACTCTGGACCCAGACAGCAGGGGAGCGAGGAGAGGTGGGTGTTAGTATTTTTTTTAATTATTTTTGTGTGGTAGGAGAGGGAGATTGTACTATGGGGACAACTGTAGGGCTATGAAGACGACCTAGAATTCATTTTAAAAATGAGAATCTCATCTTTAAAATGATACCCAAATCATCATGATAGTCCTCACAAATCCAGAGCGATGAAAACGATGTTTGGCATTGAGATCCCAATGTAGATCTCAATTCCCGACAGCGTTTTTAACAGAGAATCGCTCCAAATCCCTTACAGATCCTGAGATATTGGGCCCTAAAGTGTCCTCCCCCCTCCTGTCTCAGGCAGCATCTTAAATGAATGCATGAATAATGAAGGGGGGGGGGAGGAGAGGAGCTGCAGACTGCACAGACAATGATAACTCATCTTTGTCTGTGCATAACCTGGATGTGACCGCGGGGGTGGGTAGCATGGACTTTGTCCATGTTATCCCCTCTCCTATCAATCACAGAGCATACTGTACTTTTACTCTCTGATTGTCACATAGAGGGATAATGTAATATCCTCTAAGCCTAATCACAGAGGTATTCTTATGTAATATCCCTCTGAACATAACCAGCAAGTTTATTGGTGCTGTGACCCAGACGTTTACCATCGTCCAGGTCACAGTGCCAAAAGAGTCGCACCAAACACTTACACAACACATACACAATGTCATCAATAAAGTTTACATTCTTTCACTGTCCCAATCCTGTCCATACATGATACACCGACTGCCTTTCTAGTGATATCTGTTACACACTAAAATAATAGCAATAACGATTATTACTAGAGATGAACGTATAAAACATTTCTGACAGGCGGAAAGTTCCATCAGTCAGATAACACATTTTCACCCATTGAATATCAGCATATAAAATCCCAGTTTTTGGCAGCTTTCAGATGGGTGTAATAGCAGGTGGTGATGGGGGGGCCCACTTATGAAACCTTTACACTGGGCCCACCAGTGTGTTAAAATGGCCCTGGCTTGAGGCTAAGGCCCCACATAGCGGACTGCAGCAAAAAAGCGCTGCAGGAAAAACTGTGGCGGAAACGCAGTATGCCAATTATATCTACGGAAACACCGACGTGCTCCCTATAGGTATGATGTAAGCAGAAATCATACAGAGGAAACCTCTGTGGACTTTCTGTGAAAAGTGATACGGGAAAAACCACAATGCGTTGCCGTTGCAGTTTTTTCCACAGCACTTTTTAGCTGCGGCCCGCTATGTGAGGCCATAGCCATAGCTCCCAACCGTCCCGCATCTGGCGGGACAGTCCCGATTTTACACTGCTGTCCTGCGGTCCTGCATAGCTTACAGTTTGTCCCGTTATTCCCCTGAAGTGTTTTCCTGTCAACAAACTTTATTAGGGTAGGGTAAAGGCTAAATGGTAGATGCTAAATCGTAATAGCTAAAGGACCTTTGATGACATCATGACCATGTGATCAGACTCTTGTGTGGGCGGAGCTATTCTGGATACTGCGAGACACACTGTGATGTTACACAGAAAGCTGGGAACAGAGAGTGATCGAAGATAAGTAGGAGAGAAGAGAGCATGTGTGAGCAAGAGGGGGGGAACTGGGGGCAGATGTAGGGGGCAGTTAAACTGAACGCAGATGTAGGGGGCAGTTAAACTGAAGGCAGATTAAGGGGGCAATTAAACTGGTGGCAAATAAAGGGAACAATAAGCTGGTGGCAGATAAAGGGGGACATTAAATTGGTGGTAGATGGAGGGGGCAATTAAACTGGGGCAGATGTAGGGGGCATTAAGCTGGTGACATGAAGGGGGAACATTAAATTGGTGGCAGATAAAGGGGACATTAAGATGGTGGCAAATAAAGGGGGACATTAAACTGAGGGCAGATGAAGGGGGCATTAAGCTGGTGGCAGATGAAGGGGGACATTAAATTGGTGGCAGATGAAGGGGGACATTAAGATGGTAGCAGATGAACGGGGACGTGAAGCTGGTGGCAGATGAAGGGGGACATTAAACTGGGGGCAGATGAAGGAGGGCATTAAGCTGGTGGCAGATGGAGGGGGGACATTAAACTGAGGGGGCAGATGAAGGGTGACATTAAACTGGGGACAACTGGAGGAGCACATTAAACCATGGGGGGTAGCTGGAGGGGGACATGTCTGCCTCTAGTTGCCCCCAGTTTAATGTCCCCCTCCAACTACACCCACTGTTTAATGTCACCCTCTAGCTGCCCCATAGTTTAATGTCACTTGCCAACTACCCCCACTGTTTAATGTCACCCTCCAGCTGCCCCATAGTTTAATGTCACCCTTCAGCTGCCCCATAGTTTAAAGTCCCCCTTCAACTACCCCCGCTGTTTAATGTCAACTGCCAGCTGCCCCATAGTTTAATGTCACCCTCCAGCTGCCCCATAGCTTAATGTCCCCCTCCAACTACCCCCACTGTTTAATGTCACCCTCCAGCTGCCCCATAGTTTAATGTCACCCTCCAGTCCCCCTCTAGTTTCTGCCAGTTTAAACTGGGGCACGAAGAGAGGCACTTAGTACTGTGGGGAAATTGGAGGGGACATTATAATGTGGGGGCATATAATGTTAGGGTGACTGTAGGAGCATTATACTGTGTGGGGGCACATGGAAAAATAGATGAGAATGGGCAGAGTCAACATAGAAGTGGGTGGAGCTAAATTTGCCGCGGTGTGCATAGCGCACCGCATATTTTGTCCCTCTTCCTGTCCTTTGAAAGTTGGGAGGTATGCCATAGCTTTATAATCAATGGAGATTATTCCCTAACATGGAATGCTCCACTAATTAGAGTCACAGTCAAGGTGCAGTGGATCATACCATGACCACAAATAAGCAGGTGCATTGTCTTGCCTCATGGCACATTGCACAGGCCTGAAGTCCCAGTTGTATCTAGAGTTAACCTGCTTCTCACTGGGAGACTGTTTCTCTTAAACTGTATGATTCTGTAATCTGATTGGTGAAGATATTTAAGGAACAACCTGGTAAAATATGATAAATATGTATAACAATGAAAGTGAAATAACAAGGATCAGCAATTCAAGGGAAGCAGGTGATTGCAGTTGTGTTGATCACAGTACACACACTGCTGTCTCAAGAGAAATGTGTGATGGAATTTCTTTAATGTCTATGAATAAAATGCCTTCCTGATATTCAGGAAACACACAATGTTTTGTTTCCTGTAAGGGGAGAGTGAAAATGTCTTTGTTTGCCTCATACAGTACATGTATAAATATGAAAACATGGATTAAGAGGTTCCACTATTAAACTTATTTTACATGGCGACAAAAATACTCACATGGCATTGCCCCATTGTCTTATGTCTAAGTAGAGTTTAAACTGGGGTGAATATGAATAAGACCAAAACCAGGCCACACCAGGACAAGATGGAGAACTGGAAGGGAACATAACTGTATAGATACTGTAGGAGGAGGGATGTAAGGTATGACTGAGCAGAAAAGGAGGTGGCAGAGAGGGTGTGATGATTGGGCTTAAGTGTGGCCATAACTCAGCTGTATTTTGGTCTCTGGGTATAGGATCTCCCTTCTTGCTTGCACTCATTCATACTGTGCGCAGCTATAAGCCTAGGTGCATATTGGCAGTAGCGGCCAGGCTGGAACAATAGGGCTCCATTGTATTCCTATACAGCCCTGGCTGATCAAACAATAGTGCATTGTTCAAGCCTGGGCTGTTGATCAGATATGACTGATAACAGTGTATCAATTCACTTTGTCTCAGCTCTATACAAAAGATCTGGATTTGATTGAATTAACTCATCAGACGTACTGTCGCCGGTGACCTCATTCTGGGAGGTGGCATAAAGGGTATAAAAGATGAGGTAAGAGGTCTGTGGGAGGAGACTATCACTTGGAGATCATGCTATGAAGACTGTGCTGAGATAATGCTATGGAGATTATGCCACAGAGTTGTTACAGACAGACCATGAGTAGAGGCTGCTGTGATGAGATTCTGTTGAGACTACTGGACTAATGCTGAGATTCCTGAGAGTCCTGTGGCATCTAAAGGGTTAAACACCCAGGACTGGGGGGCGGTTGTCAAACCCCGGTGCTATGAGTTGGTGCCTGGCATGAGTACCATGACTGTTTAATTGTAGAATGTGGTGCATAAAGACCCAAAACCTATCCAAATTCTTACCCCACTTGTCCAGTAATTACTTCATAGCCTCCTTCATATCTGTGTAACCCACGAATTACCCATATAAACGACACAGAGACTTCTTGTTGAATAAGCAGACAGTTTATTTACAAACATGTACAACATGAAACAAAACCATTAGTATACAAAACTTGTATAAATACCAGCCCTGAATGGAGGTCCTTGGAGCTATGAAAGAATGGTCTGGTCCACCAATATGTATAGCCAAGTTCCATCTATTTTTACCACCAGCCGTTACCCCCAGGTTGGTGGTACCGCACCTGGATAACCAGTTAAAGGGACTCCACCTTGTGAGAGACCCACCATGTGCCAGACACTCACTACCATGAGCAGACCAATTTTTTATGGGTGGAACCCCACCATGATGACTGTCCACTGAATTCAACCAACTCCAAGGACCCCCAACACCTATACATAAAAACTCTCTTGATCAAGAGCCCCCTTTTAGGAAACCTATAAAAAGCCAAAATTAAAATCATGGATGTAGAAACTAAACAAAAGAAGAAATATGAGAAAAATAGGGAGGGAGGGTGGGACCGATTCACGCAGTGCCTTCCCACCAACTGAAGCTATCCGGCCAAACTGCCAGAAACTTCGCTAAACCCCAAGCCTTAATTCCAGGACTTGGAGCTGGACGTACGGAACAATGTACGATCCACACCTCCTCCACTCTCCTACAATGCCAGTCATGCTGGCTTTCTCTAAGGGATCCTGTCCCCCCGCTCCAGCCCTTCCTGTCTTAGTAAATGTTTGCCACTGTCTGGTAAAATGGTCATTACTGGATGGATCCTGCATCAGCTGCTGCCATACTGTATATATAGATCAAGATACAATATTATTGTATGCTGGATCTGTAGTCACCTGTAGGTCTAGCTCTAGAGGAGAATGGATAAATGTCTCTACATCTGGAGATCTAATGAGATCATACCAACCAAACTTTCTACAATAAAGATGAAGGTATATATATATATATATATATATATATATATATATATATATAGAATGAATATAAGGTATGAATATAATGGCATCCGGCAGGTGTCAAACTGAAAGCAGAAGAGAGAAAAGTTCTCCGTACAGAACAATTTTCTCCACAGATTTTCAGTGGTTTCTGCAAAGGGGTCTCCAACGGAACCCAGCCTAAGACTCTAGTGATATTTAGGCTAAGGCCCCAATTAGAGGGGCCGCAGCAAAAAAGCGCTGCGGGAAAAACTGCGGCGGCAATACATCAGGTTTTTTTCCCGCAGCGATTTTCACAGAAAGTCTGCTTTCTGCTTCAATTATACCTATAGGGAAACCACTTGCGTTTCTGTAGGTATAATTGATATGCTGTGATTTCTGAAACCGCAACGGTTTTGGAAATCGCAGCATATCCACTGCACGTATTTTTCCATAATGTGTGGATGGGATTTGCTAGTGACTGTAAAACGCTGCAGTTTTTTTCCGCCGCAGTCAACTGATAAAAAACAAGATGACTGTCAGGTAATAAATTATAGTCCATCCTACGTTCTATCAAGTCCCCACTGGATACATTTACAGGGGGTGATAATGAGGATCTAGTAGAGGTATACACCACAAACCCCCATGTACAAGACCACCGGCACAGATACACTACCGTTCAAAAGTTTGGGGTCACCCAGACAATTTTGTGTTTTCCATGAAAACTCACACTTTTATTTATCAAATGAGTTTCAAAATGAATAGAAAATATAGTCAAGACATTGACAAGGTTAGAAATAATGATTTCTATTTGAAATAATAATTTTCTCCTTCAAACTTTGCTTTCGCCAAAGAATGCTCCATTTGCAGCAATTACAGCATTGCAGGCCTTTGGCATTCTAGCTGTTAATTTGCTGAGGTAATCTGGAGAAATTTCACCCCATGCTTCCAGAAGCCCCTTCCACAAGTTGGATTGGCTTGATGGGCACTTTTTGCGTACCATACGGTGAAGCTGCTCCCACAACAGCTCAATGGGGTTGAGATCTGGTGACTGCGCTGGCCACTCCATTACAGTTAGAATACCAGCTGCCTGCTTCTTCCCTAAATAGTTCTTGCATAATTTGGAGGTGTGCTTTGGGTCATTGTCCTGTCGTAGGATGAAATTGGCTCCAATCAAGCGCTGTCCACAGGGTATATAGCATTGCGTTACAAAATGGAGTGATAGCCTTCCTTATTCAAAATCCCTTTTACCTTGTACAAATCTCCCACTTTACCAGCACCAAAGCAACCCCAGACCATCACATTACCTCCACCATGCTTGACAGATGGTGTCAGGCACTCTTCTAGTATCTTTTCAGTTGTTCTGCGTCTCACAAATGTTCTTCTGTGTGATCCAAACACCTCAAACTTCGATTCGTCTGTCCATAACACTTTTTTCCAATCTTCCTCTGTCCAATGTCTGTTCTTTTGCCCATATTAATCTTTTCCTTTATTAGCCAGTCTCAGATATGGCTTTTTCTTGGCCATTCTGCCCTGAAGGCCAGCATCCCTGAGTCGCCTTTTCACTGTAGACGTTGACACTGGCGTTTTGCGGGTACTACTTAATGAAGCTGCCAGTTGAGGACCTGTGAGGTGTCGATTTCTCAAACTAGAGACTCTAATGTACTTTTCTTGTTGCTCAGTTGTGCAGCGGGGCCTCCCACTTCACTTTCTACTCTGGTTAGAGCCTGTTTGAGCTGTCCTCTGAAGGGAGTAGTACACACCGTTGTAAGAAATCTTCAGTTTCTTGGCAATTTCTCACATGGAATAGCCTTCATTTCTAAGAACAAGAATAAACTGTCGAGTTTCACATGAAAATTCTCTTTTTCTGGCCATTTTGAGAGTTTAATCGAACCAACAAATGCAATGCTCCAGATTCTCAACTAGCTCAAAGGAAGGTCAGTTTTATAGCTTCTCTAACCAGCAAAACTGTTTTCAGCTGTGCTAACATACTTGCACAAGGGGTTTCAAGGGTTTTCTAAACATACATTAGCCTTCTTACACAGTTACCAAACACAATGTACCATTAGAACACTGTAGTGATGGTTGCTGGAAATGGGCCTCTATACACCTATGTAGATATTGCATTAAAAACCAGACGTTTGCCGCTAGAATAGTCATTTATCACATTAACAATGTATGGAGTGTATTTCTGAATCATTTAATGTTATCTTCATTGAAAAAAACTATGCTTTTCTTTCAAAAATAAGGATATGTCACTCTAACAAGTCCAGGATAATTTTCCCAAGACTGCACCAATATAGAACAGCGCCACAGCACTGCATGTAAGAGCCAGAATATATAGTGAGACATCTTGGAGAAGTGATACACACTTAAAGGGACCTTTTTGCTATAATACATATCACCCACTGCTCTGTTTACTAAGGGAGACACAGGATTCCAGGCTGGGAATGCTGACAGCAATAAACTGCAAGTCTCCAGTCACACCCTGTTCAAACTGGAACAAAAGGAGCTGATAACAGAGAATTATAGCAATTTGTAACTAGGTTTATGTTACAGAATGCTTTGTTTTGCCCACATTAGCAGCAAAATTATCCAACTATGGAGCCTCACAGTGTTTCTCCAACTGGACAACCCCTGTCTATATGTATAAGGGTATATGGATATAATAGGGAGGTCCCACTTGTAATTCCTTCCCCCCCAAAGCAGAGAGTTGTAGCAAAGAGCAGATCATGCTTTGGAAGCCTCACTGCAGCTATGTATTATGTAGTCACCTATTTATTTCAGGGCCATGTAATACCATATTTATCCTGGAGAGGAGTCACCTTCCTCAGTGATAACAGCTGATGACTGGATGATTGACAGGTAATAAATTATGGCCAGGAGGTGGTAATGAGGATGTAGATCCGCACCATAAACCCCCATGTACAAGACCACCAGCATAGATCTGTCACACTAACAAGTCCAGGATAATCTCAAAACTGCACCAATATAAACTGTACCACAGCACTGCATGTAAGAGCCATAATATATTGTGAGACATCTCTGAGAGATGACACACATTTAAAGGGACCTTTTTGCTGTAATGCATATCAGACAAGGCCTTATCATAAATCAGGTGAATCCTGCTGTAGCATCTAGATATCAAGACCAATGTAAAAAGCACTGGTCTTGATAAATCCCCCTCACTGTGTGAATAAAGACTCAGTATTGAATAGCTACATGCAGTGGTGAACCTAGCCTCTTTGCTGCCTGAGGCGGACTATAGAAAAACGCCCCCCCACCAAAAAAAAAATAATATAAAATTGCGTTTACATGCTACTAGCTTCACACGCTGTTATCGTCATACAATAGACATACACAAAGTGATAAAACAGTTTTTAAGAATTATTCTTCCTGCATTACTTCAGTATCAGATCAACAACACGGCATTAACAATGACAATAACTTCACACATCTTCTGCTTGGTGGATGAACGAGCCCACGTGGCCCCCATTCTCTATAATAGGAGCGCCGCAGATAGCTGAGTACTGTACTTCAGCTATCTTCGGTACTCCCATCAAAGTGAATGAGAGCCACACGGGTTCGTCCATCCACCAAGCGACACAACTATATTCAGCCTGGCTGCGGCCAGGCTGTATTTCTACCCAGTGGGGGGGAAAAAACCCAATTCTCAGGCTCAGTTGGGGTCTCAGCAGACAGACCCCAATCAATCAGCTACAGTCATATGAAAAAGTTTGGCCACCCCTATTAATCTTAATCATTTTTAGTTCTAAATATTTGGGTGTTTGCAACAGCCATTTCAATTTGATATATCTAATAACTGATGGACACAGTAATATTTCAGGATTGAAATGAGGTTTATTGTACTAACAGAAAATTTGCAATATGCATTAAACCAAAATTTGACCGTTGCAAAAATTTGGGTACCCTTATCATTTTATTGATTTGAATACTCCTAACTACTTTTTACTGACTTACTGAAGCACAAAATTGGTTTTGTAACCTCACTGAGCTTTGAACTTCATAGCCAGGAGTATCCAATCATGAGAAAAGGTATTTAAGGTGGCCAATTGCAAGTTGTTCTCCTATTTGAATCTCCTCTGAAGAGTGGCATCATGGGCTCCTCAAAACAACTCAAATGATCTGAAAACAAAGATTGTTCAACATAGTTGTTCAGGGGAAGGATACAAAAAGTTGTCTCAGAGATTTAACCTGTCAGTTTCCACTGTGAGGAACATAGTAAGGAAATGGAAGACCACAGGGACAGTTCTTGTTAAGCCCAGAAGTGGCAGGCCAATAAAAATATCAGAAAGGCAGAGAAGAAGAATGGTGAGAACAGTCAAGGACAATCCACAGACCACCTCCAAAGAGCTGCAGCATCATCTTGCTGCAGATGGTGTCACTGTGCATCGGTCAACAATACAGCACACTTTGCACAAGGAGAAGCTGTATGGGAGAGTGATGCGAAAGAAGCCGTTTCTGAAAGCACGCCACAAACAGAGTCGCCTGAGGTATGCAAAAGCACATTTGGACAAGCCAGCTTCATTTTGGAAGAAGGTCCTGTGGACTGATGAAACAAAGATTGAGTTGTTTGGTCATACAAAAAGGCGTTATGCATGGCGTCAAAAAAACACAGCATTCCAAGAAAAACACTTGCTACCCACTGTAAAATTTGGTGGAGGTTCCATCATGCTTTGGGGCTGTGTGGCCAATGCCGGCACCGGGAATCTTGTTAAAGTTGAGGATCGCATGGATTCAACTCAGTATCAGCAGATTCTTGAGAATAATGTACAAGAATCAGTGACCAATTTGAAGTTACGCCGGGGATGGATATTTCAGCAAGACAATGATCCAAAACACAGCTCCAAATCTACTCAGGCATTCATGCAGAGGAACAATTACAATGTTCTGGAATGGCCATCCCAGTCCCCAGACCTGAATATCATTGAACATCTGTGGGATAATTTGAAGCGGGCTGTCCATGCTCGGCGACCATCAAACTTAACTGAACTGGAATTGTTTTGTAAAGAGGAATGGTCAAAAATACCTTCATCCAGGATCCAGGAACTGATTAAAAGCTATAGGAAGCGACTAGAGGCTGTTATTTTTGCAAAAGGAGGATCTACTAAATATTAATGTCACTTTTCTGTTGAGGTGCCCATACTTTTGCACCGGTCAAATTTTGGTTTAATGCATATTGCACATTTTCTGTTAGTACAATAAACCTCATTTCAGTCCTGAAATATTACTGTGTCCATCAGTTATTAGATATATCAAATTGAAATGGCTGTTGCAAACACCCAAATATTTAGAACTAAAAATGATTAAGATTAATAGGGGTGCCCAAACTTTTTCATATGACTGTATTTATCCTCTAACGCTTAGTTGTATACAGTGCAGTAACATTTTGTGACTTACAGGTGATGTCTCTGACTAATCGGTCACATTTCCCTTCTCTTCCCTTTGGGCCGCCATGACCACTTCCAGCTGTGACTCGTCTCTGTAAAGTTTGCAACACAGATATCTTTGTCTCCTCACTTTTCCAGGTATCCAACCCACATTGTCCTCACCTACACACCCATCCTGCTGCTACCCCAATTATAAGAAATATGATATAACCCCCCATAATGAATAATACCCCCAAGTGCATCGTTATATTAATAATGTCCGTGTGTACCCCCATAAATAGTGCCCCTTATCAATGCCCCATAGGTTTCCTAATTAAAAGGTTTTCCAGGTCATTAATAAAATAATCAGTGGGGCTCAAAAACCCAGGACCCCCACTGATCAGCTGTTTGAATGAACCGTGGTACCTGTGTACGCAACATGCCTGCTTCTCTGTTTACATAGTGTCATTCATCTCATAGTGGCCATGTAATGTAACTACAGCCTCGTCCTATGCACATCTATGTGACAAGGCTGTAATTACATCACATGGTCACTATAAACAGCGTGTGATATAAACAGGCGCCATAGCCCCTTCATACAGCTGATCAGAGGAGGTGTCCACTGATCTCTTATTGATAATCTGTCCTAAGGATAGATCGTCAATAAAAATGAGCTGGAAAGCCCCTTTAATAAAGCCCAAGTGCCACCTTAAATGGGTTGCCCAGGATAAACACTTTTTTTAATATGAGGCTGGGGGAGGTTCTCCACGTATCTCCCAGCGCGTTCCAATCCTGCTGCTCCAGTGTTTTCTTCCCCACAGCACTGTGACGTTCCATGTCAGCGACCTCAACGGTCATGTGCGATAGGGACTTCCGCCAGAAGAAAACACCAGAGTAGCAGAACCAGACCGCAGTAGGAGACATCGGAGCATAAGGGACAGGTGAGTAGGTGTTTTTTTTTTTTAAATACAGTATTACACGGTATTATGGCCCACTGCGGCCCCTGCACACAGTATTATAAGGTATTATGTCCCGCAGCGGCCCCTGCACACGGTATTATGCCACGCAGCGGCCCCTGCACACGGTATTATGACCCATAGTGGCCCCTGCAAACGATATTATGCTCCATAGTTGCCCCTGCACACGGTATTATGACCCGCAGCGGCCCCTGCACACGGTATTATGCTCCATAGTGGCCCCTGCACACGGTATTATGCTCCATAGTGGCCCCTGCACATAGTATTATGCTCCATAGTGGCCACTGTACACGGTATTATGCTCCATAGTTGCCCCTGCACACGGTATTATGTCCAATAGTGGCCCCTGCACATGGTATTATGCTCCATAGTGGCCCCTGCACATGGTATTATGTCCCATAGTGGCCCCTGCACACGGTATTATGCTCCATAGTTGCCCCTACACATGGTATTATGCTCCATAGTGGCCCCTGCACATGGTATTATGTCCAATAGTTGCCCCTGCACACGGTATTATGCTTCATAGTGGCCCCTGCACACGGTATTATGCCCCATAGTGGTCCCTGCACACCGTATTATGATCTATAGTGCCCCTGCACTGGTATTATGCTCCATAGTGGCCCCTGCACTGGTATTATGCTCCATAGTGGCCCCTACACACGGTATTATGCCCCATAGTGACCCACCCATGAACTATTATTATACTCTGGGGTCTTTTCAGACCCTAGAGTATAATGATCGGAGACCCAGGTGGTGACAAACATAAAAACCACTGTTACTTACCTGGACTCCGGTAAACTCCCTGCTTTCGGCCCTCTTCAATGTCGCACAGACTGGCGACATGACGTCGGCCTGGCTCACGTGACGCCTGGGACGTCACCAAAGAAGGCCGAAGCCTGCTGGGAGTTACATCGATCACAGGAGAGGTGAGTAAAAATGTTTTTTATGTTCCCTCAACTCCCCTGGGTCTGAAAAGACCCCAGAGTGTAATAATAGTAGTATTTGATGGGGTTCGCGGGCCCGCGGCCTCACTTACCATCCCCGCTCCTGCACACAGCCGCTTCTGATTCCCCCTTCTGCATCCAATAGCAGAAGGGAAAGCAGAGGCGGCCACAACCAGCAGCGGGGATCGATAAGTAAATAGGACGTTACTTGCCTGGGTTACTCCAGCAGGCAATGGCCTATTTATATATATATATATATATATATAAAAAAAACCTACCTGCAATCCCTTGATGCAGCCGTCGCCTCCTCTTCTTGTCTGCGCATAGAACGTCTGTGTCTCAGCGTAGGAGGAGCGATGACGTCATTTTTTCGCCACCTGTGCTGAGATGCAGAGGCCTTGTAAACCAGCTCAGGACAGGCTCCGCTCAACTCTGTGTTTTGTTTTTTTTTTAGCGGCCTGTCCTGGGTTGGTTTACATTAAATAGACAATAAAAAATGCCGCCCCCCAGACAGCGACGGACAGTGCCGCCTGAGGCGGCCGCCTCACTTCGCCTCATTAGAGGTGCGCCCCTGGCTACATCCTCAACATACTGTCCTCTTCAAATTGCTAAGCTCAAGTGACCTAAAAAAAGTGTGGCACGACAGGCTTATTTCCCTGGCACAGTAGCGGAGTCCTCACCCAGCAGTTTCGATCGGACCAAACACGGCCGAAACGAAACTGCTATTATACTCTGGGATCTCTTCAGACCCCTGAGTATAATAAGCGGAGACTCAGGAGAAGTGATGAACGTTACTCACCTTGATTCCTGCGCTCTTCAGCGGCTCTGTGCTCTGCAGGCACTTCTAACAGCTGATAGGGCTTCAGGGGTCACGTCCAGTGTCATTACGCCTAATGACGCAACGTGACCCCAGAGACCCAATCAGTGGTCGCTGACTACACGAAGAAGCGCCGAAGAGAACAGAGCCGACGCGGAGCGCAGGGAACAAGGTGAGTAACATTATTTTTTATGTTTGTCTACAATGTTATGTGCCCTGTGATGTCATCACGATTACCACTGGTAGTGCTGGAGACTGGCAAACAGGGGCGTAAATACTGGGGTAGCAGCGGTAGCGGCTGTCACAGGGCCTGGGACATTAAGGGGCCCGGAGCCCCGAGACAGCCGCTACCGCGAACCCCACAAACACTGTTATTATTATACTCTGGGGTCTTTTCAGACCCCTGAGTATAACGATCAGGGGCCCAGGGGAGGTGAGCGAACATAAAAAACAACTTTACTTACCTCTTCTATGCTCCGACAGGCTTCGGGCCTGTTTGGTGACATCCCAGACGTCAGCCGACATCATTATACGTCGTGACACCGTCCTAGCTCACACAAGATCTGGTCAAACATTGAAGATGGACGAAGTAGCGCACCGGAGTGCATCGGAACCAGGAAGAGGTAAGTAGCATTGTTTTTTATGTTTGTATCCTCCCCTGGGTCTCCGATCATTATACGCTGGGTCTGAAAAGACCCTGGAGTATAATAATCGTTCATGGGTGGTCCACAATGGGGCATAATACTGTGTGAAGGGGCCACTATGCTGCATAATACTGTGTGCAGAGGCCACTATGCTGCACAATACTGTGTGCAGGGGCCACTATGGGCCATAATACTGTGTGCAGGGGCCACTCTGGGACATAATACTGTGTGCAGGGGCCACTATAGGGCATAATACTGTGTGCAGGGACCACTATGGGGCATAATACTGTGTGCAGGGGCCACTATGGGGCATAGTATTGTGTGCAGGGGCCACTATGGGGCATGATACTGTGTGCAGGGGCCACTATGGGGCATAATACTGTGTGCAGGGGCCACTATAGGGCATAATACTGTGTGCAGGGGCAATTATGGGCCATAATACTGTGTGCAGGGGCCACTATGGGGCATAATACTGTGTGCAGGGGCCACTATGGGGCATAATACTGTTTGCAGGGACCACTATGGCGCATAATAGTGTGCGCAGGAATGCGGTTTGTGTGCGGGGGGGTGTTGGAGGGGGGGGTGGTTGAGGGCGGCGGTTCGGGGGGGGCCCGATGTCAAATGTTCGCCTTGGGGCCCAGCCATTCCTAGTTACGCCACTGCTGGAAAAATACAGCACTCAGCTACCTACGGCGCTCCCATTCACTTCAATCAGAGCTCCGGAGACAAAGTAATAGGAGCTTTGGAGATAACCAAGTGCTGTACTTCAGCAGTCTCCAGCACTCCCACTCAGTTAAAGTGACCACCACCAGTCCTGCCCACCTTTAGCCTGGCTGTGCTCAGGTTGAATGTGGAGCACGAAAAAGATCCTGCTCTCTTTACTTTGTCCCTATAAGGAAGAATTTCATTAATTATAAAATGGGTAGCCCTGAAGTGTATGGGGACAGGATTAGGGACTGCAGGCATTGTGGGCATCATAAGTGCATTTTTTTAAATAAAGGGAACTAGACCTTTAAGAAAGTTCAAAAGGGGGAGAAGCTAAAGTAGCAAAACTTGGGGGCACGTGAGCTGGCTCACCTTCTACCGTTTGGAAGACACGGCGAGAGGAATGTTCCACCCACCCTGCCCTTCAGTATTTTTATTGGTTTCTACGTTTGTTTCTTATTTCTGGTCTTGCTGGCCTCTGTTTTCTCTTTCAGATGTCACAGCACCTTGGCGGATTCCATGCCTGGTGGACAAGAAAGATGGGCTCACCTGCCCTCTGCCTGGCAGCATTCATCAGTCCTGGTAACTACGCAGTTTCGAAGTGGAGAAGATGAAGCTGTGCATGAAATTGTCATTGAGTATTAAATTGTTATAATAATGAGACATAATAAAAGCTGTGGCCTACCCCATACCATCAATGTGGCTATTGAGGCATCAGATAGACATTGCAGGCAGGTTATGGTGATTTTTATCTATGTAGAAACGAGGGGGCAATAATAAAAATGGAGGAGTGCTTCTTTAAGCACAGGAGATCTTTAGTAGAGTCATTGGTGCCCTTGAAGTAGACTGGTTCAGCTAGAATGGAAGGTCAGAGCATGTCACCTCCTGATTGCTGTTTAGCAAATTGCTGTAATATCAGAAAGCTGAAGGATCCATAAATCCTAACAGATACTTGCCAAGCATCTCACCTACTGTACTGAAATTGTAGTAGTCGGGTAGTTTTAAATAAAGCTAAGACTGGTCACCTACTTGCAGTATTAGACTATTTAGCTAACCTTCATAGTACTGTCTATTTCAGGTGTTCAAAAATATTTAATTAGTCTACTCAGTCAAAGCCGACCATTACATAATGTTCATAAGTAGTCATTACATGTAATGTCCACTGAAAAGATCAAAAAAGACTTTTAATCCCTTAAGACATATTGGTTATGTAAATTACATTTACCATAGTCCATGTGAAACAATGTTGAAGTTATTAGTTTGCCTCTTGAAAAATATCTTTTTTTTTTTTTTTTTTGTAATGGCAATAGCAATCGTAGGTACCCCAGGAGCAAGTGGCAAAGGTTGAATGGTGGAGCTGGTAGCAGACAGTTCCCTGCTTCACCATTGTATTCAACTCATCCTCCGGATGCAGATGAGCTGAATTCTGGACATACAACCCACCGACCTGGACAGTGGGATAAGAACCGGAATCTGTTACTGTCCCGCTGAATTGGCAATGGTTGGGAGGAGGTATGTAACTGTGTAAGGGTGTAAAGGAGACATTATTACTATGCGGAGCCAAACAGGGGACACTATTACGGTGTGGGGCAAAAAAAGGAGGAACTATTACTGTCTGGGGTCTAAAAGAGAATTTATTACTGTGTGGAACGTAAAGGAGGTGCGATTTGTGTGCATCACAAATGGGAGTACATTTCAGTTCACCATTTTGAAGAACTGGGCATATTGGATTTCAGCATGCCCAATTCTTTGAAGTCAAATGACTTAAGCCATCCCTACGTAGAGTGTTGGGTTACTTTTACTTCCACCAAGGCCAGGGATTAAGTTCTTAAAGATAATTTATGCTACAGTTATTTTCTGGCCTTTAACTATATATATACTGTAGCTATTTTTTGTTTGACTAGACATTTACTTTGTGTTATTTCCTTCTATCTGGAGTGTTTTACTTACTTAATATTAGCTGCGATAACCCCTTTAACCAAAAACTGAAAAATGTCATACTGAATGAACCACATGAAGGGCTTGAAAACAAGCAGCTCGCTTTGTCTACGGTCCACCCGCTAGCTGTATGAATGACACATCCATCCTGAGTGTCATGGCCCTTTACACTAAACCCAGTGCATGCGCCAATGTATTCTGGCCCAGGAGTAATACAACCTGCATTCTCGGCACAAGTTTTAGTAAATTTGCCTTAATATGCTTTTCATTGCAATTCCAAAATCACTAAGTTGATGCCGAAGATAGTAGTTTGAATGTCGTAGTGGATTTCTTATTTGGACTGTCAAAAGGATTAACATGAGATAAAACAGCTCATCGTATTTTGCTTGTACCTGAGAAGACAGAGCCTACACATGGCAAAGTAATAGCTGACTTGAAACACAGATCTGGCAGTGGGTAGGATAAAATCAAAGTGCCCAATCGTTCTGAACCCTTTCATCTGTCTTCTAAGGACAATCAGCTTCCCCTATACACATGAGATTATTGGTCAAACCCATTGATACTAATGAATTTCTCGCTCGTACGTATGGCCAGCTTTACACAGGTAGAAATAAATGCTTGTTGGCAATTCCAGTGGACAATGTAATGTAGAAGACAAGGATATCCATGAAGACCAAATCAAATATTAGACAATTTATCTTATATTTTATCCTATTTCATTTTTATATTAGTAATATTTATTCTTTAACAAATTTACAAAGAAATTGTAGGCGTGAAGTTGTAGACTTTTTATATCCTCTGTATCTCCCCTACAAATATTAACATAGAGATAGTCTGCATCTAATATAGAAATATTGATCGGTAATGGGAGGTATTGCACAATCTTTGCTTGCTCACCTGTAACCAGGTATGTTTCTATCAGGATAGTTTAGTCTATGATAAGATTGACAGTAATTCTAGTTATATCTCCCTATCATTTGTTTATCTAGAAAGTGGTTTGTGTGCTAAATATTGTTGCTAAAGTGAATTATAGATTATAGTTGAATGAAAATAATGGGGACAGGAGGTCTTTATATTGTACTGTTGGTGAGATAATACAGCAAAGTCTGAACAGAAGCAAGATATAAATAATGGAAAAATACTTGTAGGGCAGAAAATACCAGCCACAGACATGAAACCATTTTCAGATTCTATGCCCTCCAATTAAAAGGACAAATTCCCGGTGAGATTATGGCTGGGCGAGCCTGGGTGATACATGACTTCATAATCACACAGTAACTGGGCAAATTTCGGTGGGGTTTTCAAGGTCATCTTGTGTAGATGGATCCTCTCTATGAAAAAATACCCAGGATGGTGCCATACTGACTCTACGCAGTATTACATTAGACTTGGAAACTCTGCAGATACGTGATACCTTTCTCTCTATGTAAGGTATTGATCTATTGGAAGTTACCTTCCACAGTCTCCTTTTCCACCAAGGAGGACCTATTTGCATATTTCTTCTTGGCAGGGCATGCATGTTCTAATAATTCCTTGTACACCTCTTGGTGGTCTCATACAGGCAACGTCTCCTGAATGAGACATAGTACCCTTTCTGGCCCACATGCAGGACCTAACAAAAAGCCAGTCAGTCCCCTGCTTCACACTGATGAGAGACTATAATCTTGATTCTACTGCCTGTAAATGGGTCCCTCTGACTTTTGAATGAATGTATTCTGGCTCAGGTTTATTGCCAAAATATGCTGCTAGGTTTCAGAAAAACCTGGCATTGATCTATAGGAAGCAACCTTCCAAAAGGTAAACAGCAAACAAGCAAAAAAAAAGCAACTTCTCCTATTCCACAAAGGAAGACTTATTTGCATTTGTCTCCTGACATGGACTTGATGACTTTCTTCTTCACACCATATTAGCACAAGAACTTGTGCTCCTTTGCATAAGATGTTTGCTTATAATTAAATGGATTTCTAGGATTAGATAAACATGTTTGCTTTCTTACAGAAAACAGTGCCACACCTGTCCACTGTCTGTGAGAGGTACTGCAGCTCAAATCTATTTATTTCAATAAAGTACACATGCAATACCCAACATACCCATAGTCAGGTATGGAGTTGCAGCCATGTATTTCTGATCCAATACAACCCCTCAAATATTCAAGCTTTTTTGGAGGCTAACCGCAAGCACTAGTCCTGCCAGAGTATTTCTTTAAACACATTTTTCTACCTAAAATGAAATACAGAAAAGTATTATATATAAATATTCAACTGTTTATTAGTTAAAACAATTCATATACACATTATTATTATAACTTACTTTAATTGAAAAATGTTTACAATGTTTGTAGATTATTGTTTCAATTACCTTTAAGGCTGAGGCCCCACGTTGCGGAAACACAGCTTTTTTTGTTGCAGATTTTGTTGCGTTTTTTTTTGAGCCAAAGCCAAGAATGGCTACAAGAGGAATGGGAAATATATGGGAAGTTCTCATACTTCTACCTGCTGCTCAATCCACTCATGGCTTTGGCTAAAAAAAAAAAAAACGCAGCAAAATTTGCAACAAAAAAGCTGCGTTTCCACAATATGGGGCCTCAACCTAAAGGAAGTCTGTCACCAGGGATGAACACATGCAAGTAAACACACTGCTAGATAGATTATGATCACCTGAACATAATTGCTTTTATCATTTCCCAATCTGGGCCTCCATTGCAGAGATTACTTTATAAATCCAATTATGCAAATGAGAAGTCTGGAGCACTGAGGGCGTATCTGGTGCTCCAGGCTCCTCCCACACACTGCATTCTGATTACCCATCAGGCAGAGGTGCCAAAGTCTCGCCTGGCCCTGTATTCTCGCGGTCGCGCCATAAATCGCACTGTTGGATTTTACTGAAGCAGAACAGATCCTCCTACAAATGATAATGTGAGATCTTTTACGGTCGGTCTGCCTTGCAATGAATATATTTACCTTTCCTCTAGTCATGTCTGATACTATAATACAATGTAGAGCTCCAGTCTCCAGTGCTGTAAGCCAGGTCCTCCTGCGGGCAGGGTTCATGGTCTCCTTGCTGTGTGTGTCAGCTTTATTTTGGGTTAATCATTCCCCAGTCTCCTCTCCTATATTGTCACAGCCAAGATAAAATGTGTGTCTCATGTCTAGCAGGATTGCTTAAGAGTCTGTGTCTGAGACCATTGCCAAAAACACACAGGGAGCTCATGCCAGCCTTCCTTATTTGGCAATACCCTTCAAAGTTAGTTCTCGGGTTGTTAACACTTTCACATGCAGAAATGAGAAAGCAAAATATAATTTATGTTTCATCCAGTATTAATGAGTATCAGATCATCCAATATTGTGGATTATCAAGTGGCCATTTGTAAAGTTTGTCCTGGCCTGTTCTTGCAGGTGGAAACAATTGCTGTACCTGGACTATCAGAATATCTGGACTATACAAGAATTAAAGAATGGTATGATGATCGTACATTTAAAGGGTGGTCCTAAACAGGGGACCCTGCTTAATGATGTTGATATGCCCCAATAAGACATATGGACAGTGGTTGTCTTTGTGAAAAAACTACTTTAACTTTCAGTGCCCTGAGTAGACAGGGAGTGGCTGGCAGACATCTACGGCTCCACTTATCTGTAGCTGAAAAATGAATGATTCAACAAGACGGAAGTAGAACAGGTACTTTCATCTAAAGATCGACCGGGTTCCATAGTTGTAGTAGATATGACATAGTTATAGTAGATATGAACAGGGTCACAATCTCTTAAAGCCATATTCACATATCTGTAATTTACATACGTACCGTTCACATTCAGCATATATATTCATTAATTTAACCCCTTCCCTTGTTGCAGACTTTTTTTGATTTTTGCTTTTTACTCCCCACATTGCAAAAGCCATAACTTTTTTTATTTTTCCATTCATAGAGCCATATGAGGTTTTAATTTTTATGGGACAAAGTGTACTTTGTAATGGTACCTTTAAATATTTCGTACGATGCACTGGGAAGCTGGAAAAAAATTCAGAATGGGGTGGAATTAGAAAAAACTACATTTGTGCAACATTCATCTGGGCTTCATTTTCGCAGCATTCATTTTGCTGCCAAAATGGCATGTTAGCTGAATTCTGTGGGTTGGAACAATTTCAGCAATACCCCTTAAAATCCTAAATTTTAAAAATTTTTTATTGGAATCACTATATTCTGTGGCAACTTATCGTGGACATTTCCATCAGGTCTAGCAGCAATACAGCAGAGACCTGGTGCTAGGGTCACCACTGACCTCCTGTGCAGGTGCTATATTTAACACCTTTTAAAAGCCGCCATATTCTGACACTCATAATTTTTTTTATATATTTCCATGTATAGGGATGCACAGGGCGTCTTTTTTTGCAGGGCCAAGTATAATTTTTCGTTATACCATTTTAGGGAATGTCTATCGCTTTGATAGTTTCTTGTTCAAATTTTTATCAGAGTCAAAACAGCGAAAAAACGGCGGTTTGGCACTTTTGATTTTTTTTTCCGACTACAGCGTTCACCATATGGGAAACATATTTTTATAAGTTTGTAGACCGGGCATTTTTGAACACGGATGCCTAATGTGTATGTGTCTCACAGTAATTTTTAATGGATGGCGTCCGTGTGTCATCCATTTTTCAGGGACTCAGAGACATCGAAAAGTACAGAAAATGTTAAATAAAAAGTTGATATGCTTTTCATAGATATGAAAAACAGATCAACTACTAACAGTACAAGACCTTAAAAATCTGGACACGGTCTAAGGCTGAGGCCATCTTTTGTGGAAGATTTTGGTTAAATTTTGTGGCTGCAAAAGAAATGGGAATATAAAGGAAGCATTTACTATATACTTCTGCTAAATCCAGTCCTGGTAAAAACCGCAGCAAAATCTAAAACAAAAAACAAACTTTTTCTGCAATGGGTGGCCTCAAGTGGATTTCTAAGAGTTAAATATTTGTGTCCTCTCTATAGGATATGTCATCAATATCTCATCAGTGGTGGTCTAATACTTGAGAACCCCACAGAATAGCTGGTCAACCAATCATTGGTGCCGCTTCACAGGCCAGTGACATCACATTTAGAGATGAATGAAGTTTTCAAAAATTCGATTTGGCAACTTCCCGAATTTTCCGATACAATTCTCTTCGATCCGAATTAATTCGCAGCGAATCAACAGCTATTTCCTGTCTGCAGAGAGCTGGGGTGGGCAGGTGGGCGGCAAAAAGGCGGAAGCCCTTGGATGCCGCGGTCATGTCTTGCTCTCTCTCTCTCCAGCACGGACAACTTTTATTCATATAGAAGGATCTGCTAACAAGCAAAGACACGCCTACCCAATCATATCACTAGAGAATATCTTGTGACCGTCTGATTTCGCAAAGGTCCTTACTAAATATTCGTTACTGAGAAGCATCTGGAAATCCGGATTCCATGCGAATCGAAGATTTCCTTAAATTCGGATCGAATTCCACTTCTGCAGCTTCGATTCGCTCATCTCTAATCACATTCATTTGTTATGTGCCTGTTTGCAGCTCAGTTAAAATCAAGTGAATGAAGTTAACCTGCAATACCAAGCACAGTCCCTAAGCAATGTACTGCGCTGAGTTTGGTATTCACTGAAGAGTCTCCAGCGCTCAACTTAATGCTGTGGTCTCATCAATAAGCTAATAAGTATAAGTCACCAATATTACAAACCCCCTTACTGTTCCAGTTCACTGACAGCAAGCAGAAATCTTGAAAACTGGGGGTCTGATGGGATCCAGGAATCAAAGGTCAGATGAGGGCCCCCCCGGATTCTGGGTCCTGTCCCACTGTCCCGGTCGGCAGGTGGTATGTCCCGGTATCCGGAGGACGCAGATGAGTTAAATACAATGATGAAACAGGAGCCATCCTTAAGACAGCTCCTGCTTCACCACTCTGTGTGAAACACATCCCTGTGTGCTCCGGTCCCGGGAGCTGTAGGCGCATTGCGATGATATCACTCACATCGCGCCTGCTGCTCCCCGAACACTCGGGAGAAGAGGTTGCAGACAGAGCAGCAGGGGAGTGAGGAGAGGTGAGTATCAGTGTTTTTATTATGCTAAACTTTGGGGGCAAATGGAGGGGGGACATTAAACTGGATGCAGATAAAGGGGGGCATTAAACTAGGAGCAGATGAAGGGGGAACATTAAACTGGGAGTAGATGAAGGGGGACATTAAACTAGGGGTAGATGAAGGGGACATGAAACTGGGGAAGATGGAGGGGGGCATTAAACTGGGAGCAGATGGAGGGGGTATTAAACCGGTGGCAGATGGAGGGGAAACATTAAACTGGTGGCAGATGAAGGAGGGACATTAAACTGGGGGCAGATGGAGAGGGACATTAAACTGGGGGCAACTGGAGGAGGACATTAAACAGTGGAGGTAGCTGAAGAGGGACATGTCTGCCTCTAGTTGCCCCCAGTTTAATGTCACCCTCCGGCTGCCCCCAGTTTAATGTCCCCATCCAACTACCCCCCGGTTTAATGTCCCCCTGAAGCTACCCCAGTTTAATGTCCCCCTCTAGTTTCTCCCAGTTTAAACTTGGGCACCAGGAGAGGGACTTCATACTGTGGGGCAATTGGAGGGGAACATTATAATGTGGGGGCATAATATAATGTTAGGATGACTGTAGGAGCATTATACTGTGTGGGGGCACAAAGAAAAATGGATGAGAATTGGGGGAGTCAATGTAGAAGTGGGTGGAGCTAAATTTGCCTTGGCACGCTTAGCAACATACTGAACCTCTTTCTATCCTTTGAAAGTTGGGAGGTATGCAAATATTTTGCCCAAGGAATTTCACTTTGTAAATATAGTGCTCCATACTATGAATCTCAAACAACTAATATGCCACGTACAGGCATAGTGTACACAACATACCAGCTACAACCTCATATGGCCATGATTTCTGAGTCTGACTTTAAGTAGATTATTTATGTGAAAGGACATAAGCTTATTATTGTACTGTCCAACAACACAGTACACCGCACCTACTAATATGGCTATACAGAAAATAAACAGTGCCATAATAACAGAGAGCGCATAGCGTTCATGCTTGTCTTGTGCACTAGCAGTAACTTGTGTTTTCGGGCACTCCCTTACAGAAGCTTATCTCTTGAAAGGAGCATTTCAAATAGCACAAAATGCAGGACTTAAGGCAACAGAAAATGTCATGTACAAAGTATTTTTAGTTTTCACTAGTAAGAATGTGGCATGAAGGTGCAAAGATTTATAAGAGGAGAAAGGTCTATAAATCTCCATTTTAATGCAATAACTGGGGAACTAAAGATTTAAAGGGAACCTGTCACAAGGTTATGTTCACTTTAGATAAAGGTAAAAACTATAAATGTAGCCAAAAATATATCTAGTTATGGGCCAAAAATGCTCAGAAATGATTTTGGAAAAACAAAATATTCTTGCTGCTCAAATTTCAGGATAGTGTGCCATGTGACCCCCTAAATAGCTGAGGGGGTATCCTTTTTACGAAAGAGTCAAAGGGGCTCACTTTTATTGAACTCATTGCTAATCCTCATAGTGTTCATATAGGGAATGCAGTTGCTATAATCTCTATGCCTGGGTAATATGTGGTATTGATGGTACAATGAAGGGTACTGCTGTGTGTACTGCACAGATTGCTTGCAGCACTGAGATCCTGAGTTTTACTCCAACATGGATACCATCTGTATTTTCTCTCTACATTTGCATGAGTTGTCTCTAGGTGTTCCTGTTGTCTTGCATACTCCAAAGCATACGGATAGATTAAGGCTAGGGCTGCATGACTGCTGTGACTGCTGCAACATGACCAAAAATCGCTGTGTCGCCTTGCGATTCCTTCCCTTATGCTAGTGAATATATTCACAATGCGACTCCATTCACTAATATGAGTGAAGGAGTTGCAGGGTGACACAGTGATCTTTGATCACACCATGGGACTCACGGCCATAGTCTCCTTGTTGCCCTAGCCTTAAATTAAATCTGTCTGAATCCACTGACATCAGGGTAAAGAAGGCGCAGGCAGGACTAAACTCAGCATGCATGTATTATAAAAGGGAAGAAGGGAGAAAGCCACTGCCAGACTCCTCAGCTGGCAGCTTTTCTTCCCTGAGAACAAAAGTATTGGGCATGTTCAAATCCAAAGCATACCCCCTTGTGACCACCATCTGCAATTAGGGAAGAGTAAAGAGGACATTATGCACATCAGATGGTTGACCAATCCTGACCAATTCAGGATACATCTAATATGTATGGCCTGCTTTACTTTTAGTGCATGTATATGAAAAAGGATTGTGACAACGATCAGTGAACAGCAATACAGAATATGTTGGCGCTCTATAAGCTCCAGTAACCATGTATAAACATTACAGTAATCAGCCATCTACTGTTCAGGAAACCAAGATAATTCAGCATGGACCTAAAATTTGATCTCCCTCACCCTCACCCCCTTAATGCCCCTTTAGTCAAAGCAGATAGTCGTTGCAAAAAATGACTTTCAATGGGAAGGACCCAGCTTCACTTCACTAGGGAATGCTTCAATGTAGCAGATGACATTAAAAGTCACCTACTGCTTGCCCCTTTAATAGCAGGTAAATGTGAGCGTTCCTGGCCGCAGGGCACCCTGATCTGTTATATTTTAATTGTAAGGGGCTGTCCAAACCAGACTACTCCTTTAACTAGCGGTCATAACTATAGTGGCAGAATGTAAAGACCTGGTAAACGTTATAATTCTATGTTTTACTTCCACTTTACAATGGTAGATCCAGGATGAATTTATGTAGCTGAAGGATCCCTGTAAATGTAGCTAAACACGCATGGGCCATGGTGCAAATGTTCAGCTTGGGCCCCTTGTTACCCCCTCACATCTTCATTCATGGCTGCCGCACCTGTCTGTAACTTTCAGATACATCGCTGTGTTTCTTAAGTGACCCATTGATGCAGAAGTAATGGCCAGGAACCCTATTAAGCCCACTCCATGATAACAATGCCCCCTTTGTGCCTCCTGCAAAGTAATAGTGTCCTTCTTGTGCCCCCCACAAGGTAACATACCCCCTGTTGAGCCTCCATCATGGTAATAGTGCACTCCTTGTGTCCCCCAATAGTGCCCCCTTCTTAGGAAACAATGTCCTCTTCTTCCCCTCACATAGGCAATAGTGCCCTCACATAGGCAATATTGCCCCCTTGTCACTCCTACACAGGTAATTGTGCTCCAACCACATAGGTAATAGTGCCCCCACCACATAGATAATTGTGCTCCTCTAAAGGTATTAGCACCCCCCTTCCCACAAAGGTAATAGTGTTCCCCATAAAGGTGATAGCGCCTTTCCATCAAGGTCCCCCGCACCACAGAAACACTGCCTACTTAGTGAATTCTTCATCTTAAAACATAACTTTAATTGTATAAAAAGTTATGTTTTAATGATATAAGGAATTAATTGGGATAGTTTAGTTGAAAATAGGGTTTTGGTCCCAATAGGGAACTTTGTTATTTTGTTCTTATTAACTACAATTACCAACATTAGGGTCATTTCTTTAGTTTAATATTCTACACCTTATGTCTTTCTACCCATTGCTGAAGCTGCGTGCGGCAGTTTGTGCATCTTCTATTCTCCTCCAAGCTCCCCTGTCTCCTACTCGTTGCTGCTGCTGGTTCTTTGACAAGGAGACAGAAAAAGAGATGCGCACGCAGCTGTGGAGGATGACTCAGCTTATGTATCCTCCATTTTGTATTCCATGGCCATGTGGGACCATGCCTGTAGCCATTTTATATTCATACATTTGTTTAGAGAGCTCATCCCCCACCAGATGCCTTAATGGGGTGAGGCTCCTGTTTTGTTTGTTGTCCAACTGCCAAAACTATTTTACAGCTTTGTCACCAATCATGTTATGCTAGTTGTACTAGTTCAACCTGTCATGTCTACACACTGTATTTAAGAATACCTTTTCCCTCCATTAAAGCAGAACCCACTATATATACCAGGGGTAGGCAACCTTTTTTGTTCGGCGTGCCGATTTTAATAAAAAAATCAAAGATGAGGTACTTGGAGTGCCGGTCAATAATTGTAAGTCTGATGACCCCTAAACTAAAGTCATATACCACAAACCATAACACAGAAGTGCTGCCACAAGATGCTTTAGGACACATGCGTTTACTGCTATTTCCTGGGATGCTCCTGTACTTTCTGATTAGAAGCAATGAAAGTATATGTACAGCCGCCAATTAGTGGTAAATGTGTCCAGGAGCACCGTATGGCGGCACCTTATGGTCAAAACACACTATGTATCTGGATGCAGCTATATTCTTAGGCCACTGGAACTTTTTCCCATATGTCCCATAGCGGCCTCTGCACACGGTATTATGTCCCATAGCGGCCTCTGTACACGGTATTTGTCCCATAGCGGTCCCTGCACACGGTATTATGTCCCATAGCTGCCTCTGTACACGGTATTTGTCCCATAGCGGTCCCTGCACACGGTATTATGTCCCATAGCTGCCTCTGCACACAGTATTTGTCCCATAGCGGCCCCTGCACACAATATTTGTCCCATAGCGGCACCTACACACGGTATATGTCCCATAGCGGCCCCTGCACACAGCAATATGTCCCATAGCGGCTCCTACACACGGTATATGTCCCATAGCGGCCCCTACACACAGTATATGTCCCATAGTGGCCCCTGCACACGGTATTATGCACTATAGTGGCCCCTGCACACGGTATATGTCCCATAGTGGCCCCAGCACACTGTGTTATCCTCCATAGTAGCCCCTGCACACGGTATAATATTCTAACTTTTATAATATTCCAATTTGTGCCACTCACTAGCTATTGTGGGGTCTCTTCAGACCCCAGAGTATAATAAGTGGAGGGCAAAGAGAGGTGATGAAACATAAAAAACAATGTTACTCACTATTCCACGCTCCGCAGCCGCTCTGTATCTTCGGGCGCTTCTGCTTGTAGTCAGCGACCGCTCATTGAGTCTCAGGGGTCACGTCGCGTCATTATGCGTAATGACGTCAGATGCAGACGTAACACCTGAGGCCCTGTCAGCTGACTTCAGGCAGAAGCGCCTGAAGAGTACACAGCAGCTGCGGAGCATGGAATAGTGAGTAACATTGTTTTTTACATTTCATCACCTCTCCGGGGGCTCCGCTTATTATACTGTGGGGTCTCAGACACCACAGTATAATAATAGCAGTTTCGTTTCGGACGTGTTTGAAACTGCTGGGTGAGGAGTCCGCTGCCGTGCCAGGGAAATAAGCCTCGCGTGCCAAGAGTGGCACGCGTGCCAGAGGTTGCCGACCCCTGATATATACAATAACTGTGTATGTTTGTATCTCTCTCTCTGAGCTAGCTCATACATCAACTCTATGGATTTGGACTTCAATATGATGATACTTAGAGCTGATTGCACTCACACAGCCATATGCAGCTTCAGCGCTGTATAGAAACGCACCAGTTATACGTAGAATTCATTAGTACATAGTAGACAGCAGTACTGTGGTGAGGGGGGGCCTGTGGATCTGTCTAGCTTAGGGGCCTGGTAACAAGTGGGACCTCTGTGACCCCTATAGTTGATGCCTACTGCCTGTATATTGAACACATCATACATACATACATGCATGTATATTGAACACATCATACATACTGTACTCTGTCAAAAACGCAATTTGAAGCTCCTCGGCCCTAGTGCAAAATTTGTTGCAGGACCCAACCAATCATTTGCCATTTACAGTTTTTACCACTTGAGTCTTCTTATGCGGTAAGGGAATTTTTGGGTCCCATTAAGTACCAGGACTGTACAACTGCTACATCTGCACCCCCAATGGCTACGCCTTTGTGCTCTATATCACTGCATGTACAGTGATGAATGTATAGTTATTATGACTGCTAGTACATACATGGTTCCCTAGTAAATGTATGGAAGCATACACTTGGGGTTTATAGAGGGCATGTCCCTCCCTTCACAACAAGCAAGTAAAGTTTTTTTGACATAATAAATCTACTGACCCATCTAGTTAAAAGTTCAGTGTAAACTGAATCTCCCACATTCCAAGGATCTCACATCACTGTGCAGGAATGAGCTGAGGCTTACGGAAGATTACCTGCATTGCTAGAGCTCCCCCTTCAGTTAAAAAGTAAAACTGTATGCCTACCTGGAAAGCTACAGATAATGGTAGTTTTTAGGACAGGAGTAACTTAAAACTCCTGGACTCCAATACAAAATCTGTAGCAGAGGCTCTTGGGACTCATATGCAAACACTGCAGCAGCTTCACCCGATCATGTGCAATGATTTAATATTATATAACATACAGGGTGCAATTGCAACCTCTGCAGCAGGGGTTTCCAGCTTGTGCTTCCTAGCTGTTGCAAGCCAACAACGCACAGCATGTTGCACTGTCAGTTTATGCTGGGACTTGTTGTTATCCGTCAAATCAACTGGAGAGCGAAAGGTTGGAAACCTCTGCTCTGTAGCTATGCCACAGTTTCCATTTCATCTATATTAAGTCCATTGATATAGCAAATATGTACCAATATGTACTCTGTGTATAGACTTAAGTTTATGTCTGTGTCAGTGGCTTTAATAGGGCGTATCTGGGACTTTTTTGTCCTGCAAAATGACAAACACAGGAACAGAAGCACAACAGACTCCATAATATTCAGTTGTATTTTTTTGAGCTCCCTTAGTGCCCATCATTTTAACATCTGACACTTCTATTATTTCAATTGTTTTGCTCCTATAATGGACCAGAATAACGAAAACCGGGCTCAGTGTGAACATAGCCTTACTCAGCATGGTGTAACAGCTTTAACATGAGTGGCCCATGACATCAGTCAATACTTTTACATTTTATGTGCAACTACAAGTCCCAGTATGCATGTACTTTTGTTAGTTCCTATGCTATGAATTGCCATGAATTGCCTAATCCCTGAAAAAATGATAATTGCATGGTAAATAATGCCAATCTTTTAGTTTAGTAAGTTACTTACGCAACAATAGCAACTTGTTATCTAACTAGTTCAGCTTTATTAGGCTTGATTAAAATATGTTTCTGAAAATTCATACCAAAGCTATGTCATATCTATGAGCCACCACCAGAGGGCCTCAATGCAACTCAAAGTAAATACAATACGTTATCAGTAACCAAACCTATAGTATTGGTAGAAGTAGCACATGAGGGGGCCCAAAATCCCCGTTGTCACATAAGTATCATTGCTCACACCTAAATGGGATATGATAAGTGGGGACAGTGATATTGATTTTGCATTGGGCTCAGAGGCTTCAGGATTAGAGATAAGCGAAATGCTTTGTCATAAACCGGGTTCAACCTGAATATTCCAAATTGTTCAATTTTTAATCTAAACAAACAAATGGCGATTCACCTTGGACAAACTAAAAGGGCCACTACCACGTTTGAGCAGGAAATACAGAAGAGACATGTGCGTATGTGTGTGTGTGTGACTCAGACTCTGATGTCCTAGCACCACCTGACATCAGCTGACAACCTCTCAGCCAATAGACAGTGGTAGGTGCACACCTTCTGCAAGCATAATCAAAAGCTAGTTGCAGTAATAGTGGAGATAAGGAAGGATCTGTGATTCATCTCAATGCATCATACCGAGCACAGGTCTGGAAAATTTGCAAGCAGTAGTTGGAATAGGAACATTTAGTTGGATTCAAGCAAATTCAGGCAGATTGGTGATAGACCAATAGATAGGAGTGAGGGCATAGCTCTGCTGCTGTTTGAACTTCAGACGGCTGAATTCCTGCTCTAATACAGAATTACAGAGACAGAACAGTTAACCCTTTCATTGACAATAATCGATTTTTGAATAAGTCTGTTGTGCAATAGAGCAATTTCATCTATATACACCAGGGGTCTCAAACTCGCGGCCCGCGGGCCAACTGCGGCCCTCGGGACAATAGTTTGCGGCCCCCACCTCAATATCAAAGTTTAATGTTAGTGCGGCCTGAGTTTGATACGAATGGCACCATGGGTGCACTGTCTGGGGGTGGCATTTTTTTACTATCTAATGTAAACCAGCCCAGGACAGGCCGCTTTAAAAAAAACAACGCTGAGCGGGGCCTGTCCTGGGCTGGCTTACAAGACGTCCACATCACAGCGCAGGCAGCGATATAATGACGTCATCGCGCCTCCTACGCTGAGACATAGACGTTTCGGACAAGAGGAGAAGGCGGCGGCTGCATCAAGGCATCGCAGGTAGGTGAGGATAAGTTTTTTTTTATTTATATAAATAGGCCGTTACCTGCTGGAGTATCCCCGGCAGGTCACAGCCTATTTATTTCCCTACCCGGCGTCTGCTCGTGGCCGCCCCCCTTCCCCTTCTGCTATGGGACGCAGAAAGGGAAGTGGATGCCGCTGTGAGCAGCCGCGGGGATCGCTAAGTGAGGCCGCGGGCCTCAAATACTACTATTATTATACTCCGGGGTCTTTTTAGACCCCGGAGTATAATAATCGGAGACCCAGGGAAGGTGAAGGAACATAAAAACCAATGCTGCTCACCTCTCCTGCGATCCGCTGTCACTCCGAGCAGGCTTGGACGCTCTGGTCATCAGGTCTCGTCGCCGGTCTCATCACATGACTTAATTAGACAGGGCCGAAAGCTGCTGGGAGTGCTCCGGTTTCCAATATAGGTAAGTAACACTGGTTTTTATGTTTGTCACCTCCCCTGGGTCTCCGATCATTATACTGTGGGTTCTGAAAAGAACCCAGAGTATAATAATAGTTCTTGGGTGGGCAACTATGGGGCACAATACCGTGTGCAGGGGCCACTATGGAGCCTAATACCAGTGTAGGGGCCACTATGGAGCATAATACCGTGTGCAGGGGCCACAATGGAGCATAATACAAGTGCAGGGGCCACTATGGAGCATAATACCGTGTGCAGGGGCCAATATGGAGCATATTACCGGTGTGGAAAACCTGGTGCGGACCAGCCTCACCCAGACTCTACCTCCAGCGGCCCCCGGGTAAATTGAGTTTGAGACCCCTGATATACACAGTCTTTAAACTACTTTAAACTATACCTTTTACTGACAAAACAATCCTATTAATGAAAAATCTTTTGCTAAGGGATTTTTTGGGCAAGAGTTAATTTTTTTTTTTATTAAATAGATAGCAACTGCTGTTCTAACAGCCTGCGCAAATCTGAAAAACAAATCAATTATTTAAGTGTGTTTTTTTGTTCACACAATATAATCTAGCCTGCTTTACCCTGAAAAAAAAAACTTGTTATTTAATGTTTTAATTTTTTTTTCTGCTCTGCTCATCAAATACACAATGTGATAGAGTGTTGTTAATCTGAAAAAAATATTTAAATCATTTTTGCTGTGCATATATACAGTATTTCAGCCTAATCTAAAAATAATTCTTTTATTTAAGCATTTTTTTGTTGTTTTCATCCAACATACAGTCTAGCCTGTTCTAATCTAAAAAAAAAAAACCCTCTTATTTAAATCTGACTTTTCCTGAAATACTTGTTTAAACAAAAAAAGACATACACACAGTGTCAGATGTATTGCCACTGAATATAATTAAATTAAGCAGTGTGTGCATTAAAAAATTACTGAAAAAAAACTTGTGCAAGTACTAACAATAAGAATGTGGATGGTAACAGGCTCAGCAACACATCTTGGCAGCCCTGTCAGTAGCTGCAGTGTTATCCTACTTAATGAGAATAAAGCAGTGAACCACAAATATTAAGTGAGGATTCCTCCTCAACATGTAAATTATCATGCTGCCTTTCTGTACTGTCAACCATGTCTTATTCTTTATCTTCACTGACACAGATGCCAATCTGTAGTAGTCATGTGGCATCTTCTGAGAGATATTCCTCATAGCCCAAGAATTCCTCTTCTTCCCCCTCTTTTTGATGAGTTGGATGAGAACTGCCACTGTTTTTTTTTTATATAATTTTATTTTATGTACAAGCAGATAATTAGCCATGGGCATGTAGGCACAAGTGTAGGAACTAGGTCTCTCTGTACTCACATGAAATGGCATTACCAGCATATTTGGCAAAATGGAATTGACAGTGGCACCAAGTGAGCAAGACCATTCTATTTCTTACCCCCAAGATCATCTTTGTAGGCATGTGACATCATTCTACACCTAGATTATGGTCACTGTCATTATCATTAATTATTCATTATTATCATCTCCATCTGCTTCTCCTTCACGCCATCAGTCATCATCATCCATAAAAGAATGTGTGTCGAGTAAACAGAAATCTGCACCCGGTCATTCAGCTGGTCTGTAACTTTAACTCCCACCTGGCCAAATTACTGGTGGTGCAGTCACTGCCATGCCACTTAGTGTAATCCACTGTGTTTCACCAACTGATGGCAATCTCAATGGAGAATGCCTAGCTGCCGTTGTTTCTCAGGAATAGTTGCCCCTACTTGATATGACCATGTGGGCTTCTCCTTGTAAATATCCATGTTAGGAAAGGTGCACAACATCGTCAATATATGAAGCAGCACTTATGGGCACTTAGGCAGGGACAATACATAGTTGTCATGACCCACTGAGTCAATGTTTTGAGCGTTAGAGGCAGTGGCGCACCTCTAATGAGGCAAAGTGAGGTGGCCATATCAGGCGGCACTGTCCGTCGCTGTTTGGAGGGGCGGCATTTTTGCTATCTATTTAACGTAAACCAGCCCAGGACAAACTGCTTTAAAAAAAAACAAGGCTGAGCGAAACCTGTCCTGGGCTGGCTTACGTCCATATCTCAGCGTAGGCAGCGATACAATGATGTCATCACGCTTCATGCACTGAGATGCAGACGTCCTATGCGCGGACAAGGAGGCGGTGGCTCCATCAAGGGATCGCAGTTAGGTGAGGATAACTTTTTTTTTATATATAAATAGGCCATTACCTGCTGGAGTAACCCCAGCAAGTAACAGGCCCTATTTACTTACCTATCCCCGCTCCTGCTTGTGGCCGCCTCCGCTTCTTTTCAGACCCCAGAGTATAATAATCGGAGACCCAGGGGAGGTGATAAACATAAAAACCAATGTTATTCACCTCTCCTGCGATCCGGTGTTACTCCCAGCAGGCTTCGGCCTTCTTTGGTGACGTCGTGAGCCAGGCCGACGTCATTATGTCGCGATGCCGGCCTTGGTCCACGTGACGTCTGTGCGACATTGAAGTGGGCCGACAGCAGGGAGTATACCAGAGCCCAGGAGTGGTAAGTAACAGTGAAAAGACCCCAGAGTATAATAATAGTTCCTAGGTGGGCCACTATGGGGCATAATACTGTGTGCAGGGGCCACTATGGGGCATAACACTGTATGCAGCGACCACTATTGGGCATAATACCGTGTGCAGGGGCCACTATGGAGCATAATACCATGTGCAGGGGCCACTGCGGGGCATAATACCGTGTGCAGGGGCTGCTGCAGGGCATAATACCGTGTGCAGGGGCTGCTGCGGGGCATAATACTGTGTTCCGGGTTCCGCTGCGGGGCATAATACTGTGTGCAGAGGCCGCTGCAGGGCATAATACCATGTGCAGGGGCTGCTGCAGGGCATAATACCGTGTGCAGGGGGTTCTGCGGGGCATAATACCGTGTGCAGGGGCCGCTGCAGGGCATAATACCGTGTGCAGGGGCCGCAGCGGGCCATAATACCATGTAATACTCTGTGCAGGGGCCACTGTGGGCCATAATACTGTGTAATACTGTGTGCAGGGGCCACTGTGGGTTATAATGTTGTGTAATACTGTGTGCAGGGGCCGCTGTGGGCCATAATACCATGTGCAGGGACCGCTGTGGACCATAATACTGTGTGCAGGGGCTGCTGTGGAACATTATAGTGTGTGTAAATGGAGCGTTATACTGTGTGGGGACCAGGAAAGGGGGTGCTTTGCTGAGATGGGGGCCCAAGTCAAAAGTTTGCTGGGGGGCCCAGTCTTTGCTAGATACTTCCCTGATAAGGGGTCGTTAGGAAGGGACATTTTATATAAGGGAACTTTATAAACTTAAGAGGTGTTATTTATATTTGGGCACTATTAATACAAGGGGGGTTATTTATATAAGGAGCCATAGGGAGCATTATACGGTATATATAAGGGCGTGGTCATTTATATAAACGTTCATTGGGGGACATCAATTATATAAGGGGTCATTAAGGGACATTATAAATAGAAGGGGGCATCATTTTTATAAATTGATTTCAATGGGTTTTAAAAGTAATCCGCATGTATCAGTTTGTGCTATTTCCGTCTGGTTTCCGCTTTTTTTGGACTCCAAACGGACAGCAACCATTTTTTTTTTTTTTTTAACATTGAGGTCTATGGAAAACGGATTACAAACTGATAGAAATCAATTTGTGTCTGTTTTGCAATTCATTTTTCCCTCTGCGCATGCTCAGAATGAAGAAGGGGGAAGAAAAAAAACGGATTGGTCAAAAACGGACACAAACGGATTATAAACGGACATAAATGGTCAGTTTTTTTGAACGGACGCCCATTGACTAAGGGTGGGTTCACACTTGCGGCGGCACTCCGTCCACCGCGAATCCAACCTAAATGTCGGAAAACTGGATAGGGACTGGATAGGGAAAGGTTTGCGACGCTTTGCTTAAAACCCCATTCACTTGAATGGGTTTTTAAAGCAATGCGCGGGTGTGCGATTGCACACTTTGCACTGCAAACCGTTTTTTTTAGTTGGAAATAAAGTCGGACATGCAGGACCTTGTTTCCGACGAAAAAAAACGGCTTCGCGGCGCAGAGGGTGTAAGCGGGTGTGGTTCATACTGAGGCCCGGTTCACATCTGCGTTTGGGTCCCCAAGCGGACTCCCCGAACGGAAACCTACACACATAAATAAGCGGTTTACCTGGGAAACCCGCAGACCCCATAGACTATAATGGGGTCCGTGTGGTTTCCGCTCGGTTTCTGCACGAAGCAAGCGGAGAGAAAAGTCCCCAATCGAACTCCCCGAACGGAAACCCGAATGCAGATGTGAACCGGGCCTTAACCCAAAACAAATCTTGGAACCGAGCCATCCAAACCCAAAATGAAACTTGAGAGGTTCACCCATCTCTATTCAGGAGATACCTGTGGGACAAGCTATGAAGCAATGTGTTTCTATTAAAGATGAATTCACACAGTGCTGTGGAACACAGTTAAAAGTGATTCAAAATTGCATCAGAAAAAAACAGTATGGCATTGATGCATATTAATTTGACAGGTAAAACATATTTATCTTGTTTCATCTTTAAAATCAAAAATTGCACCAAGAAACACATCAAATCTGATGCAGTTTTAACTGCACTATGTGAATGAACCCTGACTGATGAGTGACTATTCTTTCTGTTCAACAACATGTTAGGAGTTGTTCACTGCAGAAAGAAAACAATTCTATATGACCTGATTTACCTGACTGATGCCAAAAGAGTGTGCTTTTGGCATTCACTAGGCAGACATATGCAATGATCAGGGAGCAGCTGTGTGGAGATGGTACAGTCTGTAGATGGTCCAAGATGTCAGCTATGTACATCCCAACATTCACAGGAGTAAAAGAGTGACAGCATCTGTGGGGAATATAAGTATTATAAGCTACACCTCCCACCCTCCTCACTTTGGCTCTACCCATTCTCCTTTAGTGGCCTTGACACAGTATCATGCCCGTTTATGGTCCCCACACAGTAAAATATCCTCTTGTAGACCCTACAGCATAATGCCTCCCCTCATTTTGGCCCCCACATTATAATGTCCCCCTCAATGTGACCCCACAGTATAATGGCCCCTTAATATGGCCCCCACAGTACATTGTCCACTTAATTGTGGCCCATAGTGTATTGCTCTGTTAATGTGGCCTCCACAGTATAATGCCCCATTAATAGGCCATCACTGTATAACACCACTTTGATTAGGCCTCTTTAATATGGCCACCACTGTATATTGTTCCCCTTCATAGGCCCCCACTGCATAATACCCCCTTAATATGCCCCCATTGTATAATGCCCTCCTTATTAAGCCCCATCCTGGTCCCCCTGACAAAAAAAAGGCATCAAATAAAAAATAAAATTAATATTTCACTCCATCCCCCCCCAGAGTCTTCTCCTGTCTCGCTGCCGATACCTTGCAGAGGCAGGCACCAACTAGTGAAACAAGGAGTGGAAAGATGCAGATGAGATGAAGTCAGGACATACCTCTCACTATCTGGTTGAGCAAGATATAGGGCCATTTTAACACATTGGTGGACCCAGTGCAAAGGTTTCATAAGTGGACCCCTCCATCACCACAGCTTAGATATACCTGACCTGCACAAATTATAATGTCCCCTCAGTGGCTCCCACATAGTATAATGCCCCTTAGTGGCACCACACATTAAACTGTCTCCCTAGACACTAACCTGTCCCCCCTCACTGACCCCTCAGTCATTAACCTGTTCCACCCGAGGGGCCCCTCAGATATTATATTATAATGTCCTCCTCCAGTTGTTCTCACAGTATAATGTCCAAGAGAGACCCGAGTGTACTAATAGCAGTTCTGTTTCAGATTAGGTTCACCCAACAAATAGTCTCAGTGCCGCCCCGTCAGGGACTCAGTAATCTGCAATTTTCGATTTAGTGGTCTCTGGCTTAAAGCTGAAATGCATAGTAAAATGTGCTACTCACCCTGCATGAGGCATTTCTTGACTCTGAGACATATATATTGGTACCTGTACTAGCTCTGGCATCATCACATACATCTGACCTAACATCCATCAGCCACACATCAGTCACATAGCTGCTGCAAAGCTGTCGCTTTACGTTAACATCACATTACAGTTACAATAAAAACATTGATTAAAATGACATTACAATAACATGTCTAATTATAAAGGCAAAATACTACCTGGCGTTACACAACACTACATACATTATATGTCAGAACATGTTTATTACAGTAACAGAAATCAGGTGGCATTACCACCGCAACAGGATCAACATTATCTCATAGCAAAAACAACCTTTCAACAAACTTTGCATAGATCAATAGCATAGTGTATGTGCATAAGAAAAAAGCACTGTTTATGCTCATTATTCAACTGTAGTTTGCAGTTCTCTTTGAGTTAGTTGGTGAAGATTAGTTTCCATACACTGCATACAGTAAGTAGACTTTCTATACCTGGCCTTCTTTTACGAGAACCAGCTGCACAACCGAGCAAGACATATATAGAGAAGTACTGACATGTACTGATGTGCTTTGGTGCTTTCACAACCAAGTGCTTTGATTGTGAAAGAAAGCTACAATTTAGCTCCAGCATGATACTAAGCCTGTCTTTAATCTCATATTGCTGCATTTACTGTTCACTCCTCCCGCCTCCATAAACATCTATAGAACTGCAGCCCATTTTGAGACAACTATAGAAAGGATTTTCATTGTGAAAGTCATTTTAGCAGAGGGAGATAGAGCAGGAAAATAGCCTGCTAAGAACAGAAGGAGGCATATTCTTCTGATAAGCTATATTACAAAGTTTCTTATAATCGCCTATAATATTCATTTAGGCAAAGTTTGTTGAAAAGTTGCTGACAGTTTAAGTGGGGTATAAACAATGACTTCTGACTGCAGATTTCAAGGACCTGCATGTCACAATCGTATGTATTTTCCTAGAGCAAGGAAGGATTAAACATGTTATCAGACCCTAACTAAACAAGTTGCTTTTTTGGCTGAAGGTCTACGGGTAACGCTGTAATGCACAAAAGCTCGGTCTGCACAATGAAATTTTCTTAGTGTTTCCTTTGGAACACATATTAACATGATAAGATATTGGTATTGCAGTGGCATCAACCACTATTTTTTGCAGCTCCATGCTACACATGACCAGGGTATTGCCAAGTCGCCCGCTCTTCTCTGTTTTCTTTACCTAAAATAAATACTCGACACCGATGTTGGATTAAATTGGCCACAGCAGCCAGTTTATTAAATAAAATAATTTAACCATTTAAATGCCACAACAAATATTCCCCAAAACACAGTAAATAACCCGACCCGACGACGGAGGACCTCGAGGCCCCAAAACCCAAAATGTTAACCCCATACTTCCTGAGCACCAGCTGTTACCCCTAGCCGTTCCACACCAGCTCAGGGGCACCTATTTAAATAAATCTGCTCGGTGCTCTATTTCCTAAGGCCATAAAGCCCTTAATACCCTTTAACCCTACCGGTGCAATCCAGCCACAGTCCAAATGGTCTGGGGAGTCCAGCCCCTACCGCGGGGCCCTCCCCACCACGACCATTTCCGATATCCCAGCCTCGAGGACCCCCACCGCCACAACGCCCACCGATGACCTCCTTATCGGCGGGCGTCCCGCCACACCCCTAGAGCCGTCTCAATGCCCTGCTGCAATCCCAGGCACCACATGTCAATACCCACGGCGTTCAAATGAACCCCGTCCCTTCTCCAAAATGCACCCTCCCCCCGATTCCAATTCACTATGGCGCACTGAGACCGCTCCATTCCGTGCCATAAACCTCCCAATTGCCCTATTCACCTTAATCCGGGCTTTGTTCACACGTTCCACCGACCGGGCCGCCCTCTACACTTTCCTTGGCACAATATCCGACCATACTGTTACCAATCCCGGAAACATCGCCCAGAGCCGCAATAAGTCGAATTTGATATCGTTAATCAGCTCCCGAAAAGGGCGGATCCCCAAATCGTTACCTCCAACATGCAGTACCAGTATGTCTGGAGGTCTATCCAGCCTCACGAAGCGATGAAACTCCGCGAGCACCCTGCCCCACACCATCCCCCTTAAGCCTAACCAGCGCAACCGCACCTCCCCCTCGCGCAAAACCCAACTGCCTACCGTCTGGTCGCACCGCCGCCCGCACTGCGCCCCAGAACACAAAGGAATGGCCCATCAACCAAACCAAGCACGGCTCAGCACCTGTAAAACATCAAAAGCAACATAACAATAACAGGCCCCAGGCACTAACACATCCGCTCGAACAAAAACCCCCTCTTCCTAACACACCTACCTGCGGACCTCCCCCGATACAAAATGTGTTTTTGTTCAGACCAGCCCCCCCAAACGGACATATGACCTAAAACGCACTGATTCCCATCGGCCGATGCGCTGAATTACGTCCTCCCCCAAACCCCTCCGGGCCGCCTCCGTAGCTGCCCCAATACGGAAGGAGTGACCACTAAAATACTCCTCCACCAAACCCAGATAACACAAACATCGCCGAAAAACTCCCAAGAATTTAAACCTGGACAAAAACGACCCATCCTCATGGACCAGGAGGGGGCCTGTCGCCCGACCCCTGTCCGAACAATAAGACCTCAAGCAACTTACAGGACACATCAAACACCCTGGCACCGCAAACAGCCGCACCGCACACCCCCGGCCTTCCTGGTCCGTCTTCGAACGCCTTAACCTAAACTCCACCCTGTCCTCGTACAGGCTCACATCCTCCCAAAACACACCCCCCGGACGAGTCCGGGATCCACTCACCAATTCCCCCAACCGCAAGGCTCCAAAAAAGGCGAGCGAAAACGCCGCCCTGAACAGCAAGACCTCCCACGGGCTTGTCCCCACCGTCCCCAAAGCGGAGCCCAAGCCCAGCAGTATGGAAAAGGACACCGGTCTGCGCGTGTCCTTCGCCGCCTTGAAACGGCGCCAACCTTTTACCGCCTGCCACACCAGAAATGACTTCGTAAAGTCCAGCATCCCCCTACTCTTAAACCCGAAGGTTAAACCCGCTAAACACGTATTCAACCTAGAAACTGTCCACCCCGACTCCTTACAATGCCCCACGAATAATAATAACGGCATCTAGAAATCCTCTGTCTCCACCCCCAAAGAACCCAACCACTGCTCCCACTGTTCCCAGGCTTTCGTATAGGCCGCCCATGTACCGTCCACCAAAGATGCCCGAATCAAACACTCCGCCGCCCGACCGGCACGGTCCACAACTCCGTCGGCCACCGCGTGCCGTTCTCGTCTGCCTCCGGCACCAACCTCCTGAAACGATCCCACTGCAAACGAGAGAGGGCGTCAGCCACATCATTCTGCACCCCTGGGACATGGACCGCTACAATCCAAACATTCAACCTCAAACATTCCAACACCAATCGCTGCAAAACCCGAACCACCGTCGGCGACGCAGCGGACAACCGATTTATCGCCTGCACCACCCCCAAGTTGTCGCAATGAAAGCGAATCTTCTTATTACGGAAAATTTCCCCCCACACTACCACCGACACCAGAATAGGAAATAATTCTAACAAAGCCAGGTTCCTGACCAGCCCCCCCGAAACCCACTCGTCCGGCCAAGAACCTACGCACCAACTACCCTTAAAATATGCCCCAAACCCTACGCTCCCGGCCGCGTCCGTAAAAAGATCCCATTCCCCTGCTACCACTCCCTCCTCCATCCACAGTGACCGCCCATTATATTGTTCTAAAAACGAATCCCAAACCCGCAAATCTTCTCTCAACTCCCACCCCAACCGGATAAAATGCGCGGGAACGGACACACCAGCCGTTGCCGCTGCCAACCGTCGAGAAAACACCCTCCCCATTGGTATAATCCGGCACGCGAAGTTCAATTTGCCTAAAAGAAACTGCAATTCCCTTAATCGCAGCTTTTTTAGCCGACATGCCCTCTGAACCTCCGTCCGCAACCCACATAACTTATCCTCTGGAAGACGACACTCCATACTGACCATGTCAATGGTAATACCCAAAAAACTGAGAACCGTCGCCGGACCCTCAGTTTTTTCACGCGCTAGTGGCACCCCAAAATCTGCCGCCACCCGTTCCACCGAATGCAGCAAGACCGAGCAAACGGAGGAATCCCCCGGACCAATGCAAAGAAAGTCATCCAAGTAGTGAATGACCGAGGCCCACCCAGAAACGTCCCGGATGACCCATTCCAAAAACGAACTAAACTTTTCGAAATAGGAACACGACAATGAACAGCCCATTGGCAAGCAACAGTCGACAAAAAACCTGCCCCCCCAAAAACAACCCAACAAGTGCTGACTATCTGGATGCACCGGCAGCAGCCTAAATGCCGCCTCGATGTCAGTCTTCGCCAACAACGCCCCCCCGGCCAAAACGCCGGACCCAGAAAATCGCCGCATCAAATGAAATATACTCCACCGAACACAACTCGGGGTCGATCCCGTCATTAACAGACGCCCCCTTTGGGAATGACAGATGGTGAATAAGCCGAAACTTATTCGGCTCCTTCTTTGGGACCACCCCTAAAGGAGATACCCGCAAGGGAGGCAAGGGAGGCTCCGGAAACGGTCCCGCCATGCGCCCCAGTTCCACCTCCTTCCTCAGCTTGTCTGAGACCACCTCCGGATGCTCCCGTGCCGACCTCAAATTCCTAACCACCCCTGAAACCGCCGCCTCAACAAACGGTATCCAAAAACCCGACTCGAACCCCTCCGACAACAAGGCCGCCGCCTCCCTATCTGGGTACCTATTTAGAAATGGCGCCATCCTTTCCAGCCGCACCGGAGTCGCCCCCCTTCCCAGCCCCATCTGAACCCTTCTGCTTGGAGCGGAAGCACCGGTTGGCTCCATGGGTGCCCCCACAAGAGGAGCACTCATGCTTAAACTTACACTTGGAGCCGAACTTACACCCCCCCTCATTAAATGAGAAACAGAGTCCCTTCTGTGCGGCGACCGAGCGCCCCGAAGACTCGGGGCCCCCGGTCCCCCCTGGAAAGGACGGCCCCGCCCTCGCTTGCGCCATAATCCTCAGCCATAACCCAATGTCTTTATGGTCCCAGCGAATGCTGGACCGAACCGCTTTCCGCTGACGAAATTGTTCGTCATACCGGAGCCATGCCTGCCCCCCATACGTCCTATGCGCCTCCCCTATTGCGTCCAAATAACAGAAAAGCGCCAAACAATTTTCCGGCGCCTTCTCCCCTATGACACTTGCCATTATGGCGAACACTTGCAGCCAATTAGCAAACGTCCGAGGAATAAGGCGGTACCGCCTCTTCTCCTCCTCCTCCGTCTTTTCTTCCTTCCTAGGCTTGTCCAAATTAAAGCGCTCCAAAGGCAAAAGCGAAAATATATCAACATATTCGCCTTTCCAAATGTGCTCCCTCACCTCCTGCTTCAAGTGAGCCCCTAAAGGCCCCTCAAAGCAGACATATACTTCCCCCTTCACCGCATCGTCTAACCGCGGCGCGTCCCCTTTGTCCTCACTCTGCGTTTGCACCGACACAGACACCCCCGACGCAGAGGAAGCCCCCCCTAGCGATACCGCCGGCGAACTTCCCCGCCCCCCACGCCATCGCTGGGGACGACGACGTCCCCCCGCCGCTCCCCGCTCCCCGCACCATTTCCGCCAACACCCCCATAAAGGCTAACATACCCCTGCTTAGCTCCTCGCGGTTCCCCTCTAAACCCCTCCCCCCTGAAACCGCTAACAAGGGCCCTGTTACAGTAGATGAACGCTCACCTGGGCGCCTGGGTGCTGTGAACCCAGCGGCCGCTGAATCCTGGTCCTGTCGTCCTGTAGCCGTCTCACTGGGGCCCTCCTCGCCGCTATCCACGTCGGGCCTCCTGGACAAGGCCTCCGCGACGCTCCGCCCCCCAGCGCCCGCGCTGTGGGCGCCATCTTGGGCTGATGTTGCGCTAGGCCCAGCCTGCTGCTCTGACGCTGAAGGTGCCAGCCCCGCTTCTCCCCCGCGCACAGTGGCTGCACCGGAGATCCTCCTGCGCACCACAGGCCGAGCCGGAGTCACCGCCACCGCCGGAAGGCCCACCGCTTCCAATCCCGACTCCAACGAGGTCAGTGATGCAGGAGGGGCGACTCCCCTCCCCCGCTGCGGGTCCCGCCGTCGCCGCGGATTCCTCCCGGCCCGGGACTGCCGCTCAGCAGCGCGCCGAGCGGTGCCCTGGACCGGAGGGTCCCGTGAGGGGCTCCTAATTCGGCGCCGGACCGAGGGGTCTCCTCGGGGCTGAGGCGCGCCGGAGGCCTGGTCCTCCGCGGCCGTCTTCCAGAAGGAGAGGGGCGGCTAGCCGACTCTCCAGACCCCTGTATCAATCCCTGCAGCTGGGATTGCAGCCATTGCGGCCCCCTACGATCCGCTTCAGCCCTGAGCTGGGCCAGCATATCTTCAACCTCAGACATCCTGGGCAAGCAAGAAAACCGCAGAGGTGTGTTGGCTTCACTCACTCCCTGCTTTCTCTAAAGTGGCGGGAATCTTCCCGCCTTCACTTTAAATACTCCCTCCCCCAACCCCCCCCTTTCCCAGTTCCCTCCCCTACGCTTCCTCTAAATGGCCAACTTAACCCTTTCCTGTACCCTCAGCTTATGCTCCTGGCTAAACTCCTGTCATGCAGGCCTCCCCTTCCATCCTTCGTCCTCGGTCCGGCCTCACTGTATTGGTCTCATTGAACAATAATTGGTCAGATATGTGTATGTGTAACACCACCCTATCAGCAGTGCAAATGGTGGTATATTAAAGTGGCCTGAAAGGGGGTTCAGGCACCATGCACCCACCATGCTGTTTCCTGACAATTCTGTCTCCTGCAGTTTAACTGACAATTGAATAAGTAAAGAATAAATACAGATGACACAAATACCTTGCATAAAAGATTTATTGATCACCATATAAGTCAGAGAAACACCTTATAACTAGTATCCTTGCATGTGAAGAGACATGGGGGAGAGCTAGGAGGTATATAGAGGGGGTGCAGTACAAAACAGGCTGTGTTATAATGCCATGAGTATGAAGAGTTCTGCCGGTTCAGGCTTAACGGACTCTTGAAGTAGCTGCAAGGAAAAGAAGGAGTTGTGTTATTCATTGCTTCTTTGGCTTGACCCTACATCAATCAGACATTGCACTAGTGTAGTAACAAAGGCTTCCAACTAAAGGGGTAGCATAATAACCACTCTAGGGCCCATAGAGCAAGAAGCCAAGCTCAGATTGGTTCCTTTTATTTTCCCAATGGGCCATCCTATTCTTGGATAGGAGGAATGCATGGAAGTTAAAAGACTTCTTTTTTTTTTATTTAGGACCTCAACTACTGAACCCTAAACATAGATGCTTGATCTTCAACATATACCTGTGCTACTGTATATACCCAAACATTTGCTTCCCCCATATAAAAAGGAGATACATGCCTGAAAATAAAGAGGTTTTCTCTTTCCTTAAATAGCACCAATTATATCCAGAGGTTATGTCTGGTATTGTAACTCAGCCCAAGTCACTTAAATAGAAAAAGACCAGTTTTTCTAACCTTAGACAACCCCTTTAACAGATTAAGTTATTAATATAAAACCAACATTTTTATTGTCGCTGTCTAAATACTCATGTATTGGCTATAAAGTGTTATGATACATACATGTAGTTGAAGTAGTTGTAGTAGATATTGAAGATCCACTAGATCCACCGGCTGCAGGAATCCTGAAAAACAGATGTATTGTTACATTTATTTGTAGGGAAACAGAGTAGAATCTCCTTTAACATAAAGTAGCATAAATATATGGCAGATTTCTATGGAAAATCACAATACTTGTGCTCTGACAGGAATGTAACTGGTAATGGAGAGTCTCACATTATAGAGGAGGTATAGGAGGTATCTCTTCTTATATAGGTGATTGGTTGCAGATCAGATAGTAGGGTGGCACAAATACAAATGGGGTGGTCTCCCTCCATATCAGATAAGGCAAGATTAACCTTTATCCCCTCCACATTCCATATGATGTCTTTATATTAACATAGATGTACATTACATTTTCTGAGTTTTATTGTAAATGTAGCTATGGCATGTGGTGCTTTAGCATGTGGCGGTCCTTTCCCAGAGGAGCATCAGCAGAACTACTGTAGATTTGTACTATTCACCAGTTAATAGCATATTAGTGGCATCGCTCTGAATCTACAAAGGACTAAATGAACTCAATCTGGTAGCTAGTATATTCTAATATTAGTATATTTCTAATATAAAAAAACAATTGCTGCTTGTCCTCTAGGACTCACTTTGAGTCTTGTCCATCCAACAAGGTCCTGTATGTGGCAATTTCTTGTTCCAGACGGGTCTTGACATCCAAAAGCATCTTGTATTCACTGCTCTGGAGTTCCAGCTGGTTTCTGATGTCTTGAAGTTCACACTGGATTGAGGCTATAACTTCCTGGAGTTGTGACAACTGTGCACAGTAGCGTCCTTCTGTTTCCGCCAAGGAGGACTCTAGAGCTGCTTTCTGTACATGACAAAGATGGTTTATTATAGGAATTCTAGTCCAATAGAATGTGGTTTTGTATGGCAATGTCCTCTGATGATCACATTGTAAACCTTACATGTAGTAATTTATAGTTGCAGTTGCTTCTGTATCTAATTGAACAGTAACCTTCCACATCCACTATAGCCTAACCCTAAAAATCCTCCTGCCCTAATGAGCACACATGCATATACTGTAAAATGTACAGCACTGTCCTCATAGGTTATACAACTACTACTACTACTGCTACTTTGTATATGGAAATGTTAATTGGGCACTACATGGCACTATTATGTAGGCACTATGTAGTGGTATACATCTTAGGCATTTTGTGTCATCAACACTTGGTTATTGTTATAGCCTACGAGCAACTCTTAGCTGTGCATCCCTTACAGTTATGTTCCAGAATTTAGGATTTGCAGGTATGGGTTATGGTAACAGGTGTAGATTATAATCATATACAATATATTCAGCATAGCCAGCTCTTTTCAAGGCTCTGAGCACTTACCATACTGAGCTGAGACTGTAACTCTATCTCCAGACTCTGTAATGTGTTCCTTAGATTTGTGATTTCTGATTTAGAAGTTTGGACCTCTTGACTTCCAGTGACAACCTGTGCTTGCAGTTCCCTGGTCTGAAATATTTAAGAAGTATATTATTAATCTGACAGTCATCTACAGTATCACATAAGTAGAAGAGATTACTACAATACTTGAAAACTTTGAAGTCACCATAACCATAAACCATATACACACAAATAGATTGCAATAGAAACCAGAAGTAACCAATATCTTAATTATATCATTAGGTCCACTTCTACCATATGTTAGAACATGGTCACCATACATTACAGATTGGAAGAACTCACCTGGGTCTGGAACCTTTCTTCTGCTTCTCGCTGATATTTGGCAGCCAACTTCTCATAATCATCTCTCATGTCAGCCAGAGTCTTGCTCAAGTCAACACCAGGAGCTGCATTCATCTCCACATTGACAGTTCCACTGACGTGTCCTTGCAATCCCTTCATCTCCTATAAAGTAATTCCATAAATTCCATAATTTGGTCTATTGGATGTCATAATCTACATTTAACAGTATCTTGGTATCTCACCTCCTCGTGGTTCTTCTTCAGATAAGCCAGTTCTTCTGTTAAGCTTTCAATCTGGCTCTCACAGTCAGCCTTGGAGAGGGTCAGCTCATCTAGGACCCTACGGAGGCCATTGATATCAGCTTCCACACTCTGGCGGAGGGCTAGTTCATTTTCATACCTGCAGATATAGATGTTGGGAAGAGACATAAGTAAATTGTCTATAGTAATTTGTGTACATTGGTTTACTGTATTTTATGGATTTACATTTGATCTCACCAGCTTTGTCTTAATAACTACTACTAGTTTTTTACCATATTAGAAGGGAGCTAGTGAGAACCCATTAAAATGCCTGACAATGCAGAACCAAAAACGCACTCTACAGATGATATTGTCAGCTTTAGAAGGTAGCCCATGTGTCAAGCTGCTGAGACCCATGATAGTCAGTGTGACTTTGTTAAGCTCCACAGAAGAACCAAGCCCATAGCTATATACTCTGACCTTGAAGATGTTTAATATGGCCAATAATCCATGATCAATACTCACTTAAGTCTGAAGTCTTCTGTGGTAAGTCTTGTGTTGTCAATGCCCAAAATCACTTGGTGATTATCAATTTGAGCAGCAAGGATCTGTAGATTGTAAAATAAAAAAAAATAAAAACGTTATTGTGTTGTAACATATGGTACAATAATAAATACAAAAATATTAGTCTCCTCAAGCCTTTTTTTTCCTGGGTTATGTCAGTAATTTTTGAAAGCAAAATCAACTAATTCATATTCCATAATTACATGCAATGTATATAAAATTAATAAGTATAATCCCATGTCTGTAGTGATCTCTTTCTTTGAAGCAGTCAGTTCTCAGGATGCTAATGTATCTAGGTTGCCTCTAATTGTTTTACTGCCTTGAATAACGGGTTGTCACATGATTCTGTGCTATGATATACAGAGAACCTGAAACCATGTCTCATATGTCCTAACAAATTTTCTTTATTTGTATATTACAGCTGTATATTGCAGCTTGGAACCTAGGCATTATTTCCCACTATGCTGGATGAGTACTATGGAAGATGAAAAATCACAGTCATACTGTAGCCAGACTTTTGAGATTGGGTTCACTGCCATAGCCTTCTATCTAAATAACTTGGTCCCTGGTCACGGTAGATTGGCTAATTGCTGCCACCCTGAAGAAGAAACGGACATCAGTTATTAGATTAGAGAAGAAGGTAATGAAATTAGAATTGAAGGTAATGGAATTAGAAGAAACCTAGGGAAGAAACTAAAGTTAGCCCTACCTTAGCTACACCCCTATAACCCTACATGTCAACCCGTGTAGACCAAACCATGGGCATGTTTTAAGAACTTTACCCAAACAGACCAGGGGGCTAGCCACACCCCTCTTCCATATTGGTCATTTGAACCTAAAGAGGCTCCTCCTCTACTTGGACATGTAACTAAAGCAAGTAAATAATAGTCAAACTGATCTAAGGGTCACTAAGGCTCTTTTGGAGAAGGGAGTCCAATTTTGAGTTTAACAATAGGGGTATCCCTTTCCTAGGTATGTATCATGGATACTTGAAAAAACACTATCACAACGAATTGTAATAAGGAGTGCTTGATATTGCACCCTGCAAGGCACAGATTCCCAATTGACTCATTAGTACTCTTGGAAAGGTACAAAATCTTGTCTGCCAATTTAAGTTGTGTTCCATCTTGTTGAAGACTGACTCCAGTAAATATCTGCAGAGGTGTGAGCTTTTTATAGCCTATTATTAAAGGCAGATGAACTTGAACTTCATCCCTTCGAGGGTATGTCAATTGATGATCTTTACATTTGACCAGTAAACTCATGCATCCATGAGACTCTTGAATGATGTGGGAAGCAAGGGTCCCAGCTAATGCAAGTATGTACAGAAGCTCAAACTATGGGAAGGGTCTTATTATTTTTCCCCTTAATTTCCACTAAAGATATAATGATATTGATTGACCTTTAGGTTTCATCATAAATATGCTAATTCTTATGTCATTGCAACATGTACACCTAACTATTGATACCAGTAATGAAAGTGTTAATAGCTCAGAGCATTGAAAACACCAAGAATGAAATCATAATCAAAACAACTTTGTTTAACCTCTTCTTTACTGTGTTTGAGATCACCTAGGACTTATCTTGCTACTGCCCATATTGAGGAGGCTAAATGTGGCCCTAAGATGCCCAAGTGTATCATGTATATAGTATAACATATGTTTACCAGTATATATTTAGTACATTTAAAATTGTACATATAGCAGCTAAAAACATAAAAATTATAGAAATTAAAGGTATTTCAAGGATAACTGGAAGTCATACCTTAGCACGAAGATCTTCGATGATCTTAAAGTATTGGCTGTAATCTGCTTCCTTGCTAACGGGACTTTGCTTATCATACCATTCCCGAATCTTATTTTCCAATTCTGCATTAGATTCCTCCAATGCACGCACCTTGTCCAGATAGTTGGCCAAGCGGTCATTGAGATTTTGCATGGTCATCTTCTCATTGCCACCAGAAAGAAGACTTTCTCCTCCTTGGCTAAATCCACCACCAAATCCAGCTCCAGCACCAAAGCCAGATCCACCACCAAAGCCAGATCCACCACCGAAGCCAGCTCCACTACCAAAGCCAGCTCCACCACCAAAACCAGCTCCACTACCAAAGCCAGCTCCTGCTGCACCACCAAAACCAGCTGCATTACCATAACCGCCATCAAAACCAGCACCTAAGTTGCCACCACTAAAGTCTCCAACCTGGGAGAAACCTGCATTTCCACCATAATTTGCACCATAGTTTCCCCCAACTCCACTTGAAGCATATTTAGAAAAAGACACAGAATTCCTTGAGCCAACTCCCCTTCCACCAGCTACAGACCCAGTAGATGCTCTGAAGGAAGATGATGAAGACTGATAAGCCATGTCTACAAGCAGAAGATGACCCTAAGGCAATGAACTAGTGACTAGTAACACAGCCTGTTCCAGTACTGTAGGATCATGTCCTGCACCCCACTAGCTCCTTATAAATACTTTTCAATGGGTGTCACCTCTCAGAACCTAATTAATATTAACTACGTGTCTGCCAGGAATGAAGTACATGCCAATAATGGATTGATTGCATTCATGTTTTTTTCTGCATTATTTTCCTTCTTGGATACAGTTGACACAACTTTCACAGATGATGTTTTTTTTTTCTTCTTTTGTTTATCTTCACAAACCTATAATTTAGGCAGGGAGGATTCCAATAGGTACAGTATGTATCAGACAATGACATCTCACTGAACTTTTCAGAGGAATCAGTCCACCCACATCAATAGCTCAGCAGAGAGCAGAATAAGCTCAAGCAATCAAATAGTAATACAGCTCAGAAGAACATCTGCAGAGTAGATTTAAAGGGTAGGTGCACCTTTACACTAAAATATATGGACAGGACTGGAAATACCCCCTATACATGAAAAAGGGGGATCTGAGTTCAGTATCTGCATCATGACATATAGCAATGAGTAGTTGCTTCTCTGTGCAGGTAACCCAGTATGTATGTGCATTACACAGATAGACCATTGATTCCACAGTTATCATGTAATGCTTCATTTCCCTTTCAGAGGTGCTGGAGGGAAATTGAACACTTGCTACTGAGTTCCCCTTCAGATTACAGCTGATCACTGGGTTATCATTGATGGACCCTTCTAACAAATCTAACAAATACAAAGTGTCCAAAACAGACAGCCCCTGGAAGTTCTGTTTAATAACTTGACAAAACTAAGGGCAGCCACTGTGGGAACCAAAATATGTACTTTCTATGAGAACAAAGCTCAAGTATTTGCCTAGATCCAATGACATCACTGTGGAATAAAATGAAGGAAACAATAAGGAGTCGATGGATTTATCAGGGATCAGTCACATTAACAATATTCTTTTGTACATCAGTGATGTAACTTCCTACTGTCTACTACATCACATGTGAAAAGCTACCCTGATTCCCATCTGTCTCCCTTTTTCTGGATAGTATGGAATGCAGTGGTCTATGGCTAGTACCCCATGTCATAAGAACAAGAGGTCCATATACTGTTCTTGCACAGGGGACTGCTATCATAGTTGTGATTTCTGTGAGTATGACAAGGCTAAAATATAGTTGCAATCTTAGCTTTTTCCTTATTTGTAGAAGAGTATGTGCTCTCACTAGACATAAGCTATTGATATCAGATTGGTCTTACACTGGAAGGTGCACATTATAATATCTTCTACTGGTTGGTCCTTTGAAATATAGTTATATACAGTGCTTAATGGGGTTTTCCACGATAACCAATTTCTTTAAATGAGTCCTCAGTGGCCTAAGGACACGGGATGTCACAGGTGACGTTTGTGAGTGACGTCCCTGTACCTTTATATAGGCCACTGATTGGCATCAGTGGTCATCTGCGGTGAGAACTTCCACCAAAATAAGACACCGGAACAGCAGGACCGGACCGCGATGTGAGAGACCAGAGCACCGTGGACAGGTGAGTATGTGTTTTTTTGGGTTTTTTTTTCACCTTCCCCCGGCCTCATATAAAAAAAAAAAAACAGTTTCCTGGACAACCCCTTTAATTATCAGCACCATGCAGTGCATAGTAAATACTGCCATACAATCCTGAAATGCTAACATACAGTAACAAAATAACAACTCCATAACCTATAACAGTGCTATATATATTGTCAAAATAATCCTACTATGGGGCTAGCAAGCCATCAGTGGGATTCTTTTCAGCAGAATTTTCAGCTCTATAAGGATGGACAACTATAAAAGCTTTATTCAGTGATTCTGAGATATACTGTGATTGCATCAATTTAATAAATAAGATAAACCTGGAAAGGAAGTTTTGAACCATACTCTCCATTTGGGTATGCTGAGAGCTGTAGTTGCTACATCTGCTGAGCCACAGGTTGAATACTGCTTATAAACTATACATAAAAGTCTAGTCATAGTGTGATGGACTTACCAGACTTTTTTGGGCTGACCATGGCATAACTACAGCATGGCAGGGTATCTGATCCTGAATCAAATCTTTGGCTTCTTCAGCTATACTCGGATTATAAGAATGAAGAAGACTTAGAGTCTCATATTTGCCTCCTGGCTGTTACTAAGTGTCATAATCAGATAATTTCCCTCTTTCATCTCCTCTCACATCACATTCTTCATAAATAAGAGGATGCACATGGATAATGTGTAGTGAAAGCTCTGGTTTACCTATTGAATGAGGAAAGGAAAAATTAACTATTCTGACCCCAGAACAGCTTGAACTTGGAAAGACAATGCATCAAAGCAAATACAATTGTGAGAGAGTCTTGTACTCTATTCACATGTAACTTTTTAAGATTTCCTGTCCCAATGCCCTAATAAAGCATATATTATTACACAAACCCAACACAGACCATATTATTCACAGTACATATACTACACATATATGCAAACTTGTGCTATGCATGTGGTATGGGTTGCTTCCCTTGCCCTATCCTATTTTCAGAGCAGGTGTGGCCAAAAAGCAAAGACCCATAGGTCCAGAACGGATGCCATTTGCGAGAGTGCCAGGAGTCGGATCTTTGCCAATCTGATATTGATGGCCTAAGCTAAGGATAGATCATCAATAGTACAGTGGTGAATGACCCCTTTAATATTCAATGAACTCCTTTAATTTTTGTTGCATTGTTCTCTCATGAGCCTAAAGTATATACTTCTCATCGTCTTCATTGCATGGGTACACATTAAATCATACTGGCTAAGCCCATTCTAAGGCGCAGGCCTTTCCTTGTTTCTATCCTGCACTGAGTTCACTGTGGTCAAACTACTGTCAATAAGGCCATTGTGTTGCAATGTGATTCAGCCTGTATGATATAATGGCTGCAGAACTAGCTCTGTTGTGACAAATCCCACAGGCATCCAACAAAAAAGTACACAATACTAAAATGCAACTCAGGTCTTGTAAATCTTAACCGCCTATGCACAAAAAATTGGTATGCAGTGATGGGCTGATCTTGTGGGCATTAGTTGAGTTCCTGTAGACCCAAAAACTAGCTGGAAATTAGTCACTGCACTTCGAGCAGAAAATCTAAAATATTGAGCAGACAATATTGGATATCAATCTGTTCAGATAGTGAAACCATCATTGCACTGTCATAGTCAAGTCCAGCATTAGGACACGAGGAAACCTGTGTCCAGCACTGTCTAGGACACTAGGGAGGGCAATCACAACTCTACTCCCTTAAACTTCACCTTCTAGAGACCAAACACCATCATAAAGCCCATAACATCCACAACTACAGTACAGCTATAACAGAGCAGATGGCCTCTGCTTTCTATACTAAGTTTCACGGTATACCGACCAGAAGTGATCCATAGCTGAAATAGAATGCAGTATCTTGAAAGTGACTGCAATTCTCTTGTAAGATTTGGTTTGGAATACTAACTATTCAATTCTTCAATCACATTACATAAAAATTTTTAAAAATACATTGGGCAATGTTATCTATAACCATGGTCACCCATTAAAACACTTTGGTGTATTACCTACTGTTCTTGATCACCCCTCAAACATCATTGCCACAGATTATTACTAATATTTGGGGGAACTTTTGCTATAATGTTTTAATATCAGGTGGCCCCATATAAATGACTATACATTCAACTCATATGCATAGTGATATAGCTTTAAATGCAGAGATCAGATTAAGTTATTTGGAAATTGTTATATTGATAGACTACCAAGTACAAGGGTGTATGTACTATAAAGTCAATCTCTGTGGTAGCTATGGGATCGTGCTTAGGTTAGTTTCATCTTCCTTTCATACATGCACAAAAATGACCTCCATAGACTCAAAAGGTTGGGGGTTACTTTGACACTGCATTTCTCCGAAGAAGAGCCTGTTGTATTGTGGACTATACTACAATGGAGAAGGTTTAATAGAGAGTACCAGGAGAAGACCCTACTTTGTTACATTGTGGGATGCTTTCTCTTAACGTTTGAACTAAATTGACTGTCCTTTGTCACTAAACTGTCCTTTAATATGACCTCATGTGTAGTTACTGCACCTAATCTTGTCCACCAGAAGTGGAATACCATTCCCATCAGACTTCTATGTCTGTTACTATGATCTCCCTCTCGCATGTATCAAAATGCATATAGTTTTAATTTCATCTTGGTACATTAACAAAATAAACAGTATCACTATGACTCTGAGAATGGTGAGAGCTCTCAAGATGGAAATTTGGCTATACAATAGGACTGAGTTTACCCTGAAGCTCTTTTTCACCCCATTCTTGTTCCCATGTTAAGGAAGAGTTGACAGGCATTAGCAACACTGAAGACAATAAGGGAGAGGCTCTCCACAGGTGTGTGTTTGGCAGCGGGAGGAGTATTAATCATATTGCATCAACCTCAAGGAATTTCTACACCCAAACCTTTGATTTTCTTTGATAGAATGTCAATTTATTCTATTCCCTCCAAACCTCTGAGACCTCTGTGAGGATATGTGCTCTATATTACAGGTTAAAAACTCATATTCATATAAGAGCCCTGATACATACCCATGTTCATGTATGTTCTCTTAGCCTGGGGCCAGTATCTTACTTGTAAGATCGTAAGGTTCTGCTTCAGCCCATTACACTACTGTAACTAGACAAGACATTGCATCCATGTTGTTTGCTATAGTGAAAGTTATGTTATTGATCGCCCGATCACAGACATAGACATTGGACCAACACATTAGTAGGGTGCTACCACTTATGATGACCTCTAAGCCCATTACAAACATTTTATTTATAGTAGCACAAGCAGAACAGCCTTTTCTACCTTAGCAAAGCATCTATATATATTTTTGCCATTATCTGCCAGTTTTGTGTATAATCCTACAGTCAAATTATGTGCCCACTATGGCTGCTCACATTACTACACAAAAAGGAGTACACTGGTAGACATGGTAGCTACTAGCTAGCAATGCAATCTCATCATCTTGTTGTTTCTATTTATTTCCATGGAAGGAGTCATCAAGAAAAAATACACCTATATCAGTTGGATAAGACGTACACATGGGCATTACTTCCAAGGTAGTGGCATAGTAGCCCTTATTGGACCCAAGAACAAAGAGTGCCAATTTCCAATTATGTATAAGGTGCAGCTAGGCATGAGAGATAACTATGCAATGGAAGACAGTGTGAAAATGGAAGGCCCTCTGCAGCATTGCTTTCTGGATTATCCCTGTGCTATGACATCATTGCTTTATATTGCCTGAAGGAGACATAATTGTGTTTTTTTCCTAATGCTGTGAAATCACAGTATGCCAAAGACTGTTTTGTCTGCCTGCGCTATGATATTATAATGTGCATTACGTCTATTTCTACTTGTGTAATTCTTTTTCTATGATGTTATCTAGATCATCCCCATACTGTAAAACTACTATATGATTATTCATGTATGGTGACATCACTGTGTGCATTATTCCTGTAATGTGGCATCCCTGGGTGTGTTATTAGTGTACTGTGACATCACTGTGTGTATTATCGCTATACTGTGACATTACTATTTGCATTATGTATGTACTGTGACATCACTGTGTATATTATCCTTGCACTGTGACATCATTATCTGCATTATCCCTATACTGTGACATCATTGTGCCCACTATTCCTGAACAGTTGTGACATCACTATTTGCATTATGTATGTACTGTGACATCACTGTTTATTATCCCTGTATTTTGACATCACTCTGTGGATTATCCTAATCTTTAACCCTTTGGCACTATTGCGTGGCTACAGGGACTTACATATTTGCAGTTCAGCAACGAGCCAGCTGCAATGGTCAGGATCAAGACGCTAGTCCCGGGTCCCCCTCATATACAGTTCCCTGGTAGTCAGACCTCCGCGCGGGTCTTTCCCCTGCTGACTGGGATAGGTTTTTCCTATTCGTACATAAGCTTCCATTGTCTTGCAGTGCGCAAGAAAAGAATTTCAAGATTCTGTCTCGGTGGTACAGGTGTCCAGACACCCCCGGAGCCATCAGCAAAGGGGGACATGACTTTGGAATGGGGGAACCAATAACTCCTGCAGTTTCATCTTTGTGCAATAGTTGTGTAGATTTATATAGGCAGGTTCAGCTTTAAGAGTATATGTGTGCATATTGAGCTTTAGGGGTTTATAGGGGCTAGTGTGTTACTGTAGGGAGGGAGAAGTTTAGGAATAGATGTAACTTCCTGTCTCATTTATCTCTTCCTCTTTTTCACCACAAGGACTGGAGGAAACATTAAACATGTCTGCTGAATCAGGGAGTATAATATTGGGGTTTATCACCTCACACAGCACTGGTGTCACCACATTCACATTACACATCACTACTAGTTTAGTATCCCCATCCTACATCATACTGTATATGCTGCAGTATTACCACAGGATTTATCCTGTCAGAGTCCCCTCATGTATTTACCTCACACACTGCAGACATGGCTGATATATCAGAGATTACTACTGTATAATGCAGATTGTTCATGAGTCCTGGGGACTGAGGGGCTCTCTATGGTGGAGCTGGGAGGTTACAGGTAAAGGAGACACTGTGGTGAGAGAGGGACAGCCTGGTCTGAAAGCTGCATCCCTGTATATGGAGTCTAGTGATCTGTATACACCCTCCATCTTAGTTCCATGTACTGGACATGCTGTTTATATTGACCCTGCTATATACAGGTCCCTCACTGTATATGTAGTCCAGCAGTCCCTATAGTTCCTCTAGTCTTAGTGCTGGTCCTATATATGGCATCTAATGATCTATATGTGACCTCCATATCAGGGCTGTATACTGAGTCCTGTGTGGATATATGACAGCCGTCAGTCATTTTATATATGCTGTCCTGCTGATGCTGCTGTATATAAAATGTCCACCCTTACCTCATGTAGCTATTTCATCTTCCATTTGGAAATTCATCTAGTACCTAAAATGGTGGATGTTATAAGACTGTGTAGATTATGTGGGGACTTATCTAGATGTTTTTTTTTCCACATCTTTGTCTTCTGGCAGAATATATTATATCTAGATCATATTTATAGCTCTGAAAGGTGGTCATGGAGGGCTCAGCACATGGTGGGATGTGGGTGGCTCAGGTGCACCTTGCTCTGTAGGATACACAGATTTGTATAGTTTTATAGCCATGTATATACGGTGATATACTGACCTCCATGTTATAGGCTGACCTATCAACACATGTAGATAATGGATATCAGACAAATACTGCACCAGATTATTGCATTTCTTACTCTTCATGTGTAGCCAGTGATTCAGAAGCATTTACAGTCTGTATCCGGATAAGTATATGGATTACTATTATTATATGTTACTGTGATATCATATAATGCAGCAGCTCCCATCCCTGACTATGACATATACTATGTGATGGGTTATTTCTCAGTGGTGTCCTATAATAGTATAATTTTGTACCCACTGACAGCTGCTAAGTCTGTCCTTATTACCTACATAGCTCTGGATTATTCTGGAGCTGGCATAATTTAGTATTATTGCTTATACAGTATTTAGGGTGAGCCATCTAAGTTATTATTTCTTTTAGAGCACCTTTAATTCCATGGTGCTGTGTATACGTATATATATATAGGGATTTACTTACATACATAGTGCCAACATAGGAACAATATGTACATAACTAACTAGCTAAGTGATCTAGTACACGTGGATGAGAGGACCCTGCCTACATGGGCCTCCAATCTTTAGGCCAATGTTTTACTGTGTTATTGTCAGTGGCCTTGCCTTTTAATGTAACCCTATAGGGCATGGTTCCTTAGGATTGGAATGCGTACACAATGTCCTCGTGCCTCCAAGCCAGTGTTTAATTGCTGGTGGTTTAGGATAGACTAACAACCTGTTTTGCCATTTCTTGACTGAACGTGGTTAATAGAATGTAATGTATTTATTTACTGATGTGTTTTCTTAATACTTTAGCTTAAATTTAATTCTCAAGTATAGCTATTGCTGTGCATTATAATTTGCACTATTCAAAATAAATATATATTTTTGTTTTATGGGTATATATTTTGTTTTATGGGTCCTTGAAGTTATGTATAATTTGGACAGTAATGGGCAACCATCTCAGGTGTAGCCCAGTGCGGGGGTAACCATCAGAGGTATGGCCCCCTGGTGTGATGGGGTGACCATCAGAGGTATGGCCCCCTGGTATGGAGGGGTGACCATCGAGGGTTTGGCCCCCTGGTGCGGAGGGGTAACCATCGGAGGTATGGCCCCCTGGTGCGGAGGGGTAACCATTGGAGGTATGGCCCCCTGGTGCGGAGGGATAACCATCAGAGGTATGGCCCCCTGGTGCGGAGGGGTAACCATCGGAGGTATGGCCCCCTGGTGTGGAGGGGTAACCATGGGAGGTATGGCCCCCTGGTGCGGAGGGGTAACCATCGGAGGTATGGCCCCGTGGTGCGGAGGGGTAACCATTGGAGGTATGGACCCCCTGGTTTCTGCAAACCAATTATTCATTTTAAAAAGACCCTGTTAGGGTAAGTCCCTGTGGTCATGGCTAGTTTTCACATGCCTGTGCAATAAATTGAGCCCTCCGAGCTGGTGGTTGCTGCGGCTGGAGGGAGAGAGAAAAACAAATGGGCATGTTTTTGATAAAAATCTATAGCTTCAAGGACCATTTCTGTTGACTTGTACTTTTTCTTAGTGAAGATATATGACCTTTAATTGACCAACTCATATTTCTCTTAAGGATGCCGACAGTGTGATACAGCCATAGATGCAGTAGAGTGTCTATCGCAGCCAGCTAGCGAATGGAACCCAGCACTGCTTATCATGTAACCCCATGCTCTGCATGCAGGAGCTATATAGTCCTGTAGCTCCCAAGCGGAACGAGCAGTATCAGGATGGTGCTGGCCCATTTCCAGCAAAGAAGAGAATTTTCATCTTCAAATTTCGATCTGGGTCCCCTTGGGTCAGTGCTTGCGGCTAAGGGTAAAGGTCATCAAGTGCTCTGAAACTGATTGAGAGATGACAGGAGAAGATATCTCACTGCCTTCAAAGACTCCTGTAAATCAAGCAGATCATGGGCTTATTCTCATCATTATAAGCATCATTTAATGGCTTGTTTACTGTTGATGTGGTTCGGACCCATCAAACAACAATGGTGAGGTTTTGCACTACAATAAGTGCTCGGTGGTTGCTGTAGTATCTGGAGGAGCTGACGCACAGCAAGTATTTTTCTCTTCCCTTCTTTATACTCTCTATGTCTTTCCTGGCAGTGTAAGTGAGTATAGGGTTACCAATGAATTTAAATGGACAGTTCTAGTTTTTAGTGGCAGAGGTATTTCTTGAAGAAGTCTTATCTCATACATAGTATATACATCTATATCACTGGTTTACAGTTACCACCATAAGTGGGACCCCACATCACATAAGTGGGAAATATAAACTTATATGCATAAATGATTGGCAATTACTTGTTTGTGGTATGGCAGAATTCCCCATGTATACTGATTTATGATAATTTCAGTATTATAGTCTATTTCTCTTTACTAGTTTCTAACTACAGCCTTATCACTTTAGTTGCATTTTCAGCAACATTCATAGCTTAGTTGATCTGGCTTAACAATTTTCTTTATCCATCACTGGTTGTGTTATATCGTAGAGAAGATAAAGTGGGACTTGTAGTAAAAAAAAAAAATAAAAATTTCTAGAGGGCTATTGCATTCCTAATCAGTTTAGTGGCGGTCGAGTCCATTTAAGGTGTCAAATGGCCTCTCTGTGGCGGTTGAGGAGTCAGGTGGAAGTTGCAGGCAAGTTATTGTGGACTTATTTTAACTAATAGAGGAGGTTAAACCTCATGGTGGTGAACAGGCTGAGCTTTGGAAATGGCCAGCCTGAAGGATGTCGTAATAGTAACGTCATCCAGGTGCGGGCACAGTGGTTAAGCACAGGGCTGTTGGTGCCCTTAAAGTGTACTGGCTCTGCTAGAATTGCAAGCCGGAGCGTGCCGCCCCCTTTATTGCTGGCTGGCCGGGTGCTGTATGTCAGACAGCTGGGGATCTCACAGTATTCGTGAATCCCAATGGTCTAGCACTTCACCTGACTCCTTCTGTGATTATTTTAGTAATGTGATTTAAATAAAGCTGTGGCCATTTTTAAACCAAAATAAAGTGTTTTGTGTGTTTATTCCAAAATCAGTGTTTACTGTAGTTTGAGTGGTTTTAGGAAGGAGTGAGGGTCCATCCCATATCCAAAAGTCAAGACACCCCCGGAGCCATCAGCAAAGGGGGACATGACTTTGGAATGGGGGAACCAATAACTCCTGCAGTTTCATCTTTGTGCAATAGTTGTGTAGATTTATATAGGCAGGTTCAGCTTTAAGAGTATATGTGTGCATATTGAGCTTTAGGAGTTTATAGGGGCTAGTGTGTTACTGTAGGGAGGGAGGAGTTTAGGAATAGATGTAACTTCCTGTCTCATTCATCTCTTCCGCTTTCTCACCACAAGGACTGGAGGAAACATTTCCCTCCCACCCGCCCCTTTTTTAATCACTATTTTACAATTGCTTTTTTCACATTTACCTGTATACTGTATCTATTATGGTATAATTTCTTTGTTTGATACTGTAATTGTGTATCTGGTCTCGTCACGACAGCCGGAGGTAGGAAGGTCTGGCAGGGCACACTTCAAGGTGGAACTTTCATGGAAAAGGGGACCGTTGGTGGTATGGTACCCCTGGGCGTTATGGTGTTTGTCGGAAGGTTAGTTATAAAAGGACATGGCAAAAAGTTATGCAGCACCCGGGACATATTTGTCGGCTCCAGAGTCGGCGCGATGCGGCTGGGAGAATTGTTAGTCAGGTGCTGCTTCTGACTTACTTTAACTAATAGAGGAGGTTAAACCTCATGGTGGTGAACAGGCTGAGCTTTGGAAATGGCCAGCCTGAAGGATGTCGTAATAGTAACGTCATCCAGGGGCAGGCACAGTGGTTAAGCACAGGGCTGTTGGTGCCCTTAAAGTGTACTGGCTCTGCTAGAATTGCAAGCCGGAGCGTGCCGCCCCTTTATTGCTGGCTGGCCGGGAGGTGTATGTCAGACAGCTGGGGATCTCTCAGTATTCGTGAATCCCAATGGTCTAGCACTTCACCTGACTCCTTCTGTGATTATTTTAGTTATGTGATTTAAATAAAGCTGTGGCCATTTTTACACCAAAATAAAGTGTTTTGTGTGTTTATTCCAAAATCAGTGTTTACTGTAGTTTGAGTGGTTTTAGGAAGGAGTGAGGGTCCATCCCATATCCAAAAGTCATGACTTCCTCCATAGAATCTATCCTGCTGTGACTGACCGGTGTTGGCGCTGTGGCACTGAGAAAGGTACCTTATATGACATCTGGTGGGAGTGTAACGTTCTTAGGCCCTTCTGGGTAGCTGTGTTCGACCTGTATGCTAAGGTGTGTGGTCGCACTGTCACAGCAACTCCCAACTGACCCTTCTTTCAGTTATCCCTGGCAGGATTTCGGCGGTAAAGAAAGATCTCCTGCGACACTTTCTCTCGCCTCTAGAATAGTCATTCCCAGGCACTAGCGGAGCACTGCTGCACCCTCCCTGGTTGAATTCCTACAGGAGCTTCTAATAAGGAGAATGGAGGCCCTGGTGGCGGAGGATTCCTCCGATCCCTCTAAATTTGATGCTCTCTGGCGGCCTTGGGTGGTGTTTCAGGAGTCGACTGAGTTCTCCTCTTTCTTCTCCTGATCCGGACCTACTCTACTTTACTATTCTCCTTCCCCTTTCCTCTTAAGAGGTTACTGGTCATTCTACCTTCCCCCTAATGCCTCCCCTCCTCATTTCCCCACCTGTGTCTACCTGTGTGTTGTTCCAGCTGTGTGTTTCCCCTTTTTGTCTGTCTGTCCCTTGTTTCTCCGCAGACGATGTTATTCATCTTCCATATACCTGGGCTTTCGCCCCTTTGTTAGTACATTGTGTCCTCAAACTGTGGGCGGGGTTCTCCCCTAGCCTCTTATGTTTAGGCGATGCCTGCATGCCTTTGCGCCTCTTGCTTGTTTATAATATTGTTTTTATTGTTTTTCTTTTTCTTTATTTTCTCCCCTTTTGTATTGTATTTAAAAAATTTTAATAAACATTGATTAAACATAAATTTGAGGTGGATTCCACCTCAAAATCGGCTCCAAATTCCGCCTGAAACCAGCCTCCATTCATTTCAATGGGAGTCAGATGCTGATTTTTTTCCTCTAGCAGATTTTTTCAGCTATTGGAAAAATAAGCATCATACTTGATAATTGATAACTGCCATTGAAGTGAATGAGAGGCAGAAAATACCTGCTTGGCAAGTGTGGATTTGGAAGCAGATTTTGATGTGGAATTTAAACAAACAGAAAATTCAGGTAGGAAAAATTTCTGAAGCTGAATATTCAGCTAGGAAAATTTTCTCTGTGTGAACTGCCCCTTAGATGTTATGTTTAATGCTGACATTTTCAGCTGACATTAAGTCATTGACAGTGGAAGGTGACTCACTCTCTCACTTCATTGCACTTTCCCCTTATTGAAGTGGTGCAAAAGACACCCCCAGAGCCATTAGCAAAGGGGGACATGACTTTGGGATGGGGGAACCAATAACTCCTGCAGTTTCATCTTTGTGCAGTAGTTGTGTAAATTTATATAAGTACAACAACTACCTCCACATATCCTAAAATGAACTGCACATAAAGCTCATTGGAAGTGCAACCAGACAGAAAAGACCAAAAACCAAGAGCAAAATACGTATATGTATAAAGTTACAAATCTTTATTAGGTATAACAAAATATATCTAATTATCAAAATTGAGCAATACACATCAGTGCAAATATATAGATAGGAAAAAGGCATAAAATATAACCTGTCTCCACACTACAGGTAGAAAACAAACGGTGATGAGGGGATTATCTACAACATTTACATGGAATAACATTAAACTTTAATCCAGTGAGTCATACCAGTTATAACAGACAAACTGAAAATATATAACACAAAGCAGATGATAAGTATTAAAGTAAGCTGGCAGATAATACAGATATAAATATGTCTGCAGAGGTAACAGCTCTATTGGTAATAAAGATCAACTACAAAGTGATATCAGCTTACCCACAGACATGTTAAACGTGGGAGAACTCCCTCTCACAGCAACCGGGCCTCCGCTGTAATGTGGAGACCCAGAGCTAACGCCCGCGGGCATTACTACATGTTAGCCCCCTATAGGTAATAAAGCTGCCCCCAGGGCCGGTCCCCACTGCCCTTGTACCCTTCTTGTTGAAGGACGGGGGGGGGGGGCTAATATAGTTCTAAAACACCCCCTTTCCCTAGAATACATATAAAAGTAGAAAATTACTGTGAAACACATACACATTAGGTATCCCTGTGTCCGAAAATGCCAGGTCTACAAACCTATAAAAGTATTTTTCCCATAGGGTGAATGGCATAGCGGAGAAAAAATGATTTGAAGAAAAAGTGATCAAAGCAATAGACATTCCCCAAAATGGTATAACGAAAAAGTACACCTGGCCCCGCAAAAAAAGATGCCCTATGCATCCCCGTACAGCTGCAGGGTCACCTGTCAATGTAGCCTTGCAGCTGTTGCAAAACTACAACTCCCATATATTAAATATTCTATCACATTTTTTTTTGCTTCAAATTTTTTTTCCCTATTTTCATCCTCTAAAACCTAGGTGCGCCTTATGGTCCGGTGCATCTTATAGTCCAAAAAAGTAATTTACTAAAATTTAATTGGGCGGTTCTTATCATTCATTGTGAATTAGGAAATGACCAGCTATGGCTGGAGTCACACCTGCGCCTGGTTTACGTTCGGGAATTCCGTCCCCCATTCCGCTTGAAAAATGCGGAGAGAAAAATCCTGCAAGCAGGACTTTTCTCTCCGCATTTTTCGGGCGGAAAACCAGCGGATTGGAAACCCAAGTGCAGGTGTGAACCTAGTGTATATATTTGCCACACCTTCTCCATGGACCCCTTAGCCACTGCCTGGTCTGCCTCTATGGTATATATTCAGTTGATACATCTTTATCTCCCATATGCTATAACAGTATTAGACCCTTCCTTTACTCTACTGAGAGGCCATTTCAGATTTTTGTTAAAAATGTTTTCTCAGTTTATTTTTTTAAATCTGTCAACAATCTAAGGCTACATGCACATGAACGTTTGCATGTGCTTGGTTCATGGTAAAACAGCATGTACGGCAACTGGATGATATCCGTGTGCCGCCTGTGCCTTCACAGACTGATTTCCTTCCAGGCCTGTGATAATACACGAACATATGAATGGGGCCATAAAAAATAATGTATCAGTGTACAGTGTTATGTGCATGGAGTCTAAAGAATAAAGATTTAAACTATAGAAAACACCCAAAGACTGTTCCTTTTGGCCTTCGCAATACCCATTGGTAAAGGACCTTACTGATAGAAGCTACAGAAACTGGCCTGATGACGGACATAACCTTTATTAAACCAACCAACTCAAAGTTTCTTGTATGATCTTGCATGGCTGATCTTAGCACAAGGTGTACGTAGCAGACATGAGATGGCATTGGTTTTTGGAAAGAGAAATTGATTGAATCCTATGGGATACAGTCATCACTGTGAGTCATGTTTTTAATGCCATAGGATATATGAGATCTTGGGCAGATGTGTGTGTGGTTTACTGTGATTCTGCACCATGGATAGTCTATGACTCAACAACATGTCTAAACAGTCTTAGTTTAGATTTATGTTAAATTAAAGAATCAACTATTTCCAGCTGTCAGCTATTTTACGATGAATATTTCAGTCATCACTACTTGCAACATAGTACATAGGATTGTCATTTATTGATGTGCTCAGAGCTATAATATATGCTGCAACGTATCTCAAGTTGGCAAAGACAATAATCTCGGACAGATGTTTCCATACATAATAATTATTATTTATTTTTAGAGCACCATTAATTCCATGGTGCTGTATATATGAAATGCGTTTACATATATAATACAAAAATGAGTACAATATAATAACTTAGTGACCAACTAGTACAGTGGGATAGAAGACCCTGCCCAGAAGGTCTTACAACCTATAAGGGAGAGGGAGACAATAGGTGAGAGATAATATCTATCTATAAATATACAGTGCCTTGCGAAAGTATTCGGCCCCCTTGAACTTTTCAACCTTTTGCCACATTTCAGGCTTCAAACATAAGGATATAAAATTTTAATTTTTTGGTGAAGAATCAACAACAAGTGGGACACAATCGTGAAGTGGAACGAAATTTATTGGATATTTTAAACTTTTGTAAAAAATAAAAAACTGAAAAGTGGGGCGTGGGAGCAATAATTAGAAAATGGAAGACATACAAGACCACTGATAATCTCCCTCGATCAGGGGCTCCACGCAAGATCTCACCCCGTGGGGTCAAAATGATCACAAGAACAGTGAGCAAAAATCCCAGAACCACACGGGGGGACCTAGTGAATGACCTGCAGAAAGCTGGGACTAACTTAACAAAGGCTACCATCAGTAACACACTACGCCACCAGGGACTCAGATCCTGCAGTGCCAGACATGTCCCCCTGCTTAAGCCAGTACATATCCGGGCCCATCTGAAGTTTGCTAGAGAGCATTTGGATATTCCAGAAGAGTATTGGGAGAATGTCATATGGTCAGAAGAAACCAAAGTAGAACTGTTTGGTAGAAACACAACTCGTTGTGTTTGGAGGAGAGTGAATGCTGAGTTGTATCCAAAGAACACCATACCTACTGTGAAGCATGGGGGTGGCAACATCATGCTTTGGGGCTGTTTCTCTGCAAAGGGACCAGGACGACTGATCCGTGTACATGAAAGAATGAATGGGGCCATGTATTGTGAGATTTTGAGTGCAAACCTCCTTCCATCAGCAAGGGCATTGAAGATGAAACGTGGCTGGATCTTTCAGCATGACAATGATCCCAAGGACACCGCCAGGGCAACGAAGGAGTGGCTTCGTAAGAAGCATTTCAAGGTCCTGGAGTGGCCTAGCCAGTCTCCAGATCTCAACCACATAGAAAACCTTTGGAGGAAGTTGAAAGTCCATGTTGCCCAGCAACAGCCCCAAAACATCACTACTCTAGAGGAGATCTGCATGGAGGAATAGGCCAACATACCAGCAACAGTGTGTGCCAACCTTGTGAAGACTTACAGAAAACGTTTGACCTCTGTCATTGCCAAAAAAGGATATATAACAAAGTATTGAGATGAACTTTTGTTATTGACCAAATACTTATTTTCCACCATAATTTGCAAATAAATTCTTTAAAAATCAGACAATGTGATTTTCTGGATTTGTTTTCTCATTTTGTCTCTCATAGTTGAGATCTACCTATGATGTCAATTACAGGCCTCTCTCATCTTTTTAAGTGGGAGAACTTGCACAATTGGTGGTTGACTAAATACTTTTTTTCCCCACTGTATGCCATATGAAGGTACAGTATGAACCCATAGAGGTCTATGGATGCCATATTATAGATCCATACCACATGGATCTTAAACTCATGTTTGTATCCCAGTATCTATTTTACATAAAAGTGCTGTGTGAAGATGAACTAAGCTGTCAGAGGCATTACATCGATTTTGTGTGCTATCAGCATATTCAATAATATAATCCAGTTTCTTCATAGAATTACTCACCCTGAGCTGTGGGTAGGGAGTGTCCAATACTAATAGCCAAAAATGACACCTAATTCATGACATGACAAAGGTGTAACCAAGCCATTGTTTATTCACATCTCCAGTTTGAGGTAAGAGCAGTTATGTGAAGAGACAGTGCAAGGATCGTGATACTATGCAAGCTCATAACTTTAATATATACAGTATAACCCTAGACCAGGGGCATAGCTATGGGGTGCAGAGGTAGCAATAACTACTGGGCCATAAAGGCTGAGAAGGCCAAAACGCCTCATTACAACAAGTGGGGGCACTGTACAGGTATAGTGTAGTGCAGGTGTTGAACACATGGTGGTACAAGTCAACAATTACTTTATCTCTACTGAAAGAGGCATAAAAAGCATAATAGACAATTTAACGCACAACTAAACTTTTGGCAAATTTTGATTTTCTGGCAGTGTTTGTGTCAATAGTAAAATTTGTAATATACTTTATTAAAAAGGTTGTCCACTTTCAGACAAATATTGAAAGACACATGTTATTGTTTGTATAATGAAATGTTTTACAATGTTCCAATATACTTTCTGTATCAATTCCTCACGGTTTTCTAGATCTCTGCTTGCTTTCATTCATTCTGCATTCAGTGGATAAAAATCAGTCCATGGTCATGTGATGAATACACAGGTGCACAGCTCCAGTATAGGCCTATTGTTAGGGTATGATAGGGACAGGATTGGTCCTTAACAGTCGCTAAATGTATACCCTAAGTTTTCCATGGGAATTGCCCTTCCTTTACTGGTATGTTATATGGACACCCTCATGCCTGACTCACGACAAGTTGAGACATTGGCCAAGACCATCGACACAGGAAAAGTCTACTTCCTTTGCTCTTGGAATCCTGGTATATAGAGAGCTGTTTTTGAATCTGCAATGTGCATGTAATTTTCCTGATAATTGATTTTTTTTTTTGCTATGAAATTGTCACAGGAGCAATTTCCAAAAGTGCAGAAATTGGTAGGTACCAAAGAACAGTATAACAAGATACCAACATAGCGCTGGGAGATAGAATCTAAGGTTACCCAAACGTATTTACCAGAGCCCGCCACAAAGCCAGTTGGTCTTGAGCTGGATTTGGCTCCAGAAGTTTAGTGTAAGAAATAGATGCACTACAAACTGAAATCAAACCAGGACCCACAGGAAAACTACGCCGCTTAAACCAGAAGAGCAGAAAATCTGAGTAATAATCATGTCCAAGCCGTGGTCAATCCGAGAGTTAACAGTCATGGCCAAAATCAGTAAACAAGCCAAGGTCAGGAATACGGCAAACCACAGATATGTTCAGAGCACAGGAGCCTAACTAGTAACAATTAACTAACAGCAGGCACATGGGGAGTTCTGAACAGAATCTGCCTCAAAAATTACCTCCCATTCATTTCAATGGGAGTCAGTAGCAGATTTTTTCACCTAGAGGAACAAAAAAGCGACATGACCTATGTTCAAGTGGATTCCGCCTAGAAAAACCCATTGAAATCAATGGGAGGCAGAAAAAATGCAATGCTTTTTTTTGATGCAGTTTTTGCAAAAAACAAAACCGCTAGTTTTTTTTAAAATTGAAGTTGCCAGGTCCTTACAGTGTGCTGGAACAAAAAATGCATAAAAAAACGCATCACGTAAAAAAAGTGTAAAAAAAGTTTCCTAATTTCTGAAGCATACCCTAAATATCCTTTCTCAGCTGCTGATTGGTTCAGCATCTCAGAGCTCTGATTAGCTGCAGAAAGCTTCACATGTCGGCATGACAACCTTAAGACAACAGAAGTGAGCAGTCCTGCAGTAATGAGAATACACACTGACATTCCTAACATTTTTATTGATGATGATACAAGTGTTTTACAGTTTAAAGAAAATGCTAATTGCCATACATCATTCGACTCTTGCTGTGTCACTGAACAATTTGGTGTTTTTCTTAAAACCATCCACCTGTTCAAAATATATGGTCCCTGGAAGTTTATATATAAAGTATCTCTGATTCTCCAAGTGGGCAGTAACCTTTTATTTTTTTTTCAGAGAATTTCAAAAGGTTCCCGCCCACTTGGAGAATCAAAGCTAATTTACACATGAACAAAAAAATATTAAATAGAACAACTAAAACGTAACTTTTAATTTTTAAAGTACGTATAAAATGTGTGTTAAAGCACTATGATGAAACACACGCAATGGTTATCTGCTCAAGTGATATAAAATATAGTACCCACTCAGAGAGTATGCATATTGTTCACCCCAAAGTAGTGCTCACATTTAAATCAGCAGCATCTATAGCATATGCACCTTTAGGGGTTAAACTAATATACAGTGCTGGCCAAAAGTATTGGCACCCCTGCAATTCTGTCAGATATTACTCAATTTCTTCCAGAAAATGATTGCAATCACAAATGCTTTGGTAATAATATCTTCATTTAATTTGTCTTCAATGGAAAACCACAAAAAGAATTGTCAAAAAGCCAAATTGGATATAATTCCACACCAAACATAAAAAAGGGGGTGGACAAAAGTATTGGCACCCTTTGAAAAATCATGTGATGCTTCTCTAATTTGTGTAATTAACAGCACCTGTTACTTACCTGTGGCACATAACAGGTGGTGGCAATAACTAAATCACACTTGCAGCCAGTTGAAATGGATTAAAGTTGACTCAACCTCTGTCCTGTGTCCTTGTGTGTACCACATTGAGCATGGAGAAAAGAAAGAAGACCAAAGAACTGTCTGAGGACTTGAGAAGCAAAATTGTGAGGAAGCATGAGCAATCTCAAGGCTACAAGTCCATCTCCAAAGACCTGAATGTTCCTGTGTCTACCGTACGCAGTGTCATCAAGAAGTTTAAAGCCCATGGCACTGTGGCTAACCGCCCTAGATGTGGACGGAAAAGAAAAATTGACGAGAGATTTCAACGAAAGATTGTGCGGATGGTGGCTAAAGAACCTCGACTAACATCCAAACAAGTTCTAGCTGCCCTGCAGTCCAAGGGTACAACAGTGTCAACCCGTACTATCCGTCGGCGTCTGAATGAAAAGGGACTCTATGGTAGGATACCCAGGAAGACCCCACTTCTGACCCAGAGACATAAAAAAGTCAGGCTGGAGTTTGCCAAAACTTACCTGAGAAAGCCAAAAACTTTTTGGAAGAATTTTCTCTGGTCAGATGAGACAAAAGTAGAGCTTTTTGGGAAAAGGCATCAACATAGAGTTTACAGGAAAAAAAAAAGAGGCCTTCAAAGAAAAGAACATGGTCCCTACAGTCAAACATGGCGGAGGTTCCCTGATGTTTTGGCGTTGCTTTGCTACCTCTGGCACTGGACTGCTTGACCGTGTGCATGGCATTATGAAGTCTGAAGACTACCAACAAATTTTGCAGCATAATGTAGGGCCCAGTGTGAGAAAGCTGGGTTTCCCTCAGAGGTCATGGGTCTTCCAGCAGGACAATGACCCAAAACACACTTCAAAAAGCACTAGAAAATGGTTTGAGAGAAAGCACTGGAGACTTCTAAAGTGGCCAGCAATGAGTCCAGACCTGAATCCCATAGAACACCTGTGGAGAGATCTCAAAATGGCAGTTTGGAGAAGCCACCCTTCAAATCTCAGGGACCTGGAGAAATTTGCCAAAGAAGAATGGTCTAAAATTCCAGCAGAGCATTGCAAGAAACTCACTGATGGTTACCGGAAGCGGTTGTTCGCAGTTATTTTGTCTAAAGGTTGTGCTACCAAGTATTAGGCTGAGGGTGCCAATACTTTTGTCCGGCCCATTTTTGGACTTTTGTGTAAAATGATCAATGATTTGACTTTTTTTTTCATTCTCTTTTGTGTTTTTTCATTGCAAGCAAAATAAATGAAGGTATTATTACCAAAGCATTTGTGATTGCAACCATTTTCTGGAAGAAATTGAGTATTATCTGACAGAATTGCAGGGGTGCCAATACTTTTGACCAGCACTGTACACCTCTGTAGCATGTCCTGATTATGAGGCTATATCATGCAATGAAAAGGCGTGGGTGACGTTTACATATATTAACTAAGTCACCTCTCTGTTCAGATCATGGTTGATACTTGTAAATAGTTAATAACCATGAAAATGAGAGTTTACCCACAATAGTCTCTATAAAAAGGACAAATATATATATAAAAGCATCATTTGTGTATATTAGTTTAACCCCTAAGGGTGCATATGCTATAGATGCTGCTGATTTAAATGTGAGCACTATTTTGGGGTGAACAATATGCATAGTCTCTGAGTGGGTACTATATTTTATATCACTTGAGCGGATAACCATTGCGTGTGTTTCATCATAGTGCTTTAACACACATTTTATACGTACTTTAAAAATAAAAAGTTACGTTTTAGTTGTTCTATTTAATATTTTTTTGTTTGTTTATATTTGAGCAACAACCTTTCTATTCACATTTATTATTTGTTCTATTAATTTACACATAAGCTTCAAGGGGCCATGTGGAATGGATGGACGGATTTAGAAAAAACACCAAACTGTTAATGAAATGATGTCTGGCATTTAGCATTTTGTACTTGGTGACAGGTCCTCTTTAACTGGATAATAAACATTAAGTTTTAAAGTTTTCACCATTTGGATTGTGGTCTTTAGTTTGTGGTGAACTTTGCAGCCCTAGTGTGTTTTGGATATGTGTCCTTGCACACCTTGGTCAAAATGTATACTAAGAACCTTGTGTTTATTTTGTAGATTTTGCTTCTATCATGTGCGTTCCATGTAGTAGATTTATTATACCTGGTACACCAGTTTTCTATTGTACAAGGCATAAAAAGCCACAATTTTTGTGCACAAATTGGGGTTCTGTGCTAAATAATTTGTCTTTTTATTTTTTGCACTACCTTCACCACTTTGACATAAATGGGGCGTGATGGGGGCATGCAGGGGGCACATTTGTAGGTGTTACTAGTCTATAAGACCCTGCACACTACAAGTTGGCCTAAAAAGGAAGTGTCCTTAAAGAGGACCTAACCAGAACCACTAACTCAAACTCTTTGTATGCTTCAACAGGTGCTGCTCTACCGATTTTTGCACAGATAGATTTTTTTTTTCTCTAGCCTTCACCATTCCTCAGCAATCATTGCTGGTACTTTCAGCACATTTATGTTCCCTACTGTCAGGTGGTCGGTACCTTTCTGTCTGCTCCAGCTACCAGGACCGCTCACCTGACAGTAGAGAGTATGACTGTCCAGAAATAACAGAAATGATTGCTCGGGAATGGTGAAGGCTAGAAAAGCTAGAGAAGCAGCCCCTATCGAAGGGTGTGATTAGGTGAAGGTGGAGGTGGTGAAAGGTCCTCTTTAAGGAGACATAGTACCCCTTCTGACCCACAACTGTAATGGTAAAGTGAAGACAGCAATCCTGCTAACAATAATATCATACAGATTATCAATCTTAGTCCTATAATTGCTGGTGGATTTTAAATGCTGCTGGATTAACCTGGAGGGCGGAGGGAGCAAATGATAACCCAGTCATACTTGCTTTGGATTGCTGAATGAAAGATCCCATTGTGCTGGGATATGTTCAACCTGTTCCATCACAATGTTAAAAGCCTTAGGGGTGCATTATTATTAGATAAAACATATTTACTACATCATGGCAAACACGAACATGACATCTATTCCCTTCATGGTATGCACTCTTGTCCTCAGAGACATTGAGAGATTGTGGGCTCTTAAGGACAACATTGACTTTATGTGGTTCCTTCTAAATGTGTTCATTTATGGTCTAAATGTATCTGGCTATTTCCTATATGTCAACATGCATTAATCAAATGGCTGTGTCTTGGAGGAGAGTCATTTGGCTACACCTTTTAGCTGGTATGATCATGTATAGGCGACATATCTCGTGACAATGCAAGTTTAGCATAGTTGCCTGCATTACCCTAACTTTAAATGGTCTGCACTGCTCAGTTCTAAAAACAACGCCAACACGGTCCATCTGTTGTGTCTGGTATTGCAGCTCTTCTCCATTGAAATGAATAGGTTGTGCTCCGTTACCACCCACAACCAATGAACAGGTGTAGTGCTGTTTTTAGGAAGAATGCATCCCATCTATTCTTGGACAACCACTGTAAAATGTCAATGCCATGTCATAGTAAAGAGTCAAGCAAAAAAACAAAAGAGAACCGCAAAAAAACTTCTACAATATATTAAAGTTTATTAAATATATTAAAATTAATTTATACATGTGCAAAATCCAACTAATTATAACCAAGAGAACCAAGTACAAACACTGGCCAGTATAGATCCATAATCCATATAAATAAGTGTATCAAACTACAATAATTCACTAATAGTTGAATAAATGAATAATCAAATTAATGACAAATACAATTACATGGCCGCAAAAAACAGGGAATGCATCAGAATTAAGGAATTAAGGAAAGGACGCTCAAAGGACGTCCAATACATCCAGAAGGCATCCTCAGAAAATCACTGCATTTCCAGAAAAATTACACATCAACTTTGTTCCATTATATGAGCGTTGAGCTGTTTAGTGGCCAGGTCAGGTACTGCAGAACAGATCCAATTCATTTGCCAAGTTGTGCAAATAAGCAGCATGTTAGTAAGCCAAGCAATAACATTTGCCTCAATCCTATATACTCACGATCCCCATAATGTTTAGTCAAGCACTCAAGAAGATAGCTGCCTTAGTGATCCCAAGCAGCATTACAGGTACCGAGTAGAGTCCTTCCTAGAGCAGATCATCTATTCAAGGTACTTTCATAACCCACAAGAAGCCAAAATATAGCAAACATGGACAGTGAGTCTAATGTCACTGCGTCACCCATGGATGTTTACTGTATCTCATTAATCTCTAGCAACCCATGTAGAGTTGATATTACTTTGGAGGGCAACTTGCCTTATATACATTACCTCAGCTGTGTTTATATGCCATATTTATATGTTACGTTTAATCCTCATATAATGGAACAGAGTTAATGTGCCAGAAACTCAGTGATCCTGCAGAGTTTATTGTTTGAGATGCCTTCTGGATTTATTGGACATTCTTTCCTTAATTCTAATATATTCCCCCTTTTTTTGTGGTCATGAGATTGCATTTATTATGTATTTGATCACTTATTTATACAACTATTAATAAATTATTATAGCTTCATACATTTATTTATATGAATTATTGATCTGGCCAGTGTTTGTATTTGGCGCTTGTGGTTATGGTTGGATGGATGTTGCACATATATAAATTAATTTTAATATATACATTTATTTTTTAGGTTTGGTCTAGCGCAGGGGTAGGCAACCGCTTTTGTTCGGTGTGCTGATTTTAATTAAAAAATCAAAGATGAGGTACTCGGAGTGCCGGTCAATAATTGTAAGTCTGACGACCCCTAAACTAAAGTCATATACCACAAACCATAACACAGAAGTGCTGCCACAAGATGCTTTAGGACGCATGCCTTTACTGCTATTTCCTAGGACGCAGCTGTACTTTCCGATTAGAAGCAATGAAAGTCCATGTGCATCCCCCAATTAGTGGTAAATGTTTGTGCCCAGGAGCACCGTATGGCAGCATCCTTATGGTGGAAACACACTATGTATCTGGATGCAGCTATATAATTAGGCCACTGGAACTTTTACTTCAATGTAAAACTGTGTTCACATGGTGCATTTTTGCACAAAAAAAAAAAAGCCTGAGTTTTCTGTGCAAAAACACATCCTCAATACAGAAAACACACCATTATATAGAATAATGTCCCATAGCGGCCCCTTCACACAGTATTATGTCCCATAGCGACCCCTGCACACGGTATTATGTCCCATAGCAGCCCCTGCACATGGTATTATGTCCCATAGCGCCCCCTGCACACGGTATTCTATCCCATAGCGACCCCTGCACACGGTATTATGTTCCATAGTGGCCCCTGCACACTTTATTATGTCCTATAGTAGCCCCTCCAAACAGTATAATATTCTAACTTTTATAACATTCCAATTTTCGCCACTCACTAGCTATTATTATACTGTGGGGTCTCTTCTGACCCCAGAGTATAAGTGGAGGGCCAAGAGAGGTGACAAACATAAAAAACAATGTTACTCACTTTCCCTGTGCTCCACAGTGGCTCTGTTCTCTTCGGGCATTTCTGCCGTTTGGGTCTCAGGGATCAAGTCACCTCATTATGCGTAACGACGCCGGACGTGACACCTGAGGCCTTATCAGCAGTCTCTTATTTCAGGTTGAAGCGCCTACAGAGCACACCCCAGAGTATAATAATAGTAGTTTCGTTTTGGCCATGTTTGGTCCGATTGAAACTGCTGGGTGAGGACTCGGGCTGCTCGTGCCAGGTAAATAAGCCTCGCCTGCCACTCTTGGCACGCGTGCCGTGGGTTGCCGACCCCTGGTCTAGCGTTTATGACCAGATTTTCTTTTTTTTTTTTTTTTCGTTTAATAAATTTAGTTAGGTTCTGGACCAATTGGTTTATTGATTACAATTAGTTGTCTGGTATTGATTGTTGATTGAATGATTCGCTCACAGTGATTGTTACTTCTTGGCTATTTTGTATCCACTTTGTTTTTTCACAGTGGAGAGTTAGGCCCTGGTGCATCGTAGATGACCAAGAGAAGGCCTCATGTAAAGGACTACATTATGGCTACATCACCTAGAACCCTATTGCGCCACTGAAAAAATTTCAATATAAAACCCTATCGTGATCTAAGTTTGGCTTAATAGAATCACATGTGGTCTGGTTTTGTAGTCAGAAAATGAACCCTGAAATTTGTTCATCCCTCTGAAATCGGCCTAAAAATCAATGCCAGATGGTACAGTAAATGCACCAGTCCAGATTAAACTTCCTTTCCTGGTATGCCAAGCCATTGGAAATTTCCTGGAACTACAGTCATTTGTAAACCACTCCTTTAACTGCATTTTGTCTTACATAAAGGTGTATGACAGTGGGCATGATTTGGGTATGGTCTTCATGACTCATCCGTTCCCACATTGACAGTTTTATATTACACATGATCAAAGGGATGGTTGATATTGCTGGCAAACTGCCTAAGCCATGATGATGAGGTATATCCATTGGCACAATAAATGCTTTAATCGGAATATTGGATGAAATTCATATAGCAAAGCTTTATTAAGACTTCAAAAAGACTACTGCATGCAGAAAGAAGAACACGAAGAACACATAGAAACAAACTGTTCTGCCAAAGACAATGTGGTATTGAATTAGGATAAAGCTGTGGATAAAATGTATGTATATATGTATATATTTAACATATGTAGGCTTGTTTTGATCATTTCTTTGGTTGCTCAAAAAATCTTCAAGGCTTTTTCAACTCTATACAATTCTTATGTGTTTGAAGGGTCTTCTACCTCTAATAATTAAATTTTTTTCTAAAAGGGTTCATAGAATTGTTTTTTGTAAACTATCTATCGAATCACTTTAAGATGAGCAATGAATCATGTCATATGGAGAAAACACAATGTTTAGGTTCTTAAGCATTTTGATGGCTTCATAACAGACTTGAAGAATAGAACAGTCATAAGACTAAAGCTCGGAAGTATTGCTAGCGTGGTCGCTGACAACCATTCATTTTCTGAATCCAGATTGGTGGTACTGGTCACGTGTGCTGCTCGCTCGTCCATCACCATGATAGGAGCCACCTAAATTGCATAAAAGACACAAGATTTCCCTGAGTTTAGCTTCTTCACACATAATGTGACTAATTTTACATCATTATTCAATGCATACTCCATAACAGAGCAAGACATACAATAGCTTGTTGTAGTTGATTCAACCACATTATTATAACAAGCAAAGATAGTAGGCTTATACAGATGAAAATAGGTGGTGGGATCATCCAGAATCTCCAAGGAGGCAAGTGAAGTTATACAGAAGAAATTTCAATTTATCATGCTTCCGTGTGATACTGTATTAAAGAGGTATTTGCATGGACAGACTCCCAACAGCTCCATATTATGGAGCATCTGGGTGCCACTATATGGAGCCTCCATAAACTACTGTATGAAATCTGAGACATAGGCAGGTACAGCATGGCTCCACAGCCATATTAAGGTTCTGTACAGCTTGAAATGTGTATGTAGCCGTAATCTGGCTTTAAAATGTCACAGCTGACCCAGGATTTCTATTGTGGTTATATGGTGGTTATGGTGACATTATGAAATCTGAAGCTTTAAACATTAGGTTGCTATCGTACCACTACAGAAATGAGATAGATGTGTCCTGTGCTGACGTTTTGCTAAACACAGTCTCTTCCACACTGAATTTCCCCATGGTGGGACTATTAAAGGATTATTATTATTATTATTATTATTATTATTATTAAAACCTGAATACTTACAGGCAGCTGTCCTAATGTACATTGATAAGGTAAATGTAGGAAACCACTCCCCGCCAGTGCCACATGGTCTATCTCCATTAAGGGTAATAACCTAAAGCTTTCTATCCTAAGCCAAATTTGACAACTCTTCTGGAAAGTCCACAAGGCTCCTAAAAAGAGGAGTGATTTTCAAGACTCCTGTAAGAGTGGGCAAATCTCTTGGGCCTGGCAGAATGCTCACAAATCTGCAGAGCTCTCTGTCTTTTAACATGTGCTGGTCACGTCCAGAAAAAGTTACAAAAATAGGCATGTCACGCACAAAAAGCAGGCATTTTACAACCACAAAGAGGTGTGGTCATGTGCACATTTGCACTGTTCTCTCATAAAGGGGAACTCAAACGTTGGCAAGTATGTCCTAAGCCAGCATCCTAAGTTCTCATATACAGTATGGCCTGTTCAGATGTGTGTGATCTGGGTCTTGCAGCTATCACACAGAAGTTAGAGGACCCAACAGTCACAAAAACAAGGGTCCATGCTTAGGTGACCATGCACATTCCTGCTCCAGTCAAAGTCTAAGGAACTGCCAAAGTTTGCTGAGTACAGTTCTATAGAGTTTAAATGGAGCAGCCGAAAACATGCTGAAATGCCACTCCATTAAAACAGGTGACACAAGACTCCTGTTCTTGTGATTGATGGGGTTTCCAGTGGTTGAACCCTGACCAATCAGGCACTTAACACCTATCCTCTGGGATACCCCTTTAAAATGTGGCTATCACATCTGCATGCTACCTAAGAATGGCCTAGATTCTGTATCTATACAAGAGCCTAACTCTCATAGGTCTGCCCACCTTATGTATCACCTAGGTACAAAATTCACACCTCGTCTATCTGAATACAAACCTGATGATGAATAATTAGAAGATGAGGAAGAAGAGAAGCCTTTAGGAGACCTGTAAGAAAAGAAATAAAAGCTTATTTACATAAATGGTTGATATGCCATTAATAAATGATACAACCCCCATTGTTACTATATAGGTGTTGGTGGTACTGGGTGCCAAATAAGCAGCATATCAGGTAGTAGTAATCCAAGATGAATGGCTTTATTCAGCTTGAAAACAGGAACAAAACAAAAAAACAGCCTAGCCCACACACAGGGCACTACCTCATTACTTGAGCCCTGACTAACCTCTGGGGGTAAGAAGCTTTACTGAGGTTTCTTCTCAGCAGTCTGGCTCACACTTAGCTCAACCAGTCCTTTCTGGAATCCAATCCTCTTGGGACAGACTACCTTGTCTGTCTCCAAATGGTTCCACCATCTACCTGCTCCCTGCTTACTCTATGTTCTGCTTACTCCAGAGAGGCAGTTAGAGAAATGTGCTGAGTACCAAGGTGGAGGCAGCAACAAGCTACTTTGCCCTGACCAGAGTATTTAGATGCAGAGTCCATAAACTGAAATTTTACCCTAGGTGAAGAAAAATCCATATATAGCTATAGACTTTAGCTTGTTCTTGTATCTTTACTATACAGAAAGCAAGTCTGTATAAGTACCTCACATAGCATAAAATCAGTACTAGAACTTTGCAAGCTGTAACCCAATTCAGGTTGCCTGAAATCCAAGTTTATATATCATCTATCAATAGTAATAGAAGGTGTTCAGTGCTCTTCCCATTCACTAAACTTTATCATGCCATATGTAGACTATAAAGAGGTTACTATTCAACATACTGGGTTCCCTGGCCATCCAGAAGGCTACGATAAGTGTTGATCTCTTGCTCCAGACGAGACTTAATATCCAGAAGATTCTTATACTCCTGACTTTGGGCCTCAATTTCACAGCGGATGCCTTCTAATTCTGCCTCAAGGTTTTGGATGAGTTCCTGGAGATGTGCCAGCTGCATGCAATACCGTCCCTCTGTCTCTGCCAGGGTGCCTTCCAAAGAAGCTTTCTGAAATTAAAGTAATTTAGGTCTTGTGAAAAAATGCATAAGATTTTGAACTTCAGGCATCACCAGGTTCTGGCTGGTGAAACCCCATTAATAAAAGTTTGAAAAGTCCTAGCTTAAATATGGAGAAAGTAGGTAAATTTACCATACTGATCTGGGCCTGGAGGTCAATTTCAAGACTCTGGAGAGTACGCCTTAACTCTGTGACTTCAGTTTTAGTTGTGTTGATTTCTTGAGAGTCCTTGATCATCTGCTGGCTCAGCTCATCAGTCTGAAGCATAATAATATTATTTTCATAGATGAATTAATAGTATAACCTACATTTGATATATCTTCTATAATGGTCACAATTTACCTTACTGTGATACCAAGCTTCAGTTTCCTTGTGGTTCTTGGCGATGAGTGACTCATAGTCGTGTCTCATGTCCTCAAGTACCTTGTGCAAGTCAACTCCTGGAGCTGCATTCATATCCACACTGACAGTACCTTGGGTTTGTCCCCTCAAAGCTTTCATTTCCTAAACAATCAGGTAACCATATGGGGTGTTATAGGTTATACCCAGCAACTCCTAATGCTATTTATCTACTCTTGTTTCTTCTCTATGGGTTATGCTACTCAACAAGTTTTGCAAAAGCAGTTAAATTCAGTATGACGTTATTCTACCTCCTCATGGTTCTTCTTCAGAGCTCCCAGTTCTTCTTTAAGATTCTCCAATTGAGACTCCAGGTCACTTCTTGATAGAGTCAAGTCATCCAAGACCTTCCTCAGACCATTGATATCAGCTTCCACACACTGACGCACGAACAGTTCATTCTCAAACCTGTCAGTATATCAATTATCTTTTATTGCCATTTTTGAGCATCAACTATGACTAAATTGCCACTAGTGTACCCATCTTACTTGATCTTAAAATCATCAGCTGTCAGTCGGGCATTGTCAATCTGAAGGACCACGTGGCCATTGTTCACAGTGGCCTCTTGGATCTCAATTTGAAAACAAAAGGTAAAAAAATTAACACTTTGCTTTATTTCATAAAGAATACATATAATTTCTATGGAGTCATTAGCAATAAACTTTGCATCAGTACAGGTCAACCCAAGGTCCATGGAGTAGACAACAACTTAAACAACATTGAACATACAACATTGCTACTAGCACACATGTGATTTATTTCCATGTCTTTGCCAGATATGTTATTAATCTATGGCAAGTGTACTCTATGATCCCGTACAAGGTGGGGATTTCTGTGTTCTGAGTAGGCGGGACAGCGTTACTCATGATGATCCTGTTTAAGAAGTAAGATGCTGCCCTCTCTTGTTCATCTCATTATCAACATGTTAGTTACCAAGAAAGAAAGAAAGAAAGAAAGATAGATGCTGCAGGACTTTTTTTTAAATTATTATTATTATGATAATTCAGAATAATTGATAATTTAATCTAATCTATAAAGCCAGACTGATGTTACAGTCAAGGAATTCTGCTATACATAAACAGGAAAAAATAGACACTATGCAGATGATAGATAGATGATTGATAGATAGATAGATAGATAGATAGATAGATAGATAGATAGATAGACGCACCTTGTACATTAATTAGCTATGAACATTACTTTCTTTCACATTTGTAACATTTCTCACCTTTTTCTGCATCTCTTCAATTGTCTTATAGTAGTGGCTATAGTCTTTGGTTGGTTTAGGTCCAATACTTTCATACCATTGGCGGATTTTTCTCTCTAGATCAGCATTGGCCTCTTCCAAAGATCTCACCTTATCAAGATATGCAGCCAAGCGATCATTTAGGTTCTGCATAGTGACCTTCTCATTGATAGAGAGAAGCCCCTGATCTCCTCCATGTCCAAATCTTACCCCATGACCAACTCCAAATCCTAAACCAGAACCTCCAAAACCTGCTCCACCACCAAATCCAGAGCCACCTCCAAATCCAGAGCCACCTCCAAATCCATATCCAGAACTACTACTAAAACCAGTACCACCAATTCCACAACCAGCAACAATTCCAGATCCACTACTAAAGCCAGATCCAACAATATGTCCACCACCAAAACCAGTGTTTATATTTCCACCCCTTACACTTGCCCCATAGCATCCTGAAGTTCTACCTCCACCATAATGTCCACCAGAGCTATGGGTTCCAGATGATACTCTAACGCTTGATACTTTTACTGAGCTCGACCCTGAGCTCCCATGTCCAAATCCAGATCCCTGCTTAACGCTCATGGTGGTGAAGAATATTTCTAATAGAATGTGCTACAAAGAAGATTCTACAGCTGGATCTGAGACAGGGCCACAGATATAGGTATTGGTTTAGTCATTCGTTTTATACCAAATATTCTTTGGGTGTCACCATTTAATTGGAGTTGTTTTGCATCTGCCAATTTTCTTTTAACACATTTTTCTCCCCAGTTGATGGACATTCATTATCTGCATAGCATCTGGGTGTTATCTTATTTTTCCATCAGATGTATAGTAGGAAGCAGAAATTCATGTTCAGATGTTGTTCCTGGACGCCAGCCTAATGCAATTAAATCAATAACAAGAACAGTTTCACCAGACAACCAATAATCTATCTGGGAATCTGATTACTTTTGTTTTGAAATTCCCAACAGGCTACATTATACTGTATCAGCAAATGTATATAAAACAATAGTAGCCAAGCAACAAATAGAGTGTTAAATCTTTGTCGTGGGATAAATCCAGGACTGGAGATAAATGTATGATCAGTGCGGTCTCAACACTGGGATTTACAAAATTCTATTAATTGTTCTTGACTTCTCTTTAGCAGTCCCATGAAGGTTAATGGCGCAGCAGTGCACTTGCGGGACCACTGCTCCAATCAGATGGAAGAGAAAGGGACCCCAGTTCTCATGATCTGTGGGGGGTACCACAGACACTTATCACCTATCCTGTAGAGAGGTGATAAGTTGTACACTTTTGTACACTTTTTTTTTAAATAAAAAGTAGGCAAATCTCCCAGGAAATGTATTTCAGACACACATCATAATGTTTGGGAAGTGAGATGTAAAACAACAGCATCATGTGAAATTCCAGCTATGCACAGAGGCAGCACCCAAAAAGGAAAGAAGCTATTTACTCTATTGCAGTATAAACAATAATATCCTTATTGCACACCAACACAGTAGTACATTGTGCCAGAAACCTCATATAACAATACAGCTTTATTAAGATGATACTTTATTATATGCTTTAAAGGGAGTCTACCACCTCCTCCAAATATGTTCATCCGCCACCACCTCAATAGAGCAGTACAGAGCGCACTGATAAACAACAGATCTTTGTTATGTAGGTCACTTTTGTAGATTTGGAGAAAATTAACTTTGACACAATATACAGGCCTTCAGCTCCTGGAGCACTGCTCTTGCCTCTCCTTGGGGAAGGTGGTAGACTCCCATTAGATGGCTAGGGAAGTGTATATGGACTTATAATACATGGACAAACAGAGTGATTATATATTAGTATAGAATATTTTTCCCCCTTTTTAAATTATAAAATGTATTTGTTTTTTAAGGGTTACAAAGCCATCACTAAGGCTCCAGGTCTACACTGACCCATGGTAAATGGAGAAGACCTGAAAAGGTAGTGGCAGCCTACTAACATTATATAAAGAGTACAAGAACAACTCTTTAAGGAAATCCAAGATATCTCAATAAGAGCATTAAGGCTGAGGCCCCCTTTTTTTGAGCCAAACCCAGGAGTGGATTGAGCAAAAGGGAGAAGTGTAAGTGCTTCCCAGATATTTTCCATTCCTTTTGTACCCACTCTTAAATTTGGCTCAAAAAAACACAGCAAAACCTGCTTTTCCGCAACATGGGTCCCTAGCCTAAGGCTGAAGCACCACGTAAATGCTGCAGTTTGGCCAAAGCGGAAATGACACAGCAAAAACCATGGCGTTTTACAGTTTCTGCAAAGTGGATGGGATTCTGCCTAATTCCATCCACACATCGCAGAAAAATACCCGCAGTGGAAATGCTGTGATTTCCAAAACCATTGCGTTTTTGGAAATCACAACATGTCAATTATACCTACAGAAACGCTGGCGGTTTCCCTATAGGTATAATATAATGCATTTCCACCACGTTTTTTCTCGCAGCGCTTTTCGCGGCAGCCTGCTACATGGAGCTTTAGCCTAAAGGTTTTTTCCCACAAACATAACCATATTTATATTTGTAGACAATAAGGCCTTATTCACAGTGACATTTTTGATGATTCTAATGGCCATTAATGTTAATATCCATTTTTGACGGCCATGTTGCATCTGTTTTGCATCCATTCTGTTTTCTGTTTTTGATGGCCAAGTGTCAGCCGTTTTGCAATTAGTTAACTGTCAGCAGGGCTTTTTTAACACATTGGTGGGCCCTATGCAAAGGTTTCATAAGTGGGCCCCCCATCACCACCACTTACAAATACTTGACCTGCACAAATTATAATGCTCCCTCAATGGCCCCCACATAGTATAATGCCCCTTGGTGGCTCTCACACAGTATAATGCCTCCCTTTTGGCCCCATACAATATAATGCCTCTTATAATGTCCCCGTCCAGGTTGCCCCCACATTTTCATGTCCCCCTCCAGGTTACCCCTCAGATTCATGTCCCTCCCACCCCCCTGGTTGCCCTCACAGTGTCATGTGTCCCCCCCAAGTTGTCCCCACACTGTCATGTCCCCCTCAGGTTGCCCCCAAGTATCATGTCCCCCCACACCTCAGGTTCCCCCCCACAGTATCATGTCCCCCCACCCCTATATGTATAAAAAAACAAAAACAATCCTTAATACTCACCTTTCCCTGTTCCCCTGTTCACTCCTCGCTGGTCCCGGAATCTTTAAGGGGCAACAGGTGAGATGTAAGTCACGTCACTACATCGCGCCTCCTCCTCCCTGTTTTTTTTGCCACAGCCCACTGATCTGCTTTTAAGTGACATAAAACAAATGTCAATCCATTTTACATTTGTTAGGCTACATCTACATGACAGTGAATACTGGCAGTGTGGCATCCGTTTTTTTAACGGTTGTCCGACAGCAGCATTAATTTCAATGTCAGTGAATAGGAGTTATTCACATGATCATTATTTTGATGGTCCCTCAAAAACGGTCTGTGAATGATGAGGTTTTTGACGCATTTTTTTTTACATGATGCGGTTTTTGATGCGTTTTCGTCGCAATTTTTATCATTTTTTTTTTTTTTTTTTGGCTCCATCACACTGTATGGACCTGAAACTTTTAAAAAAATGCTTGTGGTTTTTGATCCAGTTTTTAAATAAAGCACTGTCAAAAAAAGGATTTTCAAGGCAGAATCCGCCTGAAGATAGGTCATGTCATGTTTTTTTCCTTCTAACTGAAACAATCAACTAGAGAAAAAAACTACTACTGACTCGCATTGAAATGAATGGGAGGCTTTTTTTGAGGCGGACTCCGTCTCAAAATCAGCCTGCAAAAAACTCTGTGTGACAATACCCTTAGTGTGGACAGGTTAACAGGGAGGAATAATACATACATGAGAAGATAGCCACAATAAGGAAGTCACGGGTGGGTCCCAGACCATAAAAAGTTCCTGCACCCATGGTCGTATCCAATGGTAACCTATCAAGGCAAAAAGATTTTCACCACTAAGATGGTTAAAAAAATCTTTAAAGCAACCCACTAACAGTCAAACATGATGGATGTAATGCAACCATATGAGAATGTTTAACTGCTTTAAGACATAGTTGTCATGTTTGCTGTTTTATTAGTAACAGGAATTTTAAAGTGGTCCTAAACTATGAGATAGCACCCCCCAGGGGTGAATCAGTGGGTTGCAGCTTTATAACATGCACTCCATACACAATACTACCTTTTTTCAGCCATGTGATGCTCTATTCAACAGAATTCTTAATGGCACAGAAAGTGTCTCTACATACAGTGCCTCAGCGAAACAATCCCTGCAAAAAGAGCCCCTAAATACAATACCTCAACCAAAAGGAGTACCCATATACAATTCCCAAAGCTGACTGTGTCCCATAACCAGTGTTCTCCAGGGAATACCCTCATATACAGAGCCACGGCCAGAATGTGCTCCTATATAAATTGCACCAGTTGTAGTTAGTGTCCATAGCCTTAGAGTGCCTCCATCTATGCACATATGGTCTATTGTATCAGCACCCAAAAAGGAAAGAAGCTATTTATTTTAGTGCCCCAGCCAGATAATGTCCTCATACACATTGTTGCTGCCATTGTCCCCATATTTAATGCCCAGCCTAGAGAATGCCCACATGCTGTATAAAGTGTTTCAGCTAAGGTTTGCCCTAGCCAAGGAGTGCTACCATTTACAGCGCCACAATCAAATAGTGTCCCTATATACAATGCCCCATCTAAATTGTGTCCCATATACAGTGTCCTTTGCAAACACTGTCCTAAGGGCACAAATACAATTTACAGAAAATAAGATGTGCCCCTTTCAGTCCGAGAGGACCCCAAGGCTGCTTTAACCATAGGGCCAACAGAGAACATGGACGAGTTAAATACGATGGTGAAGCATGGAGCCAATGGTAGTGATGGGGGGAGCTTACTTATGAAACCTTTACATTGGGCCCACCAATGTGTTAAAATGGCCCTTGGCAACTCCTTTTCCTGCTTTGTTCCAGCATGCAAATCTAGAAATAATGCTCAGTATGTACAGGGTGGGCCATAAGTATGGATACACCCAGTTGCTGATATCACCTTACCGTTTGTGGCATATTAGTACATGGGAGGGGGGAAACATTTGAGGCCAGGTGACGCCCATGGCGGCCATCTGCAAAGCCGCCATTTTGGATTCAACTTAACTTTTTTCAATGGGAAGGGGGTTATGTGACACATCAAACACATGGAGAATTGTGTGTTCATTTTTAACGTAGCTTTATTCATTATCGAGTTATTGACACAGAAGAAATGCTACTACAGACCTCCTGAAACAAAGGATACAGGAGGCCTGTGGTAGCATTTCTTCTGCGGTATTGCTCTCAGTGTGTCCAGAGTGGGAGAAGAGAATCGCGTTGACCATTCAACACAATGGGCAGCACTTTGAGCACATCCTTTAATGGGTTACTGTAGTTGCTCCATGTCATAAATGTGTCAATAACTCGATAATGAATAAAGCTACGTTAAAAATGAGCATACCATTGTTCTTCTTGTGCAATTATCTATGTATTTGATGTGTCACATGACCCCCTTCCCATTGAAAAAAGTAAAGTTGAATCCAAAATGGCTGTTTTGCAGATGGCTGACATGGGCATCACCTGGCCTCAAATGTTTCCCCCCCTCCCATGTACTAATATGCCACAAACGGTAAGGTGATATCAGCAACCACTTCTATTTTATATGGGTGTATCCATACTTATGGCCCACCCTGTATATAGCCAGCTTTACTAACAGATCTTTCACCAGGTAGACATCTAATATCTATCTACACCAGGTAGTCATTCAATATTTATGGGTAGCTTAATCTTTGCATTAATCCAGTGGTGGATCTAATACATGTATACCTTGACCTTCATTAATATAAGGTTGATTTACTATTCTTCATATGATCTGTCATCACATTTTCCTCACCTTAAATTAAGATATAGTTGCCGTAAATACATAAAATGTGATTTTAAAAGCTCATAATCCTGTAAAGTACAGTAGCTTCTACTTACTATAAACTTACTATAGAAATAAAGTTACTTAACTACAGTGCAACCAATATCTCGTCCGAACCCATAAAATATTTATTGTAATCCACCGTATAGTTAAACCATCAACTAAGAACCAAGACTGACCTAATAAAATGTCCCCTCAAGACATTATTATTATTATTTTTATAAGTCTTATTTATAACCAATTTATGAGCACTTTTGGGAACAATTAATGGGAGGGGTGAATTACACTTATTGGCGTCTGATTCCAGGGAGGGCTGGCCCAATATCTCCGACAAGAAATGTTGCTTATTGTGTTACATTATCTGTGAGTTATATTCATGGCTCATAGTTTCTGCCTTGGCAACCAGCAATGAGTCAGTACTGGCATGTACAAAAACCTCATAAAATCAGACAGTAAATACACCATATAACATGTCGGGGCAATGATGAAGAAATCAGGACAAAAAAAATAGTTCCTAGTAACTAACAACCACTTCTAGGCAGGCTCATACATGGAGGACTACATGCTAGGTGTGACCCTTAACTAGGTTCCATTTCTTTCTAACTTTGTAGCACCTGAAGATAGGTGAAGCTTCACCATTGAGGAAAGCGAGTGGGACATCCTCAGGTGAGATCTTACTCTCAATGATGAACCTCAAGAAATAATAGTCAGTTCATTTTTGCAGTCAAGTATATTATAGGACCTTCTCGGCTTTATGTACCATGGAGGTCAATGTGCTCTCTACATTTCTTGTACAATGTCAATGTCATTACTTATGAAAGAATTAAACGCCAAATACTAGATTCAATTTCAGTCCTGCAATCCGCAACATTTCAGAAAATAGGGCAGATGATCATGAATAGAGGCATAGCCATTTCACTCACACACTATTCATGCTTTATCCTGGCAAAAAATGGAAATTAATAATTAAAATGAAAACCCCATTTTCCTGTTCAAGGTTAAAGCCCCACATAGCAAGCCGCAGCCAAAAAGCGCTGTGGAAAAGACCGCAGCGGAAATTCATTGCAGTTTTTTCTGCATCACTTTTCAAAGAAAGTCTGCAGTTTTCCTCTGAGGATCTGTCCCTATTATACCTATATGGAAAATGCCAGCGTTTCCGTAGGTATAATGGACATGCTGCTATTTACAAAAATGCAACAGTTTTTGAAACCACAGCATTTCCACTGTAAATATTTTTCTACAATGTGTGGATGGGATTAGCCAGAATCCCATCTACTTTTAAGGTACTGCAAAACGCTACAGTTTTTGCCGTGGGACCCTGGCCTAAAAAGGATTGTTACTTAAGTGAAGAAACCATAAAATTAAATAAAAATCTTTGCATATTTGCCATAGATGCATCTGTAATGACCCATACTATGAAATGAATGCATTATTTATCCTGAAATAAAAAGTGATCAAAACATTACAAAAATGACCCAAAATAATACCAATAAAAAACTACAGCTTTTCTGGCAAACAACAAGCCCCCATACTGAAAAAAAAATTAGTAGTAAAACAAAATATACATACAGCATACAAATTTGTCATTGTCATCATAATGACATGCAAAATAAAGAGGGCTGCAAAATGAGGGAAATAAAATGGGGTAGGGAAAGTACTTAAAATAATAACATAAAATAAAAAAATAAAATAAATATATAAATAAAAAATAAAATAATAATTTTGAAACAGGTGGTAGAGGTCCAGGGGGAGGAGGAGGAGGTGGAGGTGTAAGTGGGTGGAGGAGGAGGAGGTAGTCAACACTTTAACCACTCACTCAGGTGCTGGCACAGCCAAGTCCTGTGGGATCCATGCCTGGTTCATCTTAATGAACGTAAGTATGTCCACATTGGCTGTGGATAGGCGGATTCTCTTGTCGGTGATGACACCCCCTGTGGTGCTGAACACATGTTTTGATAGGGCGCTTGCCCCAGGGCAGGCCAGCACCTCCAAGGCATAGAGGGCAAACTCTGGCCACGTGTCCAATTTACCAACCCATAAATTGAACGGGGAGGACCCATTGCTCAGTACCAGGAGACGGTATGGGTACACACGCAGTTATTGTTACTGTGCTAGGAAACGGTATGGGTACACATGCAGTTATTGTTACTGCACTAGGAGACGGTATGGGTACACATGCAGTTATTGTTACTGCGCTAGGAAACGGTATGGGGACACACACAGTTATTGTTACTATGCTAGGAGATGGTATGGGTACACACGCAGTTATTGTTACTGTGCTAGGAAACGGTATGGGTACACATGCAGTTATTGTTACTGTGCTAGGAGACGGTATGGGTACACATGCAGTTATTGTTACTGCGCTAGGAGACGGTACGGGTACACACACAGTTATTGTTACTGCCCTTATTAGTTCTAGGCTAACTGTCCCTCACAGTATCCGGCATCTCTCCCTACCTAGCTACACTGCCCTGAAAAGGACAATTATTACATTTAGCTAAGGCCCTGACTGTCCCCATCTCCAGCTGCAGCCTCTCCCTAGCTAGCCCAACTAGCTGGAATGGCAACGGGACCTGTGACCCTGCCTCTTATACAGAGGGGTCACATGTCCCACCTGGCCAATCACAGCCATGACCATACTGAGCATGTCTGTGATGTCTGTGGGCTTAAAGCTGGTTGATTGGCTGCTCAGCAGTCAACCAGCTGTAGGGATGAACCGAACCCGAACTTCAGCGTTGAAGTTTGGGTACCCGAACCCACGAAGTTCGGCATGGACCCAAACTTTGCAGTTCGGGTTCACTCATCACTAGTTATGACATATGTTGCACCGTGAAAAATGAATACACACTGTATAAAAACAAAGGCGAAATTGCGTTTTTTTTTTCATCCCCCTAGAAAGAGTTATTAGAGGTTTATTAATAAATTATGTATTACAACTGAAAAATACAACTCATCATCATGCACAAAGCAAGCCCTTAGGCTGACACTAAATATTGCAAAAAGGTTGCTTTTTGTTGCAGATTTGCTGCATTTTTTTTTTTTTTCCAAAGTCTATAGCAGGGGTCGGCAACCTCCGGCACGCGTGCCAAGAGCGGCACGCGAGGCATATTTCCCTGGCACGGCGACCCGAGTCCTCACCCAGCAGTTTCGATTGGACCAAACACGGCTGAAACGAAACTGCTGTTATTATACTTGGGGGTCTCTTCAGACCCCCGATTATAATAAGCAGAGGCTCAGGAGAAGTGATGAAACATAAAAAAAAACAATGTACTCACCTTTCCTGCGCTTCACAGCCGCTGTGTTCTCTTCTGTCGCTTCTGCCTGACTGACGTAAGAGACAGCTGACAGGACCTCTTGGGTCACATCCGACTTCACGCGACATGACCCCTGAGAACCAATCAGCGGTCGCTGACTACAGGCAGAAGCGCCCGAAGAGAACACAGGGGTTGCGGAGCATGGAATGGTGAGTACATTGTTTTTTTATGTTTTTCACCTCTGTTGGCCCTCCACTTATTATACTCTGGGGTCTGAAGAGACCCCACAGTATAATTATAGCTAGTGAGTGGCGAAAATTATAACAGTTAGATTGTTATACCATGTGCAGGGGCCGCTATGAGACATAATACGGTGTGCAGGGGCCACTATGAAACATAATACGGTGTGCAGGGACCACTAAGGGGCATAATACTGTGTGCAAGGGCCACTATGGGACATAATACCGTGTGCAGGGGCCACTATGGGACATAATACCGTGTGCAGGGGCTGGTATGGGACATAATATCGTGTGCAGGGGCCACTATGGGACATAATACGGTGTGCAGGGGCCGCTATGGGACATAATACAGTGTGCAGGGGCTGCTATGGGACATAATATGGTGTGCAGGGGCCGCTATGGGACATAATATGGTGTGCAGGGGCCGCTATGGGACATAATACGGTGTGTAGGGGCCGCTATGGGACATAATACGGTGTGCAGGGGCCGCACCATGTGAACGCAGATTTACAGTGCCTTGCGAAAGTATTCGGCACCCTTGAACTTTTCAACCTTTTGCCACATTTCAGGCTTCAAACATAAGGATATAAAATTTTAATTTTTTTGGTGAAGAATCAACAACAAGTGGGACACAATTGTGAAGTGGAACGAAATTTATTGGTTATTTTAAACTTTTGTAAAAAATAAAAAACTGAAAAGTGGGGTGTGCAATATTATCAAGGCACGGTACATCAAGCTAAAAGTTCCAGTTGTCTAAGAATATAGCTGCATCCAGATACATAGTGTTTTTTCACCATAAGGATGCAGCCATACAGTGCTCCTGGACACATATATTTACCACTAATTGGGGGATGTACATGTACTTTCATTGCTTCTAATTGGAAAGTACAGGAGCATCCCAAGAAATAGCAGTAAACTCATGTGTCCTAAAGCATTTGGTGGCAGCACTTTTGTATTATGGTTTGTGGTATATGACTTTAGTTTAGGGGTCGTCAGACTTACATTTATTGACCGGCACTCTGAGTACCTCATGTTTGATTTTTTAATTAAAATTGGCATGCCGAGAAAAAAAAGGTTGCCTACCCCTGGTCTATAGTAATAAAGGAAGCACTTATACTTCTCCCTTTTGTTAAATCCACTCCTGGGTTTGGCTCAAAAATATGCAGCAAAATATGCAAAAAAATAATAATAAAGCTTATCTGCAATGTATGGCCTTAGCCTTATATAATTATGTTGACAAAAAAAATAACAAAGTTATGGCCTTTGTGACAGTGAAAACAAATTCTGAAAATAAGGCTGTGTCCTTAGGGAGGATCTGTCCCTACCTCCACCAACTCAAACTAAGCATTCTTAAATGCCAGCACAGTTGGAATTTTTCTCTAGCCTGTACTGTTTCAGATTATTTCTTTTGGACTTATTTATTTACCTTGCAGACTTGTATTTATTTTTTTTACCTCTTGTACAGCGCCAACATATTCCACAGCCCTTTATAGACATAAAAATTCACAAAATTCCCTATCAGTACGTCTTTGGAGTGTGGAAGGAAACCAGAGTACCCAGAGGAAGCTAACAGAAATCATTGCTCAGGAATGGTGGACACTAGAGAAAAAAATTACACCACCTCCACCAGGAATCAGTTGGTGGAGGTGGTGAAAGGTCCCTAAGGCTAAGGCTGCTTTCACATTGCTGCTTTCGCAGTATTTGGTCAGGGATTTTGTTCAGTGATTGTGAACCAAAATTAGGAGTGGAGACTACACAGAGATCAGGTATAACAGAAATGTTTGTACCTGTTCTGTGTTTTTAACCCACTCCTAGTTTTGGCACACAATCACTGATGAAAATCACTGACCAAACACTGACCGTGTGAAAGCAGCCTAAGGCCCCATGTAGCAAGCTGCAGTCAAAAAGCACTGCAGAAAAGAGCGCAGCGGAAAAACAGGACATTTTTTCTGCAATGCTTTTTACAGAAAGTCCGCAGAGTTTTCCTCTGCAGAATTTCTGTCCTTATTATAACTATATGAAAACCACCAGCATTTCCATAGGTATAATTGACATGCTGCGATTTCCAAAATGCAACGTTTTTTTAAAATAGCAGCATTTCCACTGTGGATTTTTTTTTGCAATTTGTGGATGGGATTAGCCAGAATTAAGCTCCGGCCTTAAGGTGCAGTGACACCAAAGGGGAAATTTAGTATTCATTAAAATGAATCGATTGTTTTATGTGCCTGGTATTCCAGATCAAGAGACACTCTTTGTAGCCACTTTATACTGCAACAAATAGATGAGCGTCCTGAGAAAGAGACTGCCTTATCACCATAGAGTTTAATAATGGGGTATTACAAAGTCGACTTTCTTATTCAGGAACCCTTAGGAGGTTCTCAACGCAACATTTTTAAAAACACTTCAACAAATTAGTTGTTAGGAATACCTTGCAAAACAAACTCAACCTTTTTAATAGGGTTGTCAGGAAGCATGCCCCTATCATGTCCCTATCAAAAAAACCAAAATTATTTGAGGTGGACAACCACTTTAGTACCCCCCACACCCTATCTATATCAAACCTGATGCCAGTTACATTTACCAATTACACAAGGAATTAACACTGGCAAATGTAATTATGTGATTAATTTATAATGCTGAGGCAAAAAGGTGTATATACAGGGAGTGTTACTATACAGATTGGAACTTGTCATTAACTTTGTATCTGTAGTTAATCAGAGTAATTATGTAACTAACTAATTGTTTCTTGCTAATCCTGTTATGGATTAAGTGTCAGAGACTAATCAGGATATTGTCTGCTCTGCAAAATGCTTGGCAAAGATTTATACAGTTCTGAAGACTATTTTGTACAAAGTCAGGTTTTAGATATCTTTGGGTAGCTTGCACCTAGTGTAGGACTGTTGTTCCTAGGGTCCAGCAGAGAACATGTTTCTGAGGGTCTGTTCCCCATTTATAAAGAACATCATTATGCAAGTTGCAGTCATTGTACACTAAGGCAATAACAGCAGCAGTAAGATTGATTGGTTACTTGTGATGAACCCATAAATTATACAGCGACGAGTGACAGTATGACCACCAGCTAATATCCAGAGTAACCATCATGTGCAGTATGGACAGAAGCTAGATGGGCTAGAAATGCTGGCAGGTTGTCTCAGACATGTGGAGCCATGGTGATTGCAGTACATCCTACATCTAGAGGTTGCGTGCTGGAGGATAGAGTGAACATGAAGTTCGAGGTGGTCCCACAGCTGATCAATTGAGTCTGGGGAATTAGGTGGCCAGAGAAGTACTTAGAAGTCTTGGTCATGCTCATCCAACTATTGTCAGACATTTCTAGTCATGTCACATGTGGCAATGTCTTGCTGCCCAGGGAAGACAAACAACATGTATGGATGTATGTCATCTGCAAGGATCAATTCATACCCAAATCAGTTCAGAGTGCCAAAGCGGAGGGGTGGGCCCACAGAATGCCATAAAAATTCCACAGACCATAATGCTGCCACCAGATTGTGTCCTTTCAACAGTGGTTTAGTGGGTGTCTGATGTTTCTCACCTGACACACCCAAATCCATCAATTTGTTGGAGTACAAAACGTATTAGCATAGGTGCAGTGACCATCTGTCTGCTTCAGAGCCCCATGCGCAATATGGTTTGCTGAGCTGTTGTTTTAGACACATGTCTGATAGCCCCTTGTTTCATTTTCACTGTGAGCTGCTCCTCTGTAGCTTGTCAGTCAGCCCTCATGCACCTTAGTAGCCAATGTTCACCTCTCATATCAGTAGCATATGGTGTCCTGCAGTTTCCATGTTGGTTATTTCCATTTGTCCATTCACAATACTCTTTCACCGCAGCATCATGCAAACAGTTCACAAACTATACTGCCACCCTTGGCCCAAAAGCCAAAAATCACACCTTTCATCCATGACCAGAGTGATGTGTGTTCAGATAGCCCCTCTTACAGTATACACCCTGTATACCCATGACACATTACTTTCTTCTTGGACTATGTCCTGCTGAGGTCAAAAGTAGGAGGATTAGTAGTACCATAGTATATTTATTTTTTTCTGTGCCACTGTCTATGTGTGTATGTTTTCAGCTTTCCTTTGTGTGGTTTCCCCCCTGTTTAAGAGCACATTTTGGGGCAGATGGGACCAGCAAAACCAACAATTGGCTGGGGCAAGGGGAGGAGACTATGAGTCTTCAGAACACATCAGTTAGTCTAAAGGGTAGGATGACAACACTGAAAAAGAGAGATTGTTGCAGTCCCTGAGAAAAGTATGGTGAGTTCTTATCAGAGCCTTAGCCTAGCATCACCATTGCTGCAGTCCTGAGACAGGGAAGAACTTTCTGTCAGCCCTATGAAAAGGAAGAAAGTTCTGAGTTGGAATAGTTGAGGATATCAGATCCTCACAGCCTGGACCCTGTAGTATACAGGTATACAGGGATTTACTCTTACCAGCCAGCCCCCATATATCCAGTGGGAGAGGCAGACTATGGTATTGTTGAAGTGGAGTTATCAGGCACTGAACTTAATTTCCATTATTGGGCATCCCCTTTCTGTGGAAAACTGTTACTACGCTCAGTTCTATCTCCCACAGTGGATCACCTACTAACCTCATCCAGGAAGCTGCATTGGTTATTGTTGAACTTTAGTTTAACTACACTGCTGCCTCCTGAGTCATTCTTCCACTTACCATCAGGGTCCTTCCAACCACCATTACCAGGCTTAGGAGAGGAGAGACTCCTCACAACTGGAAGTGCCCCAGGTGAACATCAAGTAGGCCCCCTCAATATTGTCCCAACTTGGGAGGTGGGTTGGGGGAGTTGGTTGAGTGTCTTTGGCCTACCATTGAAAATGCTACTACTACTACTCCTTTCCTCCGATTCCCTCCAGTGAGTTGTATGCGGCAGCTGTATACTTATTAGGCTGAAGTCTGTTACCAACAGGCAATCGTGGTTTGGTATAGTGAGTATGTCAAAGCATTCTATTAGCTAGATAATGTATACATCATGCAAACCCCCTGGAGGGTGTAATAAAGATCATTAAAAATAAATTCAGATCAAAAAAAGTTTATATTTCATAAAAAACATGAAGTGTTAAAAAGGTGTTAAATTAAAAATACACATATATGGTACCACCAGAACTGTAGCAACCCATACAATAAGGTTAAGGTTAATTTGGTGAATGGCATTACAAAAAAAAATGAATTTTTTTTTTGTTACCTCCTTCCCTCCTTGCCTAAAACAAAAGTTAATAATTTACAGTATATGTACCCAAAAATAGTTCCATTAAAACGAGCTTCCGTACAGCTACACACGTGGACAAAATTGTTGGTACCCCTCATTTAATGAAAGAAAAACCCACAATGGTCACAGAAATAACTTGAATCTGACAAAAGTAATAATATATAAAAATTCTATGACAAGCCACAAAGCTTCCGGGAGAATGTCCTATGGACAGATGAGACAAAAATCAAAATTTTTGGCAAGGCATATAAGCTCTATGTTCACAGATGGAAAAATGAAGCATATCTTGAAAAGAACACTGTCCCTACTGTGAAACATGGGGGAGGCTCTGTTATGTTCTGGGGCTGCTTTGCTGCATCTGGCACAGGGTGTCTTGAATGTGTGCAGGGTACAATGAAATCTCAAGATTATCAAGGGATTCTAAAGAGAAATGTGCTGTCCGGTGTAAGAAAGCTTGGTCTCAGTTGCAGGTCATGGGTCTTGCAACAGGATAATGACCCAAAACACACAGCTAAAAACACCCAAGAATGGCTAAGAGTAAAACATTGGACTATTCTGAAGTGGCCTTCTATGAGCCCTGACCTAAATCCTATTGAGCATCTTTGGAAGGAGCTGGAAAAGGCACCCTTCAAACCCGAGATAACTGGAGCAGTTTGCTCATGAGGAGTGGGCCAAAATACCTGTTGAGAGGTGCAGAAGTCTCATTGACAGTTACAGGAATTGTTTGATTGCAGTAATTGCCTCAAAAGGTTGTGCAACAAAATAATAAGTTAAAGGTACCATCATTTCTGTCCAGGCCTGTTTCATGAGTTTTCTTTTTGAAAAAATTCTGTTGAAGCATGGTTGAAAAGCAATGTCTGACTTTCATTTGTTCATTTTCATAGAATTTTTATATATTATTACTTTTGTCAGATTCAAGTTATTTCTGTGACCATTGTGGGTTTTTCTTTCATTAAACAAGGGGTACCAACAATTTTGTCCACTCGTGTATATAAGCTCTGTCGCTCAATGATAATTGTTTATTTTTTCATGAAATGTGATATCATTATACAAAAATAGTAAGAAATTAAAAGATGTAACACTAAATGCTGCTGAAAACAATTGCCGCCTCCCTCCAAAATAGCAGACTATGGAGTAGATTTCTGTAAGCCAGACAACCAGAACTGGGGAGTCAACGATAGGTCCTGATGGAACCTTTGAGTACCTACTCTTTCCCTTAAAAAAGTGAGCTATAAACATATGACATGGTCTTTATCGTTTAGGAAAATTCTGTTTTAGGCTGTGGCCCCACTTTGCGGAAATGCAACTTTTTTTGTTGCAGATTTTGCTGTGTTAGAATGGCTACAAAAGGAGTGGGAAATTTATAGAAAGTACTTATATTTCTACCTTCTGCTCAATCCACTCCTGGCTTTGGCTCAAAAAACTGCACCAAAATCTGCAGCAAAAAAAAAGCTGCGTTTCCGCAACGTGGAGCCTTAGCCTACGTGGTGTAAACGCCATGGTTATAGTCACTGCAAAGTCACTTCTAGTGAATCCCATCCACTCATTGCAGAAAAATACACGCAGCGGACATGCTGCGCTTTCTAAAACCGTTGCGGTTGAAAATTGCTGAATGTCAATTATACCTACGGAAATGCCGACGGTTTCCCTATAGGTATAATGGAAGCAGAAAGTCAGCAGAGGAAACTGCTGTGGACTTTCTGCATTGCCACCGCGGTTTTTCCTGCAGTGCTTTTTTGCTGTGGCCCGCTACGTGGGTTTACACATTTTATCATATGTCATTTTCAGGTTCAAAATACTAATTCATTTCTTAATGTATTATTCTGATAGAAGCTCAGTATTTTTTCTGATACAGAGCTCCAAGTCCTATGCATAGAGTTTGATCTCATTTAAAAATGTTGGCTGTCTGCAGCCACTATTAGAGAGAGCTTAAAGGGAATCTGTCAGGTCAATCTGGGACACTAAACCACCTACAGGTCCTTATAGACCTGGGGTTTAGTGTCCCAAATCGCCCTGTTGTAATGCAATCCGCAGGCACATTAAAAATAAAAAACCCTTTATACTTACCTAGAGAAGGGTTCGATCGACGCTGTTTGGTGAGATCGGTCCGGCTTATTCATGAGGCACACCTCCTGACGCCTGCACTGTTCTTCAGTGAAGCCAAAGATGGACACCCTGGCTTCACTGCGTAATTGCGGGGTATGCACACTGAAGCCGAAGTGTACTCCTCTGGCTTCATTGAAGAACTGCGCAGGCGCGGGGAGTACAGTGGCCGGGTGAGTATAAAGCTTTTTTTTATTTTTAATGCGGCCATGGATTGCGTTATAACAGGGTGATTTGGGACACTAAACCCCAGGTCCATATGGACGTGTGGGTAGTTTAGTGTCCCAAATTGCCCTGACAGATTGCCTTTAATAGCTTACCATATGCTCAACAGGTAGAATGTAGTCCAAACCTGGACCACAACTGCCAGCTCTCTGCCCCCCTGCCTCCTGGCCATTTCATTATGATGGCAGCCAGAAGAAAGACTCATCTCCCGACCACTGTCCCCTAAATCCTGATACATTACCATAATGGCAGTAGGGAATGGAAATCGTCCCTGCTGCCTAAACAGCACTTGCACAGGCAGCAGGGAGGATTACTGATCCCTACTCGGGTTATTGTAAGGTATCAGGGTTTAAGGGACAGTGGTCAGAAGATTAGTGGGGCATTATACTGTGTAATGGGCACCAATGTCCGATTAGTATCCCTCCAAAGTATAATGCTCCTTAGTACCTCCCACACAGTATAATGCCATGTTATTGCCCCCACACAGTATAAAGCTCCTTAGTGCACAGCATAATGCCACTTTTGGTGTCTCCTCACATTGTAATGCTCCTTAGTGCCCCCACACAGTATAATGCACATTAGTGCCTCCTCACATAGTATAAAGCCATATTAATGCCTCCCCACACAGTATAATGTCATGTTACTGCCTCCACACAGTATGAAGCTACTTAGTGCACAGTATAATGGCACATTAGTGTCTCCTCACACAGTATAATGCTCTTTAGTGCTCCAACACAATATAATGCTATGTTATAGCCTTCCCACACCGTGTAATGCCTCATTATTGCCTCCCCACACAGTATAAGGCCTGTTTATGCCCCCCACACAATATAATGCCACCTTAGTGCAACACATAGTATAATGCCATGTTAGTGCCTCCTAACACAGTATAATGCCACATTGGTACTTTCCCACACAGTAAAATGTCATGTTAGTGCCTCTCTACTCAATATAATGCCTTGTTAATGCCCCCCTCAGTATAATGTCTCTTGACATTGACCCCTCTACTCCATTTGACCACCAGGGAAAGTTAAATTAATATGAAATATTTTTCCTATTTTTTCTTGTCTAAACCTTGGGAAAGTGTTATAGTGAAATGCATCTTATATCTTATATCAGGTGACAAAGCTAAATTATTATTCAAGGATAGATATTCACTTCAAGAGTTAATAAATACTACTTCTTATAACAGTAAGTAAAAAAGACAGACAAAGAAGAAGTACATGAAAAAGCTGATATGTTTATTAGATATAGAAAATGAAGAGGCCGCAAAAAGTAGCACAAGAAGTGTTGTCAGGTTCTGACAGCACAGGCGTTACATTGGCAGAAGGAATTAACTCAGCACAAGATATTGGTGATATGATTCCAGGGTAGATGTGACTTCTGCAGAGTATGACTCTCCAGCTGCTAAAGAGCCTCTGCCACTTAGCAGAGCATTCTGGGATTCATCGTTTCTAAACAAAAAGCTTACCATATGTTATCTTCCATTAGAACATGTCATGTTAGACATATTAAGTCTGGCCCATTCAGATATCTGTGCTGAGTTTGGAAGCAGGTTTAGATTAGTAGGGGGATTGACGGACATTCTCCCGTGATGACACCACTTTTCCATCAACCGACTCCTCAACAATGGTGCGGACCTTGCGTATGGTTTGAGGGCCTGCAATTATTTTAAAAAATGTATAGTTTAGTGGAAATTTGGAAATAACTATATTGAATTATACAATTTTTGCAGAGAGTACTACAAGGCTGTATTGTACATAGATCATGATAACTAAGTAAAGGCAAGGCATTATGGGAAAGGAGCTGGGAGCTCATGTGCCCTCTGTTGGATGTAACACATCCTCAGTTTGCTTTTGACTCACCGAGTCTTGAGACAGCAAAAGGGATTTTAGCCTAGCCAGTTTCACTTATCTGCATACAGCGCTGTTTCAGGATTTTTGTCCCTCATCAGTACAGAGCAAAGTGAACTGGCTGGCTGAAACAGCGCTGTATGCAGATAAGTGAAACTGGCTAGGCTAAAATCCCTTTTGCTGTCTCAAGACTCGGTGAGTCAAAAGCAAACTGAGGATCTGTTACATACAACAGAGGGCGCATGAGCTCCCAGCTCCTTTCCCATAATGCCTTGTGATATGTAGATGCTTAGTAGAGGGCGAAAGGCAACTCAAAACTCTACACACCTTAACTGGTGCTCTCCTTAAGGAGAGATGTCCCTGTCCATAAGTAAAGGCAATGCAGGAGATTAAGCTGCAGTCCTATGTGAAACTATTACATGTGTCAAATGATCTATTTTACTTTGCAATATCTGACAAGCTTAAATATTCTCCATTCTTAGAAAGTATTCAACTATATTTGGCCTCATCCTCAATTAAGATCTATCAAAGCAAACCCATTAGTTCCCCCATGGTGCTGGCGCTGTGGAGCTGCGGTGGGTACCCTGCACCATATCTTTTGGACGTGCCCTCTCATCCTCGGTTTTTGGAGGGAGGTCAGGACTCTGACGACTGCTCTCTTTTTGCAAGAGGTTCCTCTTGACCCTCTTCTTTATCTCCTGAACCTTCCCCCCAGACACCTGAGCAATAAGTCATCCAGGCTTTTCTTGCATCTTTGTACTGCAGCTAAAACTCTCATAGCTAGAAACTGGAAGAAGGTGAGTCCCCCATCTAGTCTTGAGCTTGTGGCTAGAATGAAGGATGTGAGGAGTCTTGAATACCTGACTGCTGGCCTACATAATTCACGGGAAGCCTTTGGGGCTATTTGGGCACCCTGGGACATGTATTGTACATTACAGGGTCTCTGATCTCTAGTCCTCTCCTTCCCCCCCCCCCCCCCCTTCCCTTTGGTCCTACCCTTGTCTTCTTAATCCCTCCATTCCCCCCTCCCTTGTTCACTGCTTAATTTAAATGCATATTGCTTAGGGGGAGGAGGCAGATAGCCTCTATTTACCTCAATGCTTCCTGTTTGTTTGATTATTATTGTTTTTTTGTTTTTTCTTTATTCCTTGTTAATGAAAAATTTTTCAATAAAATTACAGTTATATAAAAAAAAAGATCTATCAAAGCAAAATAGTGAGCATCCAAAATGGAAGTCAAAAAGTAGTGCAACCTTATGGCTTTCATAATGTATTCCAAAAGCCTATTGTGCAATTCAAAATATCCTACTGAAAGTATGATACTCTGTAATGTACAATTATGGTTAAAACCTCTGATACTTAAGAACAGTGCCCTTTGTTGGTTACCACTGGCACTACTTGGCAGTACAAACATAATTAAATAAAATAATATTTTAATTAAAAATATGAGAACACAATATACTTACTTTCTTTGTATGAAATGCTGTTGGAAAAAAAAAGAAAAGAGAATGAACAATGAACCATTAATTTCAGAAAATATGTATTTGGCGTCATCTCACATAGCAGAAACATAGTAAGTCCTGAAGGGTTTCCCTACAGATTAATGGAATAGTTCAAGCCTGGAAAGTGTATTTATCATCAAAGAACGTTGTTTGTCTTAGATATTAGATTAAATAAGTCAGAAATAAGATCCCTGTTACTTCTCTTAGTGCCCAGATATGATACTTGAACCCACTTGCCTATCAACATGCTATGAATAGTAAGCAATGATAAGTGAAGAAGTTACAGATTTTGTATCAGGGGCCAGGAGTGAAACTTATGTGGTGCCAAAATTCAGAAAGCCATGGAGGCTATGACAGTAACAAGGTTATGTCTTTGTATAAATTGTTCAAGTAAGCCTTACTCATTTAGCTATGTATCGTGATTACTATGTTTCCATGTATTCAGTCCAGGATTCCACACAGCACTGATGACATCACCAATGCAATGGGTAGGGATTTTCGGTCACTTTAGTCATTGTAACTTGGCCTAGCCCAAGGATGATAGCCCAGTCTTGGTCAATAGCCAGTATCTTTGTATTGTTACTTACTGGGAATCTTCACCCTCCAGGAGACGTCTGTAGGTCGCAATTTCTTGTTCCAGACGGGTCTTCACATCCATGAGGATTTTGTACTCATAGCTCTGGCGTTCCATATCTGATCTTAATTCTGCAAGCTGAGCTTCCACACCACTGATCATTTCCTGTATCTGAGAGAGCTGCGTGCAGTAGCGGCCTTCTGTCTCTGCCAAGGTGCCTTCCAGTGCTGCTTTCTACAGCAGAAAGTAGTGTTTAGGACATATAGTAATGTAATGGATGGAACATATCATAAATAATATTGAAACATGATCTCACCATGCTTAGTTGTGTCTGAAGTTCAATCTCTAGGCTTTGGAATGTACGTTTAAGGTCGGTTATTTCTGTCTTGCTAGACTGGATCTGTTCACTGTGGCTTGCAACTTGTTTGTTCAGTTCCTCTGTCTATGAGATGGATATTGAATTTTTAAGGTGAATCTATTACTTCTGCCATCTAAACAATAACATTATTGAAGAGAATGCTTAAGTAATGATTTTGTTCACCTGTTTGAAGTACCAGGCCTCAACTTCCTTACGGTTTTTATCAGCCAGAATTTCATATCGGTCTCTCATTTCAGATAAAACCGTAGTCAGATCAACAGCCGGGGCAGCATCCATTTCTACATTCACATGGCCACCAGTTTGTCCACGGAGAGCTTTAATTTCCTATGCAATAAAATACGTGTTATGATCTACATTTTTTCAAACAAATACTCAATAAACTCTTATCTTCTGATCTCCATGATGTCCTACCTCCTCATGATTCCTCTTCAGGTATACCAATTCCTCCTTCAAGCTCTCAATCTGGATCTCCAGATCTGATCTAGTAATGGTCAGTTCATCCAAGAGTCTGCGTAGTCCATTGATGTCAGCCTCAACATTCAAACGCATAGCCTGTTCAGTTTCATACCTGGTTGAAAGTAGGCAATATATAAACTCATTAATGCTACAATGAGCTATGATTCTTGAATCTTGCAGTGAATCACCAAAAAGACAACCAATAGCTAAAGTCAAAAGTAACCCATGTCCCCAAATCTTACTTGGTTCTGAAGTCATCAGCAGCCAGCTTGGCGTTGTCAATCTGGAGAAGAATGCTGGCATTGTCCATGGTGGCACTGAGACTCTAAAAATTTAAAAAAATATTCTAGTTATGATCTCTATAAAAATCCATTGTATTCCTGCATATATTTAGTCAGAGAAGAAGGCCAGGCAAGTGTACAGGAACAACCTGAAAAGCATCTTTGTACTGTCTATTAGTATTTCACCTTATATTAGATAATATGGTCACTTAAGGGGCCCTTTAGTCTCCAGTAGTTCACTATTGTCTAGTTTCCAATCCAACAGAAACTCTACTGGTGGATTGTAAGAGAGACAATGGTGAACTACTGGAGACTAAAGGACCCCTTAAGTGACAGGGATCCCCAGTTTTCTGTTTTCAGTAATGACTGCTGGGTCAAAAGTTTGGGTATATGTTTCAATTATGCACCAATTATATCACAGGAGGCCAAAGGACTTTCAATACCTCGTTGGTTTAGAAATATTATAATTCTGAAAATTCTTAAAAAACAAAGCCTTACTTAGAAATAGGTGTCATATTTGGCATCTATGTAATATTTTTTTACAACTAAAACCTTCCATGAAAACATGGGGAATGGGAAGTGATCAAAGGCCTAGCAGCTGAGGCCCATGGGCCCTCATTCTATCACAGACATAGACACAGGTCCCAGAGCATTTATTTAGCCAGTGACTCCATTGCTCTGCAGCACTAGTGTCCTAAACTTGAATACAACTAAGCACAACATATACATGGAGTTTGTATGAGTGACTTCCTCTAGGTACTCTAAAAAGTTGGTTTACAATTAAATTGTCTTTAGCGTGCTTGTGTTAGAGATATTAGTTTGTGAACCCCATCAGGGCCAAGAACTGAATTGAGTGATGATAATTGCTATATTGCACTGTAGGATATTTTGGCACCATATACTTAAGCCTAGGTTCCTTATGAAGTCACTGGCCACCCTGCCAGCATTGTTCAGCTTGCCTAAACTTGGGAGAAAGTAGCTTAAAGCTTTAATATTAATACAGCTTCTATTTCCAAAAGCCAAGTAATGAAATCTTTGTTTTTAGCCTGATACCAGGGCTTGGCATAATGTCCTTTAACTGAAATAAATGACTTAGTATCACCCATGTGTTTACGTTGCACAGTCATACACGCCTCATATTGATGACATCATCAGTATGTATCAATCATGGGTAGATAGTATGGGAAGGCAGCAATTCAATGTGATTAGTAACTAGTAATGCTGCCTTAAAAAGAAATTGTATAGTCTCTGTCTGATACAGTATGTGTATAGTATGTGAGACAATAAATCTGGTTGTAGTTCGATAATTGCTGACTATACATCTTATACTTAGATGTACTGCAATTTTGTGCACTTTGCGTCTTTTTGAAACTCCACTTGATATGTTAAGTTATATACTTGTACAATTGAACCCATCTTACATACATTCTAGTATATTCTACATAAATACATTTCGAAGGCATTCACATATATAACAGTACATAGAAATATGAGGAAGGAACTAAAATTTAACAAATGTTTGTCCTACCTTATTGCGAAGATCTTCAATGATCTTGTAAAAATGGCTGTAATCACTGTCTGCTCTTGGTGCTTTCTTCTCATACCATTCATGGATCGTAGTCTCCAACTCATAATTGGCCTTCTCCAGGGAGTGTACTTTGTCCAGGTATGATGCCAGACGGTCATTCAGGTTTTGCATAGTCTCCTTCTCACCTCCTGCTAGAAGACCCTCTCCACCACCAAATCCACCTCCAAAGCCATAACCATAGCTAGATGAAAAGCTGCCACCTGCACCACCAGCTAGGCCACCGAATCCTCCACCTAAGCCACTTCCAAGACCACCAGCACTAGAGGAAAGCACCCTAGAGGTGGAGATGGAGATATTTTTGCCGCCACTGCCTCCATGGATGCTAGGTGCCCTGTAACTACCTCCAGAAAATCTGCTTGAACCACCACCATGGACACCTAATCCCAGGCCACCTGAGGATCCTGAGGATGTAGTGGACTGTCTGATACTGTATGAGGAGGACATGATGAAATTGTAACACCTGTCTTTCTAAGTGCTACCTGTGATGGCTAGTTGAATGTAGGAATCCAGACTTTTCATCCTTCTCTTTATACAAACAGATGTGGGTGTGACTTTCACGTAAGGATTGGTCCTTTGGCAGAGTCATCAGCTTTGATTTGCATGCCAACATTTGTGAGGAAGCGGGATTCATCATTACCTCATTGGTCTGGGAGAGTAACCTGTACACATTTCATCATATTACCCCCCCTTCTTCCCTTAAACCTTGTTTCACAAAGTGCTTTCACTCATCCAGGAGGAGGTATTGTATGTGCGTACTGTGTTAGTTCCTAAAACAAAAGCTCTGATTCACATTGAGTCAGGGAGGCACCTGGCCCCAAGGCTATGCTTTTGACATTCTTTTACGTTATCCAGGTAAGAAATACGATAACCCCTCCCAATTCTAGAAAGTTTAGGAAATAAACTGAAATTGGAGTTAGTGTTGTTGCAGACAACAATGTATGACTCCATCTTTTATACTTTTAACCCTTTAGCAAGTTGTCAACAGGTAAGGTGCCCAACAGATGACATTCACATTACACTGGAACCCCTAGACTAACAGTTAATATAACATTACTGCATCTATTACCACTAGAGCCACTAATACATACATGTATGTATCTTGCCTCTGAAGTCACTAATGTCACATATATTGCCTTCATTGTCTCCATAGATTACATAGATAAATCATGGCCATGTAGGGACTCCAGTGTGATTTTTTTTTTCACCTATTTTATGCAGTTTTTAGTTAATGTCTTTTTAGGACCCATTTTGTAGCCTACATGGACCTATTAATCACAGTGTTGGACTGAGGTACCTTGGACCCATCCAAGAAGATAGTTTTGAGGCCCACCCTCCATCTATATCGAACATATTTATGTCCACTCCTAATTCCTTAGTTTCCAGGGCCTGGTAGCTACTCTCCTTAATATAGGTGGCCAGGACTTATGTGTATAGGAGTGTAATATTTATGTTATAGATAATATTATTATCTTTATATACAGATCAGTTGTAAGGAATAGCTGTCAACCAAATGAGTGGTCTACCAACAGCTATTGAATGTACTGTATATGGACAGTTTAAGATCTAATAGCTTATTTGGGAATAAGCCTAGAAGAAATGGACAAGTGACTGCCTCCAAAGTCACTTGTCACAAAGTGATGGGGGTGTCCTCCACAGGACCACTGGGGACTTCAAATGTGTCAGAAACTAGGCCTACCAAATGATCCTCTGGTATTCTGATGGACCAGTCTGGTCTTGAATAGTCCACAATCAGTGATACATACTGATTCATCCCAACATGGAGTAGAAAATAATATGCTATACTAAAATATTTCTCTTACTCATCACTTTTAGCACAGCCTCTTATTAGCTCTGTTAATTATGGTCACATCTTGTACCATCACAAGATTTGGTTTCATATACTGGGTAGAATGTTTTATGTACACTTAGAGTATGCTTACATCACAGAACAGGTGCTACTTACAATTTATTACTATTGCAGGTATGTTTTATTTGTGTGCTTTGATTGAGATTATGCTAGAGATGTATTTACTACTACATACAGTATATGGAGTATGAACTGTAAGTATTGGGACAGCTACATATTACATCTACAGGATCTTATATGATATCCCTTTCTAAATCCATAGACATTAATATGGAATTGGTTTACCCTTTGCATCTGAACCAGCTTCCTTCTGGGAAGGCTTTCTACAAGATTATGCAGTGTGTCTGTAAGAATTTGAGCCTAGAAGAGCATTTGTGAGGTCAGACAATGGTGTTGGATGATTGGACCTGGCTTGCTATTGCCATTCTGGTTCATCCCAAATGTGTTTGATGGGGTTGAGGTCATGGCTCCGCGTGGACAGTCAAGTCCTTCCATACCAAACTCATGTTTGACTGACATGCTGAAACATAAAAAGGCTTTCCCCAAACGGTTCCTACAAAGTTACAAGCATACAGTTGTCCAAGATATCTAAGTATGCAGATTTCCCTTCATTGGAACCAATGGACCACGCCCTGAAAAACAACCCCATAGCATTATCCCTCTACCAAACTTTGCAGTTGTCACAGTGCACTCAGGCAGGTAATGTTTTCCTGGAATTTGCCAAAACAGGCTTGTCCATCAGACTGACAATTAGCGAAGGTTGTTACCCAACAGAAAGTTTCCACTGCTCCAGCGTCCGGTGACAACGTGCTGTTCACCACTCCATTCAATGACACTACTCCGTTCAATGCTTGCTGGAACTTTAACTGGTCTGCCACTTTTTCTCTTTTTCTGTTATCCAGAAACCACTTAGGCTTTTCTGATACTTAAGCTCCTACATCTTCAAATAAATATTGCTGACCTGCAATACCACCCACAATCACTGGATAAAAGTGGCACTGTTTATGGGAGAAAGAAACCGTTTTCTGTAATCCTTGACAATATTTGGAAGTGTTACTACCAGCAGAGTCCCTAGATTATACAGTACAGACCAAAAGTTTGGACACACCTTCTCATTCCTAGAGTTTTCTGTATTTTTATGACTATAAAAACTGTAGATTCACACTGAAGGCATCAAAACTATGAATTAACACATGTGGAATTATATTCTTAACAAAAAAGTGTGAAACAACTGAAAATATGTCTTATATTCTAGGTTCTTCAAAGTAGCCACCTTTTGCTTTGATTACTGCTTTGCACACTCTTGGCATTCTCTTGATGAGCTTCAAGAGGTAGTCACCTGAAATGGTTTTCACTTCACAGGTGTGCCCTGTCAGGTTTAATAAGTGGGATTTCTTGCCTTAGAAATGGGGTTGGGACCATCAGTTGTGTTGTTCAGAAGTCAGGTGGATACACAGCTGATAGTCCTACTGAATGGAGTGTTAGAATTTGTATTATGGCAAGAAAAAAGCAGCTCAGTAAAGAAAAACGAGTGGCCATCATTACTTTAAGAATCAGTCCGAAAAATTGGGAAAACTTTGAAAGTGTCCCCAAGTGCAGTGGCCAAAACCATCAAGCGCTACAAAGAAACTGGCTCACATGAGGACCGCCCCAGAAAAGGAAGACCAAGAGTCACCTCTGCTGCGGAGGATAAGTTCATCCAAGTCACCAGCCTCAGAAATCACAGGTTAACAGCAGCTCAGATTAGAGAGCAGGTCAATGCCACACAGAGTTCTAGCAGCAGACACATCTCTACAACAACTGTTAAGAGGAGACTGTGTGCAGCAGGCCTTCATGGTAAAATAGCTGCTAGGAAACCACTGCTAAGGACAGGCAACAAGCAGAAGAGACTTGTTTGGGCTAAAGAACACAAGGAATGGATATTAGACCTGTGGAAATCTGTGCTTTGGTCTGATGAGTCCAAATTTGAGATCTTTGGTTCCAACCACCGTGTCTTTGTGCAACACAGAAAAGGTGAACGAATGGACTCTACATGCCTGGTTCCCACCGTGAAGCATGGAGGAGGAGGTGTGATGGTGTGGGGGTGCTTTGCTGGTGACACTGTTGGGGATTTATTCAAAATTGAAGGAATACTGAACCAGCATGGTTACCACGGCATCTTGCAGCGGCATGCTATTCCATCCGGTTTGCGTTTAGTTGGACCATCATTTATTTTTCAACAGGACAATGACCCCAAACACACCTCTAGACTGTGTAAGGGCTATTTGACCAAGAAGGAGAGTGATGGGGTGCTACGCCAGATGACCTGGCCTCCACAGTCACCAGACCTGAACCCAATCGAGATGGTTTGGGGTGAGCTGGACCGCAGAGTGAAGGCAAAAGGGCCAACAAGTGCTATGCATCTCTGGGAACTCCTTCAAGACTGTCGGAAGACCATTTCAGGTGACTACCTCTTGAAGCTCATCAAGAGAATGCCAAGAGTGTGTAAAGCAGTAATCAAAGCAAAAGGTGGCTACTTTGAAGAACCTAGAATATAAGACGTATTTTCAGTTGTTTCATACTTTTTTGTTAAGTATATAATTCCACATGTGTTAATTCATAGTTTTGATGCCTTCAGTGTGAATCTACAATTTTTATAGTCATGAAAATACAGAAAACTCTTGGAATGAGATGGTGTGTACAAACTTTTGGTCTGTACTGTAAATAATCTTATAATGTCTAGAATGTTGGCAGAAAATAGCAGAATGATAAGATGAGGAGGATGCATGCTTTGTGATTTGCTGCCACATACAGATGACTGTAAGTGGGTCCATAAGTGCCACTTCTGGCTAATGTTAATGCAGGGATTACATACTATACAGACTAGGATTCTAAAAAAATAGTAAAATATCATACATATAGTTTGTATAGTATGTGAATTTCATGTGCAGTCAGAATTAATAGAGATATAGTCTTGTCTCTAAGAACAATTATCATAATGAGAAATAAACTCATTAAAACCCACAATATGAAATAATCCGTACATGAGTTATCCGCCCAACCTATTAAATCATTATGTGTTCACCTCATTCAGTACAATGCTTCAGAAATAAATGCCATGCTAGACACTGGAAGCCCCTTTGTTTTCTTGATCCATTGTCATTAAGAATTGGCTTTCTATGGTTAAATCCTCTTTGTCAGAGCATTAGGACTCACTCATACATTTTTAAAGGGATTGTGAAAACATAACAACCCCTTTCCATATGCCTCATTAGTATATATGATATAAAAGAGAGAGAGGACTGCACACTATAATCCAGAGCGCCACTGAATAATAGTGGCTCCTGCTCTGGTGTACCTAGCTAGTCTCCATATATTGTTATATAGTATATATTTTCTTTAGAGTGACTGCTGCAGTGGAAATGTATGATGGCAACAACTTCCCTTGACTTTCTAATACAACTCATTATTATTTCATATAAAGGGGTTTCGGGTTGGAAAACATTTTTGACAAAAGGTTCAGAATGGGTGAAAATATTTATCAATCTAAACTTATTTCACCATTTCCCTGCCATTCCTATTCAATTGCTTCCCAATCCCCTGTCAGTGTCTACTTTCTGGTTTCCCGCGATACACAGCACATGAGACTGAGCCGACCAGCTCTGGAATTAAGGGACAGAATACTGGAGAGCTGAATATTACTTCTTTTAATTTTTAATCCATTTTGAGTCCTTTGTGAAAATATTTTACCTGGAATACGACCACTTTATGGAGGGAAAAGTGGACACGCTTCAGAAAAAACTTGTGATACTAAGTTAATGTCCTGCCTGGGACTACACAGAAAACCTATTGATGTGAATGAGCAGTGAGCACTCTATTGAGTCCCATTACAGACACTCATTACCAATACACAGCATATGGGTAAGTGTCTGATCGGTGTAGGTCCAGAGTGTCTCTTCATGAACGGAGCCTGTAAGTGTCTATACAACAACTTTTTAAATGGTCCTTTGATGGCACTGCAGGCAAGGTCTCCCTCCAGACTAGAGATGATGGATGGGGGTCCCATCAGGGGAACACTTTGTCATCAGTTTATTAAGGCAAACTTCAAACAAGTAGGGATCGTCTAAAGTGAAGAACAATTTTCTGTAGCCAGAAAGTATCAATAGTGCTAAGGGGCTGTCCCCTTACTACAAGTCTTTTCTATACTGTACGGTATTGAATAGGATACAGACAATCACTTTGTCTTTTCTCTTTCCATAGACCAAATAAATGAGCAGTGCAGTCTCTGAGACTGTAAAGAAAACATACTCTGGTGCTGGGCGTGTGTGTCTAATATGCCTGGATTTGCCTTCAAGTGAATTTTTCCATTGTTCTATTACACAGGCAAGAACACTGCTGCTCTTAAAACTGTACCGATGTCTCCACAAGCAGAACTTATGGCATCATCTCATGTCTTCTGGTATTTTTTACTAATCCCTTAAGTGCTTAGTGTTCTCTTGATCCAAGCAATGAAGGTTTCTTCATACAATGACAGGGGCTTGGCACTGCCTTTCTACAACAAATCATGTCCGTTATGATTTATGTTGGATCATATTCAGTAAAAATTGCCACATTTATAGGGGTAGATTTATTATGCCTTGGTTTACAAGACATAAAAAAGTTGCAAATTTTTGAGGGTTTTGTACTTTTTTCTTCTCTGTCTTAGATTTAGTGTCACTTACACCAGTTTACTGGTGTAAATGATCCCTGAAATCTAAGCCACCTATGAGCTAGTGTAGATTTCAGTGCATGCGGCCCTGCAGAGGGTGTGTCTGATTTATGAGGAGGCGCACCCTCCACGGATACAGGGAATATGGAGACTGGCGTTGAATACATCAGTCTTCATAAATCTCCCCCACTGTGCTCAATAGTTTTAGCCCCTATATAAAAACTAATTCTAACTCTGATTGGTCAGTTCTGTCACTCTGCATTACAAACATTAGTATGGCTGGTTTCTATAGAGTAGTATACTACATATAAATAACACTGAGGAAGATTTACTATTGATGAGAAAATGTGGCACATTACAGTGCAACTTGGTGCATCATGACATATTTTATTGCATCTAGTTTAAGATAAAAATTTTCTGACTGGCTAGTTAAGTGGCCTTGGCGTAGCAGGAAAAAAGGGCATGGCTTAAAAAGTGACAAAATGCTTAACCCCTTCCCGCTGGATGAATTTTTTGATTTTTGCTTGTCATTTTTGACTCCCCCCATTCCAAACCCCATAACTTTTTTACCTTTCCGTTCTCAGAGTCATATGAGGTCTTAATGTTTTCGGGACAAATTGTTCTTCATGGTGCTACCATTTATTATTGTGTACAATGTACTGGGAAGCTGGAAAAAAATTCAGAATGGGGTGAATAAGAAAAAAAATGCATTTGTGCGACTTTCTTATGGGCTTCGTTTTTACGGCATTCACTCTGCAGCCAAAATGACATGTCATCTGTATTCTATGTTTCTGTACGATTCCAGGGATATCAAATTTATATGGTTTTATTTACATTTTAACTCCTTAACAAAAATCCAAAACTGTGCAAAAAAAATTTTTTTTTCTAAAAGGTGCCAGCGATCCCCGGCAAAATGGTGGCATGCAGGCGCCGCTGGCAAAATGGTGCCTCGGTCAGCTTTGCGGGCACTGATTGTGGGAATTAGCAACGGGTGTCTGCTCCCGAGCGGCCGCCATATTTAAATACCTGACATAATAGTACGTCAGATGTCAGGAAGGGGTTAAAGATTTGGGCATAAAATTCTGGGTCTAACTGAGCCAACCAATAGGTGGCATATATGCAACATTTATCAACCAGCATCAACCACTTTGACAGATTTGGTGGATTTCCAGACTGCCTGTCAAACTTACACTGTCTAAAAATTAGATAGGATTAGTAAATATCTTTAATAGAAACTAAGTTTTTTAAAGTGCCCTATTAGAGCATTTGGGGTAACAGAGCAAAGCCATTTTTTGAGGACCAAGAATACTGTCAATGCTTAGAGGGTTATCTCATGAAGAACTACTGTCCATGTGCCCTATCATATCATGACTGTTTAATTGTAGAGTGTGGCCGGGGCCCCGGACTACCATGATTTTGGTCGGGAAAAGTCTGGTTCCCCGAACACTATATATATTGTTAATGGAAAGGGGCCCGACATATCACCAGGCCCCTTTCCAATAGATGCCTGTCCATGGGAGGTAACTAAAAATATTTATACTCACCTCTCCCGGGCTTCTGACAGTCCTCAGCATCCTTTCTGGGGCTCTTCCAGCCTGTGACACCTGGGGCATGTCACCTCAGTTGCAGGCAGAAGTGGACCAAAGAAGATGCTGAAGAGAGCCAGACAGAGCGAGGATGCCCAGAAAAGGTGAGGCAGAGTAAGTATAAGTGTTTGTATTTTTTATTCACTTCCCCTGGGCCTCTACCTATTATACTCTGGGGTCTGAGGAGACCCCAGAGTATAATCATAGCGCCAACGTGGAGGGCGAAACCTCATGAATATTCACCGAATTTCGTGGGGTTCACCTAAAGCAGCTCTAGTGGGGCTCTTGGAAGCATTTTATACTGTGTGGGGCCACTGTGGGGAGCATATTATACTGTGTGGGGGCCACTGTGGAGCATATTATACTGTGTGGGGGCCACTGTGGAGCATATAATACTGTGTGGGGGCCACTTATTTTGCCACCAACCGTTACCCCCAGCTCGGTGGCACCGAACCTGGCTAACCAGCTCAAGGGACTCCACCTTGTGAGAGACCCACTGTGCGCCAGACCACCCACAAAAATGAGCAGTCCCCCCACACCAAACTGAACCAACTCCAAGGACCCAGCCCGTCGTGGCCACCATGACGCTTAGATATACCTGGAAAAAAAAGAAAGAAAAAAGAGGAGGGAGGGTGAAACTATCTGGCCTAACCATTGGAAGGGCCATTTAAGCCATCCCCCCATTTCCTATTTCTCCATCACTACAGGGGACCACTACCCCCTGTACCTTCCTATAAGGCCAGTCATGCTGGCTTCCACTTAGGACCTGCGTTCCCCGGCTCCAGCCATTTCTTAAATGGAAGTTCTAATATAAATCAAAATGAGTAGCAACTCTGTAAAGAACACAGAAAAATGGCTGCTATATAATGCTACATTTCTCCTAGCCTAATGTCTAGTCAAACAAGGCTATTCAGTGATAGGAGTGACTGGGGCTACATCCAGAGCAATCTATGTTTATTTCCAACACCACTATACAGTAAATTGTGGACAACCCCTTAAAGATAAATAGGTACCATGACGCTGAATAGATTGCAAGACTATAATAGGCACCAACAGGTAGCCACCAGCACCATCAGGGTGGCAATATAGTACTTAACGCTGTTGGCACTCTATATGCCATGGACAATGTGTCGCGTCTGGTTCTTACATTGCTTCCAACCATACACCAACCTGCAGGTCACCTGGAATTTTACTGGCAGAGAAAGGACACAAATGACATCTGGCTACACATTGTGGTTTTCCTCTTTACTGAAGATGTTGCAGTACAGCATATCTTCAGAGGGTCAAATTATGAGCTTTCACTGTTGCAGGGGATGCACCGACCATCACCAAAGGATCTGGGCTCCCACTCATCAATTGTTCACTGAGGGCCACCGCTTCCGTGAACCAGTTGATGACTAGGCAGATTTCTCCGTCTCCTACGCACCAGCTGTTCATATGGCTCTCCTAACTTTAACCCTTCCTTGTGCAACAGGCTAACTGTTCGAGGTGTGTGTCCACCCCACCTTACAAGGTTTCCGTGGATGCTGGGGGCAAAGCCTCTTGTGCAAATTTTTAGGAATTTTGCTTAGTTATTGTAATTATAAGGAAAACTTTAGAAAATTTTCTGCTAAAATAAAGTACAAAAGATTAATAAAGTATATTACAAAAATGTTCAGCAAACTCATCCTTACACAATAGCACAAAAATTGGAGCAACAGTTACAATTTAAGGAATTAATGTATACCAATTTTGAGTTTTCAATTAGAAGTTTAATATCTGAGTTAATGAAAAGTTTATAGACTGATTTAATGAATTCTCATAAAAATCTCCTCTGCTTTTCATTTTACTAAATGAAATTATGATGAAAAGACGGAAATCACTTAACGTGATGGAAGCCGACAGGCGTGTCTCACTCTTTGGCTCATGTTCAGTGTAATCTCTGCTAACCTGTCACTGACTAATTGTACCATTGTACAGAAGATGTATGTCTGCCTCACTGTAGATGTACAGCCTGCAGGATCCTGCTCTGCCTACTCCCTGCCAACCTACTACTGATTAACATAATGCAGGATATGTATTACTCTTTCTAGTGATACATTGAGTATAATCGATCATAGTCTGAATGTCTGTCGTATCCTAACGTGAGGTGTGTGAACCTGAGGCTTTTTTTATCATGTAACATAGAACAGGCTACTCTAGAGACAGTAAGGGCTCCCTTTCATGGGTCTCCCTCTCTATATGTATACGTAGAGCTGAGCTGCAATATTTGAGCTTTTCATTATAGAGCAGGGATACTCAATTGGTAGACCGCCAGCTTTCAGGACTCCTGCCTCTTGGCATTTTCATTAGGACAGCAGTTGGGAGAATTCTTTATTTCCCACCATATAATGCTCCTTAGTGCCTCCATGCACTGTATAATGTTCCTTAGTTCCCCCACGCACATTATAAAGCTCTTAGTGCCTCAACCCACAATATAATGCTCCTTAGTGTTCCCACACACAGTATAATGCTTCTTAGTGGCCCCAGCACAGTATAATTCCATATTAGGAAGTATTTTTATCTAATTTTTCTTGTACACCTTAGGGTATGTTCACACGGAGTTTTTTGCAAGCTGAAAAAATCTGCTTCAGGAATTAGGAAACGGTTTTTTGACGCTTTTTTTTACATGATGTGTTTTTTGCCGTGGTTCTTTTGCTCCAGCACACTGTATGGACCTAGAAGCTTCTCTTTAAAAACCACATCGTGTTTTTTGCAGAAACTGCATCAAAAACCGTGTCAAAAAAACGCATCGCGTTTTTTCCGCCAACCATTGAATTCAATTGGTTTTTCCAGGCGGAATCCGCCTGAAGATATGTCATGTCGCTTTTTTTTTCCGCTAACGGAAAAAAAAACGCTAGAGAAAAAAAAAACGCTACTGACTCCCATTGAAATGAATGGGAGGCATTTTTTCAGGTGGATTTTGAGGTGGATTCCGCGTCAAAATCCGCTGCCAAAAAACTCCATGTGAACACAGCCTTATAGTCAGACGCGTCTTTTTGTCTGATAAATACCATAAATACTGGACATGTTCGGCTGCTGTTCAGCTCGGACAGTTACTTCATGGAAGACCCTGGTCAATAGACCTTTACTAAAAGTAGTTGAGTACCCCTCTTATAGAGCAATACTATTATACATAGGGCTATGCCACTGTATCTAAGCCTGCCACTATAGAGGTATACTACCATGCATAGAACTGAGAAACTATATCTGTCTGCCATATTAGAGGTATACTACCATGCATAGAACTGAGCTGCTGTATCTAAGCCTGGCGTTAAGTTATACTACCATATATGGAACTGATCCATGATATCTAAGCCTGCCATTATAGAGGTATACCACCATATATAGAGTTAAACCACCTTATCTGAGTCTGCTGTTATAGAAGTATACCTCCATACTTAGAGCTGAGCCAATGCATCTAAGCCTGCTATTACACAGGTATGCTACCATACACAGAACTGAGCTGCTGTATCTACGTCTGCCATTACAGAGATATATACTATCATAGATCTGGACTTAAAGGGAACTTGTCACATGGAAAATGCTGTTCAATCTATAAGTTCATACTGGAGGATCTCTCCTATTTGACCCTGTGTATATACCTGTGTGTGTATATACAGTATGTGAGATATATATATATATATATATATATATATATATTGATCTGTATGACTATATGTGGCTGGGTATATGTACCTTTGTCTGTTTGTATGTTGTGTGTATACTGTATGTGCCTGAATGTATATGTATGTGGCCATGTGTTCAACTGTTCAACTTTAGGCTTGCACCAGTTTTGTTAAATAAGAGCAATGACAAATTTATTTCAGGAACACAAACAATCCCATGCTTTGTATATTATTTAGGCTATTTTATGGTCCTTACAGTTACACCCCTGAATAAGGGCCACTTCTTGGGATAATAACTCTCTTCTCTCTAGATACAGTCATATGAAAAAGTTTGGGCACCCCTATTAATCTTAATAATTTTTAGTTCTAAATATTTGGGTGTTTGCAACAGCCATTTCAATTTGATATATCTAATAACTGATGGACACAGTAATATTTCAGGACTGAAATGAGGTTTATTGTACTAACAGAAAATGTGCAATATGCATTAAACCAAAATTTGACCGGTGCAAAAGTATGGGCACCTCAACAGAAAAGTGACATTAATATTTAGTAGATCCTCCTTTTGCAAAAATAACAGCCTCTAGTCGCTTCCTGTAGCTTTTAATCAGTTCCTGGATCCTGGATGAAGGTATTTTTGACCATTCCTCTTTACAAAACAATTCCAGTTCAGTTAAGTTTGATGGTCGCCGAGCATGGACAGCCCGCTTCAAATTATCCCACAGATGTTCAATGATATTCAGGTCTGGGGACTGGGATGGCCATTCCAGAACATTGTAATTGTTCCTCTGCATGAATGCCTGAGTAGATTTGGAGCTGTGTTTTGGATCATTGTCTTGCTGAAATATCCATCCCCGGCGTAACTTCAAATTCGTCACTGATTCTTGTACATTATTCTCAAGAATCTGCTGATACTGAGTTGAATCCATGCGACCCTCAACTTTAACAAGATTCCCGGTGCCGGCATTGGCCACACAGCCCCAAAGCATGATGGAACCTCCACCAAATTTTACAGTGGGTAGCAAGTGTTTTTCTTGGAATGCTGAGTTTTTTTGACGCCATGCATAACGCCTTTTTGTATGACCAAACAACTCAATCTTTGTTTCATCAGTCCACAGGACCTTCTTCCAAAATGAAGCTGGCTTGTCCAAATGTGCTTTTGCATACCTCAGGCGACTCTGTTTGTGGCGTGCTTTCAGAAACGGCTTCTTTCGCATCACTCTCCCATACAGCTTCTCCTTGTGCAAAGTGTGCTGTATTGTTGACCGATGCACAGTGACACCATCTGCAGCAAGATGATGCTGCAGCTCTTTGGAGGTGGTCTGTGGATTGTCCTTGACTGTTCTCACCATTCTTCTTCTCTGCCTTTCTGATATTTTTCTTGGCCTGCCACTTCTGGGCTTAACAAGAACTGTCCCTGTGGTCTTCCATTTCCTTACTATGTTCCTCACAATGGAAACTGACAGGTTAAATCTCTGAGACAACTTTTTGTATCCTTCCCCTGAACAACTATGTTGAACAATCTTTGTTTTCAGATCATTTGAGAGTTGTTTTGAGGAGCCCATGATGCCACTCTTCAGAGGAGATTCAAATAGGAGAACAACTTGCAATTGGCCACCTTAAATACCTTTTCTCATGATTGGATACACCTGGCTATGAAGTTCAAAGCTCAGTGAGGTTACAAAACCAATTTTGTGCTTCAGTAAGTTAGTAAAAAGTAGTTAGGAGTATTCAAATCAATAAAATGATAAGGGTACCCAAATTTTTGCACCGGTCAAATTTTGGTTTAATGCATATTGCACATTTTCTGTTAGTACAATAAACCTCATTTCAATCCTGAAATATTACTGTGTCCAGCAGTTATTAGATATATCAAATTGAAATGGCTGTTGCAAACACCCAAATATTTAGAACTAAAAATGATTAAGATTAATAGGGGTGCCCAAACTTTTTCATATGACTGTATATCACAGTGTGCCTCTGTAGAGTAGCACTGAGTATTTGCTAATTATAGCATGTCAGTTGCCAATGTACTTGGCACCAATACAGAATATACAGACACCACTCCCATCTAGATCAGGTTCCCAGAGGAAGCATCTATTCCTGGAACATTCCCCAACCTGATATGTTTATATGTACAGATATAAATTATAGCTAAATAGACAATTAGATCCCTTATAATCAAAAGATGCAAGAAGAGATTACAATGCCAAGAAAGGGCTTTCCCTAAGTCTGCAACTGGTTAGGTTGGTATTAAGGCACTCAATATTGCTATAGAGAACTATGGAACATGATGACTATGGCCCAAGATAGAGGGGGTATTAAACCTGTTCTTAATATTTCACCTTATTATAGTCACGTATCAGAAAGTCATTTCTATAAATCGCAATCCATTTGACACTGTCTGGGTTGTAGAGTCTAAGGAATTCCCTGGTCTTCCTCTTTACCCATTGCAAGAAGGTATGGTCTTTGCTGCACGTGGATTCCCACATCACAGTCCCAGAGTACGAATTGGCAGTAGTAGCATTGATGGAGCTCTAGGATGGTTTGGAATGGAGTCGAGGGTCATCACCATGAGATTAGTCCGAATTTGAAGATGGTAGACAAAAGAGTTCTCCAACCTGCATTCAAGAGCATAAAAATTGCTGCACATACCAAAGGATTTTTTCTTGTGAAGAGGTTTTCTTTAAATACACATATATCCATGCTCTTCACAAGAAAAAAATCCTTTGGTGTGTGCAGCAATTTATATGCTCTTGAATGCGGATTGGAGAACTCTTTTGTCTAGCACCACTTACTACCTAGCAGAAGTATGCGGTACCAGTGATATATTTCTTAGTATTCAGGAAGAAGGCCAAGGTTGGGATCAGTCTAGTAGTGACACCAGAAACAACAGCACAGGGAACAACAGCTAGGACAGGCATGACCATAATCAGTAGACAAGCCATATCAGAACACTGATCATAGCTGTTAAACACTAAGATGGTGCAGTCAATTGTGACCACAGCATCTAAACCATTTGGGTCCTGCCCTTTCTCTAGATCACATATAAAAATAAATAAATGAAAAAAATGTAACATAATAAATACAGTGGCATGCAAAAGTTTGGACACCCTTGGTCCAAATGACTGTTATTGTGAACAGTTAAGCAAGTTGAAGATGAAATGATCTTTAAAAGGCATAGCATTAAAGATTAAACACACTTGTCTATAATTTTAAGTAATATGAATGTATTATTATGTTTGAGTACAATTTTAGAGTGAAAAAGGGAAAGGAGTACCTTGCAAAAGTTTGGGAACCCTTGTAGATTTGTGTGCTCAGATAACTTGACCAAGGTCTCAGACCTTCATTAGCCAGTTAGGGTTATGGCTTGTTCACTATCATTGTTAGGAAAGGCCAAGTGATACAAATTTTACAGCTTTATAAATACCCAGCCTCCTCTAACCTTGTGCCAAAAACAGCAGCCATGGGTTCTTCTAAGCAGCTGCCTAGCACTCTGAAAATGAAAATAGTGGAGGCCCACAAAGCAGGAGAAGGCTATAAGAAGATGACAAAGCGTTTTCAAGTTGCCCTTTCCTCAGTTCCAAATGTAATTAAAAAATGGCAGTTACCAGTGGAGGTCAAGATAAGGTCTGGTAGACCAAGAAAAATTTCAGAGACAGCTGCTCGTAGGATTGTCGGAGTGGCAAATCAGATCCCCGCTTGACTGCAAAAGACCTTCAGGAAGTTTTTGCAGACTCTGGAGTTGTGGTACATTGTTCTAATTTTCAGCGATACCTGCACAAATATGGCCTTCATGGAAGAGTCATCAGAAGAAAACCTCTCCTGCGTTCTCACCATAAAATTCAGCATCAGAAGTTTGCAAAAGAACATCTAAACAAGCCTGATGCATTTTGGAAACAAGTCCTGTGGACCAATGAGATTAAAATAGAACTATTTGGCCACAATGTTCAAAGGTACAGTATGTTTGGAGAAAAAAAGGGCACAGAATTTCAGGAAAAGAACATCTCTCCAACCATTAAGCATGGGGGGGATCAATCATGCTTTGGGGCTGTGTTTCAGCCAATGACACGGGGAACATTTCACAGGTAGAGGGAAGAATGGATTCAATGAAATTTCAGCAAATTCTTGAAGGAAACATAACACCATCTGTAAAAAAGCTAAAACTGAATTGAGGATGGCTTCTACAAATGGATAAGGATCCTAAACACATGTCAAAATCCACCACAGACTACCTAAAAAGGCGCATGATGAAGGTTTTATCATGGCCCTCACAGACCCCTGATCTGTACATCATTGAAAATCTGTGGCGAGACCTCAAAAGAGCAGTGCATGCAAGACGACCCAGGAATCTCACAGAACTGGAAGACTTTTCCAAGGAAAAATGGATGAAAATCCCTTAAACAAGAATTGAAAGACTCTTGGCTGGCTACAAAAAGCATTTATAAGCTGCGATACTTGCCAAAGGGGGTGCTACTAGGTACTATCCATGCAGGGTGCCCAAACTTTTGCATCGGGTCATTTTCATTTTTTGCTATTTTGAAAATGTAAAATATTAAAATATTTTTTTTTTCCCAAAAAATACATTGGGAATGTGGTAATCTTTAATGTTATGCCTTTTGAAGACCATTTTATCTTCAACTTGCTTAACTGTTCACAACAGTCATTTTGACCAGAGGTGTCCAAAGTTTTACATGCTACTGTATGGCAATATCCAAAACAGCCTAAACTATCAAAATATAACAGTATTTGTCCCATACAGTAAACACAATAATGGGAGAAATCAAAATGCGCATATCGCTGTAATTTCTCCAGTCGTTGCTTACCCCAAAAAAGTGAATAAAAAGTGAACAAAAAGTTGCATGTACCCCATAATGATACTAATAAAAAAAACTTCTGCTGTATATTCAGTGATAGAAACAGAGATATTATTTAGGAAGGACATAGGCTTCCATTCTGCTTCTCAGAGAGTAAACCACGCATAGACAGCAGTATTTATATCAGCAAAATATTGACGTCCTGTCACAGACTCCAACCAGTGAGGGAAAAGCTATTAGATAAGCACTGGAAATAAAGACTATGTATAGCCTACATGATATCCCTGCTGTTTTCCGGAGATACAGCAAAAGCTGTATTGTATTCTACTGGGCATGCATGGCTAATCCATTACACAGTCCTATACATTTTGAATACCAGGAATGTTATTACGTGCAGTTGTAATATTTCTGTGAGGAAACATTTTACAAGATTACTCCAAAATGTATATTACTTATTGCATACTGTTGGCCCAGATGTTTTAAAGATAGAACTTTTAAACTCTGGCCAAGCTACTGGTTGATTCACCTTATCTAAGTATGAGCTTTGGGATGGCACCCAAAGAAGTCAATCAGGGCAATCCTGAAAAGCTCATACAAAGCCCTCCAGACAAAGTACCCTCCCCACTTTAAGCAGGAAGAGTATGGAGGCAAAAAGATGTCTTGAAGAAGGTCTGAACCAGTTGAGAAGCAAAAAGTAACCCACACAGCGGAGGGAAAAATGGCCCATTTTTGAGAAGTGATCAACTACAATGCAAATGATATTGAAACCCTGCAAAAGAAGAAAATCCATCAAGGAAAGTCCAAAAATGTTGGCAATTTAAGAAATCTCAGCGTTCTTCTTAGAATTTTTTTTTTTCTACAAGAAATTGTATGGTACACAGAGGTGTAGCTAGACTTTTTTTTAACCTGAAGCTGAGATTCAGTATGGCACCCCCCATTCCTCATCTGAAACTCATTATCCACCACCACCAAATAGTGTAACTTTCTTGACTGGACAGAGACTGCTGTGTCAGCATAAGAATGTAGCTGATGCAGCAGCCGCCCAGTCTGGCACACTTATCAAGGACTTGTAACTGTGCCGGCAGGGGCGTAACTAGCAAAGATTGGGCCCCACAGCAAACTTTACACTTGGGCCCCCCACTCGGCATAGGGCCCCCTTTTCTGGCCCCCTCACTGTATAACGCCCCATTTATACACACTATAATGTCCCAAAGTGGCATCCAGACAGTATAATATCCCATAGCAGCCCCTCCACACAGTATAATGTGCCATAGCGGCCCCTTCACACAGTATAATGCTTCATAGCAGCCCCTTAACACAGTATAATGTCACATACCGACCCCTCTACACAGTATAATGTCCCATAGTGGTCCCTTCACACAGTATAATGTAGTACAGTGGCTCCTGCAGTGTTCATTGCAAATATTGCAAAAATTTCAAGTTCGGCAAAAGTCAAATTTTTGGGGGTTCATTACCCACAAACTATTATTATACTCTGGGGGGTTTTCAGACGAACCTCGCGGTTGTTCACCCAACAAATACTTTTGCTGGGCCTTACTTACTAATCCCCAATCCTGGAGGGCAGAAGGGGAAGTGGAGGTGGCTGTGAGGACGAACAGGGATCGGTAAGTAAATAGGGCCCAACAGGCACCCTAAGGTTGCTGTCCCTGTAGCAGCTGCTATGGCGGTAGTTATGCCGCGATGGGGACTACCATATTAGCTTTTGTCCTAAATGACAGATCTTCATCTTCAGTGGCTGTTACTGAAACTTCCCCACCTGTCACATCATGTCTATATTCAAAACAACTTTTTTCTGCTATCTCTGACTACTGGCCCAGGCTATGCAGAGACTTTTGTGAACAGATATAAATATTGCTATAATAGACATGACAGGAGAGGTGACACGTCATCTATAAATCCAGTGACTCAAAAGTAAAGTCTTCTCTGATTGTTAATGTTCTCTTTTCTCATATTTTTCATCTAACCCTAACTACCATTATGACAAGGGTCTTTCAACAGTAACAGGTCCTGCACACATATTGTCATGTGATCTTATGTCTCCATGTCCTTCTGCAGTTCCTGCACATAAGATTGTACAAAGCTGCAATGGGCATCAAAATCTGGGCAGTCAATGATCCTCAGGTGGCCACACAAACCATTGACTGAGCACCTACGGCTATGTATGTTTAAGAAAGCAGTTTATTCTGCTTAGATAGTGTTGGCCCTGGCAGGGCCCACCTCCTAGATGCACCTGAAAAACATGCCGCTTGTCCCCCTAGCAATGCCCCTGGGGTAGTTACTTGTCTTTTCCTGACTACAGAGAAAGGATTGTTGCAATTTCAAGAGAAGAGGCATTAATCCCCAAGAAGAAATGCATTTCAAGATCCAGATAATGGAAAACTGGAGCAGAGTACAAGCAAGACCTGATATGACAAAAGCACTAAACTAAATAGGTTGGACAAACTCAAGTATTCATTACTATCCAATTTAGGGAGGTAATCAAAAGCACCTATAGGTTGCGACCAGTTCAGATCTGCACATACAGTGGGGATAAAAAGTATTTAGTCAGCCATCAATTGTGCAAGTTCTCTCACTTAAAAAGATGAGGCCGGCCTGTAATTGACATCATAGGTAGACCTCAACTATGAGAGACAAAATGAGAAAACATATCTAGAAAATCACATTGTCTGATTTTTTAAGAATTTATTTGCAAATTATGGTGGAAAATAAGTATTTGGTCACCTACAAACAAGCAAGATTTCTGGCTCTCACAGACCTGTAACTTCTTCTTTAAGAGGCTCCTCTGTCCTCCACTCATTACCTGTAGTAATGACACCTGTTTGAAATTGTTATCAGTATAAAAGACACCTGTCCACAACCTCAAACAGTCACACTCCAAACTCCACTATGGTGAAGACCAAAGAGCTGTGGAAGGACACCAGAAACAAAATTGTAGACCTGCACCAGGCTGGGAAGACTGAATCTGCAATAGGCAAGCAGCTTGGTGTGAAGAAATCAACTGTGGGAGCAATAATTAGAAAATGGAAGACATACAAGACCACTGATAATCTCCCTCGATCAGGGGCTCCACGCAAGATCTCACCCCGTGGGGTCAAAATGATCACAAGAATGGTAAGCAAAACTCCCAGAACCACACAGGGGGACCTAGTGAATGACCTGCAGAAAGCTGGGACTAACGTAACAAGGGTTACTGTCAGTAACACACTACGCCGCCAGGGACTCAGATCCTGCAGTGCCAGACGTGTTACCCTGCTTAAGCCAGTACATATCCGGGCCCGTCTGAAGTTTGCTAGAGAGCATTTGGATGTTCCAGAAGAGTATTGGGAGAATGTCATATCGTCAGATGAAACCAAAGTAGAACTGTTTGGTAGAAACACAACTCGTCGTGTTTGGAGGAGAGTGAATGCTGAGTTGCATCCAAAGAACACCATACCTACTGTGAACCATGGGGGTGGCAACATCATGGTTTGGGGCTGTTTCTCTGCAAAGGGACCAGGACGACTGATCCGTGTACATGAAAGAATGAATGGGGCCATGTATCGTGAGATTTTGAGTGCAAACCTCCTTCCATCAGCAAGGACATTGAAGATGAAACGTGGCTGGGTCTTTCAGCATGACAATGATCCCGCCAGGGCAACGAAGGAGTGGCTTCGTATGAAGCATTTCAAGGTCCTGGAGAGCCTGGCCAGTCTCCAGATCTCAACCCCATAGAAAACCTTTGGAGGGAGTTGAAAGTCCGTGTTGCCCAGCGACAGCCCCAAAACATCACTGCTCTAGAGGAGATCTGCATGGAGGAATGGGCCAACATACCAGCAACAGTGTGTGCCAACCTTGTGATGACTTACAGAAAATGTTTGACCTCTTTCATTGCCAACAAAAGATATCTAACAAAGTATTGAGAGGAACTTTTGTTATTGGCCAAATACTTATTTTCCACCATAATTTGCAACTAAATTCTTTAAAAATCAGACAATGTGATTTTCTGGATTTGTTTTCTCATTTTGTCTCTCATAGTTGAGGTTTACCTATGATTTCAATTACAGGCCTCTCTCAGCTTTTTAAGTGGGAGAACTGGCTGACTAAATACTTTTTTTCCCCACTGTACATTATCTGGATCCACACAAAGTCCATCAGAAGAGATAATTTGGCCCAGAAAAGGAAGTTCCTGCTTCTAGAAGAGACACTACTCCAGCTTAGCATATAAGAGTTCTTACAGGAAGGCAGGACAGAGCAGAAATGCAGGAAGTGGCTTCACAGATATTTATTGAAAATCTAAATGTCATCTAAACAGACTTGATAGAAAACATCCAAGAAAAAATTGTTACTGCAAGGGTGTCACACTGATCAGTTGGCATAACCAAGTAGCGATGTCTTGTGTATTGAAGGTAGTCTTCCACTGATCTTTCTCTATGAACCAGATGAAGTTAAGCCCCACACAGATCTATAGGCCCATATAACTTCATCAAACAATTTTGATATCAATGTAAGTGGGTTCCTTTTTCCATGGTTATCTTAATCAGATTCCCTTAGTCAATGCAGAGTACCTTATTGAATCATTCTTCCATGACAGGCAAGTTGATATCCAAGTAATATCTTTCTTCAGAATTTCTTTAATTTCAGCAGACATTGTCTTGCTTTTTGGTAAATAAAGTGGATGTAACATACCACTGGGACATGTATGGCCTGGAAGTAGCGGAATGTCACAATTGTAGAGAAGGGAGTGACTCTGCTTTTTTTTTTTAAACAACATTTGCAAAGCCTTGGTAATGTGGTCGTGTCCACTGAATAACACTGCATATGGCATGGGAAACATGCACAGTGTCATGTGCAGTGTTACTGAATAGAGACTTTTTGGGGACAAAATGTATTTTTGGGATACTTATAAAGTACTGTGTTTATGAGAAATGGGGACCCATTGTAGGGTTGGAGAGTTCCCCATGTTAGACTTTATAATGGTGAATTACTGAAAAAGTGTCCCAGTTTGGCTAAGGTTTCAGAGGGACAATCAATTTGGGCAATCATTCAGAAGGAGGTGCCCTCAAATTGGAGAAGTGTGGCTGAGGGTGGAGAATAGGTGCTGTTGTTGCAAGTGGAATATGGGGGGCTTTCAAAGACCCTCTTCCTCTGGTTAATCATATAAATCATATGAATAAAATGGAAATTTATTTGAAAATGGGGCTCCAAAGCTGAATAACAGAAGCTTATTTGGAAACACACAAGATACTGTGATTAGGTTTATAATGAATTTACTGTTGGCAGACTCCATTAAAGGGGTTTTCCCAAGAACATATCCATATTTAAAGAGGACCTTTCATGTCATCGCAGATCAGCGGTATTATGTACTGCTATAAAGCTGACAGTGTGCTGAATTTAGCGCACTCAGCTTTGCCTGTATGCATCTGGGTGCAGGAGATATCAGTGCTGTTAGTACTGTAGATGTGCGAGGACATGGAAGGTCCTCTTTAAATATGTAGACAAGAAAAACATTTAAGTTTAACAGTTAAATATACATAATTAAAACTTGCAGAGTTTTGAAGATTTCCTCTGACCATCTCAGTGGTGACAGTCTGCTGTCTTGATCATTTGCCAGTGGATATGACCATGAATGCAGGGACTTTCCACAGTCTGGTACTTGTCAGGAACCCAGCTTTATTGTGGACAGGTTATCAGGCTGGGTCATTGCATGCATCTGATTAAACTTCATATCTGTGACTGATGATATATGGAAGTGATTACAATATTAAAGTGAAAGGAGAAGTTTATTAGGGATAATTGTACAATTGGAAGGAGTTTCTAGTACCCAGTTGGGCCACCTCTAGCCTAGATACAAGATGAGGCACAGTAGAGCATGGAGGCGTACAGGTACTGTATGGTATCCTATGGCACATTTGCTCACAGATGTTGCAGCTGGTCCTGAAGATCCTACATAAAGGTAGGTTAACAAGGCTGGTATCCCATCTGGTCCCATAAATACTCAATTGGTGATAAAACTGGTGACCAGGCAGACCAAGGAAGTGCTTCAACCTCGCGAAGACATTCCTGGGAAACCCGTGTGTGTGAGCCAGCATTATGCTGCTTAAAAATGGCAGATGGGGCCCGAGATTGTTCAAGGGTCTTTTCCTGGCCCTCTACCTCTCCCCCCCCCTTTTTTTTCACCCTTTTTTCCCTTTCGTTGTTTTCGTTCTTCTTTTTCTCTTTATTTCTCTCTTCCTCTCTATTCTCTATGCTCCTTACTTGTTTTTCCTCCTCTCTCTTTTTACTCTTCCACTCTTATTCGGTTTCATTGCCCATTTGGTCTATTTCGCTAACTTGTATTGTTTACATACAATTGTCTCTGTTATTTCTTTTGCATGTCTATGCTTGTTTGTTTTTTGATGTCCAAAAATCAATAAAACTTTTGAATTGAAAAAAAAAATGCCAGTTGGAAACTCTGCCATGAGAGGCAACACATGTGGCCGCAGGATGTCCTGTACATATCACTGAGCTGTTAATGTCCCTTGAATGAACTACTCAGTTCAATAATGCGCCCCCTCTGACAAGTTTGTCAACTGGGTAAAATGTCTTTAAGTGGGACACTACCCAAAAGAAGCCTCCGAGACCCTTTTTATAGGGCAGCAGGGAAAGCATTTTTACTCCCTCTTGTGGCAAGATCCAGTGTCTAATAAGACCACACCTATAATCATTTACAAATTTGCCCAAGACATAACTCTATGCAGAGTTTTGCAGCAATCTGACTTTTCTGTCTGGTTGCATTATTTTTTTTCTCAATGAATGTATTCATATTTGCTAAATAATTTATTTTTAATTGACTACAAATTTAAATATGTTTATGTTCATGAAAACCTCTTTAAGTTTTATGTTCCAATGCCTTCAATGTACATTATAGTATGGTATGGAAAGGTTATAAAGAGTTGATTCAGTTAATGGGAAAATATTAGGGAATTGCCATAAATTAAATAATTTTAAGTTGGTCCTGATGGAGAATTGAACTCTGAGCATTGGGTTCTCTCACAGTGTTTGTAGAACACCCTGTGACTACCTTATGGAAAAAGCCAAATTTAAATGTTTGAAGAAAACCTATCGTCAAATACCCTATTAGTAAATTCTGAGATAATAGAGGGGATCCTTATTAAGGACACTTATCTATTAGCCAAAGAGGAGAGCAGTTACAATGGCCAAAGGAGAGCACCCATCATGCTTGTACATTTCAAGGCAGCCTATCGATTTCGGTGAGCACTGTGTAATACTTTATTTCCCCTGTGGTGGCACTGCAGGGAACCTGAATACTTAAAGCGTAACTAAACTTTTGGACAACTTTTGATTTTCTGGTAGTATTTGTGTCATTAATAAATTTTATAACATACTTTGTTAAAAATTTTGGATCGTTTCTGTGAAATTCTGCATTTTTTCACACTTTCCCTTGCTTCTATATTGAGATCTTCTCCTGCTTGTGTACAGGAGTACAAAGCTGTATAGTAGAGAAAATGAGGGGAGGGTCACTTCAGTTATATCTCAGACATTATAAAACGGAAAAACTTTCTTTTTGTGTCATATGAAAGAGGAAATTCTAAGGCTGCAGTACTATCTAAAATATTGGCAGAGATATTACTGGTTGAAAACACAGTCGGGATCAGGATATTTATATGCAGCTTTAAAGGGGTTGTCTGGAATAACTATAAAACCCTACACTAATCTAAATACTCTCGTCCTGCCTACTTTCTAAATTACATAATCAAAAATGTATATTTACCCATATCCTTGGGGCAGTCATGTGACCGCCCCAGGGACATTTTCTGATTTCCGGAAACGGATCGTCACTACTACTCACCCACCCATCCACTCCATCATACTTACCTATCTTCTTGCTGTCTAGGCTTCCTTCTGCAGGGAACGGCTCCTCCTCCTTCCTTGACGTCAGCATGCGCATGCGCAACAGAGCCAGTCCTGGCTTAGTGCTGAAACCGACACTCCATCTCTATTGCGCAAGCTAGGAGCCTGCGCAACAGAGATGTATTGAAGGCTACGGCACAGTCCTGTGTGCTTGCAGTCAAAAAAGAGGAGGAGCCATTCCCCGCAGAAGGAAGACAGGAAGAAGACAGGTAAAGTATAATAGAGTACAGGGGTAGGCTGAGTGAGTTGGGAAGGACTAGCAGTGGGAGGAATAGCTAGGGAGACAGGGAAGGGGTGTTAGAGAGGGAGGGGAGGAGCGAGAGGGAGATAATGTGAGAGCGTACAACTACCAGAATGCATTGCATCAGCTAAGGCAGCAGGAAGCTACACCATGTAAACAAATGCAGAAGATACCAGGAGCTACCAGAGAAACCCAGAAATCACTCAAAACACTGCTAAAGTTATTTGGGTGCACTTATTAACCCATTAATAGCACTAACAGATCTTTTTAAAGAAATAATTTTTGCCCGGAAAACCCCTTTAATACTGTTGTCTCCCACTGATTACCGCTGAGTCCTGAGGGTCTCAGGATACCCAGTAAATAGCTTATAGCTAGGGATCCTATTAACAAAAGATATTGTGACAGGGCTGAACTGCAGAAAAGCTGATACTGCTGGGTATATTGTCATTTGTTAAGCATCTAATATAGTAATTAAACCAATCCTCTCTATTTACTTCAAGTACATATGGAACAGAATGTAACAGGATATAGTTATAATTAAATGACTCAGTTAAAAGAGTTATCAATGACTACTTTATCCAGAAATAGTGCCACATTGGTCCACTGGTTGTGTCTAGTATTGCAGTTCAGCTCTTGAAGGGAATGGAGCCGAACAGCAATACCACACTCAACCTATGTACAGGTGTGGCACAATTTCAACCATGTTTTTATACTACTGTGAGACCTATCATTTATTATTTTTTAAAGAGTCAAAGTGGATTAAAAAGACAAAAAAGTCTATACAGTTGTAGCAGAGATAACCGGAACTTCTGCAATTGCTTAAACTGCTGCAACAATTTAACCAATTGCAGGAGCTTGGGTTAACTCTGCTACATCTGTATTCATTGTATGGTTGGCCATTCCTTTGCATCATCATTGTAGAGCTGGACTCATTTTGATCAACTTTAAAACCAAGTTATATCTTCATGAAACATAGTCAAAGGCAGTTTAGGATCAAAAACATCATGCCAGCCTACTAATCTACATGTGATAAAATACAGTAAATCCTGCCAGCATCTCTTCCCACCGAAAACTACCCAACTGGCACTTAGATGCAAACATCCAGAGATACTAAACCTCAAACTCACAAGCCATAAACTCTTTCCAGCAGAGCGTTGGACTCAATCTGCCTTCACCAATCCCTATGTAAACCCTACGTTAACCTTGCCAAATAATAGTCCAGGGTACTGTCACTCTTCATTATAGATTCTTAATATGAACTTTTATGTAGATTTAGAGGCCGCCAAGAAACATTCATTTTACACAGAATTTAGGAATGATTTGTACCTGTAAAATAGTTTTTACTTTCTAAAATGTTCCAAGAGTGCCCTTTTCTGAGCAGTAGCTGTAGTTACACTCTTTACCTAGAGCTTTAAGACTTGTTCCTCCTCATATCACAAGGCATTATGGGAAAGTCTTGTTCCTCCTCAGTCAGGATTGCATGATTCACTTTACCAAGTGGAAGAGTGAAGAAATCAGGCGATACCTTTTATAGGCTGAGTATATTTGATGGTAAGCTTTCGGAAGTGCTAGCTTCCTTCATCAGACTTGGAAGCTAGCACTTCCAAAAGCTTACCATCAAATATACTCAGTTAGCCTATAAAAGGTATCCCCTAATTTCTTCACTCTTCCACTACTTTCAATGGCTAACACGGTACAACATTATACTACTACTATCACTTTACCAAGCAACTCAGAATTAGATATGAATGTACAGGGGCGCACCACTAATGAGGCAAAGTGAGGCAGCCGCCTCAGGCGGCACTGTCCGTCACTGTCTGGGGGGCGGCATTTTTTGTCTATTTAATGCAAACCAGCCCTTGACAGGCCGCTTTAAAAAAAAAAAAAAAAAAAAACAAGAAAAAACAAAGCTGCTTGATACCTGTCCTGGGCTGGTTTACGAGACCTCTGCATGTCAGTGCAGGCGGCAATACAATGACGTCATTGCGCCTCCTATGCTGACACGCAGACGTCCTATGCGCGGACAAGAAGAGGCGGTGGCTCCATCAAGGGATCGCAGGTAGGTGAAGATAAGTTTTTTTTAAATATATAAATAGGCCGTTACGTGCTGGAGTAACCCCGGCACGTAACGGCCTATTTACTTATCGATCTCCACTGCTGAATGTGGCCGCCCCCGCTTCCCCTTCTGCTATGGGACAAAGAAGCGGCTGCGTGCAAGAGCGGGGATGGTAAGAGAGGCCGCGGGCCCGCGGGCCCCATCAAATACTACTATTATTATACTCTGGGGTCTTTTCAGATAACCCCTTTAAGTCATAAGAAATCATCCTAAAACTTGCCTTTATGGAAAATCACATTGCAGCACCAGACCAGAGGATGCAAGTAAAATATAATGCAATCAGGCAATTCAGAAATTACATAATTCTACTTGTGTGGACAGGTCTTTCATGTCACAGAGGAGAGGTCCACTGTATTCAGTTCCATATTAAGATAAACCACAATGGGTATATTCTCTTCCTCCCCTTAAAATAAAGGCATTCCTCTAAAACACACCCAACCTAATCCATTTAAAAACATAATAGTGAATCACAGTGCCCCCATAATAGTGCTAGCTGCTTTGCCCCAACAATGATAGCCACATAGCCTCCTTTAGGCTAGGGCCCCACATAGTGAGACGCAGCAAAAAAAAAAAAACACTGGAAAAAAAAACCAGCGGAAACTCAGTGCTGCTTTTTCACAGCATGGGGCCCTGGCCTTAAAGTGCTTTCAACCAAAAAGTTCTAGCCATAGAACTTCATACTAAATATCAGCTACTATGTCCCCAAAATTAGGCTCTACTGTATTCACATCACATTAGAGTCCTACATTTGCAATATATTCTGTGAAAGCTCCCAGTGTAATGTTAAACATATACATAGAGCTCAGTTAATCCCACATATGGCATAAGAGTTTCCTCTTGGTATCCCCTTAACTGCTAAACATTGGTTTACCTCTTTATTATTGCATAATAAAATATGCATATTTACTTATTATATTACTAAGTCTAGGTTCACACTTGTGCTGGGGGACCCAAACAACGGTGAACCCATCCGCTAAAACAACGGACACCTGTAGACCCCAGCGGATTTCCACCGATTTTATACCAAAACTGGTGAAGAGAAACGCAGATGTGAACCTAGCCTTATTCTATGCAATGTCTTCACACAAACCTATATTGTATTTCATACTTTTCATAAGTAGATGCATACCGCCTCCATGTAATGCCACTTTTTATCCATAGGTGGTGGTAATGAGCTGTGTTCGTGTTCTAGAAACTACAACAACCATTCAGTAACAGGATTATGGTTTAAACATGAACCAATGAGATATTTCCAAGTAGCGCAACTACAATATTATGTGATGTCGTGTAGATACATGAGAAAAAAAATGCAGACGTTTATCATAGTGTGAATTTCTCATTCTTTTATAGTATGTAATGCAACAGTCAAGTCATGTCATATTCCAAAATCTGCAACCGAACAGTGTTCTCTTCGCATATAGTCCCATTTAGTCATGTAATTCAGATAAGAATACTAATAATATACTATATTAGCAATAACTTGAAGATATTGAAGGTAACTGACATTTTAGTGGAGTGGAGAGGAGAGTGGAGATCATCTTTTGCTCTAGAGCAGTGGTTCACAAGCTTTCTGAAAGTGGGACCTCCTTTCAGTTGAGACTTTCATTCAGGACTCCCCACTAACTTACTTTGTCCTTTTAAAAAAAAAAAAGTAAGCTATATTTGATCTCTATTATGCTTTTCAGATGCATACTTTCTCTGTTCTGCTTATTCTTCGATCATATACACCAGTTGCACACACACACAGCTCGGCTACCTTCATGTTCTCCCCCACACACAGCCCTTATGACCACCACCACATTCCTTACACACACACTCAGCTTTGTAACATGTACATTTCCCTCCATATACTCAGCTCTGATACAACCACTTGAAGCTTTTGAGTCCCACTGCAAAAGCTGTAATGGGGCCCCTATGTGCCTTGTACCATTTAGAAGAGAGGTATATTTTATGTAGCAGAGGGGCCACTGTGGCCCCAGCAGAGTCATGGGCCCAATAGTGACTGCTACCACTGCACCCCCAATAGCTACGCTGCTTCCCAAAGGGGTCACGATTCACAGCTTGATAAACAGTGCTCTAGAGTACCTAACATGTTGGTGCATTACACATACAGTCCATTCTTTATTTTCCTTGTGGTGGTGCTGCAGTTAAATTGAACACTTGCTCCACAATGTTTTAAAACTGAACATACAGTAAGTGCAACAGTTAAACTCACAAGGTGGTAGAATTGACTCTTCTGGGCATATTTGAGACTGTTACTATTTGTTCATTTTTTTTGGCAAATACTGACTTCTTATGTGGTTTATTGTCTTGTTTGAACTGTGCCTAACATGTTTTTTCCCAGTTTGACGCAGCTCTTATTTCAGGATTCATGCAATTGTTATTGTTTTCTTATATATTAATGTAACTGCTTTCATCTTTTTTGTGCTGCTTCTCGCGGCTCTTCTGGGGTCAAGTCTTGTTTGCACCCATATGTATCTGTGACTCACACTGCTGCACCCTCAAGTAGAACTGGTGAACAATAGAGCTAAGTCCCTAGGTTCCTAGTCACATAGAACTCCAAAACTTTGTAATTTGTGCATAGATAAATGGCAGGAAATAAAACAGTCTGTAGCAATGATACAGTTATACCAAGACTTATCTGTCACCAAACAGCTTAGGAAGAGATGTTATACACGAATATCAGGAAGATGCTGTGGTAATTTCTTCTGGTTCCTCCCAGCCATCCATGGTCTTTGACAAGCTATAATATGGAGAGATGAATGGTTGGGTGGAACCACAAGAAATTACCACCACATCTTCCTGGTGTTCATGTATACCATCTTATCTTCCTGAGCTGTCTTAAAATGTGCATCATTACTACAGACTGTATTTTATTTGGTATTGAGCTATGAACAGATTACGCAGTTTTGGAGTTGTTTGCAGTCATGCTCAAGCTGAGATAGTAAAGGGAGGTTCAGCCCAAGGCTCAATGCTTGGTTGGAGAAACATCGAGAATTAGGCCCTGTAGTTACTCCAAGCCCCACTTTGGTGATTTATTAATCCCATGTCCTTTAGTGATGGGTATATCAAAAAGTCTCCTGCTGATGAAATGGTAAAACTGACAATTCACACTTTTACTATGCAAGTCTACGAGATCCTGTATGTTATGCTATCATAGACTTATGCTATCATAGAAATCAGGGAATTGTGGCTGGTGTGTGAATTGGCAGGTCAGTCTGCCTATCACATGACCAGCTGAGGGACCATTTGTAAGAAAATGTACTGTATGCCCTGTACAAAAGGGCTGGAGATAATAAAAAAAAGATCACTAACCACATCAGGCCAATTTCTGGTTCACGTCCAGACATATTTTCGGGTTTTTCGTATGTTCGGTTTTGAGGGCTATAACATTTTTATCATTTGCGTTATTCAACTAATTTCTGTGTCTTTTTTCGGTGACACATAGGGCTTTATTTTTATGTTGTTTTTATTTTTGCATGTTTTTTAATTTTTTTTATATCCAGGAAAATATAAACAAAAGAGGAGGGAAAACGTGTCTGTTTTTCACTTTTCACTTCTTTTTTTTATTTACTAGTGCTACTAAAAAAATTTTAAAATAGTTTTTCCTCTCCATTATGGTAATTTTTATTTTGTATTGTGTTGTTGGGGGTGGGGCTAGAACCTGTAATAAGGGTGTGTTATTGGCATATTATTTATTTATTTATTTTAATTATTTTACTTACATTTTTTTATTTTTTTTTACCTTTCTATTCATTTTATTTATTTATTTTTTTACAATGAGTCCCCATAAGGTCATAATAGACCTTTGGAGACATCTGATCACAATTTTTCGGTGAGGGAGGCTGATTTCCCCTGTAACTAGGGCTGATACATTTAGCCCCAGTTGCAGGAGGAATACAACCTCCTGCCCATAACTACAGAGCTGATCTAGGTCCTGTAGGACCCAGCAGCTCTAACACACGCTGATCCCAGTGGACCACGTGACCGCCAGGTCGGAGGTGGAGCCACATCATGGCGGCTCCCATAGAGGTGTACACAGCGATCGGGAAGGCAGGGATGATGATAAACCTTCCCTGCCTTCTCTAGGGGAGCTTCAGCTGTAGTTACAGCCGGCTCCCCGTTTCTGCAGCTCCACGACTTCGTGCAGCTGCTTAAAACTGCAAGGACGTACTTGTATGTCCTTGCAGAACAACAGAACCACTTTCAGATGTATATACTCTTTGGGTGGTCTGGAAGTGGCTTAGAAGGAATTGGCGTGGGAATGCTGTGTTGCTCACAAGGGCAGCGTAACAGGGATGGCCTTCCTGTCATCAGGAGGGTGGGCATAATGCTTGGATAGAATGGCTGGCTCTGTACTGAACGGGGTCATCATACATGTGCTACAACTGAAATAGACAGTGTGGGTCTGGAGGCTGGTGCAAAGCATGCAGAACAATAAAGCTGATGGACAAGTAATGGAAGTAGCCTCCCTGCACATAGTGAATGCCATGTGATAACAGCCATGAAGAAAATGAGAGCCAGGAAGGATTCTTCCAATAGATAATAATACGGGAGCTACATGAGAGACCCAGACGCCTAAGGAGAGACAGCTGTAGATCCTGTTTAGAGTGCTTCAGAAGAGATCTAGCAGTGCCACATGTTCCTCTGTATGAGTACAGATACTGTTCAGCTATTTATAACTTTCAAGTGCTGCAACTCTCTAAGAGAAAAGATTGTTTGTGCATCGATGTGCTTCAGTAAAGACTGTGTTTTATCTGAGCCATGTCAGTGCTCAGTTACACGACTGTCACTACTGCATATATACTCTGCCCAGAACCCACCCACTCCATTTCTCCATTACACATCAAAAAAATGGGCATGTATTGTTGTACAAGGTCACAAGAGGATCCACTGGTGTGCTCAGGCTCTGACACCATAATTGGTCCTAGCCAAAGGCTTCTTAAAGAGATTGTAAGGTCATCTGAATCTGACAATGGAGTAGATCACTGTTGGGATTTATCACCTATTATATAAATAATCTACAGTCATGGCCAAAAGTTTTGAGAATGACACAAATATTATATTTTCACATGATCTGCTGCCCTCTGTTTTTTATGTGTGTTTGTCAGATGTTTTTATCACATACAGAAATATAATTGCATTCATATTATGAGTAACAGAAGCTTATATTGACAGTTAGAATGAGTTAATGCAGCAAGTCAATATTTGCAGTGTTGACCCTTCTTCTTCAGGACCTCTGCAATTCTCCCTGGCATGCTCTCAATCAACTTCTGGACCAAATCCTGACTGATAGCAGTCCATTCTTGCAGAATCAATGCTTTAATTTTGTCTGAATTTGTTGGTTTTTGTTTGTCCACCCGTCTCTTGATGATTGACCACAAGTTCTCAATGGGATTAAGATCTGGGGAGTTTCCAGGCCATGGACCCAAAATCTCTATGTTTTGTTCCCTGAGCCATTTAGTTATCACCTTTGCTTTATGGCAAGATGCTCCATCATGCTGGAAAAGGCATTGTTGAGCGCCCATCTGCTCTTGGACGGTTGGGAGAAGTTACTCTTGGAGGACATTCTGGTACGATTCTTTATTCATGGCTGTGTTTTTAGGCAAGACTGTGAGAGAGCCGATTCCCTTGGCTGAGAAGCAACCCCACACATGAATGGTTTCAGGATGCTTTACAGTTGGCATGAGACAAGACTGGTGGTAGCGCTCAGCTCTTCTTCTCCGAATAAGCTGTTTTCCAGATGTTCCAAACAATCGAAAAGGGGATTCATCAGAGAAAATGACTTTACCCCAGTCCTCAGCAGTCCACTCCCTGTACCTTTTGCAGAATATCAGTCTGTCCCTGATGTTTTTTCTGGAGAGAAATGGCTTCTTTGCTGCCCTCCTTGAGACCAGGCCTTGCTCCAAGAGTCTCCGCCTCACAGTGCGTGCAGATGCACTCACACCTGCCTGCTGCCATTCCTCAGCAAGCTCTGCACTGCTGGTAGCCCGATCCCGCAGCTGAAACACTTTTAAGAGACGGTCCTGCCGCTTGCTGGTCTTTCTTGGGCGCCCTGGAGCCTTTTTGGCACCAATGGAACCTCTCTCCTTGAAGTTCTTGATGATGCGATAGATTGTTGACTGAGGTGCAATCTTTCTAGCTGCAATACTCTTCCCAGTTAGGCCATTTTTGTGCAGTGCAATGATGACTGCACGTGTTTCTTTAGAGATAACCATGGTTAACAGAAGAGAAACAATGATGGCAAGCACCAGCCTCCTTTTAAAGTGTCCAGTGGTGTCATTCTTACTTAATCATGACAGATTGATCTCCAGCCCTGTCCTCATCAACACCCACACCTGTGTTAATGGAACAATCACTGAAACGATGTTAGGTGGTCCTTTTAAGGCAGGGCTGCAATGATGTTGAAATGTGTTTTGGGGGATAAAGTTCATTTTCTAGGCAAATATTGACTTTGCAAGTAATTGCTGTTAAGCTGATCACTCTTTATAACATTCTGGAGTATATGCAAATTGCCATTAGAAAAACTGAAGCAGTAGACTTTGTAAAAATTTATATTTGTATCATTCTCAAAACTTTTGGCCATGACTGTAATAGTCCAGTTCACTGACTTTAGTATTTATATCAGCAAAATATTGACGTCCTGTCACAGACTCCAACCAGTGAGGGAAAAGCTATTAGATAAGCACTGGAAATAAAGACTATGTATAGCCTACATGATATCCCTGCTGTTTTCCGGAGATACAGCAAAAGCTGTATTGTATTCTACTGGGCATGCATGGCTAATCCATTACACAGTCCTATACATTTTGAATACCAGGAATGTTATTACGTGCAGTTGTAATATTTCTGTGAGGAAACATTTTACAAGATTACTCCAAAATGTATATTACTTATTGCATACTGTTGGCCCAGATGTTTTAAAGATAGAACTTTTAAACTCTGGCCAAGCTACTGGTTGATTCACCTTATCTAAGTATGAGCTTTGGGATGGCACCCAAAGAAGTCAATCAGGGCAATCCTGAAAAGCTCATACAAAGCCCTCCAGACAAAGTACCCTCCCCACTTTAAGCAGGAAGAGTATGGAGGCAAAAAGATGTCTTGAAGAAGGTCTGAACCAGTTGAGAAGCAAAAAGTAACCCACACAGCGGAGGGAAAAATGGCCCATTTTTGAGAAGTGATCAACTACAATGCAAATGATATTGAAACCCTGCAAAAGAAGAAAATCCATCAAGGAAAGTCCAAAAATGTTGGCAATTTAAGAAATCTCAGCGTTCTTCTTAGAATTTTTTTTTTTCTACAAGAAATTGTATGGTACACAGAGGTGTAGCTAGACTTTTTTTAACCTGAAGCTGAGATTCAGTATGGCACCCCCCATTCCTCATCTGAAACTCATTATCCACCACCACCAAATAGTGTAACTTTCTTGACTGGACAGAGACTGCTGTGTCAGCATAAGAATGTAGCTGATGCAGCAGCCGCCCAGTCTGGCACACTTATCAAGGACTTGTAACTGTGCCGGCAGGGGCGTAACTAGCAAAGATTGGGCCCCACAGCAAACTTTACACTTGGGCCCCCCACTCGGCATAGGGCCCCCTTTTCTGGCCCCCTCACTGTATAACGCCCCATTTATACACACTATAATGTCCCAAAGTGGCATCCAGACAGTATAATATCCCATAGCAGCCCCTCCACACAGTATAATGTGCCATAGCGGCCCCTTCACACAGTATAATGCTTCATAGCAGCCCCTTAACACAGTATAATGTCACATACCGACCCCTCTACACAGTATAATGTCCCATAGTGGTCCCTTCACACAGTATAATGTAGTACAGTGGCTCCTGCAGTGTTCATTGCAAATATTGCAAAAATTTCAAGTTCGGCAAAAGTCAAATTTTTGGGGGTTCATTACCCACAAACTATTATTATACTCTGGGGGGTTTTCAGACGAACCTCGCGGTTGTTCACCCAACAAATACTTTTGCTGGGCCTTACTTACTAATCCCCAATCCTGGAGGGCAGAAGGGGAAGTGGAGGTGGCTGTGAGGACGAACAGGGATCGGTAAGTAAATAGGGCCCAACAGGCACCCTAAGGTTGCTGTCCCTGTAGCAGCTGCTATGGCGGTAGTTATGCCGCGATGGGGACTACCATATTAGCTTTTGTCCTAAATGACAGATCTTCATCTTCAGTGGCTGTTACTGAAACTTCCCCACCTGTCACATCATGTCTATATTCAAAACAACTTTTTTCTGCTATCTCTGACTACTGGCCCAGGCTATGCAGAGACTTTTGTGAACAGATATAAATATTGCTATAATAGACATGACAGGAGAGGTGACACGTCATCTATAAATCCAGTGACTCAAAAGTAAAGTCTTCTCTGATTGTTAATGTTCTCTTTTCTCATATTTTTCATCTAACCCTAACTACCATTATGACAAGGGTCTTTCAACAGTAACAGGTCCTGCACACATATTGTCATGTGATCTTATGTCTCCATGTCCTTCTGCAGTTCCTGCACATAAGATTGTACAAAGCTGCAATGGGCATCAAAATCTGGGCAGTCAATGATCCTCAGGTGGCCACACAAACCATTGACTGAGCACCTACGGCTATGTATGTTTAAGAAAGCAGTTTATTCTGCTTAGATAGTGTTGGCCCTGGCAGGGCCCACCTCCTAGATGCACCTGAAAAACATGCCGCTTGTCCCCCTAGCAATGCCCCTGGGGTAGTTACTTGTCTTTTCCTGACTACAGAGAAAGGATTGTTGCAATTTCAAGAGAAGAGGCATTAATCCCCAAGAAGAAATGCATTTCAAGATCCAGATAATGGAAAACTGGAGCAGAGTACAAGCAAGACCTGATATGACAAAAGCACTAAACTAAATAGGTTGGACAAACTCAAGTATTCATTACTATCCAATTTAGGGAGGTAATCAAAAGCACCTATAGGTTGCGACCAGTTCAGATCTGCACATACAGTGGGGATAAAAAGTATTTAGTCAGCCATCAATTGTGCAAGTTCTCTCACTTAAAAAGATGAGGCCGGCCTGTAATTGACATCATAGGTAGACCTCAACTATGAGAGACAAAATGAGAAAACATATCTAGAAAATCACATTGTCTGATTTTTTAAGAATTTATTTGCAAATTATGGTGGAAAATAAGTATTTGGTCACCTACAAACAAGCAAGATTTCTGGCTCTCACAGACCTGTAACTTCTTCTTTAAGAGGCTCCTCTGTCCTCCACTCATTACCTGTAGTAATGACACCTGTTTGAAATTGTTATCAGTATAAAAGACACCTGTCCACAACCTCAAACAGTCACACTCCAAACTCCACTATGGTGAAGACCAAAGAGCTGTGGAAGGACACCAGAAACAAAATTGTAGACCTGCACCAGGCTGGGAAGACTGAATCTGCAATAGGCAAGCAGCTTGGTGTGAAGAAATCAACTGTGGGAGCAATAATTAGAAAATGGAAGACATACAAGACCACTGATAATCTCCCTCGATCAGGGGCTCCACGCAAGATCTCACCCCGTGGGGTCAAAATGATCACAAGAATGGTAAGCAAAACTCCCAGAACCACACAGGGGGACCTAGTGAATGACCTGCAGAAAGCTGGGACTAACGTAACAAGGGTTACTGTCAGTAACACACTACGCCGCCAGGGACTCAGATCCTGCAGTGCCAGACGTGTTACCCTGCTTAAGCCAGTACATATCCGGGCCCGTCTGAAGTTTGCTAGAGAGCATTTGGATGTTCCAGAAGAGTATTGGGAGAATGTCATATCGTCAGATGAAACCAAAGTAGAACTGTTTGGTAGAAACACAACTCGTCGTGTTTGGAGGAGAGTGAATGCTGAGTTGCATCCAAAGAACACCATACCTACTGTGAACCATGGGGGTGGCAACATCATGGTTTGGGGCTGTTTCTCTGCAAAGGGACCAGGACGACTGATCCGTGTACATGAAAGAATGAATGGGGCCATGTATCGTGAGATTTTGAGTGCAAACCTCCTTCCATCAGCAAGGACATTGAAGATGAAACGTGGCTGGGTCTTTCAGCATGACAATGATCCCGCCAGGGCAACGAAGGAGTGGCTTCGTATGAAGCATTTCAAGGTCCTGGAGAGCCTGGCCAGTCTCCAGATCTCAACCCCATAGAAAACCTTTGGAGGGAGTTGAAAGTCCGTGTTGCCCAGCGACAGCCCCAAAACATCACTGCTCTAGAGGAGATCTGCATGGAGGAATGGGCCAACATACCAGCAACAGTGTGTGCCAACCTTGTGATGACTTACAGAAAATGTTTGACCTCTTTCATTGCCAACAAAAGATATCTAACAAAGTATTGAGAGGAACTTTTGTTATTGGCCAAATACTTATTTTCCACCATAATTTGCAACTAAATTCTTTAAAAATCAGACAATGTGATTTTCTGGATTTGTTTTCTCATTTTGTCTCTCATAGTTGAGGTTTACCTATGATTTCAATTACAGGCCTCTCTCAGCTTTTTAAGTGGGAGAACTGGCTGACTAAATACTTTTTTTTCCCCACTGTACATTATCTGGATCCACACAAAGTCCATCAGAAGAGATAATTTGGCCCAGAAAAGGAAGTTCCTGCTTCTAGAAGAGACACTACTCCAGCTTAGCATATAAGAGTTCTTACAGGAAGGCAGGACAGAGCAGAAATGCAGGAAGTGGCTTCACAGATATTTATTGAAAATCTAAATGTCATCTAAACAGACTTGATAGAAAACATCCAAGAAAAAATTGTTACTGCAAGGGTGTCACACTGATCAGTTGGCATAACCAAGTAGCGATGTCTTGTGTATTGAAGGTAGTCTTCCACTGATCTTTCTCTATGAACCAGATGAAGTTAAGCCCCACACAGATCTATAGGCCCATATAACTTCATCAAACAATTTTGATATCAATGTAAGTGGGTTCCTTTTTCCATGGTTATCTTAATCAGATTCCCTTAGTCAATGCAGAGTACCTTATTGAATCATTCTTCCATGACAGGCAAGTTGATATCCAAGTAATATCTTTCTTCAGAATTTCTTTAATTTCAGCAGACATTGTCTTGCTTTTTGGTAAATAAAGTGGATGTAACATACCACTGGGACATGTATGGCCTGGAAGTAGCGGAATGTCACAATTGTAGAGAAGGGAGTGACTCTGCTTTTTTTTTTTAAACAACATTTGCAAAGCCTTGGTAATGTGGTCGTGTCCACTGAATAACACTGCATATGGCATGGGAAACATGCACAGTGTCATGTGCAGTGTTACTGAATAGAGACTTTTTGGGGACAAAATGTATTTTTGGGATACTTATAAAGTACTGTGTTTATGAGAAATGGGGACCCATTGTAGGGTTGGAGAGTTCCCCATGTTAGACTTTATAATGGTGAATTACTGAAAAAGTGTCCCAGTTTGGCTAAGGTTTCAGAGGGACAATCAATTTGGGCAATCATTCAGAAGGAGGTGCCCTCAAATTGGAGAAGTGTGGCTGAGGGTGGAGAATAGGTGCTGTTGTTGCAAGTGGAATATGGGGGGCTTTCAAAGACCCTCTTCCTCTGGTTAATCATATAAATCATATGAATAAAATGGAAATTTATTTGAAAATGGGGCTCCAAAGCTGAATAACAGAAGCTTATTTGGAAACACACAAGATACTGTGATTAGGTTTATAATGAATTTACTGTTGGCAGACTCCATTAAAGGGGTTTTCCCAAGAACATATCCATATTTAAAGAGGACCTTTCATGTCATCGCAGATCAGCGGTATTATGTACTGCTATAAAGCTGACAGTGTGCTGAATTTAGCGCACTCAGCTTTGCCTGTATGCATCTGGGTGCAGGAGATATCAGTGCTGTTAGTACTGTAGATGTGCGAGGACATGGAAGGTCCTCTTTAAATATGTAGACAAGAAAAACATTTAAGTTTAACAGTTAAATATACATAATTAAAACTTGCAGAGTTTTGAAGATTTCCTCTGACCATCTCAGTGGTGACAGTCTGCTGTCTTGATCATTTGCCAGTGGATATGACCATGAATGCAGGGACTTTCCACAGTCTGGTACTTGTCAGGAACCCAGCTTTATTGTGGACAGGTTATCAGGCTGGGTCATTGCATGCATCTGATTAAACTTCATATCTGTGACTGATGATATATGGAAGTGATTACAATATTAAAGTGAAAGGAGAAGTTTATTAGGGATAATTGTACAATTGGAAGGAGTTTCTAGTACCCAGTTGGGCCACCTCTAGCCTAGATACAAGATGAGGCACAGTAGAGCATGGAGGCGTACAGGTACTGTATGGTATCCTATGGCACATTTGCTCACAGATGTTGCAGCTGGTCCTGAAGATCCTACATAAAGGTAGGTTAACAAGGCTGGTATCCCATCTGGTCCCATAAATACTCAATTGGTGATAAAACTGGTGACCAGGCAGACCAAGGAAGTGCTTCAACCTCGCGAAGACATTCCTGGGAAACCCGTGTGTGTGAGCCAGCATTATGCTGCTTAAAAATGGCAGATGGGGCCCGAGATTGTTCAAGGGTCTTTTCCTGGCCCTCTACCTCTCCCCCCCCTTTTTTTTCACCCTTTTTTCCCTTTCGTTGTTTTCGTTCTTCTTTTTCTCTTTATTTCTCTCTTCCTCTCTATTCTCTATGCTCCTTACTTGTTTTTCCTCCTCTCTCTTTTTACTCTTCCACTCTTATTCGGTTTCATTGCCCATTTGGTCTATTTCGCTAACTTGTATTGTTTACATACAATTGTCTCTGTTATTTCTTTTGCATGTCTATGCTTGTTTGTTTTTTGATGTCCAAAAATCAATAAAACTTTTGAATTGAAAAAAAAAAATGCCAGTTGGAAACTCTGCCATGAGAGGCAACACATGTGGCCGCAGGATGTCCTGTACATATCACTGAGCTGTTAATGTCCCTTGAATGAACTACTCAGTTCAATAATGCGCCCCCTCTGACAAGTTTGTCAACTGGGTAAAATGTCTTTAAGTGGGACACTACCCAAAAGAAGCCTCCGAGACCCTTTTTATAGGGCAGCAGGGAAAGCATTTTTACTCCCTCTTGTGGCAAGATCCAGTGTCTAATAAGACCACACCTATAATCATTTACAAATTTGCCCAAGACATAACTCTATGCAGAGTTTTGCAGCAATCTGACTTTTCTGTCTGGTTGCATTATTTTTTTTTCTCAATGAATGTATTCATATTTGCTAAATAATTTATTTTTAATTGACTACAAATTTAAATATGTTTATGTTCATGAAAACCTCTTTAAGTTTTATGTTCCAATGCCTTCAATGTACATTATAGTATGGTATGGAAAGGTTATAAAGAGTTGATTCAGTTAATGGGAAAATATTAGGGAATTGCCATAAATTAAATAATTTTAAGTTGGTCCTGATGGAGAATTGAACTCTGAGCATTGGGTTCTCTCACAGTGTTTGTAGAACACCCTGTGACTACCTTATGGAAAAAGCCAAATTTAAATGTTTGAAGAAAACCTATCGTCAAATACCCTATTAGTAAATTCTGAGATAATAGAGGGGATCCTTATTAAGGACACTTATCTATTAGCCAAAGAGGAGAGCAGTTACAATGGCCAAAGGAGAGCACCCATCATGCTTGTACATTTCAAGGCAGCCTATCGATTTCGGTGAGCACTGTGTAATACTTTATTTCCCCTGTGGTGGCACTGCAGGGAACCTGAATACTTAAAGCGTAACTAAACTTTTGGACAACTTTTGATTTTCTGGTAGTATTTGTGTCATTAATAAATTTTATAACATACTTTGTTAAAAATTTTGGATCGTTTCTGTGAAATTCTGCATTTTTTCACACTTTCCCTTGCTTCTATATTGAGATCTTCTCCTGCTTGTGTACAGGAGTACAAAGCTGTATAGTAGAGAAAATGAGGGGAGGGTCACTTCAGTTATATCTCAGACATTATAAAACGGAAAAACTTTCTTTTTGTGTCATATGAAAGAGGAAATTCTAAGGCTGCAGTACTATCTAAAATATTGGCAGAGATATTACTGGTTGAAAACACAGTCGGGATCAGGATATTTATATGCAGCTTTAAAGGGGTTGTCTGGAATAACTATAAAACCCTACACTAATCTAAATACTCTCGTCCTGCCTACTTTCTAAATTACATAATCAAAAATGTATATTTACCCATATCCTTGGGGCAGTCATGTGACCGCCCCAGGGACATTTTCTGATTTCCGGAAACGGATCGTCACTACTACTCACCCACCCATCCACTCCATCATACTTACCTATCTTCTTGCTGTCTAGGCTTCCTTCTGCAGGGAACGGCTCCTCCTCCTTCCTTGACGTCAGCATGCGCATGCGCAACAGAGCCAGTCCTGGCTTAGTGCTGAAACCGACACTCCATCTCTATTGCGCAAGCTAGGAGCCTGCGCAACAGAGATGTATTGAAGGCTACGGCACAGTCCTGTGTGCTTGCAGTCAAAAAAGAGGAGGAGCCATTCCCCGCAGAAGGAAGACAGGAAGAAGACAGGTAAAGTATAATAGAGTACAGGGGTAGGCTGAGTGAGTTGGGAAGGACTAGCAGTGGGAGGAATAGCTAGGGAGACAGGGAAGGGGTGTTAGAGAGGGAGGGGGAGGAGCGAGAGGGAGATAATGTGAGAGCGTACAACTACCAGAATGCATTGCATCAGCTAAGGCAGCAGGAAGCTACACCATGTAAACAAATGCAGAAGATACCAGGAGCTACCAGAGAAACCCAGAAATCACTCAAAACACTGCTAAAGTTATTTGGGTGCACTTATTAACCCATTAATAGCACTAACAGATCTTTTTAAAGAAATAATTTTTGCCCGGAAAACCCCTTTAATACTGTTGTCTCCCACTGATTACCGCTGAGTCCTGAGGGTCTCAGGATACCCAGTAAATAGCTTATAGCTAGGGATCCTATTAACAAAAGATATTGTGACAGGGCTGAACTGCAGAAAAGCTGATACTGCTGGGTATATTGTCATTTGTTAAGCATCTAATATAGTAATTAAACCAATCCTCTCTATTTACTTCAAGTACATATGGAACAGAATGTAACAGGATATAGTTATAATTAAATGACTCAGTTAAAAGAGTTATCAATGACTACTTTATCCAGAAATAGTGCCACATTGGTCCACTGGTTGTGTCTAGTATTGCAGTTCAGCTCTTGAAGGGAATGGAGCCGAACAGCAATACCACACTCAACCTATGTACAGGTGTGGCACAATTTCAACCATGTTTTTATACTACTGTGAGACCTATCATTTATTATTTTTTAAAGAGTCAAAGTGGATTAAAAAGACAAAAAAGTCTATACAGTTGTAGCAGAGATAACCGGAACTTCTGCAATTGCTTAAACTGCTGCAACAATTTAACCAATTGCAGGAGCTTGGGTTAACTCTGCTACATCTGTATTCATTGTATGGTTGGCCATTCCTTTGCATCATCATTGTAGAGCTGGACTCATTTTGATCAACTTTAAAACCAAGTTATATCTTCATGAAACATAGTCAAAGGCAGTTTAGGATCAAAAACATCATGCCAGCCTACTAATCTACATGTGATAAAATACAGTAAATCCTGCCAGCATCTCTTCCCACCGAAAACTACCCAACTGGCACTTAGATGCAAACATCCAGAGATACTAAACCTCAAACTCACAAGCCATAAACTCTTTCCAGCAGAGCGTTGGACTCAATCTGCCTTCACCAATCCCTATGTAAACCCTACGTTAACCTTGCCAAATAATAGTCCAGGGTACTGTCACTCTTCATTATAGATTCTTAATATGAACTTTTATGTAGATTTAGAGGCCGCCAAGAAACATTCATTTTACACAGAATTTAGGAATGATTTGTACCTGTAAAATAGTTTTTACTTTCTAAAATGTTCCAAGAGTGCCCTTTTCTGAGCAGTAGCTGTAGTTACACTCTTTACCTAGAGCTTTAAGACTTGTTCCTCCTCATATCACAAGGCATTATGGGAAAGTCTTGTTCCTCCTCAGTCAGGATTGCATGATTCACTTTACCAAGTGGAAGAGTGAAGAAATCAGGCGATACCTTTTATAGGCTGAGTATATTTGATGGTAAGCTTTCGGAAGTGCTAGCTTCCTTCATCAGACTTGGAAGCTAGCACTTCCAAAAGCTTACCATCAAATATACTCAGTTAGCCTATAAAAGGTATCCCCTAATTTCTTCACTCTTCCACTACTTTCAATGGCTAACACGGTACAACATTATACTACTACTATCACTTTACCAAGCAACTCAGAATTAGATATGAATGTACAGGGGCGCACCACTAATGAGGCAAAGTGAGGCAGCCGCCTCAGGCGGCACTGTCCGTCACTGTCTGGGGGGCGGCATTTTTTGTCTATTTAATGCAAACCAGCCCTTGACAGGCCGCTTTAAAAAAAAAAAAAAAAAAAAAAACAAGAAAAAACAAAGCTGCTTGATACCTGTCCTGGGCTGGTTTACGAGACCTCTGCATGTCAGTGCAGGCGGCAATACAATGACGTCATTGCGCCTCCTATGCTGACACGCAGACGTCCTATGCGCGGACAAGAAGAGGCGGTGGCTCCATCAAGGGATCGCAGGTAGGTGAAGATAAGTTTTTTTTAAATATATAAATAGGCCGTTACGTGCTGGAGTAACCCCGGCACGTAACGGCCTATTTACTTATCGATCTCCACTGCTGAATGTGGCCGCCCCCGCTTCCCCTTCTGCTATGGGACAAAGAAGCGGCTGCGTGCAAGAGCGGGGATGGTAAGAGAGGCCGCGGGCCCGCGGGCCCCATCAAATACTACTATTATTATACTCTGGGGTCTTTTCAGATAACCCCTTTAAGTCATAAGAAATCATCCTAAAACTTGCCTTTATGGAAAATCACATTGCAGCACCAGACCAGAGGATGCAAGTAAAATATAATGCAATCAGGCAATTCAGAAATTACATAATTCTACTTGTGTGGACAGGTCTTTCATGTCACAGAGGAGAGGTCCACTGTATTCAGTTCCATATTAAGATAAACCACAATGGGTATATTCTCTTCCTCCCCTTAAAATAAAGGCATTCCTCTAAAACACACCCAACCTAATCCATTTAAAAACATAATAGTGAATCACAGTGCCCCCATAATAGTGCTAGCTGCTTTGCCCCAACAATGATAGCCACATAGCCTCCTTTAGGCTAGGGCCCCACATAGTGAGACGCAGCAAAAAAAAAAAAACACTGGAAAAAAAACCAGCGGAAACTCAGTGCTGCTTTTTCACAGCATGGGGCCCTGGCCTTAAAGTGCTTTCAACCAAAAAGTTCTAGCCATAGAACTTCATACTAAATATCAGCTACTATGTCCCCAAAATTAGGCTCTACTGTATTCACATCACATTAGAGTCCTACATTTGCAATATATTCTGTGAAAGCTCCCAGTGTAATGTTAAACATATACATAGAGCTCAGTTAATCCCACATATGGCATAAGAGTTTCCTCTTGGTATCCCCTTAACTGCTAAACATTGGTTTACCTCTTTATTATTGCATAATAAAATATGCATATTTACTTATTATATTACTAAGTCTAGGTTCACACTTGTGCTGGGGGACCCAAACAACGGTGAACCCATCCGCTAAAACAACGGACACCTGTAGACCCCAGCGGATTTCCACCGATTTTATACCAAAACTGGTGAAGAGAAACGCAGATGTGAACCTAGCCTTATTCTATGCAATGTCTTCACACAAACCTATATTGTATTTCATACTTTTCATAAGTAGATGCATACCGCCTCCATGTAATGCCACTTTTTATCCATAGGTGGTGGTAATGAGCTGTGTTCGTGTTCTAGAAACTACAACAACCATTCAGTAACAGGATTATGGTTTAAACATGAACCAATGAGATATTTCCAAGTAGCGCAACTACAATATTATGTGATGTCGTGTAGATACATGAGAAAAAAAAATGCAGACGTTTATCATAGTGTGAATTTCTCATTCTTTTATAGTATGTAATGCAACAGTCAAGTCATGTCATATTCCAAAATCTGCAACCGAACAGTGTTCTCTTCGCATATAGTCCCATTTAGTCATGTAATTCAGATAAGAATACTAATAATATACTATATTAGCAATAACTTGAAGATATTGAAGGTAACTGACATTTTAGTGGAGTGGAGAGGAGAGTGGAGATCATCTTTTGCTCTAGAGCAGTGGTTCACAAGCTTTCTGAAAGTGGGACCTCCTTTCAGTTGAGACTTTCATTCAGGACTCCCCACTAACTTACTTTGTCCTTTTAAAAAAAAAAAAGTAAGCTATATTTGATCTCTATTATGCTTTTCAGATGCATACTTTCTCTGTTCTGCTTATTCTTCGATCATATACACCAGTTGCACACACACACAGCTCGGCTACCTTCATGTTCTCCCCCACACACAGCCCTTATGACCACCACCACATTCCTTACACACACACTCAGCTTTGTAACATGTACATTTCCCTCCATATACTCAGCTCTGATACAACCACTTGAAGCTTTTGAGTCCCACTGCAAAAGCTGTAATGGGGCCCCTATGTGCCTTGTACCATTTAGAAGAGAGGTATATTTTATGTAGCAGAGGGGCCACTGTGGCCCCAGCAGAGTCATGGGCCCAATAGTGACTGCTACCACTGCACCCCCAATAGCTACGCTGCTTCCCAAAGGGGTCACGATTCACAGCTTGATAAACAGTGCTCTAGAGTACCTAACATGTTGGTGCATTACACATACAGTCCATTCTTTATTTTCCTTGTGGTGGTGCTGCAGTTAAATTGAACACTTGCTCCACAATGTTTTAAAACTGAACATACAGTAAGTGCAACAGTTAAACTCACAAGGTGGTAGAATTGACTCTTCTGGGCATATTTGAGACTGTTACTATTTGTTCATTTTTTTTGGCAAATACTGACTTCTTATGTGGTTTATTGTCTTGTTTGAACTGTGCCTAACATGTTTTTTCCCAGTTTGACGCAGCTCTTATTTCAGGATTCATGCAATTGTTATTGTTTTCTTATATATTAATGTAACTGCTTTCATCTTTTTTGTGCTGCTTCTCGCGGCTCTTCTGGGGTCAAGTCTTGTTTGCACCCATATGTATCTGTGACTCACACTGCTGCACCCTCAAGTAGAACTGGTGAACAATAGAGCTAAGTCCCTAGGTTCCTAGTCACATAGAACTCCAAAACTTTGTAATTTGTGCATAGATAAATGGCAGGAAATAAAACAGTCTGTAGCAATGATACAGTTATACCAAGACTTATCTGTCACCAAACAGCTTAGGAAGAGATGTTATACACGAATATCAGGAAGATGCTGTGGTAATTTCTTCTGGTTCCTCCCAGCCATCCATGGTCTTTGACAAGCTATAATATGGAGAGATGAATGGTTGGGTGGAACCACAAGAAATTACCACCACATCTTCCTGGTGTTCATGTATACCATCTTATCTTCCTGAGCTGTCTTAAAATGTGCATCATTACTACAGACTGTATTTTATTTGGTATTGAGCTATGAACAGATTACGCAGTTTTGGAGTTGTTTGCAGTCATGCTCAAGCTGAGATAGTAAAGGGAGGTTCAGCCCAAGGCTCAATGCTTGGTTGGAGAAACATCGAGAATTAGGCCCTGTAGTTACTCCAAGCCCCACTTTGGTGATTTATTAATCCCATGTCCTTTAGTGATGGGTATATCAAAAAGTCTCCTGCTGATGAAATGGTAAAACTGACAATTCACACTTTTACTATGCAAGTCTACGAGATCCTGTATGTTATGCTATCATAGACTTATGCTATCATAGAAATCAGGGAATTGTGGCTGGTGTGTGAATTGGCAGGTCAGTCTGCCTATCACATGACCAGCTGAGGGACCATTTGTAAGAAAATGTACTGTATGCCCTGTACAAAAGGGCTGGAGATAATAAAAAAAAGATCACTAACCACATCAGGCCAATTTCTGGTTCACGTCCAGACATATTTTCGGGTTTTTCGTATGTTCGGTTTTGAGGGCTATAACATTTTTATCATTTGCGTTATTCAACTAATTTCTGTGTCTTTTTTCGGTGACACATAGGGCTTTATTTTTATGTTGTTTTTATTTTTGCATGTTTTTTAATTTTTTTTATATCCAGGAAAATATAAACAAAAGAGGAGGGAAAACGTGTCTGTTTTTCACTTTTCACTTCTTTTTTTTATTTACTAGTGCTACTAAAAAAAATTTTAAAATAGTTTTTCCTCTCCATTATGGTAATTTTTATTTTGTATTGTGTTGTTGGGGGTGGGGCTAGAACCTGTAATAAGGGTGTGTTATTGGCATATTATTTATTTATTTATTTTAATTATTTTACTTACATTTTTTTATTTTTTTTTACCTTTCTATTCATTTTATTTATTTATTTTTTTACAATGAGTCCCCATAAGGTCATAATAGACCTTTGGAGACATCTGATCACAATTTTTCGGTGAGGGAGGCTGATTTCCCCTGTAACTAGGGCTGATACATTTAGCCCCAGTTGCAGGAGGAATACAACCTCCTGCCCATAACTACAGAGCTGATCTAGGTCCTGTAGGACCCAGCAGCTCTAACACACGCTGATCCCAGTGGACCACGTGACCGCCAGGTCGGAGGTGGAGCCACATCATGGCGGCTCCCATAGAGGTGTACACAGCGATCGGGAAGGCAGGGATGATGATAAACCTTCCCTGCCTTCTCTAGGGGAGCTTCAGCTGTAGTTACAGCCGGCTCCCCGTTTCTGCAGCTCCACGACTTCGTGCAGCTGCTTAAAACTGCAAGGACGTACTTGTATGTCCTTGCAGAACAACAGAACCACTTTCAGATGTATATACTCTTTGGGTGGTCTGGAAGTGGCTTAGAAGGAATTGGCGTGGGAATGCTGTGTTGCTCACAAGGGCAGCGTAACAGGGATGGCCTTCCTGTCATCAGGAGGGTGGGCATAATGCTTGGATAGAATGGCTGGCTCTGTACTGAACGGGGTCATCATACATGTGCTACAACTGAAATAGACAGTGTGGGTCTGGAGGCTGGTGCAAAGCATGCAGAACAATAAAGCTGATGGACAAGTAATGGAAGTAGCCTCCCTGCACATAGTGAATGCCATGTGATAACAGCCATGAAGAAAATGAGAGCCAGGAAGGATTCTTCCAATAGATAATAATACGGGAGCTACATGAGAGACCCAGACGCCTAAGGAGAGACAGCTGTAGATCCTGTTTAGAGTGCTTCAGAAGAGATCTAGCAGTGCCACATGTTCCTCTGTATGAGTACAGATACTGTTCAGCTATTTATAACTTTCAAGTGCTGCAACTCTCTAAGAGAAAAGATTGTTTGTGCATCGATGTGCTTCAGTAAAGACTGTGTTTTATCTGAGCCATGTCAGTGCTCAGTTACACGACTGTCACTACTGCATATATACTCTGCCCAGAACCCACCCACTCCATTTCTCCATTACACATCAAAAAAATGGGCATGTATTGTTGTACAAGGTCACAAGAGGATCCACTGGTGTGCTCAGGCTCTGACACCATAATTGGTCCTAGCCAAAGGCTTCTTAAGGAGATTGTAAGGTCATCTGAATCTGACAATGGAGTAGATCACTGTTGGGATTTATCACCTATTATATAAATAATCTACAGTCATGGCCAAAAGTTTTGAGAATGACACAAATATTATATTTTCACATGATCTGCTGCCCTCTGTTTTTTATGTGTGTTTGTCAGATGTTTTTATCACATACAGAAATATAATTGCATTCATATTATGAGTAACAGAAGCTTATATTGACAGTTAGAATGAGTTAATGCAGCAAGTCAATATTTGCAGTGTTGACCCTTCTTCTTCAGGACCTCTGCAATTCTCCCTGGCATGCTCTCAATCAACTTCTGGACCAAATCCTGACTGATAGCAGTCCATTCTTGCAGAATCAATGCTTTAATTTTGTCTGAATTTGTTGGTTTTTGTTTGTCCACCCGTCTCTTGATGATTGACCACAAGTTCTCAATGGGATTAAGATCTGGGGAGTTTCCAGGCCATGGACCCAAAATCTCTATGTTTTGTTCCCTGAGCCATTTAGTTATCACCTTTGCTTTATGGCAAGATGCTCCATCATGCTGGAAAAGGCATTGTTGAGCGCCCATCTGCTCTTGGACGGTTGGGAGAAGTTACTCTTGGAGGACATTCTGGTACCATTCTTTATTCATGGCTGTGTTTTTAGGCAAGACTGTGAGAGAGCCGATTCCCTTGGCTGAGAAGCAACCCCACACATGAATGGTTTCAGGATGCTTTACAGTTGGCATGAGACAAGACTGGTGGTAGCGCTCAGCTCTTCTTCTCCGAATAAGCTGTTTTCCAGATGTTCCAAACAATCGAAAAGGGGATTCATCAGAGAAAATGACTTTACCCCAGTCCTCAGCAGTCCACTCCCTGTACCTTTTGCAGAATATCAGTCTGTCCCTGATGTTTTTTCTGGAGAGAAATGGCTTCTTTGCTGCCCTCCTTGAGACCAGGCCTTGCTCCAAGAGTCTCCGCCTCACAGTGCGTGCAGATGCACTCACACCTGCCTGCTGCCATTCCTCAGCAAGCTCTGCACTGCTGGTAGCCCGATCCCGCAGCTGAAACACTTTTAAGAGACGGTCCTGCCGCTTGCTGGTCTTTCTTGGGCGCCCTGGAGCCTTTTTGGCACCAATGGAACCTCTCTCCTTGAAGTTCTTGATGATGCGATAGATTGTTGACTGAGGTGCAATCTTTCTAGCTGCAATACTCTTCCCAGTTAGGCCATTTTTGTGCAGTGCAATGATGACTGCACGTGTTTCTTTAGAGATAACCATGGTTAACAGAAGAGAAACAATGATGGCAAGCACCAGCCTCCTTTTAAAGTGTCCAGTGGTGTCATTCTTACTTAATCATGACAGATTGATCTCCAGCCCTGTCCTCATCAACACCCACACCTGTGTTAATGGAACAATCACTGAAACGATGTTAGGTGGTCCTTTTAAGGCAGGGCTGCAATGATGTTGAAATGTGTTTTGGGGGATAAAGTTCATTTTCTAGGCAAATATTGACTTTGCAAGTAATTGCTGTTAAGCTGATCACTCTTTATAACATTCTGGAGTATATGCAAATTGCCATTAGAAAAACTGAAGCAGTAGACTTTGTAAAAATTAATATTTGTATCATTCTCAAAACTTTTGGCCATGACTGTAATAGTCCAGTTCACTGACTTTATATGACCTGTGCATACCATGATAACAGCAGGGATAACTATGCATTGAGGGTTGGCATGTTAATAGGCAAAGGAACCTCTATCCAATGATGTAATTGAATAAGAAAAACTTAGGCCTCATGCACATAACCGAGTGTGCAAGCCAAGGTGGGGTCTGATTTTTTAGTGGAACACTCTTGGAGCCTCATCCAAGTGCCTGCCATCCCCCATTGATTTCATTGGAGTTCCATTGTCACAGAGCAGGATAGGACCTGCTCTATAATTATTGGTACAGAGCATCGCGTGCATGAGGCATTAGACACATTCAGGTATGGTGGGCATGCAAAACGATTGCAAATTATTGTATCCAGCATATCCAATACCTCAGGGGTCATAACTATAGGTGGCAGAGGTAGCAGAGGACCCTAAAACTCCTCTGCAACATAACACTTCTGCGGCCTCTTCATAAATTGTCAGAAGTCCTGGCGACAGAATGGAAATTTATGCCAGGTAGGAACTGGTGTAGATTTCTCTTCTAACTCACGTCAGGAAACTGGCATGAGTTTTAGTAAATCAGCTGGGCCGAGGTGTCCCAGCCTTGGCCCTCCCCACAATGCATACTTTCACAAAATGTGTCGGGTAAGGCGCAGATTGGGGCTTGAGGAGCACATTTGGCACAAGAAATGGCCTTGCACCAAACATGTGTATCATTATCATCGCTCTATGCCAGTTTTCTGGCATAGAGTGAATAATAAATTTTCCCCAATGTATTGCTATGATGGCCATGGCATAGGATGTTACGCACAAGCGCTTATCTCAATTCACTATGTAGTTTATGCTTGTGAGACGCTTTTAAATACCCATCAAAAGCAATAGACATACATAATACCAGTTCTTGAATACAACCTCCACCAAGCATGTGGTATTTGTAATACTGATATCTTCTTACATGGCAAAGGGTCTCAGGTATAGGACCCATGAATGACTGCTATTACAGTACCACTTATAGCTTTGCCACTGCATAATGCTAAACTGCTGATTGCTGCAGCTCCTGTATACTATAGTAGTATGAAACTGTATACAGCTAGGGTTTGCATTGTCAGCTTCAGACCTGTTCTACACAGGTGTGTTCAGGAATGCTGCAGCTCTGCCCAGACAAGCAATGACAGCCTGTGATTATCTTGTCATGGTAATTACAGTCTGGCGACACCCTGGCCGCAGGGCAACAAAGAGAGGGTGGCGATGGTCAGGTCAAAGCTAGTAAAGTCCAGTCTGGACACATAATGAAAATATAAGTGTATGATAAAGCTGGAAGACTATAGAACATTAGTTAGGCCAGCTACATTAAACCGTGTATATGAGAAGTATGTGCAGTATATTACCATTGACAAGCAGTTCTCCTATGCAAGCATGCAACATACTTGTAGATACCCCTAGATAGAACTATATATGCATGCAAGTTGCATGTCCATGTTGCATGCTGACAGTTGCTGCTATATTAATGCATTGTTTTTGATGCTTCTATTCAGCATGTATCCAATGATACATTCAGTGCACACTTTAAAAAAACTTTGATCTATATAAAATATAGCCAGACAGCCCTCAATGTAATGATCCGTTTTTATTTGCACACTACAACATTTAAAGGGGTTGTGCCTCTATGGACACTTAACCCCTATCCACAGGATGGAGGATAAGTGTCCAATCGCTTTGGCCCAATCGTCAGGTCCCCCAGTGATCAGGAGAACTGGGGTACAAAAGTTCCCCTAAGGCAGGGGTAGGCAACCTTTTTTGTTCGGCATGCCGATTTCAATTAAAAAATCAAAGATGAGGTACAATAATTGTAAGGCTGACGACCCACTAAACTAAAGTCATATACCACAAACCATAACACAGAAGTGCTGCCACCAGATGCTTCAGGACACATGTGTTTACTGCTATATCCTAGGACGCACCTGTACGTTTCCATTAGAAGCAATGAAAGTCCATGTACAGCCCCCAATTAGTAGTAAATGTGTGTGTCCAGGAGCACCGTATGGCAGCATCCTTATGGTGGAAACACACTATGTATCTGGATGCAGCTATATTCTTAGGCCACTGGAACTTTTACTTTGATGTAAAACTGCATTCACATGATGCATTTAAAAAAAAAAAAAAAATGCCTGTGCTTTTTGTGCAAAAACACACCTTTATACAGAATAATGTCCCATAATGGCCCCTGTACAAGGTATTATGTCCCATTAGTGGCTCCTGTACACAGTATTATGTCCCATAGTGGCCCCTCTGCACAGTATAATGTCTCATAGTGGCCCCTGCACACCGTATTATATCCCATAGCGGCCCCTCCACATAGTATAATATTCCAAATTTTATAATATTCCAATTATCGCCAGTCACTAACTATTATTATATTGTGGGGTTTCTTCAGGCAAAAGCACCAAAGAGAACAGAGCCACCCCAGAGTGCAGGGAAGGTGAGTAACATTGTTTTTTATGTTTGTCACCTCTCTTGGGCCTCCACGTATTATACTCTGGGGTCTCAAGAGACCCCACAGTATAATAATAGCAGTTTCGTTTTGGCCGTGTTTGGTCCAATCAAAACAACTCGGAGACGACTTGGACTGCCCGTGCCAGGGAAATAAGAGTGGCACGTGTGCTGGGGCTTGCCGACCCCTGCCCTAAGGTATCTTTGTGAATGGAGCGCTGCTATGGGGCTGCTGGAATTGTAAAATCTGGCGGAGCCTGCAGCCCCATAGAAGTGAATGAAGTGCCAGTCATTCAAGTGCACTGGTGCTTTATCCACAAGGAGGCCTTAGGGGGACTTTCAGTCTTTCAGTCTTTGAGTCTTTCTAAGCATTTATTTGTTTTGCTTGCTTATATAGCACCAACATGTTCTGCAGCACGTTATAGACATTGTCATCACTCACTGTCCCAAGTTGGGATCACAATCTAACTTCCCGATCAGTATGTCTTTGGAGAGTGGAAAGAAACCTATGCAAACAAAAACATGCAAATTCCAATCAGTTGTTATCCTAAGTCAAATTCGAACCCTGGCAAGACAATAGTGCTAGCCACTGAGCCACCATCCTGCCCGATACGGGTAGTAATGTGCACAAGTGCTAGTACTTATAAACATTTAGTCATTACATATTAAAACAGAGTAAATAATAATAAAAAATGAATATGATCATGTGATCAAACATACATGTCAAAAAGTGTGATCTACAGTAAATGTGAATTCAAATATTATCAAAAGGATTCAGTGTCAAAAAAAAAAAAAATATATATATATATAGTAATTATGTGATTAATGTGTACATATATTAAGATGTGTTTATATGGCACTTTTCTGCTGAAGAGCCACATGCAGTTTTTAACTGCGGTTATAACTAGCACATTTCTACTAGGCAGGTAAACCAGAGGTTTTCAATTTAATGGCTGGTATCCTACAGGTGAAATGCAGTAACATGTGCTGTTCATTACTGCAATTATAAACTGCGTCAGTAAAAAAAAAAAAAAAAGCACTGTATAAACTCGTCCTTAATCATACCATAAAGAATTACAACGTTATGCCAAGTCCTAGGCATCCCTCTACTCACACATGTCCGAATGCCAAAAATGTCAAGTAACCACTAAATAATGAATGCTCATGCACCAGTCACTGCCACAGGTCTGCACTTGAATTGTAAAATATTATATCGCATGCACATTATGCAGCACCTCGACTTTTGTGCACTCACACATGTGCTACATTAGTGGAGGGATGTCGACGACTCAGCACACAACAAATCTGCTGCTTGTGAATATAGCTTATGTACACACGTGGACAAAATTGTTAGTACCCCTCGTTTAATGAAAGAAAAACCCACAATGGTCACAGAAATAACTTGAATCTGACAAAAGTAATAATATATAAAAATTCTAGGAAAATGAACAAATGAAAGTCAGACATTGCTTTTCAACCATGCTTCAACAGAATTTAAAAAAAAAAAGAAAACTCATGAAACAGGCCTGGACAGAAATGATGGTACCCTTAACTTAATATTTTGTTGCACAACCTTTTGAGGCAATCACTGCAATCAAATGATTCCTGTAACTGTCAATGAGACTTCTGCGCCTCTCAACAGGTATTTTGGCCCACTCCTCATGAGCAAACTGCTCCAGTTGTCTCGGGTTTGAAGGGTGCCTTTTCCAGATGGCATGTTTCAGCTCCTTCCAAAGATGCTCAATAGGATTTAGGTCAGGGCTCATAGAAGGCCATTTCAGAATAGTCCAATGTTTTCCTCTTAGCCATTCTTGGGTGTTTTTAGCTGTGTGTTTTGGGTCATTATCCTGTTGCAAGAGCCATGACCTGCGACTGAGACCAAGCTTTCTGACACTGAGAAGCACATTTCTCTCTACAATCCCTTGATAGTCTTGAGATTTCATTGTACCCTGCACAGATTCAAGACACCCTGTGCCAGATGCAGCAAAGCAGCCCCAGAACATAACACAGCCTCCTCCATGTTTCACAGTAGGAACAGTGTTCTTTTCAAGATATGCTTCATTTTTCCGTCTGTGAACATAGAGTTGATGTGCCTTGCCAAAAATTTTGGTTTTGTCTCATCTGTCCATAGGGCATTCTCCCAGAAGCTTTGTGGCTTGTCAACATGTAGTTTGGCAACTCCAGTCTGGCTTTTTTATGGTTTGATTTCAATAATGGTGTCCTCCTTGGTCATCACCCATGAAGTCCACTTTGGCTCAAACAACGACAGATGATGCGATCTGACACTGATGTTCCTTGAGCTTGAAGTTCACCTTTAATCTCTTTAGACGTTTTTCTGGGCTCTTTTGTTACCATTCGTATTATCCTTCTGTTCGATTTGTCATCAATTTTCCTCCTGCGGCCACGTCCAGGCAGGTTGGCTACAGTCCCATGGATCTTAAATCTCTGAATAATATGTGCAACTGTAGTCACAGGAACATCAAGCTCCTTGGAGATCGTCTTATAACCTTTACCTTTAACATACTTGTCTATAATTTTCTTTCTAAGCTCCTGAGACAACTCTTTCCTTCGCTTCCTCTGGTCCATGTTGAGTGTGGTACTCACCATGTCACCAAACAGCACAGTGAGTATCTGTAGCCCTATATACAGGCCCACTGACTGATTACAAGATTGTAGACACCTGTGATGCTAATTAGTGGACACACCTTGATTTAACATGTCCCTTTGGTCACATTATTTTCACAACCTTTTGAGGCAATCACTGCAATCAAATGATTCCTGTAACTGTCAATGAGACTTCTGCACCTCTCAACAGGTATTTTGGCCCACTCCTCATGAGCAAACTGATCCAGTTGTCTCGGGTTTGAAGGGTGCCTTTCCCAGATGGCATGTTTCAGCTGCTTCCAAAGATGCTCAATAGGATTTAGGTCAGGGCTCATAGAATGCCTCTTCAGAATAGTCTAATGTTTTCCTCTTAGCCATTCTTGGGTGTTTTTAGCTGTGTGTTTTAGGTCATTATCCTGTTGCAAGACCCATGACCTATGACTGAGACCAAGCTTTCTGACACTGGGCAGCACATTTCTCTCTAGAATCCCTTGATAGTCTTGAGATTTCATTGTACCCTGCACAGATTCAAGACACCCTGTGCCAGATGCAGCAAAGCAGCCCCAGAACATAACAGAGCCTCCTCCATGTTTCACAGTAGGGACAGTGTTCTTTTCAAGATATGCTTCATTTTTCTGTTTGTGAACATAGAGCTGATGTGCCTTGCCAAAAATTTTGAATTTTTGTCTCATCTGTCCATAGGACATTCTCCAAGAAGCTTTGTGACTTGTCAACATGTAGTTTGGCAAATTACTTTTGTCAGATTCAAGTTATGTCTGTGACCATTGTGGGTTTTTCTTTCATTAAACGAGGGGTACCAACAATTTTGTTCACGTGTGTATTACAGCTGTGTGAACCTGGCCAGATTTGTGTTCACATTTGCATTGAATGCTCTGTTAAAGCTTCCATTGCAGGTAAAAAAGAAAAATAACTCTAACACAATAGTGCAGCATGCTGTGCTATTTTGTGCGATAGAATCTTAGGACCCCTATACACAGTATAATTCTCCTTATTGCCCCCTATACACAGTATAATGCTCCTTATTGCCCCTATACACAGTATAATGCTCCTTAGTTTCCTTAGTCATATGGTCCTCCATACACTGCCAAATTATGGATGAGATCGATATGTGCAGGTGCTGACAGAATGGGGGTGGAGCGATCATCGGCATGCGTGCCAGGGGTTGTCAACCCCTAATATAGAGTATAAACAAACAAATACAGTATGTACCTATAAATACAGACCAAACAAACCAGAACCTGACCCCAATATGTGTTTCGCCTGACACAGTTTCTTCAAAGGGGATACTTTAATTCTGGAGTAACATATGCATTCAGACTATGTATTGATCTGTTTGGCCCACGTAAGGAGAAAAGCCTGCTACAATACTATAGTCTAACAGCTTATTCACACCACAGGCTTTCCAATGTTTTCTTTTTTATTGGACAGCACATAGCCCCATAGAAAATAATGGATCTATTCACATGACTATTTGTGGTGGGGGGTCAGAGAGGGTCCAAGAGATATCCCAGTGTTCTGCCATCACTTCCTGAGAAGGGAATACCCCATTAAAAGATTCATGGATACATTGCAAGGCTCACTCCTTGATATCTGCAACTTGGCAATCACATTCCTCCCACACAGTCAGTAATGGCCTCGGGTGTATGTGGGACCTTGGGTGACAAAGTTATGATGGACCTCTTGTTTGCTACACCTTCAGATCACCCAGATCACTATGGAATCCCCAAACCCAGTGAGCCTGACATCTGCCTCAAGCTGATGTTAGTCCTGCTCACAATGCTGTAAATGTGAGATAGATCAAACCAGTAAGTGTTGTTATCCTAAGCCATACATTTGGTATTTAATATTACAATTAGAACTGTGGATTTAACTGAACAGATCTGCAGGAGAATTGCTACTTCTCTCCTGGCCAAAGTCAATATAGCTGTGTGGTCTCATCCTTACCCTGCTGTTGCCTGTATTTGATCTAGATATGGCCATAAACACAATATAAGCTAATACAGGATGAAAACTGCTTCCTACATGTCCTGGAAACCCACCAGAAATGATAGCATAACCGGCATACTTAATGGGCGCAGCCAGTTCCAAAGTAAATTACCCTGGCGACGCTTCGCTTGCTAATCTGCAGAACACACAGGTGGAGATTAATCAGCTTTCTCAGGGTGGGGAGAGGCGAGGTGCGACCTGGAGTGTGGACACACCTGAAGCTATGAGTCAAGATGGAAGACGCTAAGACCTTGGCACACCTCAGCTCCCTCCTTAACTGTACAGGAGAAGGAGGATTATGGGAATATTCTGTGCTATACTGGCATTACATAGGGAATATTTGTATAATTGTGTTTAGGATCATTAATGTAAAGGGGTTATCCAGGGAATAACAAAGCTGACTAATGGTCCCCGTTTATGTGCAGAGGGCAGCTGGGGAGGCCAAAATTCTTCTTCCTCTGCCTCCCCTGCTGCTGCTTTTCACATAGTCAGGGCGCAGCAGAGAATCCATTGGTAAGCTTTAATATTCTTTTGTTAATCCCTTTAAAAGTTAAACACAACTGAACAATTCTTTTAGAAGCTGTATGGATATGGATGATGGTGGGGTATCCTAGGTGTCCACAGGAGATAGTGTTGCAAATATGAAGCATCAAAATGGACTCCTTATTGTGACTCTCAGTGTTGTCACAGAAGACATAAGGGTCCATGATTGTTTTATCCTTCAGTCCCTTTATACAATATGAGCACTGGACCAGTTACCAACCCCTTGTTTGCTAACAGTGCAGTCCCTTTTCAGAGGACAGTCCTATACTGGTTCTCAGCACTCAATGACAAGAAGGACTGGTTCATCCAGGGCTTGACCCCTCAAGGACCTCAAAACAGGTGCAAGAGTTCCCTCTATGGTACATAGGCACTTGCTGGGGTAACGGACAGACAGTCCTGATATACTTGAGCCAACTACATTGCATCATTCATTCTATGCAATGATATCACTTTGGAGAATTTACATACACTATATTAATAATATATTAGTTTATTAACAGAATAGTTCTTTTTGTATTATTATTGCAATTTTTATATTAACATGTCACCTCTGCAACTATTATTTTTTTGTACTTATATACAGTAGCATCGGCATATTCGATATCATTCACATCAGTCTTCGGCCCCAAAAGTAAATCTTTCGAAGACATACATTGGCATTTTCTCATGAAGCCAATCGTGCTTTTGACCACTGGTTCTCAAACTGTGGTATGTGTACCCCAGGGGGTGCACCCTGCAGCTTCACAGTACTGCATAGCAACAGTGTGAACCATTGAGCCACTATTCCACCTATTCTAGGACTTTAATGGTATTCCCTGCATATTCAAAACCTACTACTCTATTAGTTATTTGTGGAGGCACTACTTAAAGAGGACCTTTAACCAACTCCACTATCTCCAGTTCATTGCATTCTTTAATAGGCACCGCTCCACTGATTCTGGTATAGTTGGGATTTTCTGTCTAGCACCAACCATTCGGTGGTCAGTGGTCTTGGGCCATAGCAGACTGGCTCTCTGTCACAATCTGCTTGTAATTGGAGAGTAATATAATGTTGTACCGTGTTAGCCATTGAAGGTAGTGGAAGAGTGAAGAAATCAGGCGATACCTTTTAGAGGATAAGTGAGTATATTTGATGGTGAGCTTTCGGAAATACTAGCTCCCTTCATCAGACATGGTGTTATGTCAGAGACCTCTATATCATGCCCCTTTGCCTGTTGCTGCTCTTGACAATAGACAGCCTTATATCAGACACCAAAAATGCACTGATTGATCAAGAACAGGAGGATTACAGAATAAATTCCAACTGAACTGGGATCAGTGAAACAACTGACAAATCCAGTCAAACAGCTGGATTTGGTGGAGGTTGTGAAAGTTCCTCTTTAATATTTCGGGGGCAAGTTGCGTAGTACAATTATATTCAGAGGGCACAGTGTGTGTAGAGCTATTATATTCAGTGGGCACAATGTGTAGAGCTATTATATTTAGGGAGAACAATGTGTGGAAGTATTATATTCAGGGAGCAAAATGTTTGCTATTGAATATAACAGAGTGTTGAGAAATGCTAAAAAAGTTAGCATACAATGACATCTGGGCAGCAAACTCTACACGGGTAGACATCATAGTGATCTGGGACAAACGGAAATTAAAAAAGGAGAATGACTCTAATCAGAGAAGATGTCACCTTTTAGCCATTTATTGTAGTTATGTATTCTCCTTTTTACTGTGATGCACCAGTGCTGAAGTTACTGTATGTTCTGCAGCAATGATGTGTAATAATAGTTTGTTATACAACAACACGTACAGGTGCATCTGTAAATTAGAATATCTTTGACACGTTTATTGCTTTCAGTAATTATATTAACAAAGTGACCTCCTATATTTTCTAGATTCTTTACACACAGAGTGTTCTATTTCAAGTGTTTTATTTCTGTAAATGTTGATTATGGATTACAGGTAATGAAAACCCAAATCTAAGAAAATTAGAATATTGTAAAAAAGTTCAGTATTGTAAATTCAGTGTCACCTGCCAAGGTTTCCTAAGCCTTTAAATGGTCCCTCAGTCTGGTTCAGTAGGACACACAATCATGGAAGACGCTGATTATGAATTGTATTACTAAAATGAATGAACGTTTCAAAGATATTCTAATTTATTGAGATGCACCTGTATCATACCTAAGGGTAAGACCACGTTTTCTAGATGCTAACTAAGCTAAAACCATGCTCACCCGCAGTGGTCAATGGCCACACAATTTTGCTTTTAGTCACCTTCAAAACAGCATGATCAATGACCACCATGGGAGGAGATTTGGCCCGATTTATTGTCATACTCATACTGGAAGCTGCATTTTGACATGATAGAAAGTACACTTAAATAGGAGAGTTAACCTGACTTTGCAATTTATCTTTGTACCATGCATGTTTCCTGTACTGTATTTATGTACCGTGCTTGGTTCTCACACTGTACTTACGTAGTGATTTTGATTTTGGTATCATATATGACAGGGGTAGGCAACCTTCGGCACTCCAGCTGTTGTAAAACTACAACTCCTAGCATGCATACTTGCTCTGCTGTTCTTGGAACTCCCATGGAAGAGAATGGAGAATGTTGGGAGTTGTAGTTTCACAGCAGCTGTAGTGCCGAAGGTTGCTGACCCCTGATATATGTAATGAGCTTCGCTCTAGTATTGTAAACATGTTACAAGTTTGGTTCTGGTACCATATCTATGTGTTAAGTTTAGGTCTCATAGTCTGTCTGCAAACCTTTGGATTTAGATGGTGTTAAAAAAAAAAAGAGTATTGGAAAATTTGCTGTGATGATGCGTGTGAATCAAACATCTCTAGTCTAAATGAATGGGCTAAGTATGCTTATAAATGTGCTTATAAATGTTCCCCGGGCCCACTGACTTTTTGGGGCCCACCCCGGGGCCGCCATTAATACATCCTTTATTTGTAACTGGATCAGTGTCTGCAGACACCGATCTAGTTAAAACGTATCCTGCAACTTCACAGTATTGTAAACCGAAAGCTACATGAGGCTTGCGGTTTACAAGTCCCCGAGCCCACAGATGGATGTCTTCTCACACAGGCAGCATGTGCTCAGACACAGACGTCCTGTGCGTGGACAGAGAGGAAGCGGTGGCGGCTCCATTCATCATCATCACAGGTAGGTGAGTATAACTTTTTTTTTCTTTTTTTAGCACAGTTGAGGGTATATTAATAGTATAAGGGGTGGTTAGGAGGGGGAAATATAACTATAATGTGAAGATTCATTAGGGGGCATTATGACAATGGGGGGGGGTCATTTATAAGGGTATTATAAATACAAGGGGGAGGTTATTTATATAAGGAACAGAAGGTAACAAGCCACTAAAAGGACTCTTAGTTATAAACTATAGAAATGCTTCTCACTATAATCACTGTTGTTCTTCCCATACTTGTAAAAACCACCCCAAACCAGCCATGTCACTAAGAATATCTTTATCTCTCCATCTATTCTACCCCACCATCTCACCCTCTCTGCACAGCTACTCACACACCTGCAAGCTTTCCGCCCCAGACACACACAACCTCCCCACACTCTCTCCTATTTACACCTGCTATCCCTCTCCCTGCTACTCCTCACTTCTGACGGCATATCTCCTAATCCTGGACAACCCCAGCACTTCCCTGCTGTCGGATCTTTCCGCACAACCGGCGTCTGTGCACGGAACCCCCTAAATTTTACACCTATCTCACCCACTCCTGCCCCTCCCCACACACTCCCTGGTGTACTATGGAACGCTCGCTCTGTATGCAACAAACTTGACTAAATCCATGACCTCTTCATTTCTCATAAATTATCATTTCTGGGTCTCACAGAAACGTGGCTAACACCTACAGACACCACCTCCCCTGCTGCCCTCTCCTATGGAGGTCTGCAATTCTCGCACACTCCCCTCCCCAACAATAAACCCAGCGGTGGCGTAGGCGTACTCCTGTCTGACGATTACTCCTTTGCCCCAATCCAACCGATACCTGCTCTCACCCTGCCCTCCTTTGAAGTGCACTCTGTTCGCATTTACTCGCCCTCCAAGCTTCAACCAGCCATCATATATCGACCGCCAGGACCTACCGCTGCCTTTATCTACCACTTCACCACCTGGCTAATGCACTTCCTATCCACATACACCCCCACCATCATCATGGGTGATTTCAACATCCCCATTAACACAACCCACCCCTCCATTCCCAGTCTCCTGTCACTCACTACCTCCTTTAACCTCTCTCAATGGTCCTCCTCTGCCACCCACACAAAGGGGCACACACTGGACCTCATATTCACCTGCCTCTTTAACTCTCCGTCCACGCTCTCCGACCACAACCTGCTGACATTCTCGGCCCTCTCCTCTGTAATTGAACCCCCAACCCCTAAACCAACACGCCCCCGCAAGAACCTTAATCGCCTTGACATCCGCACGCTCTCAGACTCTCTCCGACCGCTCGCTGACATATCCTCACTCCAGGACACAGATACCGCCGCTGACTTCTACAATACCACCATTACTTCAGCCCTTGATTCTGTGGCACCTCTTACTAACACCAGAACCCGGCCGATAAATAGGCAGCCCTGGCACACTGACCTGACTAAAAAACTGAGACGTGCCTCACGGGCTGCAGAACGCCTCTTGAAGAACAGCCACTCCCAGGAGGACTTCCTTAGGTATAAAGAGGCAGTTCTCACATTCAAGAACACACTCACCTCTGCAAAGCAGGTCTACTTCACCACACTAATATCTGCCCTATCCCGCAACCCCAAACAGCTATTCACTACCTTCAACTCCCTTCTCCGTCCTCCTGTGCACCCTCCGACATCACTTATCACAGCCGATGACTTTGCCTCTTATTTCAAAAGCAAAATTGACACCATCAGCGACAGTCTCACCCTACACCCCCAACAACCACTCTATCCAACTGCTCGGTGCTCTTCATCTTTAACCTGTTTCTCCACCGTCACTGATGAAAAGCTCTCCACCCTAATCTCTAAATCCCACCTCACCTGTGCACTCGACCCAATCCAGTCACATCTCATCCCAAAACTCTCGGAAGACATTATTCCTGCTCTAACCCATACCTTCAACCTATCCCTAACCAATGGATCCTTCCCTTCCGCCTTCAAACATGCTACTGTCACACCTATACTTAAGAAACCTTCCCTGGACCCATCCTCTCCAGCCAACTATCGCCCCATCTCACTGCTCCTGTACGCCTCAAAATTACTGGAGTAACACGTCCACTCCTAACTGTCCTCCTATCTCTTGTCCAATATGCTCTTTGACAGACTACAGTTAGGCTTCAGACCCCATCACTCCACAGAAACTGCCCTAACCAAGGTCACTAACGACCTTCTAACTGCCAAAGCCAAACGTCACTATTCTGTCCTCCTTCTCGACCTCTCCTCTGCCTTTGACACAGTCGACCATTCCCTCCTGCTAGAAACTCTCTCATCCCTTGGCATCTCTGACCTGGCCCTTTCCTGGATCTCCTCATACCTCACCAACCGCACATTCAGCGTCTCCCACTTGCACACCACTTCCCTGCCACGCTCTCTTTCTGTAGGTGTCCCCCAAGGCTCTGTCCTAGGACCCCTCCTGTTCTCAATCTACACCCTAGGCCTTGGCCAACTCATAGAATCCCATGGTTTCCATTACCATTGCTATGCTGATGACACCCAAATATATCTCTCTGGACCAGACATTACCTCCCTGTTGTCCAGAGTCCCAGTATGTCTAGCAGCCGTAGCCTCCTTTCTCTCCTCCCACTTTCTCAAACTCAACATGGAGAAAACGGAGTTCATATTCTTCACCCCTCCACGCACAACCCCCCTACCTGACCCATCTATCAAAATTAATGGAACCACTCTCACCCCAGTCCCACAAGCCTGCTGCCTTGCTAGTCCACGCCCTCATAATCTCCCGCCTAGACTACTGTAACACCCTTCTCCATGGCCTCCCAGCTAACACCCTCGCCCCCATCCAGTCCACCTTAAACTGTGCTGCTCGCTTAATACACCTCTCCCCCCGTTCTTCATCGGCTGTTCCCCTCTGCCAATCCCTTCACTGGCTACCCATTGCCCAGCGAATAGAGTTCAAATTACTAATGCTGACATACAAAGCCATCCACAACCTGTCCCCTCCATATATCTCCAACCTAATCTCCCGCTACCTGCCCACACGTAACCTCCAATCCTCCAAAGACCTCCTACTCTGCTCTTATCCACTCTTAACACAAACGTCTCCAAGACTTCTCCCGTGCATCCCCCATACTCTGGAACTCATTACCAAGACACATAAGACTGTCCCCTACAATCACAAGCTTCAAGAAGGCCCTGAAGACTCACCTATTCAGGAAGGCCTACAACCTCCAATAACGCTACTGTCACCACACCACCACCTGAACAGCCTCTACCCCCACCTTCTGTCTCTCTCCCTCTTCCCTCATAGATTGTAAGCCCTTGCGGGCAGGGCCCTCTATCCCACTGTGCCAGTTGGTCTCTGTTAGTATTATCTGTTTTGTATATCTGGTGTACCGTATGTAAATCCACAAATGTAAAGCACCATGGAATTAATGGTGCTATATAAAAAAACAATAATAATAATAATAATGTAAGGAGCCATTAGGGGGCATCATTTATATTAGGAGGCCTTATGAACATAAGGGGGTGGTCATTGATATAATGGGTCATTAGAGGTGCAGTATTTATGTCAGGGGGAATCAGGGGCATAATATGAGGGTCAATTAATTTAATGAAAGTGGCACTTGGGCTTTATTAAGACTAAGGCCCCACGTAGCGGGCTGCAGCAAAAAAAGCGCTGCAGGAAAAACCATGGCAGCAACATTGTGGTTTTTCCTGCAGCGCTTTTCACAGAAGGTCCGCAGAGGTTTCCCCTGTGGACTTTCTGTTTTCAATACACCTATATGGAAACCGACAGTGTTTCCATAGGTATAATTGACATGCTCCAATTTCCAAAACCGCAACGATGCGTCGCGTTTTTTCCCACAGCTGTTTTTTGCTGCGGGACGCCACGTGGGGCCTTAGCCTTAAGGCGTTTTCCAGCTCATTTTTATTGATGATCTATCCTTAGAATAAATCATCAATAAGAGATAAGTGATTCCCCACTGAAGGGGCTATGGCGCCTGTTTATATCATACGCTGTCTGTTTATAGTGACCGTGTGATGTAATTCCAGCCTTGTCACATAGACGTGTATAGGACAAGGCTGTAGTTACATTCATGGCTGCTATGAAAAAAATGACACTATGTAAACAGAGAAGGTGTCACAGCGCTTACACAGGTACCACAGTTCATTCAAACAGCTGATCCTGGGGGTCTCGGGTATTGGAACCCCAATAATTTTTTTTACCTTGTTTTTTTTTTTTTCTTTTTAATTAGGAAACACCTGGGGCATTATTAATAAGGGGAACTATTTAAAGGGGTGCACAGGGAAGTTTTATTCATTATGGGGGGTATATTATATATTTTATAATTGGGGGTAGCAGCAGGATGGGGGCTTTGTGCAGGTGAGGACAATGTGGGTCAGGTGCCTGGAAAAGTGAGGAGCTAAAGATGTCTGTGTTGCAAACTTTATAGAGACTGGAAGAAGTGGTCATGGCCGTCCAGATAAAAGAGATGGGGAAAGTGAACGATTAGTCAGAGACATCACTGGTAAGTCACAAAATGTTACTGCACTGTATTCACCTAAATCGTCTGCAGAGCCCTGTGTAGAGCTGCTATATACCACTATACACTCACCGTATACTGATAATTTCGGTATACAAACATGTTCAAGTTGGGGGCCCACTTGGACATGTTCGCCCCCCCTGTGCTGAACCCCTAGCTACGCCTCTGCATGTACATGTTATTATAGCTATAATATGGTACACAATGTTTTGCAAATTACAGCTATTATAATCAGAGGCAGTGTATGAGTTTTACGAAATGTCCCCAGTATGTAGTGACGGGGGGCCTCACATGGTTGGGGCACCCAATAAATTGACTGTTCTATAGAATAGGAACCTTCAACCAGGCCCTGGATATAGTAGCAATATACATTGTAAGATCTCTATGTGCAACTTTTTGTGCAGGCTCTATGTGAGATTCTCACAGATTCGGCCAGTGCTTGGAGTGTTCACAGCACCTTGACAAAATATGCTGAGCTCTTACATTCCTCCTGCGCCCTTCCCTTGGAGCCCAGCCCAGGCACGCAGTGATCTGTCGGCCAAACACATCGCGACACACCTCAAACCCTAGGGCAGATTCCAATTACAGGGCACTAGCAACACACAAACATGTCATGTTTCTATCAGAGCACGTACAACTCCCTTGTGCAATATATAATGTGTACTACAACTATACCATTCCTTATGGAACGGTACTTCACAAATTTGATTATTTCTCATATATTGAAACTTATGAATAACCAAAATGAATGCACTAAAAATAATGAATTGCTTCTTCTGTTGCATATTCTATATGACATAATGCCCCCAACCCCATCAGACTATAAATTTACAGGTTCAATTAGTACTATGATCATGTAAAAGCACAAACTCACAGGACACACAACTTCTAAGTGACTTCTAATGTTCTTTATCATGTATAGTACAGTCACTGTACATGGTTCCTTATAATAGACATATTAGGTGCTCTGGCACTTCTTTTTGTAGAGTATGAAAGTGGGTTGTCTGTTCACCACTGATTGATATGAAACTCCCTCATTCTTTTTATAAAGAAGGTCTGCAGCAGCTGAGATGTATATAATGATGTTCTGGATCAGTTAGGGCACAGCACTGTGCAATCCACACTGCAACAGACTTCTATTGTAGGAAGAGCTATGAGAGAAAATGGCATAAAGCTCTCGGACCCCAATGGAAAAGATTTCCATGTGCCCATCACCTAACTAACAATACCTAGTGGTCTCTGCCTCCACTGTGCCACATCTATTTATTTGATATACACAGAGTTAATGTTGCCAAGGTCCAAGCCAAAAGGCAGCATGGTCACTCAACGGTTAGCATTGTAGCCTTGCACCAGTGTAGTCTTCAGGTCGAATGCAGCTAAGGATGTCTGCATGGAGTTTTTATGTTCTCTCCCTGTCTAAATTTTATCTGTATTGTTTCTTTAAATGCTTTATTTTGTAGAAAACCTAAAGAAACTCTAATGCTGCAACACTGCTTGGCTATATTTGAATCGTTGGCATCAGTGCTATATGGCAGCAATGCTGACTACTGAACCACAATGGCAGGACTTTGTGATTGTATTTGATGCTAGAGTATTTATCACCTCTCAGAACACACAGAACTGATACGGCAGTCCTCAGGACTGATACCACTGATACCACCATGTGTAACTTGTAGCGCAAAATCTGTAACAGTCCTCCACCTTCTATGGGGCATTTATAATACTGGTGTCTTTCTATGTGGCAGAGGATACCACCTTGCGACTGCAGCCCTTGCACACTTTAGCACTTATACTGTGTGACCGAATTGATGTGACCAATTTGTAGTGTACGTAGTGTCCTATAATATATATGGTATTGTACAAAATGGTCATGTGGAAAGGGTTAATTTCCTCTCCATCTTGGCTCCCAGGCCTCTTAGTCATTGTGCAAACAACTCTTACATTAAACAGGTTTCTGCAGGCCAGGAACGCACTCCTCCCAACATACCACACATAGGAGGAGGTGTGAGAACAGGCTCATACAACAGAGAGTAACCATTGTCTAAGCTCAAGTTTTGGTGTAAATTTTGTACAAAACTAAAGCTTTACATTTTGGCTTAAGGAGGTCTGTGATGTGTGAGACCCTAATAATTAAAATAATTGCCACTTTACTAATATTTAATGAGTGCCCGTTAAAGTGCCAACATGTTCTGGAGCATTGTACATAGCATGTGCTCATACTGGTCCAAATGTTCAGCTGGGCAATGGTATATCTAGAAGGGGGGAAGCAGAGGTAGCAGTTGCCTCGGAAGACCCAAATGCCCCTATGCCTCATAAGATGAAACTAATAAATGACACAAGGTAGGTGTGAGCTATTTTATCATTTTGTATTGGGGTACAGGAGTTTAACATTACACCTCAGCAGACAGACTTGCAAATCTTCTCATATACTGTAGATTCTCCATCAGTGAACACATTGGCCCTGATTTACTATAGTGGTTTCGACTAGACACTGATGTAAACATGGCACATCTTTGGCACAGTGTGGCACATCTCTGGCGCAATGTGGAGCATCTAGGTTGGGCTACAATTTTCCAAAATCCTTGACATGTGGGCATGGAATCTCATAAAAGGGGACATAGCTTAAATGCGCCATGATGTGCCAAAATAGTGTAAAAAATTCTGGCACAAAGTAAGCCAACTGAAGTATCATATAAGTACAACCTAGTCAGTCTAAAGATCCAACAGATTTATCATCCAGTAACAGTCATTGGCATATTTTCAGTCTGCCTGTCTAAGTTTGCTCTGTCTAACTAATAGTAAATTTGGGCCACTGACTCTATACATTTTTTACACTGGTCTGAACTGAGGACCCCGTGTTAACCAATGCACCATCCTACACCCCAAGATGACAAAGGGTAATCATGTTCAACATTCAACTAATTACATTATAAAAGAGTATTCTACTTTACCCAAACCCAGAGGCATAAATTTAATCTCCTTGGCCCAAATGCAAAATTTTAAATGGGGCTCTCACTTACTATTTAATATTTATAATACTAGTATATTCTTATAGAAAGGCCTTTGGGCCCCCTGAGGCTCTAGGGCCTAGTAATAATTGCTACCTCTGCACCCTTTATAGCTATTACCTTGCCCAAACCTGGCTACCACTGCAGTTTTCTGCATCATCTGATTCACTTGATGGGCACCGATCTGATCCCTAGGGGGTTTCAGCAAGGTGAGCTACCTTATTCTAATTGGACAGCCCCTATTATACGTACATTATATATATTGGTTTATGGTGAGTATTACAGTTACCAAGTACTACTATGACATTACATCCTGACATAACCCATAGCTAATGAATTGTATTACATTGCTCCCTATAGAAGTCCATGACCAAATTTTAAGATAGTGGAGTTTATTAATCCTGTCTAATTTTTATATATTTTAAACTTAGATTAGACAATCTTAAAATGTGCCAAATTTATCACAGTAGCAGATGCTGGATGATATATTTGCTGCACCTTTATGATGTCTACTCTAAGTTTATGCCACCTATTAGCTGGCTTTACATCAGAAATTTTGAGCAATTATTGAACACAATCTTTCATCTTTAGCCATGCCCCCTTTCGACAACTCACACCCCTAGAAAATTTATAATGTGTACCCTAAAATTAACTGGGAATCAAGTGAAATTTATTGCACAACAATTTTTCTATAACACAGCTTGGACTGAAGCCTCTTTGCATATAGGCATACACCAATATGTGACTTAGGCACACCTTAAAGGGGTTTTCCAACTTATCAAAAATACTGCTTTAGGCTGAGGCCCCACGTTGTGGAAACACAGCTTTTTTTGTTGCAGATTTTGTTACTTTTTTGAGCCAAAGCCAAGAATGTCTACAAAAGAAATGGGAAATATATAGGAAGCTCTACCTTCTACTCAATCCACTCCTGGCTTTGGCTCAAAAAGACGCAACAAAATCTGCAACAAAAAAAGCTGTATCTCCGCAACGTGGGGCTTTGACCTTAATGCAACAATGTATTTAACTAAATATAAAAAAGCATAAACATATCCTTCCATTCCTGCGCTGGTTGCCCAGTAATCTGTGCTGTCACTCTTGTGGTTATCTCTTGCACCAATAGCTTCAATGCAAGGGAAGACAACAGCATTGCCGGAGCTCTAGCAGCAATGACTGGATGACCAGTGCAAAAATGGAGGGGTAAGTAATGTTTTTCTATTTGTTGCAGCATATTGCTGCATTGAGGAAGTATTTTCAAAAAATTGGACAACCCCTTTTAAATACTTTTGTTTCCATAAATAAATCATCAGTAAATGTGTCCTTGGAAAAGCTGAGTGACAATCAAAATGACCACCATTACAACTCTAACGATGTTGGTCATCCAGCTTTCTCTGACTCCTGAATGTCTAGTTATGTAATACATGCCCCACTCACAAGCTACTGCTTAGGAATGTTTATCATTCAAGAATCTGGAAAAGCTGGATGCCAGTCACTGTAAGGATTGGCATCCAGGTCACCCACGTTTATTAGAAGCAAATCTTTCGAAGAAAAATCTAACTATAATTTTTAATAATATAAAAGAAGATGACGAAGAAAACTTGAAAGTCCGTACTATAAGAATTCCCCTTGAAGGGACAATTTCCCTGTTATCACTTTGATCAGTTCTAAACCACTAAAGAATTTCAATGACAGATCCTGCTCCGCCAGTTCACTAAACCCCAAGCAAATTGTAGCACGCACAAAGTTTTACAAAACCTCAAAATCCCTTCATTCCAAGGGAGCAATGTGGCCCCACTTTAAGATTTTGACTGGGACCCCCCCCCCCCCCGGCCCCCACACGGTATAACACCCCCTTTACTGATCTCCCACTCCACATGATATATTGCCCCCTTATTGCCTCTGATACAATATATTACCTCTTTTATTGGCCCCCATACATTGAGTGCCCCCATTAGAGGCGCCCAATATAGTAAGTGCCCCATTACAGGCCCTCATATAATAAGGACCCATGTTACAGGTCCCCATAAAGTAAGTGCCCCTGTTATTGACCCCCATGGGTCGCCTGTGCCTCCACGTACCCATTCATTTCCTGCAGTGAGCTCGGGACATAAAATGAACAGGAATAGAACCAGTGCTGAGTTTTGTACGGTTGTGTGCATGAGGCCTTAGTCTGTAAAATGAGGCATGCCCGAGCACCAGTAATAGAACTAATGCTGCTAGGGGTCCAGGACAAAGTCATCACCACCAGGGTTCCTGCGATAGTGAATAAGTCTGGCAGAATTCTGAATTGAAGACTTGCAAGGTATATTCTCTGCACGAGTGCCATGCTATCAATATTCTGCACAGCCCAAATGAGCCCAGGCCCTGAGCTTGATGAAAAGGAGGTGCTAGATGTACCCAAGTATTTAAAGGGAGTCTGTCCCCATAAACCAGCATATCAAGTGTTTGCTTAAGCAAACAACGATTTTAAAGAGGACCTTTCACCACCTCCACCAACTCCAGTTTGTAGCATTTGTTAATAGGCTCCGCGCCACTGAATACAGAGCTGTTGGAATTTCTCCTCTAGCCCACACTATTCCTCAGCAGTTGATGCTGTTACAGCACCCAATATGCTAATTAGACTCTCTACTGTCAGGTGGGCGGTCCTGAGCTGGAGCAGACAGTAGAGGTACTGCCTACCTGACAGTAGGGAGCCTAATTAGTATATGTTAGTTAACAGTGCCAACTGCTCAAGAACAGTAGGGGCTAGAGAATAAACTGCACCAGAATCAGTGGAGCAGCACCTACTGAAGGTTGAAATCTCTTGTATCCACCATCTTTAGATTACAGAAAGAGTAGCTGATTTAGGTTACTTTTCAGAATCAGCTGTTATATACTGTATGTATCTGATGATGAAAATAACACTATACCTAACCATTATATGACATGTATCCTGCATATTTCAGCAGATTCCTCTCTTGAGTGTTGGGTGCCACAGGGGAGCATTATATTTTGTGGGGGCATTACACTGTGTATTGGACCACTGAGGAGACTTTTAACTGTGTGAGAGCCACTGAGGAGCATTATACAGTGTGTGAGCCACTAAGGAGCATTATACTGTGTTTGGCCACTGGTAAACATTATATTAGGGCCTTCAAGGGAGCATGGTGATGGTGAATTTACTGTGGCTGGTAGGTGAAGGCAAAAGATGAATTTTGATATGTGCTGGGTTGTGGTGCTTGCGTGGGAAATAAAGGATGGTGTAGCTTTAAGGGAGCATTTACACCGTGTATTTGTGTTGCAGCTAAAAGTGCATTACAACTAAATTGAAAAATGCATGGAGTTTGATACAGTGAAACTAATTTATTTAACATATGTCAGCAATAAATTACAAATGCAGTAAAAACTGTACTAAAAACTACATAAAAACTGCTGTTTTTGTCTTTATGTAAAAATTATTTTGAAGCGGTGACCCAAGAAAAATGCCATAGACTTAAAGAGGATTCCAGGCTAAAATATTATTCTTTAATAACAGTGCCAGGTGCGCTCCAAAACAGTATCAGATAATATGTTTCACAATCCACATGAAATTGTATGGATAACTGCAAGGAGGACTTTTCTCTCCGCTGTTTTTGGCGGAAATCGGGTGGAAACCTGGCAGACCCCATTATAGTCTGCAGGTTTCCATATGTAACCGCCTTTTAAGCGGATAGGGTTAAGGACAGAAACCTGAATGATAGTGTCAACCTAGTGTAAGGGTTCATGTTATCAAGGGAAGCAGACTGAAGTACAGAAAATGGCTGCTCCATATCTGACAGGTGTGGCAGCCTTAACTTCTAACAGTCTTATGGTGACAGCTACTGGCCAGAAATATTTACTACAAGAAGCTGGTGGCCTTGAGATCAATTTTTGTGCTTGTACCACCATCTAGTGGCGTAGTGAAGTAGACCTAGATTGGCATAAAGATGATGAATGATGCTTTGTGCTGCAGGCAGAGGTGTAGTTATAGTGGGGTCTAGTTCTAGCTATGTGCTGAATAGTGTGTGCCTTACGCTAGCTTCACACTAGCGTTCGGAACGACAGAGACCCTGTCCTCTTAAAAAGCGGTTTCCCAGAGAAACCCGCAGACCCCATAGACTATATTAGTGTCCGCCGGATTTCTGCTGGTTTTATACTGAAAAGTCCTCCTGGCTTTTCTCTCCGCCGATTTTAAGCGGAATCCATGGCGGAGTCTCCTACAGAGACTGCACCGCAGATGTGAATCCAGCCTTAGAAGGGAGCAAGCCATGCTATGATTATGGTCACCACTATAATAATGGGTCTCCATGCTGAATAATATTGACTAGTGATAAGCAAATGAGCTTCCCTATAGGCTTCAGCTACTTTCAATTGGCAAGTTGGGTGGTCCATGTAATATTTTGACTGATGTGCATAACACAAAAACTCATGTTTAGTGTTTCTGAAGACTCAGGAAAGGAAGTGTAAAGATTTCTACAGATAAGGTAGTACATTGTATTATTTAGATATATGTCAATAGGGCAAATTCACCAAGAATCTGTGACACTATTGTGGAAAAATATATATATACCATATAAAGTTATACTATAATAGTCACAAGTGCCATTTTTACGCTGCCTTCCCCAGTTTTCTCAAAGTGGACGGGCAGGGCTGGACTCTTCACCTGTAGTATAAATGATGATAGACAGCTATGCCCTGCTGAAGATTTCTGTTGAGGCTCACAGCCTGATTTGTGATGAGGCTTGTGCCTTGTCATGAATGTGGAGAATCCTCCAAAATCACAGGGATCATCAAGACCGGCGTATAATACGCTAGTCTTGATGAATTGGCCACAGTACGTTTTTCCAGCAAGTAACATATTCATACAAGGCTAGAGCTAGGGCTGCACATGGACAATATCGCTGTGGTCAAGGTTTGCAGTGTAGCGCTACCTTCATCCCAACACATGGTATACTGCCCCTTTATTGGCCCCCATACAATATATTGCTTCCTTTATTGGCCTTCATATAGTATACTATCCCCATTACAGAAGATGTCTGTTACAGGTCCCCATACAGTAAGTGCCCCTGTTATAGGTCCCCATACAGTAAGTGCCCCAATTATAGACCCCATACAGTAAGGGCCCCCTGTTATAGGCCCCCATACATTAAGGGCCCTCATTGATGGCCCCCATACAGTAAAGGTCCCTGTTACAGGTCCCAATACAGTATAGTCCCCTGTTACTGGCCTCCATACAGTAAGGGTCTTTATTAAAGGTCCCCATACAGTAAGGGTCCCATTACAGGCCCCCATACAGTAAGGACCCCTGTTACAGGCCCCCATAAAGTAATGGTCCTTGTTACAGGTCCCCATACAGAAAACGTCCCTGTTACAGCCGCCCATACAGTAAGGGCCCTTTAACAGGCCCCATACAGTAAGGGCCTGTGTTACAAGCCCCTATACAGTAAGTGTCCCCATTATAGGTCCCCACACAATATATTACCCCCCTACAGGCCCCAACAAAGGTATTTAAGTTAAGGCCGCTACTTATTGGATTACTCCATGAGGTAATGGACGATTTTCACTTACCTGCCCTTGCTCCTGTCCAGAACTGCCTCCGCTTAGGCTTTCAGGGGACACTGCATATTTTTAATGTCTGGATACTACATCCAGGACATAATATGAGGCAACTCCTGGAGGCCTAAGTGAGGGTGACCCCGAAGACAGGTGCGGGGATAGGTAAGTGAAAATTACTCACTACCAGCTGGGGGGCCAGCCAGACCCTCTAAGGTCATGGCCCTATAGCAGATGTTATGGCTGCTATAGACATAAGACTTGTATATCAGCCAAAGTCATTGTGTAGACCTAGCTTTAAAGTAAAAAAAAAGTAAACATTATTTCACTGTAAAAGTGTAAAAGCTATGTGTAAATATGAGCATAGTATTACTGTATCACATAGTTAAAAAAAAAAATTATACAACACTACCATCTAGTGGACAACAGAATATTACATCATGATAATTCAGAAAAAATATTCTATAATAGACAGTACTGATGCATTAATAGAAAAAAAACTGCATAGTCTAGTCCTAATTCACCAACAGATACCCAATCTGAGTCCATTAGACCTACACTGGGCTAGTAAACTTGGTGTACATTGTTTTTACTGTATAGGAAAGGACAGTCAACTGTACTTATCCTGCAAAAGATACCCTTTGGACAATAACACCCCTTTTGCTTCCCACCAACCAAATGTTAATACAATGGGAGATTTATGAAACAGCATGGCAACCAATTTCAAAGCAGCTTTTATTTTTATAAAGCTCTTGAAAAATGAAAGCTGAGCTGTAATTGGCTGCTGTGAACAAGATAGTTTTAAAATTCTGCCCAGAGGCGCAGCTAGGGGTTTAGCACAGGGGGGGGGCAAACATGTCCAAGTGGGCCCCCAACTTAGGTATACCGATATTATCACTATACGGTGACTGTATAGTGGTATATATCGGATCTATACAGGGCTCTGCAGACGATTTTGGCAAATACAGTGCAGTAACATTTAGTGACTTACCGGTGACGTCTCTGACTAATCGTTCACATTCCCCATCTCTTTCATCTGAACCGCCATGACCATTTCTTCCAGTCTCTGTAAAGTTTGCAGCACAGACATTTTTGGCTCCTCACTTTTCCAGGCACCTGACCCACATTGTCCTGCTGTTACCCCAATTATAAAATATATAATATAACCCCCCATAATAATACCCACAAGTGCATCTTTAAATTAATAACTTCCCTGTGTACCCACTTTAAATAGTGCCCCTTATTAATAAAGCCCCAGGTGTTTCCTAATTAAAAAGTAAACAAAAGGTAAAAATAATTAATGGGGTTCCAATAATCGGGACCCCCAGGATCAGCCGTTTGAATGAACTGTGGTACCTGTGTAAGTGTCGTGATGCCTTCTCTGTTTACATAGTGTCATTCATCTCATAGTGGCCATGAATGTAACTACAGCCTCGTCCTATACATGTCTATGTGACAAGGCTGGAATTACATCACACGGTCACTATAAACAGACAGCGTGCGATATAAACAGACGCCATAGTCCCTTCATACCGCTAATCAGTGGGGAATCACTTTTCTCTTATTGATGATCTATTCTGAGAATAGATCATCAATTAAAAATGAGCTGCAAAACTCTTTAAGCCTAAGGCCCTATGTGGCGTCCCGCAGCAAAAAAGCGCAGTTCTTCCTGCTGCGCTTTGCACAGAAAGTTCGCAGAGGTTTCCTCTGCGGACTTTCTGCTTCAATTATATCTACAGGGAAACCGGGAGCGTTTCCATAGGAATGCTGCGATTTCCAAAACCACGACTGTTTTGGAAATCGCAGCATGTCCACTGCGCATATTTTACCACAAAGTGGGGATGGGATGGGGCCCCACGTGGCAAAAAAGCCACGGGAAAAAAAAATACGGCATTTTACAGTTCCTGCAAAGTGGATGGGATTCTAGCAAATCCCATCCACAAATTGTGGAAAAATGCTTGCTGCGGACACTCTGCGATTTCCAAAACCGTTGCGGTTTTGGAAATCGCAGCATGTCAATTATACCTACGGAAACGCTGGTGGTTTCCCTATAGGTATAATGGAAGCAGAAAGTCCACAGAGGAAAAATCTGTGGCCCTTCTCTGAAAAGCGCTGCGGGAAATACTACAATGTTACTGCCGCATTTTTTCCTGCAGCGCTTTTTTGCTGCAGCCCGCTACGTGGGGCCTTGGTCTTAATAAAGCTCAAGTGTCACTTTTATTAAATTAATTGCCCCCTCATATTATGCCCCTGATTCCCCCTGACATAAATACTGCACCCCTAAAGACCCCTTATATCGATGACCACCCCCTTATGTTCATAATACCTCCTAATATAAATAACCTCCCCCCTTGTACCCCGTAATAACCCTTATATAAATGACCCCCTTATGTTCATAATGCCTCCTAATATAAATAATGATCTCTAATGGCCCCTTATATAAATAACCTCCCCCTTGTATTGATAATACCTCCTAATATAAATAACCTCCCCCCTTGTACCCCGTAGTAACCCTTATATAAATGACCCCCCTTATGTTCATAATGCCCCCTCCCTTATAGTTATAATTCCCCCTCCTAAAAACCCCCTATACTATTAAAATACCCACAACTAAGCTAAAACAAAACAAATATACTCACCTACCAGCGACCATGACGAACGGAGCCGCCGCTTTCTGTTCTTGACCCACGCTCTGTGCGCAGCGTCTCAGCGTAGGAGGCGCGATGTTGTGATGTCATCGCACCACCTGTGCTGATGACTGTGTTCTCGTTGTCATGTAAACTGCAGGCCTGAAGTGGCTTGCGGTTTACAAGACAGCAAGTGGCAGGACGCGTTTTAACTAGATCGGTGTCTGTAAAAGATGTATTAATGGTGGCCCCATGGTGGGCCCTAAAATGTCAGTGGGCCCGGGGCAGCCGCCCCCTCTGCCCCCCCGCTAGCTTCGCCTCTGATTCTGCCCCATTATCTTTATATTCTCTCTAAAAAGGGAATTATTCACATTGTCTCAAGGAAGAAGTTTAAAAACCCAGTTTCCCATAGACATATGTTCTTATAGCGATCAAAGCGATATAAAGCAACCTGTCACCAGGAAAATGCAGTGCAATTGGCAGGCAGCATGTTATAGAGCAGGACGAGCTGAGAAGATTGATATATAAGCAGTGGTGGAAATACTGCCATAGCAGCCGCAGTGGCTGCAACGGGGTCCCCTTCTGCTTTTTGTTTTAATAGGCCGTTACCTGCTGGATTACACCAGAACAAAATGGCCCCTATTTACTTACCGATCCCCGGTCCTGTCCACAGCCTCCTCTCTCCCTTCAGCCCTACAGGGGTCCCCGTGTGTTCCACATCATGTTGCTGAAGAGTGTCAGGACATTGCAGGACATCTGAAGGCAGAAGGGGAAGCGGAAGTAGCCATGGACACTTAGAGTATTTGTACAGTGAACCTAGCAAAATTTGGCTCACGAGGTTCGTCTGGCGGTTTAGTTCAAAGCAAACATGTCTGAAACGAAACTGCTATTATTACAGTGGGGAAAAAAAAGTATTTAGTCAGCCTCCAGATCTCAACCCCATAGAAAACTTTTGGAGGGAGTTGAAAGTCTGTGTTGCCCAGCGACAGCTCCAAAACATCATTGCTCTAGATGAGATCTGCATGGAGGAATGGGCCAACATACCAGCAACAGTGTGTTCCAACCTTGTGAAGACTTACAGAAAACATTTGACCTCTGTCATTGCCAACAAAGGATATATCAGAGATATATGATATAAAAAAGTATTGAGATGACCTTTTGTTATTGACCAAATACTTATTTTCCACCATAAGGGTGGGTTCACACCTGCGCTGCCAATCCGAGTGAAAATCTCGGGGAACGGGATTGGCATCGGATACCGACAGGTTAGCGACGCATTGGTTAAAAACCCATTCATTTGAATGGGTTTTTAAAGCAATGCGAGGGTGTCCGATTGCACCCTCTGCGCTTGCGAATCCTTTTTTTTCGTCGGAAACAAAGTTGGACATGCAGGACTTCGTGTCCGATGAAAAAAAACGGCTTCGCAGCGCAGAGGGTGCAATCGGATACCCACGCATTGCTTTACAAACCCATTCAAATGAATGGGTTTTTAACCAATGCGTCGCTAATCTGTCGGTATCCGAATCCAATCCCGTTCCCCGAGATTTTCACTCGGATTGGCAGAGGACGGACTGAAGCGCAGGTGTGAACCCACCCTAATTTGCAAATAAATTCTTAAAAAAATCAGACAATGTGATTTTCTAGATATGTTTTCTCATTTTGTCTCTCATAGTTGGTCTACCTATGATGTCAATTACAGGCCAGCCTCATCTTTTTAAGTGGGAGATACTTTTTTTTCCCACTGTATAATGATTGGACTATAATGATCGGATGCCCAGAGGAGGTGAGCAGAGATATACAGTAAAACAGGGTTACTCACCTCTACTGGGCTCCGGACCATGTGACTGCTGAGGCTCAATTACAGGTCTCAGCAATCTGTGACGTGATTGAAGAGGCCTGAAGACCTGCGCTGGAGCCCAGGAGAGGTGAATACCGCTGTCTTTTTATGTTTGCTCACCTTCCCTGGTCCTTCACTCATTACATTCTGTGGTCTGAAGAGATCCCAGAGTATAGTAATAGTTTGGTGGTGGTGAATCCCAAAACTTTCAGGTTCAACCGAACCCAAAATTTTTGCAAAATTCGTAACAAACACAGTAGGGGCAACTACATACATTATACTATGTGGAGGTGTCATTGTTGGACATTATACTGTATGGGGGAATCTATGGCACATTATACTGTGTGGAGGGGTCACTATGGGACATTAGTCCATAAGTAATATGTCATGTTAATGCAGAGTGTCAGCATATAAACATTGCACATTTCCCATTGAAATCAACAGGACACTGTTTAGAGGTACAAATACTCATTTGTCCTGAGCACTCCGGTGTGCCAGGCCATTTTCCGGTCCTGTGGCAACCTGGGGCCAATCAGCGGCCTAAGGAAAGGACTTGGGGCTCTGCGGGACTAGGCAGCGGCCTGGACACTGGGGCACCAGGGACGGTTGAGTATGTTCTTTTTAATTTTATTGTATTTTTCACGTTCCCCGGTCTCCAGGGAAAACTGTATTTCCAGGACAACCCCTTTAATGTGTATACGGGCACTGAAATGCTTGTCATTAAATATTATGTGAACATGGTTTTAAGACACAAAAATACCATTAAAAAAGGCAAAAAACTTAAGAAATGGTAAATAAATAAAATTTATAAACTGAAAAAAGTAGGTATTTTTTACCCTGAAAAAAGAAATAGTTTGAAGGGGTCCTAACGGGGAAATTAGTCCAGCACTGATAATGGGACTTTGATAGAGAGCACAGACTATAACTAATATATATAAGAGTCTGCTAGTAATTCTGCAGGTGGAGCAGGATTTGTAACCAGCAGCTATATTACCACATAGGAAACTGCGAGTAATTACCGATGAGCAAGAAAATCATCTGCAGAGCAGAAATCTCATAACATCACAGCGCAAAAACCATCCCCACAGGCTTGACAATGACAGGGAGATTACAGACACGTGCCACAAAGATTTACAGTACTACTGCAGGCTGGATAGTTTATAGAAGGCTGACGCAACCTTTATAAAGAGTCACCACAGTTATATGCAGTTACTAGCAGAGATACCCAAAGGGTAAAGATAAAGCAAAAAAAAATCTACATATTTATTAAATATATATTTTGCAGCATTCATTTACATTTCTTTAGCATCCATTTATATCTATCCCTCATTCCAGTGAGAAATGGATAGGGGGTTATGCTACTTTGTCTTTGATCTAGATGTAGCTTATTGCAGCATAAAGCTTTCTGCACTACTGTGACATGCAAGGCAAATAAATGACAAAATAATGGAGTAACGTCACTAGTAACATAAATGTAAGGCCCCATGTTGTCCACAATTATGGATAGTATTTGGACCCATACAAAAAATACAATAAAATAAAAAAAAACATAGCTAAGACTGACATATCATTGTGTGGGGGCCAAAATGGTAGCAGCATACTGTGTGAGGGCCTAAAAAGGGACAATATACTGTGTGAAAGTCAACAAAGAGGACCTTATACTGTGTGGGGGTCAATAAAGGGGGGCTCTATACTGTGTGGGGACTAGTAAAGGGGGCAATTTACTGTGTGGGGCCAGTAAGGGATAATATATTGTGGGGGCCAATAGTGTGGCCCAAATAAGGAGAGTGGAGGGGCATGGGGCGTGGTCTACAGTTTTAATTAGGGGAGCCCCATCACGGAACCAAAGATAGCCAGGTCCCTTTCTATAGGTTGCCTTATGTATCAGAGAGGCTAGGTTCACTCATGTGGATGACATACTGATGCAGTGTGGACATGTTTTTTGCAGACTGCAGAACAGTTTTTCATGTACATGTAGCTTAAGGTCAGGTTGATCATGCTTCACTTTACTCAGTTATATCTACCCAAGAGTGTACTGTCCATTACTGTAGCCTTGCAGCGCTGGAGTCCTAGGTTCAAATCCAGGCAAGGACAACATCTGCAAGGAGTTTGCATATTGTCCCCGTATTTGTGTGGGTTTCTTCTGGGTACTCTGGTTTCCTCCCACACTCCAAATACATACTGATAGGGAATTTAGATTTTGAGCACTATATGGTACTGTGTTGACAATATATCTGTAAAGTGCTGCAGAATATGATGGTGCTATATAAGTAAGCAAAGTAAATAATCAAATATGAGAACCTTGTCTAGTGCAGACCCTTCTCTGCATTGAATTATCATGGTTCAGAGTAGCAAGACATTACTCCTCCTACTCCTGAGTAGCTGCTGGCTGACATAGAAGCCCAGAAGGCTGAAAGAGGAAGTGGTTTGTACTTTCTGGGAACAGAATTATTAATTGGGATGGTTGTTGGAAAGAAAAAGAAGCTGAAAATGTTATAAACTAAAAAGAAAGAAAAAAAAAACTGCTTAGCTTGCCCTAATCCATTGCCGATCCAGCACAGACGCTCCAGCAGCCCCTGCCAGTCTTTCTTTACAAACTGGTAGTGTTGATGTGCTATACCTCAGTGGTTATCTGCTGTAGTTGGTATCTCCACTGACTGGCTGCAGTAGTCTTGTGTTAGTTCAATGGCAGCTTCTATACAAAGACTGATGGAGGAGTGCCAGAGCATCTGTGCTGGATCAGCAGTGAAATGAAGAAATGAGTAGTGTTTTTTTAATTTATTTTATAATATATGCAGTTCTTTTTCTAAAATTTAAACAACCTCTCTAACACAATTTGTGACCCAGTAACACAATCTATAAAATGTATAACACATGAAGAATAGACAGAGATGCTGGTTAGAGATTTTATTGAATCCAGTTCATCACAATTATAGACTGAATCCCTCATCCTTGATGCTTTTAATTTGTGCTCTTAGACACTTCTTGGAAACTTTTTGAAGACACTACTTTTCCATCGACCACTTCCTCGACAAATGTCTTCACAATTGTTTTTTTGGTAGATCTTTCTGCTTCTTCCTTGCTAACAATTTTGACACCTAGAGGGAAAAAAAATTCAGATTAAGATTAGGAAAGATCCAAGAGGACACTAGCAATATTTCAGATTATGCTCCCTCTTGAGGTGGCTTCAGGCAGTCAGAATTTTATAATTGAACTGGAATCCTGGAGGCAAATTATGAAATGAGCCCAGATATTATTGGTCTCCTATATGATATACAGATTATCACTACTAATGGTCATTACTTACTTTTCTGTGTTGCCAATTGTGAAGCTGATACCATGCTGTTGACAACAAATAGAACAAAATAGAAAATTATTGTATTTTTATTGTCCCCGAAATATACAAATGATATTCAGTATTATTCAATATAAATCAAAAATTAAGAAGGAAACATTATCACAGCATTATAAACATTATCACAGCATTTGTCTATACCTTAAGTTTTCCCCATCCAAGAGTCTCCTGTAGGTGGCAATTTCCTGCTCCAGTCTTAACTTGACATCAAGTAGCCTTCCATATTCCTGAGAATGGTGGTCATATTCTGATCTTACTTGCTGAAGGTCGAGTTCAACCTGGGAAATCAAATTCTGGATTTTCCCAAGTTGTGATCTATATTGACCTTCTGTCTCTGCTAGAGTGCCCTCCAGACCGTGTTTCTGGAATATTGAAAGAAAGAAACAATATTATAATCTAGAGATTAAACAGCAGTATATGTGGACATACTGTATATAGTATACGCTATATACGGAATTCACCCTGGAAGACCAGCAGACTCACTGTTTGCAGTAGAGATTGTAGTTCAATTGAAAGGTTCTGGACTATACGTTTCAATTCTGTGACTTCTCTGCTAGAAGATTCATAACTTTGTTTGTACACAGCGACTTCCTTGCTGAGGTTTTCAGTCTGTCGGAAAAATATGAAAGCCGGGAATTAGTGGGGCCGAAATAAGTTTACTTACTGCTGAGAGTCCCCTGTAATTTCCAATCAGCATACCTGAGACTGGTACCAGATCTCCACCTCCTGACGGTTCTTCTCCACTATGTTCTCATACTGCTGTCTCACTTCTGTAAGGATCTTAGACAAGTCAACTGGTGTGGCGAAGTCCTCTTCTACAGTGACCTCTCTTCCTATCTGTGACTTACGAATGGCGAGTTCCTAAGACAAGGAAAAGTAACAATAATGCTACTCAGTTAGTCAAGTCTAAAAAATAAAAAGTTACACACTAGAGACATTGGAAAGTTACAGGAAGGTGCAAGGTAGATCCAGCCACTAAATGACCATGTTTAGCCATACCTCCTCATGGTCCCTCTTCAGAGTGATCAGCTCTTCTTTAAGACTTTCAATCTGCAACTCCAGATCAGATCGGTCTAGGGTTAACTGATCAAGGAGTTTACGCAGTCCCACTGTCATAATCTACTCCACGTCTAATAGACTGTTCTGACTCAAGTCTACAGGGCAAAAGAGTAAAAATTAGATGAATTGTCCATTGTATGTGATAATGCTCTAAAAACTGTACAAAGTAAGACACATAGTCAAAGTTTTTAGGATATTATCTCACTTACTTCATTTTAAAGTCATCAGCAGCCAGTTTTGCATTATCAATCTGCAGTACCAGTATGGTATTATCACCGGTGGCATGTTCAATCTAGCATGGAATGAGTAAAAAAATAATAATAACTGGCTTAAACAAACCTAAAAAGCAATAAAACATAAAGCAAGCTAATGAATGTAACCTCTACCTCACACAATGAAAGAACTATTATGCTGCTGTCTAGTGGTAACATCTGGTACAACAACATGAAGGTAGTGGAAATCTATGAAGGTGCATGTAATCACAACAGATGTAACATTACCTGAGCCCGTAACTTGCTAATTGTCGCGTAGTATCCACTTGTGTCAATGCCACCAATGCTAGTCCTTTTCGCATAGAACTCACGGATTTTAGCTTCTAGGTCATTGTTAGATTCTTCCAAAGAGTGAACCTGATAAACAGGAATATTATATTAAATCTGTAACTACAGATTATATTTGTATAATACAGTGGTGGTCAACAAGATATAATTTGGGCATCTGAGAAGAGGCCCAAGGGCTGTACATTAAATTCAATGGACCTGTGTTCTCAGGATCGACGAGGATTCTATCAGTCAGATTCTCACTGATCAGTTTATAATTAATCTAGTTATAGAATGTACAATGCAATTTAAAGGGGTTTTCCATTGAAAGCAAGTTATCCCCTATCCATATCAGTGGTGGTCCCAGTTCTGAATGGAACGGTGGTCAGGCAGCTCACGCACCGCTCCATTTATTTCAGGGAGAGTGCCGGAGATAGAGCGCTGTACTTCAAATATCTCCGTTCACCTGATCAGTTGGAGTGTGAGCAGTCAGGCCTCCACTAATCTGAAAGTTATCCCTTAATCTATGGATAGGGGATAACTTGCTTTTGTGGGAAAACCCTTTTAATATATCTGCTTTCTTGCAAATAAAAGGTAAGAGGATGTTTAGAGACATAGATGGCAGCAGATGTAAAACTTGAAGATCTAGGATTCCAATGCAAAATCTGTTACACCCACCTTCCCCCTCTTCCACCCTCAACAACCGATATTATCACCTACCATATATAACCCTGGTTTCTTTCTGTGCCATTGAAGTGTCTCCTTAGCTACTAAGACTGGGCTCTGACTTCTACCTGTGCCCTCTCTATTATTACACCCCTGGATCCCATTTCAGTTTTAAAAAGGGGGCATCATACAGGGCTTCATTTGCCCTACTAGCAGGTGTCTAGAACAGCATAGTTTAGGAAGAAGATCAGAATTGGATAAAATTGATCATTTTTACATTGCTACACAATGTCTGCAGCAGTGGCAACCATACATGCAAATGTATAACAGGTTTCAAATTCCACAAACAGATCAGTACTTACCCTTTCCAAGTAGGAAGCCAGACGGATATTCAGATTGTTCATAGTCTCCTTGCTATTGCTGGCAAAGAAACCAGCATCTAGACCCCCACTAAAAGCTGGTGCTTTTATACTGGCCATAGAGACAATTGCAGAGGACTTTCTAATGCTGCCAGAACTTCCTGCCACACTTAGTGCCTTCGGTGTGCCAGCCATACTAAATCGGCTACGTTGGTTAATGCTGAGGGAGGAGAAGTCCATGATTTTCTTAAGGATAAGAGAGACTGGACAAGTAGAGACTGTGCAGGAGGATGAATCAGTATCCCCTCTGCCCTGTCTAATATACCCAGTGGTGGGGGAGGGAGAGTTCTTATCTGCAGAGACAACCTGCATGACAACATGTACACAAAAACATTCCTGTAGGAATACTGGCGTGACATGAAATTCCTGCAGCACTACATTTTATACCACTAAATCCAGTACATTTTTATAGAAAAATAAACATACCTTTTATAAGACCATAGCATAATATTTAACATCCCATAAGGTTCTGCAGCAGTTGTAAAGACTCCAATTGGTCAATTGAACATTTTGTTGAAGATAATAACCTTGTATGTTTTTGATGTATATATTGGGGGTTCTAGCATGTATGGTTGTTCAAAGTCATTTTGTAAACTTTCTACCATCCTAGATGTTCCACAGTCAACTGTAAGTGGTATTATTGAAAAGTGGAAGTATTAAGAAAACCATAGCAACTCAGTCATGACATGGCAGAGCATGTAAGGTTACAGAGTAGGATCGGTGTGGAGGTACATAGTGCCTAAAAGTCGGCAACACTCTGCCAACTGCTCTAACTGTACTGCACTGCTGCCACCTTCTCTGGCATTAACACCAGCACAAAGAACTGTAATTCAGAGCTTCATGGCATGAGTTTCATGGCCATGTAATATCCCAGCCAGCTGCTGACACGCTGCCTGGAAGACCTGGCGGTGCAGCGCAGTCACGCCAGAAGGAAAACCACCAGACACTCCTGAACATCAGATCCAAAACTATACTAATCCTGACTGAGGGTAAAAACAAGACAAGTGATCAACACACAAAAGGTAAAGCACTCTAAAGCAACTTCAGTCACCTGGAGAGTATACGCACAAGGTGGTGGGCACCACATTTGATCTCACAGGCAATGCACCCCACTGCACCCACGGACTAGGCTGCTGGTTCCACTGTATGGCAGTGGTGTTGGGTTACTATAACACTGCGTCTATTACTTGAATAGGAGCAGCGCTGCTTCCAGCCCAATCCACTTAGTTTCTGGCACTGGGAAGCATATGGATCAGTTGCTCAGTACAGAATCTGTGTGTCAGACCCCCACCAATAAGATATTGATGACTTATCCTGTGATTCAGCATACCAAGACAATGTATTCTGCCAATTTGTGGGAACAGATTGCACTACTCTTCTTAATATAACAATTAGTATTGTAGAAGGCATCAGATGTCAACAGAACAGTCATATGTACATAAGTGCTAGCTACTATACTAAACTGGGAACCAGAACAAAAAGGGCTCATGCAGTCAAGCCCCACAAATCAGTGACTTCTTTTCATTGAAACCAGGGCTGTACAGTAACTTTTGGATCTATGACCGTAGTGGTAAAATCAAAGGATACCTCAACCATTGTGAGACCTCAATATTATTCTATGGGGAAAATGTTTGCAAGTCATCCATGACATTGCAAGCCATCCAAGACATACGGTTGCTGTATCTCACAATTTTACCTCTATCACCCAGGCACCAAAAGCCTTACTGACCAATACAGAAATGTTGAACAAGTCACAAAACTAGTTAACACTTAAAAAAAAATAATGCTAGTACTTCATCGATGTGTTGCTTAAGAGTCCTAGTGATGCTGCTGAAAGGGACAGATGGGCCATGGCTGGCGACATAAGGAAAAGTTACTAGGAGAGCACAAGATGAACTTTTCCAGTGCTCATGGGCCTTGAGCCATGCCCCTGCGCCTAAACCAAGAAATAACACAATGAACAAGTTGAAATCCTACTTTGCCCATTGTACGTATTCTTTGGCTTTCTGCAGGATATAACACAAAGGAATTTTGGGTGTTCATCATACATTCTAGAAATGAAACAATGAAGTCAATACAGCCAAGCAAAACAATATTGACAGCAATCTGTAAACAGCCTGGAGGCTGCCTCCATGATGACGGGTTTGTGAAAATGATGTCCACCTGCATAGAAGGTTCAGACAACAGGAACTGGATGAACCTGAATAATTCCAGCTCATGTGTGGGCACTAACAGACAATTCACTTCAACAGACTGGCTATTTGTTTTATAACTTAACTAAACTTTTGGTTTTCTGGCAGTATTTGTGTCACTAATACATTTTGTAATATACTTTGTTAACAAATTTTGGCTCTTTTCTATGAAATCCTGCATCTCTTTATTCTTTCCCATGTTTCTCCATTGAGAGGTGTACCCTGGTTCTCATGGTGTACAGGCTTGTGTGTAATGAAGAGAAAATGAGGGTGGATGAGGGTTATGTCAGTTATATCTCTGCATTATAAAATGTAGAAACTTACTTCTGGTGTCATATGAAATTGAAAAAAATAGCCCAAACAATGCAAAATCTACTGCAGTTCAATGGAATTTTATTAGAAAAACATGAAAAAACAATGATCGTGGCAATATTAAAGATATTAGTAGGTTATTAGTACAGATGGCACCATTAATCGGAGGTTTCAGTCTACTGCAGGACCTTTATCGACGACCATCCGGCCATAAGTACAGTAAGGATGCATGCCACATATAAAAGAGGAGATTGTTATCTTTCATATGACACTAAGGTTGTAGTTCCTATATTATTTCCAGAGATATCACTGTTTAAAACATTGTGGGACTGGAATGCCTAGGGCCCACCAGTAAAATTCATTCTGGGGTCCACTATACAGATACACACAAATCTTACCTGACACTTGTTTTCTAATTCCTAAAATATCACCAACATAAATTTAGTTCTCAGTAGTAGCTTGCTGCCTAGCCTTTGCCACTGATTGTCCCTGTCCTGGAGTCCTGTCAATATCCTGCTGTCTGGATCTTGCCTTGAACTAGGACCCTCTTAGCCATGTGATTCAGAGATATGTACCCACACAACAGCAGACCTCAGGCAGAAGAAAGACGCTGCAGGATGATTGAGAAGATAGAATCCAGTGAAAACGGATACTGGTTGGCATGACTCTGCACCTAGATGTCATCTCCGCCATGCACTATGTATACAGTATATAAAAATAAACTGGGTTGTCTCTTAAATAATTTACCAAGTATATTATACTAACGCATAACCTGACTGAGATGCTGTACGATGAGTATCTGCATGAAGTACAGTGAGTGTACTGTGCCATAACAGGTTGACCTGGGAGCCCACATTGCCCAGGGGCCCAATGAGGGATTTACTTGTTCACCTGTGTGCCAGTCCAAGTCTGGGTTGAAAATTGAATATTTATACATATATAAATATCCCAATCCCAACTGTATTTCCAACTATTGATATCTCTGAAAATAGTACTGGTAGATTTACAACCTTCATACAAAAGATAAGAATCTCATGTATCATAAAAAAACAGAACTGACCCTCCACCATCCTTATTTTCCCTGCATTACACACAAGCCTGTACAAAGTGAGAAGCAGGGGAAGAAGGAAAAGAATAAAGAAATGCAGGATTTTACAGAAAGGAACCCAAGTGTGTTCATAAAGTATATTACAAAATGTAAATGTTATAAATACTGCCAGAAAATCAAACATTGTCCGAAAGTTTAGTTACGCTTTAAATCCATCATAAGATTGGTCAAAGACAAGTACTGTACATGGATGATAGCTGTAATGTTTCTATGAATTACCCCCTAGTAACCAGCATAAGCCAGATTGGGGGCAAATCTTCCAGCTTTAACCAAAAATAACTTATGTTATTACCTGTTATCCATGCATGAGACTGCAATCAGAAACTTTCCCTATCTTTTTTACCTCTGACGGACCCTAATATAAATAGCTGAGAACAGCGCACAGCTATCTTCAGCGCAACCATCACTCCATTGGACGGAGGACACAGGGTGACCATTCTCATGATCAGTGGAGGACCCAGCAGTGGGACAACTATTATTTTGGAACAACCCCTCTATATCTTCCGCTTACACCCCCAAGTATAAAATCCTTAAAGGGAAAAATGTTGCCAGGAAATGACCTATTGTTTAAATCATGTTTTTATATTAAACATAATTTGTAAGAATTTTTGGCAATGTTGTTTTTAATTTTCCATGTCATTATCTATATTAATATGTTATTATCTATATTTGTGTAGAGAAGGGAGTAGACAAGGTGAAATCCTCTATTGTGCTGGGGGATTCTGTGTCTTATCTACAAATACATGATATACAGTGCTGGCCAAAAGTATTGGCACCCCTGCAATTCTGTCAGATAATACTCAATTTCTTCCAGAAAATGATTGCAATCTCAAATGCTTTGGTAATAATATCTTCATTTAATTTGTCGTCAATGGAAAACCACAAAAAGAATTGTCAAAAAGCCAAATTGGATATAATTCCACACCAAACATAAAAAAGGGGGTGGACAAAAGTATTAGCACCCTTTGAAAAATCATGTGATGCTTCTCTAATTTGTGTAATTAACAGCACCTGTTACTTACCTGTGGCACATAACAGGTGGTGGCAATAACTAAATCACACTTGCAGCCAGTTGAAATGGATTAAAGTTGACTCAACCTCTGTCCTGTGTCCTTGTGTGTACCACATTGAGCATGGAGAAAAGAAAGAAGACCAAAGAACTGTCTGAGGACTTGAGAAGCAAAATTGTGAGGAAGCATGAGCAATCTCGAGGCTACAAGTCCATCTCCAAAGACCTGAATGTTCCTGTGTCTACCGTACGCAGTGTCATCAAGAAGTTTAAAGCCCATGGCACTGTGGCTAACCTCCCTAGATGTGGACGGAAAAGAAAAACTGAAGAGAGATTTCAACGAAAGATTGTGCGGATGGTGGCTAAAGAACCTCGACTAACATCCAAACAAGTTCTAGCTGCCCTGCAGTCCGAGGGTACAACAGTGTCAACCCGTACTATCCGTTGGCGTCTGAATGAAAAGGGACTCTATGGTAGGATACCCAGGAAGACCCCACTTCTGACCCAGAGACATAAAAAAGCCAGGCTGGAGTTTGCCAAAACTTACCTGAGACAGCCAAAAACTTTTTGGAAGAATGTTCTCTGGTCAGATGAGACAAAAGTAGAGCTTTTTGGGAAAAGGCATCAACATAGAGTTTACAGGGAAAAAAAAGAGGCCTTCAAAGAAAAGAACACAGTCCCTACAGTCAAACATGGCGGAGGTTCCCTGATGTTTTGGGGTTGCTTTGCTACCTCTGGCACTGGACTGCTTGACCGTGTGCATGGCATTATGAAGTCTGAAGACTACCAACAAATTTTGCAGCATAATGTAGGGCCCAGTGTGAGAAAGCTGGGTCTCCCTCAGAGGTCATGGGTCTTCCAGCAGGACAATGACCCAAAACACACTTCAAAAAGCACTAGAAAATGGTTTGAGAGAAAGCACTGGAGACTTCTAAAGTGGCCAGCAATGAGTCCAGACCTGAATCCCATAGAACACCTGTGGAGAGATCTCAAAATGGCAGTTTGGAGAAGGCACCCTTCAAATCTCAGAGACCTGGAGAAATTTGCCAAAGAAGAATGGTCTAAAATTCCAGCAGAGCATTGTAAGAAACTCATTGATGGTTACCGGAAGCGGTTGTTCGCTGTTATTTTGTCTAAAGGTTGTGCTACCAAGTATTAGGCTGAGGGTGCCAATACTTTTGTGCGGCCCATTTTTGGAGTTTTGTGTAAAATGATCAATGATTTGACTTTTTTTTTCATTCTCTTTTGTGTTTTTTCATTGCAAGCAAAATAAATGAAGATATTATTACCAAAGCATTTGTGATTGCAATCATTTTCTGGAAGAAATTGAGTATTATCTGACAGAATTGCAGGGGTGCCAATACTTTTGGCCAGCACTGTATGTGATCAGTGTGCTGAGAAGTGAGGGGCTGCTGTAAAGAATTCTCTTACAGAAAACATGGGAAATTTTAAAAACCTCACCAAAAATTCTTTAAAAATGTAAAACTTGATTAAAAAAATAGGTCTTTTTCTGGTGGTGCATTCTCTTTAAAGCTAAGGCCCCACATAGCAAGCCGCAGCCAAAAAATACTGCGGAAAAAAATGGAAATGCATTGTGGTTTTTCCCACAATTCTTTTTACAAAACGCTTCTATTATGCCTATATGGAAAACGCCAGCGTTTACGTAGGTATAATTGGTATGCTATGATTAACAAAAACGTAATGGTTTTTGATGTGGATTATTTTTTTGCAATCTGTGGATGGGATTATCCAGAATCCCATCCACTTTGCAGGTACTATAAAACGCCACGTTTTTTTCATTACGTTTTTACACTACATGGAGCCCCGGCCTTAATGCATCATTCCTTATAGAATACCCTTATATATATCCTTGTATAGTTCCTAATCCCTACCAAAGGGCTCTCTTATTTATGCTCAGTCTAGCCTTGGTATTAGCATACAGGGATGTACACAAGTAACTTTCCGCAGCACAACTTTAACTGCATCGAGTGAAACTATAACAGTATTCTTCTTATATCTGGGTATGCTGCAAACACCAAAATATTTTGACATTAATGGTGCAGATTTCCCAGTATGAAGCCAATGTCATCCTCATATATTGAATACAGAATTATTTGTGCTTGTCTTATGCAGTGAAGTTACATGCAAAGGTCCATTGCATGTAGCTCTTTATATGGCTTTAGAATCATGGTCAGCATGTCCTTACTCATGGGTTCTGGCATAGCTCTATTTACAAGACCAGAATTACCGGTATATACAGTACAGACCAAAAGTTTGGACACACCTTCTCATTCCAAGAGTTTTCTGTATTTTCATGACTATAAAAATTGTAGATTCACACTGAAGACATCAAAACTATGAATTAACACATGTGGAATTATATACTTAACAAAAAAGTGTGAAACAACTGAAAATATGTCTTATATTCTAGGTTCTTCAAAGTAGCCACCTTTTGTTTTGATTACTGCTTTGCACACTCTTGATGAGCCTCAAGAGGTAGTCACCTGAAATGGTTTTCACTTCATAGGTGTGCCCTGTCAGGTTTAATAAGTGGGATTTCTTGCCTTATAAATGGGGTTGGGACCATCAGTTGTGTTGTTCAGAAGTCAGGTGGATACACAGCTGATAGTCCTACTGAATGGAGTGTTAGAATTTGTATTATGGCAAGAAAAAAGCAGCTAAGTAAAGAAAAGAGAGTGACCATCATTACTTTAAGAAATGAAGGTCAGTCAGTCTGAAAAATTGGGAAAACTTTGAAAGTATCCCCAAGTGCAGTGGCCAAAACCATCAAGCTCTACAAAGAAACTGGCTCACATGAGGACCGCCCCAGGAAAGGAAGACCAAGAGTCACCTCTGCTGCGGAGGATAAGTTCATCCGAGTCACCAGCCTCAGAAATCGCAGGTTAACAGCAGCTCAGATTAGAGACCAGGTCAATGCCACACAGAGTTCTAGCAGCAGACACATCTCTACAACAACTGTTAAGAGGAGACTGTGTGCAGCAGGCCTTCATGGTAAAATAGCTGCTAGGAAACCACTGCTAAGGACAGGCAACAAGCACAAGAGACTTGTTTGGGCAAAAGAACACAAGGAATGGACATTAGACCTGTGGAAATCTGTGCTTCGGTCTGATGAGTCCAAATTTGAGATCTTTGGTTCCAACCACCGTGTCTTTGTGCGACGCAGAAAAGGTGAACGAATGGACTCTACATGCCTGGTTCCCACCGTGAAGCATGGAGAAGGAGGTGTGATGGTGTGGGGGTGCTTTGCTGGTGACACTGTTGGGGATTTATTCAAAATTGAAGGAATACTGAACCAGCATGGTTACCACAGCATCTTGCAGCAGCATGCTATTCCATCCGGTTTGCGTTTAGTTGGACCATCATTTATTTTTCAACAGGACAATGACCCCAAACACACCTCCAGACTGTGTAAGGGCTATTTGACCAAGAAGGAGAGTGATGGGGTGCTACGCCAGATGACCTGGCCTCCACAGTCACCAGTCCTGAACCCAATCGAGATGGTTTGGGGTGAGCTGGACCGCAGAGTGTGGCAAAAGGGCCAACAAGTGCTAAGCATCTCTGGGAACTCCTTCAAGACTGTTGGAAGACCATTTCAGGTGACTACCTCTTGAAGCTCATCAAGAGAATGCCAAGAGTGTGCAAAGCAATAATCAAAGCAAAAGGTGGCTACTTTGAAGAACCTAGAATATAAGACATATTTTCAGTTGTTTCACACTTTTTTGTTAAGTATATAATTCCACATGTGTTAATTCATAGTTTTGACGCCTTCAGTGTGAATCTACAATTTTTATAGTCATGAAAATACAGAAAACTCTTGGTATGAGAAGGTGTGTCCAAACTTTTGGTCTGTACTGTACTTCAAGAAGGAGAAAAAAAAAAACTTTCAAAAAAGTTTTCAAAACTGTAGGAAGTAATAAGGCCATCCGGCCCTGGGGCTTTGTTTCTCAGATAATGATTTGTACACCCGCTTGACCTGTTGCAGCAAAATGACATATGTGTGTCATAGATTGTCTTTAGTTAAAGCATTATGCTATCTCTAAACACAGTGGAGTAACTAGCAAAGACTGGGCCTCATAGCAAACTTTTGACTTGGGCCCTCCCCCCACACACACACACACAGCATAGCGCCCCCTTTCCTGGCCCCCACACAGTATAACGCCCCATTTACCCACACTATAATTTATTATTATTTATTTATTATGCTTACAGTGGGAAAAAAGTATTTAGTCAGCTAACAATTGTGCAAGTTCTCCCACTTAAAAAGATGAGAGAGGCCTGTAATTGTCATCATAGGTAGACCTCAACTATGATGAGACAGAATGAGAAAACAAATCCAGAAAATCACATTGTCTGATTTTTAAAGACTTTATTTGCAAATTATGGTGGAAAATAAGTATTTGGTCAATAACAAAAGTTCATCTCAATACTTTGTTATATATCCTTTGTTGGCAATGACAGAGGTCAAACGTTTTCTGTAAGTCTTCACAAAGTTGGCACACACTGTTGCTGGTATGTTGGACCATTCCTCCATGCAGATTTCCTCTAGAGCAGTGATGTTTTGGGGCTGTTGCTGGGCAACACGGACTTTCAACTCCCTCCAAAAGTTTTCTATGGGGTTGAGATCTGGAGACTGGCTAGGCCACTCCAGGACCTTGAAATGCTTCTTACGAAGCCACTCCTTCGTTGTCCTGGTGGTTTGCTTGGGATCGTTGTCATGCTGAAAGACCCAGCCACGTTTCACCTTCAATTACCTTGCTGATGGAAGGAGGTTTGCACTCAAAATCTCACGATACATGGCCCCATTTATTCTTTCATGTACACGGATCAGTTGTCCTGGTCCCTTTGCAGAGAAACAGCCCCAAAGCATGATGTTGCCACTCACATGCTTCACAGTAGGTATGGTGTTCTTTGGATGCAACTCAGCATTCACTCTTCTCCAAACATGACGAGTTGTGTTTCTACCAAACAGTTCTACTTTGGTTTCATCTGACCATATGACATTCTCCCAATACTCTTCTGGAACATCCAAATGCTCTCTAGCAAACTTCAGACGGGCCCGGATATGTACTGGCTTAAGCAGGGGGACACATCTGGCACTGCAGGATCTGAGTCCCTGGCAGCGTAGCGTGTTACTGACGGTAGCCTTTGTTATGTTAGTCCCAGCTTTCTGCAGGTCATTCACTAGGTCCCCCCATGTGGTTCTGGGAATTTTGCTCACCGTTCTTGTGATCATTTTGAACCTATGGGGTGAGATCTTGCGTGGAGCCCCTGATCTAGGGAGAGTATCAGTGGTCTTATATGTCTTCCATTTTCTAATTATTGCTCCCACAGTTGATTTCTTCACACCAAGCTGCTTGCCTATTGCAGATTCAGTCTTCCCAGCCTGGTGCAGGTCTACAATTTTGTTTCTGGTGTCCTTCCACAGCTCTTTGGTCTTCACCATAGTGGAGTTTGGAGTTAAAAAATCAGACAATGTGATTTTCTGGATTTGTTTTCTCATTTTTTTCTCTCATAGTTGAGGTCTACCTAGGATGTCAATTACAGGCCTCTCTCATCTTTTTAAGTGGGAGAACTTGCACAATTGATGGCTGACTAAATACTTTTTTCCCCACTGTACTTGTATAGCGCCATCATATTCCGCAGCATAATGTCCCAAAGTGGCCTGCACACAGTATAATGTCCCATAGCGGCCCCTCCTCACAATACAATGTCCCATAGCAACCCCTGCACACAGTATAATGTCCTATAACGGCCCTTCCACCCAGTATAATGTCATATAGCGGACCCTCCACACAGTATAATGTTCCATAGAAGCCCCTCCACACAGTATTATGTCCCATAATGGCCCCTGCACACAGTACAATGTCCCTTAGTGGCCCCTGCACACAGTATAATGTTCCATAACAGCCATCATACAGTATTATGTCCAACAGTGGCCCCTCCAAAGAGTAATATGTCCCATAGTGGCCCCTCCACACAGTATTATGTCCCATCATGGCCCCAACACTGTTTGTTGAAAATATTGCAAAAATCTCAGGTTGAGCAGAACCCAAAATTTTTGGGGTACACCACCCACAAACTATTATTATATTCTGGGATCTTTTCAGATGCCAGAGTATAATGATGAGAGGTCATGGGGAGGTGAAAAACATAAAAGCCAGAGTGCTGTTGGGGCCTTTGTTAAGACTGATGTATGGCACACCAGTCCTAATGAACCTTCATTACCAAAGACCCAATCTTTTTCTTTCTGAAATGATTCAGTGGTGGAAAAGGCAGAACACAATTAAGACTGCCCAATCTGCCAAAATGTGTTTCCTCAGTCCTGTCCTTCATGCCAAAATAGGCTTGGTCCTTAACCCCTTCACGCATTCTCACGTACATGTACGTAGGAGAATGTGGTTAGTTACCGCATCCCCACATACAGGTACGTGCGTGACGGTGATCGAGCGGGCTCAGAAGCAGCTCAATAGCGACCACGGCATTTTAAGTGTTTGCTAGAAGCACTGAGTGCCGCGGACGGCATCAGGAGAGGGTGTTAGCTGTAACTGACAGCTAACACCCTGCTCCTTAACCTCTGCTGAGCGCCGATCGGGGCTTTTAACCCCTTGGATGCCGCGGTCAAACATGACTGCGGCATCCAAGGGGTTCCAACATGTTGCCGCCCCCCAGTACCCCCCACGGCGAGATTGGGGGGTGCCGATATCTATAATATGCAGCCCGGGGTCTGGCCAGTGACCCCAGGCTGCCTGAAGCCCCCAGTACCTGGTTGATCCTGCCGGGACCTCTGGAAATCAGCCTATGCCACTACATAGGCTGAATTCCTGTATAGACTGCAATACACATGTATTGCAGTCTATAGTGCTGAATCAGTGATCAGACTATCATTGGTTCAGCTGTCCTAGTGGGACATATAAAAAAAAGTAAAAAAAAAAGTAGTAAAGTGTATGAAAACAATTAATTAATTAATAAAGCAAGGAAATAATGATTTTTCGCCATCTCGCCTTAAAAAAATGCTATAAAACGTGATTAAAAAAAATGGAAACGCATTGTGGTTTTTCCCACAATTCTTTTTACACAACGCTTCTATTATACCTATATGGAAAACACCAGCGTTTCCGTAGGTATAATTGATATGCTATGATTAACAAAAACGTAACGTTTTTTGATGTGGATTATTTTTCTGCAATCTGTGGATGGGATTAGCCAGAATCCCATCCACTTTGCAGGTACTATAAAACGCCACGTTTTTTTCATTACGTTTTTACACTACATGGGGCCCCGGCCTTTAAGGGGTATTCCCACGAACATAAGCATTTTTAAATTTGTAGATAATTAAAAGTTAAACATTTTTGCAAATATAAGTAATTAAACATTTGGCAGAGTTTTAAAAATTTTCTCTAAATATCTTGTGGTCACAAGTTGTTGTCTTGATCGGTTGCCAGTGGATACGACCATGAATGCAGGACCATTCTAAGGTCATAAAGTCAGCCATGATTTCCTTATTGTGTCTGTGATATTTTCTGATACATGTAGTGTCCCTGCCTGATAAACCAGCTACAATAAGAAAATCATGGCTGGGTTCCTGACAAGTCCCAGACCATAGAAAGTTTCTGCATTAGTGGTTGTATCCATTGGCAACTGATCAATACAACAGACTATCACCACTAACATAGTTAGAGAAAATCTTTAAAACTCTGCAGAATTTTTTAGCTACTTATATTTGCAAAAATCTTTAACTTTTAATTACCTACAAATATAAATATGATTATGTTCATGGGAATACCCCTTTAATGCATCATTCCTTATAGAATACCCTTATATATATCCTTGTATAGTTCCTAATCCCTACCAAAGGGCTCTCTTATTTATGCTCAGTCTAGCCTTGGTATTAGCATACAGGGATGTACACAAGTAACTTTCCGCAGCACAACTTTAACTGCATCGAGTGAAACTATAACAGTATTCTTCTTATATCTGGGTATGCTGCAAACACCAAAATATTTTGACATTAATGGTGCAGATTTCCCAGTATGAAGCCAATGTCATCCTCATATATTGAATACAGAATTATTTGTGCTAGTCTTATGCAGTGAAGTTACATGAAAAGGTCCATTGCATGTAGCTCTTTATCTGGCTTTAGAATCATGGTCAGCATGTCCTTACTCATGGGTTCTGGCATAGCTCTATTTACAAGACCAGAATTACTGGTATATACTTCAAGAAGGAGAAAAAAAAAATTTCAAAAAAGTTTTCAAAACTGTAGGAAGTAATAAACCCATCCGGTCCTGAGGCTTTGTTTCTCAGATAATGATTTGTACACCTGTTTGACCTGTTGCAGCAAAAAGACATATGTGCGTCATAGATTGTCTTTAGTTAAAGCATTATGCTATCCCTAAACACAGTGGCGTAACTAGCAAACACTGGGCCCCAAAGCAAACTTGTGACTTGGGCCCCCCCCCCCCACACACACACAGCATAGCGCCCCCTTTCCTGGCCCCCACACAGTATAACGCCCCATTTACCCACACTATAATTTATTATTATTTATTTATTATGCTTACAGTGGGGAAAAAAGTATTTAGTCAGCCACCAATTTTGCAAGTTCTCCCACTTAAAAAGATGAGAGAGTCCTGTAATTGTCATCATAGGTAGACCTCAACTATGAGAGACAGAATGAGAAAACAAATCCAGAAAATCACATTGTCTGATTTTTAAAGAATTTATTTGCAAATTTTGGTGGAAAATAAGTATTTGGTCAATAACAAAAGTTCATCTCAATACTTTGTTATATATCCTTTGTTGGCAATGACAGAGGTCAAACGTTTTCTGTAAGTCTTCACAAGGATGGCACACACTGTTGCTGGTATGTTGGCCCATTCCTCCATGCAGATCTCCTCTAGAGCAGTGATGTTTTGGGGCTGTTGCTGGGCAACACGGACTTTCAACTCCCTCCAAAAGTTTTCTATGGGGTTGAGATCTGGAGACTGGCTAGGCCACTCCAGGACCTTGAAGCCTTACGAAGCCACTCCTGCATTGTCCTGGTGGTTTGCTTGGGATCATTTTCATGATGAAAGACCCAGCCACGTTTCACCTTCAATGCCCTTGCTGATAGAAGGAGATTTGCACTCAAAATCTCACAATACATGGCCTCATTCATTCTTTCATGTACACGGATAAGTCGTTCTGTTCCCTTTGCAGAGAAACAGCCCCAAAGCATGATGTTGCCAGCCCCATGCTTCACAGTAGGTATGTTGTTCTTTGGATGCAACTCAGCATTCACTCTCCGCCAAACACGACGAGTTGTGTTTCTACCACACAGTTCTACTTTGGTTTCATCTGACCATATGACATTCTCCCAATACTCTTCTGGAACATCCAAATGCTCTCTAGCAAACTTCAGACGAGCCCAGATATGTACTGGCTTAAGCGGGGGACATGTCTGGCACTGCAGGATCTGAGTCCCTGGCGGCGTAGTGTGTTACTGACGGTAGCCTTTGTTACGTTAGTCCCAGCTTTCTGCAGGTCAGTCACTAGGTCCCCCCCGTGTGGTTCTGGGAATTTTGCTCATCGTTCTTGTGATCATTTTGACCTCACAGGGTGAGATCTTGCTTGGAGCTCCTGATTGAGGGAGATTATCAGTGGTCTTGTATGTCTTCCATTTTCTAATTATTGCTCCCACAGTTGATTTCTTCACACCAAGCTACTTGCCTATTGCAGATTCAGTCTTCCCAGCCTGGTGCAGGTCTACAATTTTCTCACAGCGGGTTCTACACCATTCCCTATTACTTCATATCTCACAGAAAATAAATGGTTTCAAACGATAAAACTTAACTTTTAATATTTTAAAATAAAAAATAAACATAAAGGACGTCCACTAATTTACTAAAAGACAGATCAATGTGGTCTGTGCCTGTCTATTCAAAGTATTATTTGGGGTTTAAATGTTGGATAGTGTTCACACTCTCCAACTTTCCACTGGACTTAGGGTGTAATTGGATACCTTCACCACCCTTAGACTAAGGTTATAGTATCACGACTGCATCATGCAACAGGTCAGTATTTTGTCAGTTGCTCTTAGTGCTAGGAAAACCCAAACACCTGGTCCCCACACACAATTTGTAAAGCATCACTGACTAGACTCCCACACAGCCATGATATACCTCCACAACCCTAGTCTGCAGTAAGTACATATGCCAGTAATCTAGATACAGGTCACAGTAACTTCATTTCCTGTCATTAAAATGTTATAACCATAAGGGAAACTACGATATTCTGACCCTTATGCTCAATAAACACCTATATTGCAGCCATTACTGATATCCCCTATGTTGACTCCAGGGATATACAGCTACCATTTCCATTAGTGACTCAAATTCCACCAACTACTCTCCAGGCTACTCAGACTGCCCCAGTCTCCTGTCAGTTCTTCATGCCCCCAAGTAGTATGGCTTGTGGTCAACTAACTCAAAAATAAACTTGCTCAAACTTGCTCTACGTGTTTTCCCTGTGTTATCTGTATCAGGTTCATCAGGAGCTAATACTAATGAATCTATAGATTGGTCTAAGCTGCTATAAATTTCAAAAATAATGCAGATATGCAGTTACAACTGCAGTCGGCTACTCTAAGTACTGGAGCACACCATTAGTGCTCCGGGAACTGCAGTTGTAACTGCATATCTGCATTATTTTTGAAATTTATAGCAGCTTAGACCAATCTATAGATTCATTAGTATTAGCTCCTGATGAACCTGATACAGATAACACAGGGGAAACACGTAGAGCAAGTTTGAGCAAGTTTATTTTTGAGTTAGTTGACCACAAGCCATACCACTTGGGGGCATGAAGGACTGACAGGAGACTGGGGCAGTCTGAGTAGCCTGGAGAGTAGTTGGTGGAATTTGAGTCACTAATGGAAATGGTAGCTGTATATCCCTGGAGTCAACATAGGGGATATCAGTAATGGCTGCAATATAGGTGTTTATTGAGCATAAGGGTCAGAATATCGTAGTTTCCCTTATGGTTATAACATTTTAATGACAGGAAATGAAGTTACTGTGACCTGTATCTAGATTACTGGCATATGTACTTACTGCAGACTAGGGTTGTGGAGGTATATCATGGCTGTGTGGGAGTCTAGTCAGTGAGGCTTTACAAATTATGTGTGTGGGGACCAGGTGTTTGGGTTTTCCTAGCACTAAGAGCAACTGACAAAATACTGACCTTTTGCATGACGCAGTCGTGATACTATAACCTTAGTCTAAGGGTGGTGAAGGTATCCAATTACACCCTAAGTCCAGTGGAAAGTTGGAGAGTGTGAACACTATCCAACATTTAACCCCTTCACGCATTCTCACGTACATGTACGTGGGAGAATGTGGTTAGTTACCGCATCCCCACGTACAGGTACGTGACGGTGATAGAGCGGGCTCAGAAGCAGAGCCCGTGCGATCACCGCGGGAGCCCGGCTGTATTTGATAGCCAGGCTCCCGCTGAAACAGTGGGGACCAGTGATAACACCGATCCTCGCTGTTTAACCCTTAAGATGCCTCGGTCAATAGCGACCGCGGCATTTTAAGTGTTTGCTAGCGGCACTGACTGCCGCGGACGGCATCGGGAGAGGGTGTCAGCTGTAACTGACAGCTAACACCCTGCTCCTTAACCTCCGATCGGGGTTTTTAACCCCTTGGATGCCGCGGTCAAACATGACCGCGGCATCCAAGGGGTTCCGCCATGTTGCCGCCCCCGGAACCCCCCACGGCGAGATCAGGGGGTGCCAATATCTATAATATGCAGCCCGGGGTCTGGCCAGTGACCCCACGCTGCCTGAAGCCCCCACTACCTGGTTGATCCTGCCGGGACCTCTGGAAATCAGCCTATATCTACATAGGCTGAATTCCTGTATAGACTGCAATACACGTGTATTGCAGTCTATAGTGCTGAATCAGCGATTCAGGTGTCCTAGTGGGACATATAAAAAAAAGATAATATTTATTAACTTATTTGGGTGGTATGACTATCTGTTTGAAAAGCAGAGCATTTCACATTTTGAAAATTACGATTTTTTTTCCAAATTTCCATCAAATTTCCTATTTTTTTATAAATAAATGTAAAAATATTGATCAATGTTTACCACTAACATGAAGTACAATGTCTCACGAAAAAACAGTCTCAAAATCACTTTTGCAAGTTAAAGCGTCTTAAAGTTATTGCCATATAAAGTGACACATGTCAGTTTTGAAAAATGAGGCCTGGTCTTTAACGCACTTTTGGGCTCAGACCTGAAGGGGTTAAACCCCAAATAATACTTTGAATAGACAGGCACAGACCACATTGATCTGTCTTTTAGTAAATTAGTGGACATCCTTTATGTTTATTTTTTATTTTAAAATATTAAAAGTTAAGTTTTGTCGTTTGAAACCATTTATTTTCTGTGAGATAGGTCTACAATTTTGTTTCTGGTGTCCTTCCACAGCTCTTTGGTCTTCACCATAGTGGAGTTTGGAGTGTGACTGTTTGAGGTTGTGGACAGGTGTCTTTTATACTGATAACAATGTCAAACAGGAGCCATTACTACAGGTAATGAGTGGAGGACAGAGGAGCCTCTTAAAGAAGAAGTTACAGGTCTGTGAGAGCCAGAAATCTTGCTTGTTTGTAGGTGACCAAATACTTATTTTCCACCATAATTTGCAAATAAAGTCTTTATAATTCAGACAATGTGATTTTCTGGATTTGTTTTCTCATTTTGTCTCTCATAGTTGAGGTCTACCTATGATGTCAATTACAGGCCTCTCTCATCTTTTTAAGTGGGAGAACTTGCACAATTGATGGCTGACTAAATACTTTTTTTCCCCACTGTACTTGTATAGCGCCATCATATTCCGCAGCATAATGTCCCAAAGTGGCCTCCACACAGTATAATGTCCCATAGCGGCCCCTCCTCACAATATAATGTCCCATAGCGACCCCTGCACACAGTATAATGTCCTATAGCGGCCCCTCCACCCAGTATAATGTCATATAGCGGACCTACCACACATTATAATGCCATATAGCGGACCCTCCACACAGTATAATGTTCCATAGAAACCCCTCCACACAGTATTATGTCCCATAATGGCCCCTGCACACAGTATAATGTCCCTTAGTGGACCCTGCACACAGTATAATGTCCCATAGCAGCCATCATGCAGTATTATGTCCAACAGTGGCCCCTTCACAGAGTATTATGTCCCATAGGTTCCTCTCCACACAGTATTATGTCCCATCATGGCCCCAACACTGTTTGTTGAAAATATTGCAAAAATCTCAGGTTGAGCAGAACCCAAAATTTTGGTACACCACCCACAAACTATTATTATATTCTGGGATCTTTTCAGATGCCAGAGTATAATGATGAGAGGTCATGGGGAGGTGAAAAACATAAAAGCCAGAGGTACTTACCTCTCCTGGGCTCCGCCGCGACTCCCTGCTGTTTTCGGTCCTCTTCAATGACGTCATAGATGTGGGTTACCCCGGCATCGCGATGCCGGCATGACTCACGTGACGTCTGTGATGTCACTATAGAGGCCGAAGACAGCATGAAGTCGCTCCAGACAGATGACTAACACTGGTTTTAATGTTCGCTCACCTCCCCTGGGCCTCCGATCATTATACTTGGGGGTCTAAATTACAGTACAACAATACAACAATTTTCTAGTGTAGAGGAATGATATTGTGGTGTACAGCCCTTTCTTGCTCCAAATCTGTGCCACAACCCCTATTCTGCGCCATGATCGCCATATTGTGCAAATGTAGGCAGAGCTGTGCAGCCAGGGTAGGACACCTCAGCCTGACATATTCATTATAACTCTAGCCAGTTTTCTGGCATGAGTTACAATGGAAATCTACAGTTTCTACCTGGCATAGATCTCTCTTCTAGCGCACTCCAGAAAGCTGGCACAGGAGCCTCTTCATAATTTAGCCATGTCCTGTTTCTGTTGGGGCCTTTGGTAAGACTGATGTATGGCACACCAGTCCTAATGAACCTTCATTACCAAAGACCCAATCTTTTTCTTTTTGAAATGATTCAGTGGTGGAAAAGGCAGAACATAATTAAGACTCCAATCTGCCAAAATGTGTTTCCTCAGTCCTGTCCTTCATGCCAAAATAGGCTTGGTCCTTAAAGGGTCTTTTTTTTTTTTTATTAAATATTAACAAACTCTATGTGTGTATTTAATTTTAAAACATGGATGATAGGTTTTCTGGCTAGAATTTTTCTAAATCTTGCCATGCAAACTATTTCCTGTCTAGTGTATTGCACTTCCTTTCTATGGATTATTGTGTATTTATAATAATGTAGATGCAGCGCATTAGTTTTGTAAAGAGCAGAGGGATGGATGACGTTATTTCAACTTAGCGGTAAACAGGACAGCAGATCCCATTATCTTTGGTATGTAATTCTCTAAAAATTTCATTAGTTCTGTCCACTAATCCATTACATCACCTGTGGCCTTGCTTTTGAGCACCAGCTACTTCTCATCTCATCTTATTCAATCTGTAATTATCATCATTATAATTCAGAGTTAACTCTTCATTTTCTGCCATGTCATGGAAGATATTACCTACTTTCTGGTTTTACATTCTCCTATAAATATGTATTTTTAGAGATATAAGATATTGTTAGAAAGGTGTGAATGATCTTAAAGTGGTTTGCTACCAAACAACTGTTGTGGGGCTGTGATGGGAGGGGGCCTGGCACTGAACTCTCACAATGACTGCCTGCCACTACTATTGGGGAGCCAAATATTAAAGGATTAAAGACTGCTGAGCGGTCTGCAATATTGGCTGGGTCTCCGCTATATAATAATGGGCCTCCACTAATTACACTCTGAGGGTCTGAAGAGATCCCAGAGTATAATAGTAGTTTTTGGCTGGTGAACCTCATAAACTACAATTTTGGGTGGGCTGCATGTGTCCCAGGGGTACATGTACCGCGCCTTGGGAACCACTGTCATAAAGCTACTTTGAAATAAAATTTAAAATGCTGTGAATGCAGTAATGCAGAGAAGGATGAAATGTTACTGGTTTAAGGCTAAAATGCACTAAGGGTTACAATGCACATAAAGCACCAGAGTTATGTGCCAGTAATATTTACTTGAGCCATAAATTAAAAATATACAATAAAAAAGTGACATTTTGGGATGGTTTTTGCAATGTGACTGTTAGGGGGTTAAAGAGACACAGCACCCCTTCTGACCTATATCTATGACCTCTCCCTCAACCAGTCAGTACCGTGCTGCTTTCTCCAGATAGGTATCACTTCTTTTTGGAGGAGACAGACTTGGCTTTATTCCCAAACCATGCAACAGGGATTCAGGAAAACGAGGCATTGATCTAAAGGGAGCTACCTTCCAAAACGTAGTACTACAGCAAGTTCCCCTTTTCCCATCAAGGAGGACTTATTTGCATTTTCTTTTACCCTCCTAGGGATACACTAAGGTCATGCGTTGCTGAAACTCACAATTTTACTGCTGTCATTGAGTGACTAAACACCTTAGTGACCTACACTAAACTCTTCATTCAAGATAATTATACCCAACAACAAATGGGCTATTATTATCAAAATACCAAAATACTTATGGATCATGTGATGATACCAAAAACAAAAAATCATGACCACCGAATAAATGAATGACATTTTATTAATACATATATAAAAGCATACATATAAGTGTAAAGACACAAAAATAAATGGATAAATGGAGATACCACATAGATATAAGGCCAGATGGACTATGCAGGAATGTGTAAAATTAATAAGGTATGAACAAGGAGGAGGTAGGGTAATGCTATAAATGAGCACTAACAATATCCACAATGATTGCATGTGCCATGGGGAATAATTCCCTCACAAGTGAATACCACTCTATAAATGCACAGTATGAAAAAAACTCCCTCCCCCATCAATGTACGAACAATTGAAACAAAAACCAGCTTGTAATCTCACCTGGCCACACTCCACCCCAATGTACGTTTCACCAGAAGGCTTCGTCCAGGGGGCGTGTGGCATGGTCAAATTGTCAGAGTTAAATAATATACATGGACCTATCCCAGATTAGCACACATATCACATGAAAGAACACACCTGAAAATAGTATAGTTAGAATGGCGTCTCATTCCTCCACCATATTGGCGTCAGTCACGCATGCGCGAGATGTATATAGCAAATATCGCTAAACTACGCAACCTGAATGAAATTTAGTGCATGCGCAGATAAAATACCCAGCATAATTTTCATCTGGCAGGGCTCCATTGACAGTCTGGGGTCATTCCTCATATCGTTAAACTGCAATGATATAAACAACAGACTCACTCACAGATGGAGCAAGACCGAAATGGATTTTCTAGATGTCAAATTGTATGTTGACTTAAATGGCAATATACAGACAGAACTCTACCATAAGGATACTGCCACAAGTTCATTTTTACACTCTAAATCTGCACATCCAACTGCCCTCATACATAATATTCCAGTAGGTCAGTTCTTGTGGGTCCGCCGCATTTGCTCCACTGAAGCCTCTTTTGAAAAGTCAGCCATGGAACTTAGTACGCGATTCAGACAATGAGGGTATCAGGAAGGATGGAACCAGAAGGGTTACTCACGGTCACGTTCTGCACGTCGTAGCGAGTTATTACAGCCCTCAAAGTCATGCAATATATCCAGAGGGATGAGAGAACAGGTAAGGTATATTACCACCTTCAATTCTAGATGGTTCCAGATACGGCGTGTTTTCCAAAAATATTGGGGCATACTCACCTGTGACCCTATATTAAAACGTTATGTAGGATTTTGTCCATCTATTACGTATCGTCGTTCTAAAAACCTTTGTGTTTTAATAGTTTGTAGCCATAACCCAGGTAAGAAACCAGGGGCCTTATTTGGTGATCTTGACCCCAGAGACGGTTGCCGTCCCTGTGGCCATTGTGTCGCCTGTGTCAACATCGACTCATGCAATGACTTTTGTAGTGCTGACGGTAAGCGACAATTTCGCATTCTGTCTCACTACAACAGTCAGTCCATGGGAGTCATTTATTATCCCACATGCTCCTGTGGCTTAATATATATTGGTCTCTGTGATGAACAGACCCCCAGTTACATATCTGCCTTTGAAATGAATCATTCCTGATTCATAGTAGTCGTATCTACTCTTAGGAATGCCATGTTTAAGTTGTGGCCATGGAGTATGGTCACTCCTACCTACGTTCAAGAATGCCATGGGAGAGGGAGGGCGAGCGATCCCCCCAGCTCAACCCCAGACACACATCTTCTTCTAGCGAGGCAGTGCCTGGGGGGAGGTGTGGCTGGACACTCCTTTATACTACAAGGGAGGCCAAGTCCTTTGTTTTTAGGAGCCTGGCTGGCATGAAGGAAAGACATGTTTCTGTAACTCACTGAAGAAAGTGCCCTAGGCCCAAGAGCCTGCTGTGGCCTAAAGAAACCAACTACAAGCCTGTGCCGGTATTTTTTCTATCTTTTATTTTCCTTTTTATTTTGTGTGCTGTATTTTACGTTTATCCGTAATCTGCTTGTTTAGTCATTGATATATATTTCTGTATATGTTAATGCTTAGTACTGACCCACTTGGGTTAATAAATATATAAAATTTTAAAAGCTCGGCTTTGTATTATTCTATAGGCCCGGAACACTCACTGGAGGTGGGTGTGAGGTAATTGAAGCAATCTTAGGTGTGCTGAATGCGGGTTTGGCAGGATGAGATCCTTCACAGTGGTGGCAGCGTTGTGGGATATAGAATAGACAGCATGTGGGTGTGTGGTATCACTCAGATGCTGGGGACTTGCGGCAAGTCCTACTAAGTGAGCTCGGTACTAGGAAGCTTAAAAGAAACGGTGAAAGTTGGTACGGTGCTGTCCCCTTCCCTTTCTCTTTGTTTTCTATTCTGTCTTTTATTTGGCAACGGCTTCCAGTGGATGGCTAGTGGGCTCAGAAGCAGAACCAGAGGTCTGCAGCAACTGGCTTTTAGTGAACTCCAAGAGATGGCTGATATGAAAGGTACCACAGCTATGCAGGAGGCGGAACAAAGTCCTGAGGTGTTGGGGCAAGAACTTATTGCCAGACCAGAAGTTACAGCAACTAGCCCAGTCCCAGAGATCACTACACCTGGGTCCAGTAGCCCCAGCCCTGTGGGAAAAATGGGCTTATATTTGCAAACGGCCTTGCAGCAATTAGGCCCCAGTGTCTCTGACGCTCGCCTACAGTTGCTCATCCAATATAAAGAGAGGGAAGCTGCTGCTGCAGAACGTCGGGCCGAGTGGGAGCATCAGCTTGAGCTAAAAAGGCTAGAAATCTCCCAGAAGGTGCAATCTCCAGAAGCCCAAGCACCAAGGCCCTGATGCGAGCACTTTCAAGTCTTAGAAACAAATGGGAACTTGGACTCTTTCTTGCAGGAATTTGAGAAGGTGTGCAGACAGTACAAGCTACCACAGACAGACTGGGTCCATTACCTGGCTCCCCAGCTGAGGGGAAAAGCTCTGGATATTATACCAACTTACCAGCTGACCAGGACAAGGATTATGAGTCCGTCAAAGCAGAGCTGATCCGGAGATACCAGCTCACCCCTCAGGTATACAACCTAAAGTTTCGGGGCCTGCAGAAAAAACCTATGGAGAGCCATGAGGATGCAGCGGCCGGCAGTGGACGGATGGCAAGTCCGCCACCAGCAGAGAGGGCCTCGCGGACCTCATGCTCCAAGAACAGTTCTTGAATATCTGTACAGAGGAGGTGCAGAGGTACATCCTGGATCGGGAACCCAAGGACATTCACGCGGCTGCGGCAATGGCGGATCGTTATGTCGCCAACCAGATGTCGCGGAAACCTGCCGACGGCTGGAGGGGGGGGTAAGAAAAACTCTGCCCCGGGGGGCCCTTCTACATGCCAGAGGTCCCCACAACCTCCTGTTTCCAAGTGGGGTAGGACAAACTCTGTTCTGGGTGGCCCCTCTACACCCCCTGTCCCTAGAACTCTGGGCGCCCCAGCGACCTTCCACGAGCCCCAAGGGGAGGTCCGGTGGTGCCATGCCTGTAACCAGCCAGGACATTTCAAGGCGGAGTGCCCCAACCATCCTAAGAACTCCCCTGCACCCCAAGTCACAGCAGGTGGCTCATCTGTGTATTTCATTGGGAGGGTGGGGGCACAATCCAATGCCAACCGTCAACAGGTCACTGTGGGGGATAAAGTGGTCATGGCATTTCGGGACACTGGGGTGGATGCTACTCTGGTGCAACCTGATTTGGTCCCTCCAGACAGTATTATTCCTGGGAAAACTCTGACACTGAGGGGAATTGGACAGGAACCCTTAACTGTACCCATGGCTTGTGTCCATCTGGACTGAGGTGCGGGACGTGGGACTGATGTCTGATTTGCCTGCTAACGTACTGTTGGGCATGGATCTAGGACCCATGGTGTCCCAATATGGGGTGAGGAGCACCCCAACTTACTGCGATAAACTGGTGGTGCATGATGTGGATTTTGTTGATTTGTCCCAATCTGTCATGTCTGCAGAGGGGGCCCGTAACCCCCCCTCTGGGCTGCTGTCCACTGCGGTCAGTGTAAATGCTAATGAGCTGTCTGCAGCTGGAAACAGGGAAAATGCTAATGATGCTTTGTTTACTCCTGTACCAGGAGCTAGTGAACTGGCTGTAGACATGCCCACAGCTGCAGGTGGTGATAACCCAGCGCCCCACTGTTGACTATGTGCCAGATGGGCAGGTGGGTCATGGGGATCTCAGGGCCGATCCAGGTGAGGGACGGACAGCTGGTATTGCGGTGGTAACCCGCAGTCAGAGTGCTAGAGAGGTGGAAAGCGCTCCAACCCCTGAGCTGTTCCCTATAGCACACAGAATCGGTGCTGAGACTGCCGTGACCAGCCTCCCCGCACTGAAGCGGGAGGAGTTCGGCGGGTATGGGACATGCACGTCTCTTCTAAGTTCCAGTCAGGAGTTCAGGAACGCTGTTCAAGCTGACCGCAGTCTGGATGCACTGAAGGAGCGTGCCGTTCAACCTCCCTTGGAGTCGGACAAGGACCACGTGTACTGGGAGCAAGGAAGGTTGTACTGGGAAACCGTCCTCACTGAGTGACAGGAAGATTGGCACAGGGAGAAACATTTAGTGATATCCCAACCCTACCGAGTGTAGTTGTTGCGGATTGCTCATGATATTCCACTGGTAGGCCACCTGGGGATCGCTAAGACCAAGGCTCGCTTCAGCCACTTATTCTACTGGCCCAAAATGGGGAAAGATGTAGCTACAGTAAATACTGGCGTTCATGTGACACTTGTCAGAGGATGGGCAAGGGGGGGCAAGGCTCCAAGGCCCCAATGATACCTATGCCCATCATATCCGAGCCTTTCCAGCGGGTGGCTGTGGATGTCATTGGACCCTTGTCCATTTCCAGCCGCACCGGGAAACGTTTCATATTAACGGTAGTAGACTATGCTACTAGGTACCCGGAAGCTGTCACTCTATCCTCCACCCGGGCTAATGTAGTGGCCAAGGCTCTGGTAGGCATCTTCTCCCGTGTTGGGTTACGCCGAGAGATGCTCACGGACCAAGGTACCCAGTTCATGTCTGCCTTGATGCAAGGCCTGTGTAAGGTAACCGAGGTGCAACATCTGGTGTGCAGCCTGTGTCACCCACAGACCAATGGCTTGTGTGAACGGTTCCATGGCTCCCTGAGGCAGATGCTCAGGATGTTACTCGAGTCCCATGGGCATGACTAGGAGCCTTATCTCCCGCACCTGCTGTTTGCTTACCGGGAGGTGCCTTAAGCCTAGACAGGGTTCTCCCCCTTCGAGCTCTTGTATGGGAGACGTGTACGTGGGCCCTATCTCTTGTGAAAGAGTCCTGGGAAGGAGAAACAGTCATCCAAGGTGTGCCAGTCGTGGAGTATGTCCTGCGATTCCATGACCAAATGCAGACTATGGCGCAGCTGGTGCATGACAACTTGGTCCAGGCTCAGGCCGACCAGAAACGCTGGTATGATCAGAATGCCCGCGAGAGAACGTACCAGCTGGGACAGAAGGTATGGGTCCTAGTCCCTGAGCCCCAGGACAAGCTTCAGGCCAAGTGGGCTCATCCATACGTCGTGCAACAGCAGGTCAACATCCTCAGCTACCTGGTCACAGTTGACCCAGTCCGGAACAGGCATAAGGTCTTTCATGTCATCATGATGAAGGATCATCATGACCGGGAAGCTAGTGCCTTTCCAGTGTGCAGTCTGCTAGAGGAGGGGGAAAAGGAAGACCTTGTTGACTCGCTCATTTTAGGGAGGAGGGGTCCAACAAAGAGGCCCAGGTGAACCCCCTGCTGACTGAGGCCCAGAGGTCCCAACTGAACGAGGTTCTGTGCCCCCTCCCCGGTCTGTTCTCCAGGAATCCTGGGAGAGCTAAACAGGCCATCCACCACGTGGACACTGGGAATCATACCCCTATCCAGCGGTCGCCATATCGCGTCTCCTCAGAGGTACAGGCCCAGATGCGAAAGGAGATTGACGAGATGCTGGAACTGGGGGTGATTCAGCCCTTCCACAGCGCCTGGGCTTCACCCGTAGTGCTTGTCCGCCAAAAAGGACCGGACTACCCGTTTCTGTGTGGACTAGAGGGAGCTCAATGCGGTTACAGTCGATGACGCGTACCCCATGCCACGCATCGACGACTTACTGGACACATTAGGTAAGGCCCAGTATCTGTCCATCATGGACTTGAGCCGGGGATACTGGCAGATCCCCCCGTCCCTCTAGGCATGGGAGCGGTCGGCCTTTATCACCCCTTTCGAACTGTACGAGTCCACTGTCATGCCATTCGGAATGAAGACTGCACCTGCCACTTTCCAGCGGATGGTCAACTCCCTGCTATCGGGATGCAAAGGGTTCGCTACTGCGTACCTGGATGACATCGCCGTCTTAAGCTCAACTTGGGAGGAACACCTACAGCACCTGGCGCAGGTGCTGGTTCGAATCCACCATGCGGGCTTTACCATCAAACTGGAAAAGTGTCAGCTGGGCATGCACGAGGTCCAATACCTGGGACACCGGGTAGGTGGGGGAACCCTGAAACCAGAACCTGAAAAGCTGGACATAATAACATCCTGGCCAACCCCCTGGACCAAGCGACAGGTGATGTCTTTCCTGGGTACGGCTGGGTACTATAGGAAGTTCGTACTGAACTATAGTGCTCTGGATGCTCCCTTGACAGACCTCACCAAGAAGAAGTTACTGCAAGTGGACAGCTTCCTGCGAGCACTCCTTCCAGGCCCTGAAAGCAGGCCCTGGTGAACGCACCTGTACTTCAAGCGTACGATGAGTCACGTCCACTTGTACTACAGGTTGTTACGTTGGAGCCTGGTGCTTCAGCAATACAAATATGATATCCAGCACAAGCCCGGCCGGGCCCACGGCAACGCCGATGGCCTGTCCTTGCGGGGTGATGCCACAGAGGTGTGGGAGGAAGAGGAATGGAGGGTCCTCCTCCCTCCCGACATGCTCTAAAAGGGGGAGGTGTGATAAACAGACCCCCATTTACATATCTGCCTTTGAATTGTATCATTCCTGATTCATAGTAGTCGTATCGACTCTTAGGAATGCCATGTTTAAGTTGTGGCCATGGGGTATGGTCACTCCTACCTACTTTCAGGAATGCCATGGGGGAGGGAGGGTGAGCGACCCCCCCCCCAGCTCAACCCCAAACACACATCTTCTTCTAGCTAGGCAGTGCCTGGGGGGAAAGTGTGGCTGGACCCTCCTTTATACTACAAGGGAGGCAAAGTCCTTTGTTTTTAGGAGCCTGGCTGGCATGAAGGAAAGACATGTTTCTGTAACTCACTGAAGAAACTGCCCTAGGCCCAAGAGCCTGCTGTGGCCTAGAGAAACGGACTACAAGCCTGTGCCGGTATTTTTCTATCTTTTATTTCCCTTTTTATTTTGTGTGCTGTATTTTACTTTTATTTGTAATCTGCTTGTTTAGTCATTGATATATATTTCTGTATATGTTAATGCTTAGTACTGACCCACTTGGGTTAATAAATATATAAAATTTAAAAAGCTCGGCTTTGTATTATCCTATCGGCCCAGAACACTCACTGGAGGTGGGTGTGAGGTAATTGAAGCGATCTCAGGTGTGCTGAACGCGGGTTCGGCAGGACGAGATCCTTCACAGTCTCACTTTCCAGGAAGTCAAACGAAGGGTCTGTGAGCATGTTCTGGGTATTGTGGCATCTGAACATGTTGAAGATGACTCTACCTTAAAAACCATACCAAGACATTTTAAAATGTTTCACAACTCCAATCCTTCTGGTTTTAGGGTAAGAGTCATCAATAGTGTGCATCCTGGCCCAAGATTAGGGAAATGGAAGCAACTGCTGGCACAAAAGGAGTGTAGATGGATTTTCACATTGAATACCGCGCATCCTTTTGGATTAAATAAACAAATCAGTTTCTCACCCTTCCTGTGAATCGGTTCTGTTGTAGGTCATTTTTGGTCAGTTTTCAAATTAATATTAGTTGTAGTATGGTCTTTTTTATGTTTTTAACTGTTTATTTTCATTTTAGATATGTCTTATGTCGTCTTCAATTGGAGATCTTCTTGTACGGTTCATTGAAAGTGTCATCATCCCTGCATTATGGCTCTTGCGTATTTCCTCCCACTATTGGACCCTACTGCGCAATAAAACTCTAGCTATTTTCCTACATATGAATTGGTCCTGTACATTATATTAATTATATGTATTTTCACATGGGACACTATATATATAATTATAAACTTTTTTGCAAATATGGTATTTTTGTCACATGTTGTGTATATATATATATATATATATATATTAATATATTTATATATTTTTTTATATTCATTATATGTATAAATCATTATTTATTCATCACTTATATGTGGTTGTATTTGCGATCTTGTGTGCAATGATTATGCTCTCAATTCACTTCATGTCCTCAATTCACTTTTTTGCACTTCACTTCACTTTATTTATTCATTTGTGTTGGCATGTTCACCTTCACTTCACATTCATTTATCACTTTATTATTGTCCAATTTACATTTTATGTAGGGTTATATGAGGTATAGATACTTATTTAATGGTTATCGGCTGTATAGTCTAAGTTTTCACGCATGCACGAAGTTTTCATCATTTGTCTCGCGATATGCTGGGTATTTTATCTGTACATGTGCTAAATTTAATCCAGATCGCGTACTTTCGTGATATTTGCTATATACATCTCACGCATGCGCGATTGCCGCCAATATGGTGGAGGAATGAGACGCCGTTTTAACTATACTATTTTCAGGTGTGTCCTTTCATGTGATATGTGTGCTACTTTGGGATAGGTCTCTGTATATTATTTAACTCTAACAATTTGACCATGCCACACTCCCCCTGGACGAAGCCTTCCGGCAAAACATACGTCGGGGTGGAGTGTGGACAGGTGAGTTTACATGCTGGTTTTTGTTTCAATTGTTTGTACATTGATGGGGGAGGGAGGTTTTTCATACTGTGCATTTATAGAGTGGTATTCACTGGTGAGGGAATTATTCCCCATGGCACATGCAATCATTGTGGATATTGTTAGTGCTCATTTATAGCATTACCCTACCTCCTCCTTGTTCATACCTTATTAATTTTACACATTCCTGCATAGTCCATCTGGCCTTATATCTATGTGGTATTTCCATTTATTTTGTGTCTTTACACTTATATGTATGCTTTTATATATGTATTAATAAAATGTCATTCATTTATTCAGTGGTCATGATTTTTTTTTTTTTCTTTATTCAAGATGTATAACCACAGATCAGATAGTGTTGAATTGAAGTCTGAGAAGAGCCCAAGCCCGAGTTAAGGCAGGTTCCACCATTATCACGGGAGGAATACTCTATAGTGGGATACTGTAAGGGAATTGCCAGTTGATCAATTCCCCAGTGCTGCTGCAGAACCCTGGGGGGAGGGGCACGACAAGACAGTGAACCCTAAGCTGAACCCCCCCACTGTCCCTGGATACTTGCCCGATCTGTTCTGGGCAACAGCCAGCAACTGGTCAACAGTCCCTTCTTAATATAACTGACAACACAGAACGCAGATAGGACAAACAACAACAAAAGGGAGGTCAATGAGCCAAGGTGTCGGTAAGAGTTGAGCAATGCAGTACCAAAACAAAATCCAAGAGAGTAGTCACAGGGGGAGCCAAAGGTCAGAAGTCAGAAATACAATAATAGCAGAAAAAGGAGCTAGCAGGAGCAAAGTCACAGGACAGAATCTCAATAGCCAGCGATCATATGTGGGCTGATGACCTGTTTATAGCAAGTCCAGGACCTGCCCCAGACTTTATTGGTAGACAGGCTGTCAATCACACAGGCAAGGCTAAGATTAACTATTTGAGGAGCAGAAAGAAACAAAGTGCAGGATATGGGTGTGGCTGAAATTCAATTACATAGTCTAGGACAGTGTTCAGACTGAGCAACAAGAACCTTAAGCAAGGAATCAAACTGAACACGCCTCCTTCGCCGCAGCGTGCGAGCGGAGGGTGGCGCAGAGACCCGAACAGGCAGAGACGTTACAGATACTCTATTTTTTGTCTTCATTTTGGGGGACATTTCTAACAAAACTTTATTGTAAAAATTGGACATCCTGTTTAAGTGTTGTCACATGTTCAGGAATGTGACCCCCAAATTGGATTCACAACTAATTATTATTATTATAAAGAATTTCAGTGGAAATTTTCAAAAGTGTGGATAAATTTGGAAGGTAATGGGTAGTAAAATTGCATAAAACTTAAATAATAATAAAATAAACCAGCAGCAATCCTAATTTCCACTGTTGTATTCTTTACAGAATATAACACAAAGGAATTTTAAATTTTAGTTTAATGGAACAGGTCAGTCCATCCAAGTAAAATAATACAGGTAAGAATCTGTAAGCGGCCTGGAGGCAGCCCCCATGACGACGAGTCTTAGAAGGTGACATCCACCTAAGTGGAAGGTAGATAGATAGCAGGAACCAGATAAACCTGAATGACTCCCAACTACCTGATAGGAGTTCCTATAGGAGTTTTATTTAAAAAGGTGAGGTATTTCTGCTATATGCAACCTCTCTTTTATTCTGTGATATTTTTGATGGCATCAATACAGCAAAGAGATGGTAATGATATTTGACAATGCCTATTCGGTATTAGCAACTACCTGTGCCATACTAAATCTATATATATTTAGTATTAACATAATCGTATAATAAAACAAACTGCAAAATTTAAAATGTTAAAGTCAATGGGTTGAATTGCTGTTTTGTTTTTGCATTCCACTCCTTAGAGTTAATAAGTCAGTATGTAATATATATGTACCTCATCCTGCAATAAACAAGACCTATATATCAATGCCATTGGATAAATAAAAAAGACTTTAATGCTAATCGTTGATGTTGTTCATCTGTTTTCCCTTTGTCCTAATAGCAGCACAATATGGGGTATTTCTGCTCCTGTGTGCTTATGGGACAGGTGGAATGTTTTATTTAAATAATTAATTAACTATACCCCACCCTATAAGAGGGCAAAAGAGACCCCCCCTCCACTGTGTCAATTATAAGGAAGAAAAAAATATACCATAGGGGAAAAGCTTGTGCTGCTGTTAGGACTAAGGGAAAACAGATGAACAAAATCCAACATGAATAATCACGATATTAAATATAGATAATAAATGAATACATAACCTTTAATAATGAATCAAAAAAATATATATAACACAAATAGATCAATAGATCCAAATAAACATATCGTTCAATCTACATGAAATAGACCTGTTGTCAATATTAGACATATACAATCCCAAAAAGGCAACTAGCAGTCCAAACACGGTGGCCTGACCAGATGAAAATGTATATATAAACCAAGGCTTACCATGACGAACCACCGTTACCGACCACTAATGTTTAGATGAATAAGGAGATCAGACTCAGCTGGAAACCAACAGCAAAGCAGCTACAGGGGACCCAAATTACAGATATATATTCTATCTCTAGATACCACTCTACAAAATGGATAAACTGGTGTACCCTAATAGCCTAAACTCGGGGCCACCGCCCTATTAGTGTGTGCCCCCGGCAAGAACCTGACCCTAAGGTAACTGTCCCTATATTCTCCCTCTCCAAAAAAGTGCTAACAGACAACAGGTACATACAAAGCGCCTTAGTTAAAAGATAAACAAATCAAACTCCAATTAATCCAATTAATATGGATTAATTGGAGTTTGATTCATTCCGCCTGTCCTACCAGCGCTACCTGTCCCCTGCTACTTCTTGTGTCACCCCCTCTACCTCATAGATTGTAAGCTCTTGCAAGCAGGGCCCTAAGTCCCATTGTGTGAATTGACTATTTCTTTGTAATGTATCTTTTCTGTCTGTACTTGAACCCTACAAATTGTACAGTGCTGCGGAATATGTTGGCGCTATATAAATAAAAAGTATTATTATTATTACCAGAGCACAGGGGAAGAAATACCCCATAATGTGCTGCTGGTAGGACGTAAGGAAAAACAGTATTGGCACATAAGGAGTTAAATCCTCAGTACAGTGCCGGTTTTAGACAAAGTATGGCCCTGGCCAAAATGAAAAAGTGAGGCCCCAAATGCTAACATTTTGCACCTACAACACCGTCACATTCTGTCAATTCAGTGTGCTGTACTGCTGATCTTTGGCGCTTCCAGGGGCATTCCTAGGGTCTTTAAAGATCTTTGGCACACGCAACAAGGCAAATGTCCTTTCCAGCACAATAACTATTTATACACACATAGAGTTATTAAAATATCAGGACCCAATAGTGTCATGTCAATCCCTTACTACAAGACAGATTCCCCCATGCCCCAACAGTATAATCCACATATACAGTGGGGAAAAAAAGTATTTAGTCAGCTAGCAATTGTGCAAGTTCTTGCTTGCTTGTTTTAAGATGACCAAATACTTATTTTCCACCATAATTTGCAAATAAATTCTTAAAAAATCAGACAATGTGATTTTCTGGATTTGTTTTCTCATTTTGTCTCTCATAGTTGAGGTATACCTATGATGTCAATTACAGGCCAGCCTCATCTTTTTAAGTGGGAGAACTTGCATAATTGGTGGCTGACTAAATACTTTTTTCCCTACTGTATATGTGGATTATACTGTTGTGGCATAACTCCTTTTATTGTACAATGTGCCCCTCGTAATGCCACCCACTCCACTAGTGTCAGAGTTACCTCCATACCTCTATATGGGGAACACAAATAGTCCCCTTTTATCACAAATGCTCTGCTCATAATGCCAACCAGCATATTAATGTGGTTGTCCTGGAATTTTTATTTATCATCTGATTGGCGGGGCCCAATAGCTGTGCCCTGCATGGATCATCTGTTCAGGGCCACTTCCAACACTCATACTATACACTCCAGGGAGCCAGAAGCAGAAGGCTCAGTGCCCTTTATAGTGCAAAGGCACTGGTACTGCAGCTCAGCTCCCATTGAAGTCAATTGTTAACAGAGCTGCAGTAAAGCTGCAGGGCCACTATACAGGGAACGGAACCCTCTGCTTCTGGCTCTGTGCAGTGCATATTAACAGATGATCCAATCGATTACATATTTAGGATATAAATAAATATTCCTGCACATCATCTTTAACCTCTGCCTGCCCTGCACTACAATAGCACGCAGCAGTAGGCAGGTCATTCCTGTATGCAATTTACTATAAAGAGTGCAGTGACGGTACAGCCATAGGAGCTGTGCCTACTCCATCTCTTGCAAGTTCCAGTGCCTCCCAAAGAAACACACTGTATTGGCACCAGTTTCCTGCCTGAACAAAGGTAATGGACAACCAGGAAACTGGTGCATGAGGAGTGCGTTTCAATAGGAGATGCTGATGACATCACATGATCTGCTATTAGTAGATATTTTTAGGCTAGCATAACATGACGCTTCACAATGGCATTTAACATGACTGAACTTTTAGAAAGTTTATATTGTACAGACTATTGAGTATTTCTACACTGGATGCCACCTTCAAGTCTGCACGAATCCTCTGCGTGTACGTCTTCATACACCGAAGGGGTTTTCCTATAATCATAGGTTATTACCTGTTCACAGAATAGGTGTTATGCTGTCCCATTTGAATGACAGTTAAGTATGCACATGGTTATAGGACCAACTAAGGTAGCTGAACACTGAACTTGGCTATCTTTGACAGTCCCATACATTTGAAAGTGAGCAGCAGTGCCCATACTGAACCGCCAAACTATTCAACAGTTCATACGGAAGAACATGGTGGTCCTAAAGGTCAGAAACTTATCACCTATCCTTGGGTTATAAACTTTGATTTTAGGAGAACTCTTTTAACAACTTCAATATATGGTTTATTATATTATAAAACAGTAATCTAGAATACATCATATTACATATATACATACATATAGATATTCTAACACATATATACATAGATTTTCACACACACACACACACAGCAAACACACTGTAAACAAATTTACATATTGCCCAAATATAAATATTAAATATACATGTTTTATACAAAAAAGACACATACATTGTGGCTGAATTGCACAGTAGTAGAATGAGTAACTTGCTGAATGGCAGGACTGATATCTGTGCCGTCGCTGCACACATCCTGTTCCACACTTCTTCTGGGCATCCAGTTAGTTCCACGTGTGAGGAGGAAGGGGGGGGGGGGGTAGGAATGTTTTTAAAGCTGCGCACAAGCAGTTCTATTAAGCTGGAACTAAGAGCTTCAGCTGCTAAGTGCAGGGACTGTTTACAAGCAGCGATTGTCATATGCCGCAGCTGCTGCTAGTGTCCCATCCTCCCGATATACTGTATCCACAGTAGGAGTAGTATCCCACTGCCCAGTTTGCCCACCCCCCCCCCCCAGTAACGCCAGCCCTGCCTCAGTAGCGGATTGCTGGATCTGAATTTGAAAAACCAGTTGTCTTCAGTCAGTTACTAGTGTAGGGAACTGCCATTTCTACTAGTATATAATGTATCTGGCTTCTTTGCCCCTGCAGTTTGGCTTCAGAGACCCCAGGCATTTAGTGCAAGTTTTGTTTTGTAAATACAGTGAGTCAGACACATGTGAGGCAGAGCTGCTGGGGGGAGAGATGTGAGCAGAGCTGCTGAGACAGACATGTTATGTCTGGGGGAGTCTAAGAGCCACTTGTTCCTCTTTACTTCACAGTATATAGTTAGGTATGTGTTACCCCCTATATACTCACAGGACCTAGCTAGTAACTGTAGTTAGGGATCCATATATCTATATATAGTTCAGGGCAGTGATAGGTTAGGCTTCCGAAGGCCAACTAGCTAGTTAGAGGCCCGGTGGCACTAGTAGTTTAGCTGGCAGGTTAAGGACTCAGTGTTAGGGTAGTCAGGCCTGCATCTACTGCCGTCACCGTCGCCCTGTTTGCTGCCTGTGAAGAATCTCACCATCATCATCATCATCTCCTGATCGGCTGTCTGTCATCTCCTGGAAGAATCCGAGGATCCACAGTCATCCACAGGGGCCCCTGCATCTCTTCTGTTGCCTGGAGGTATTGTGCACTGGACTCTTGCTATATATCTATATATATACCCGGGTATGTAACCTAAGACGGTTGAGGACTTGCTGGTTGTTGTAGTACTGCTGTGTTCTGAGTATATTGTATGTATGTATTATTACCCTGTTGATTCTTATAAAGCTACTGTTATAACCTTATGTGGTATCTGTATGTATTCTTCAGACTGTGAGATTAGTACAGTGATCCTTGTTAAGGCTACTAACTGTATTTCATGGGTAAGTCCCAGGAAGAGATCCTCCCTGTAATACAGAGGCTCTATCCTGGGTGGAGGCACTGATATATCTCATATATGTTCCCACTCTTCCCTTCAGCGAAGGCTTCAGGTCCCATTATACACACAGGTCAGCGCCAGAGTCTGTTGCGGGAGGGATAATACTCATACCCCCCCCCAAATAGGGCTACACTAGTCAGTGATGATAGGAGATGGATGTCTACGTGATCGCATATCTCCCAACCATCCTGGATTCAGTGCGACAGCCCCGAATTCCAGGTCCTGTACCGCTGTCCCGGTTGGCGGGAGGTATGTCCCGGTATCAACTCATCTGCGTCCGGAGGAGTTAAATACAATGATGAAGCAGAAGCCGTCCACAGACAGTAGGTAGGCGCGATGTGATGACGTCACTCACATCGCACCTGCAGCTCCCTGAACACTCCGGGAGAAGAGACTTCTACAGAGCAGGTCCCATTATACACACAGGTCAGCGCCAGAGTCTGTTGCGGGAGGGATAATACTCATACCCCCCCCCCAAATAGGGCTACATTTGGAGGCACTGCTGAGATTTAGAAGTGGGAATAGTCATTGATATGGAGAAGCGATATAGCTCAGAGGGGAACCTCCCACTAGCTACTACATGGGATTACCGACCTCCTGTTCCTCCCCTGGTTCAGGTAAAGGAAGAACCCCGCTCAGCCAGTAACCCCCCCAGTATGGCCGTCGCTAGCAGTTCCTCTAGTGACAGTGCTATTAGCACTTTAGCCAGGCTGACTGAAATGTTAGCTCAGGGCCTGCAGGCCACTCACTACAAGAAACTAAAAGTATTCTCTGGTAATGTCCCAGTACCACAAGGGGAGGAAAACTTTGAGATATGGAAAGAACATACTCTCCAATGCCTGAAGGAATGGTCTTGCTCTGAAGAAGGCAAGCGGCAGCGTATCAGTGAAAGTTTGCGGTCTCCTGCTGCAGAATTGATCCGCTTGTACAGAGACTCTCATGAAGGAGTGAGTGCATTGGACTATATACAAGTACTGTCTGATCACTTTGAGCCATACTATGACCTTGCCCAGATGGTTGCTGATTACCGAATGGTTCGTCAAAAAGAAGGGGAAAATGTCTCTACTTTTATTAACCGTTTACAGCTACTTCTTTCACGTCTGGTGTACCACGCAGCTATATCTACTTCAGAGGTAGACGCTATGAGAACCAGTCAGTTGGTGAGAGGGTTACAACCTCATCATCCTCTTGCTCAAGTACTCAAGGTCTTACTATCTGATAGAGTCCTTCCATTTCCTGACTTAATGAAGTTAGTGAAGAAACAAGAAGCTGACATTAGTTTTAGTACCCCTAAGAAAGCGAAAAGCATCTCTAAAGAAGATGTTGTTCCTAATTCAAACAAGGACAAACCAGCGGAGCGGTCAGAACTTAGACAGTCCGCCACTCCACCCACTGCCACTCAACGGAGGAAGGATGCTAGAACCTGTTATAAATGTGGTCAGACGGGTCATACTGCCAGACAGTGTACGGAGGACAGTGAGGGATTGGGACACAGTGCTGTCTTCTCTATTCAGAATCAAAGACACCAAAGGAAGGCGGGCCGAGTAAAGACCAGAGGCGCTATCGCGGGCTCCAGGTCCGTTGTCAAAGTCACTGTCAATGGTCATGCCGCTCCTGCCCTGTTTGATACAGGATCTCAAGTGACCCTGATTTATCGCTCGTTCTACCAAAAGTATCTGAGGGATATACCTCTTCAGTCTACGGGACAAATGAAATTATGGGGGCTTAATTCAGGATCATATCCTGTAGATGGCAGCCTACAAGTAGTTATAGCTGTCCCTGAATTAGAAGATCAGAGTGTCGCTCCCATGAAGATTACGGCTCTTGTCTGACCTGATACAGGGGATTCTTGTGCAGCTCCTGTGATACTTGGCACTAATTGTCCCGCAGTGCATTATGCTTTTCAGAAGTTTCTTGGAAGAGATTGGAACCCTGCAGCTCAGCCGGTGAATATATCTTCTGATCTTAGAGAACTCTGTGATGCCCTGTCTACTGGCTATCGACATGGAATGGTATATCATATCGGTGAGAGAACCGTGGAAGTTCCTGCCGGCGGGGAGAGAATTCTGAGAGTAGCCTCCAGCATTGCTCCCGATTTGCTTGAAGGGGGGAGTTATGTCCTTATGGAAACCCCTGAAGAAATGATTAACCAGAATGGCTGGATGGTGATCCCAGAGAGAAAGGACTGGAGAAATAAAGTGGAGTTATCTACCTGTGTGACAGTGAGGAACTGTTCACCGCATCCGATCGTAATCGGACCATTCCAGAATGTGGCCCACTGCTACCCTGTGCTTGGAGTAAATCCATACGCTGAAGTGTGCAGGATTCAAATCCGAGATGCAATCCCTAATCTCAATCTTGACTTGAGTGATCCACATTTACCAGAGGCCTGGAATCAGCGACTGACACAGAAGTTGTCTGAATTATCGGAAGTGTTCTCCATGGATGATATGGATGTAGGTTGTGCTAAAAGTGCTCAACACACTTTCCGATTGACCGATTCTACTCCCTTCCGGGAGCGACCACGGAGAGTTGCTCCAAAGGATGTTGATGAGTTAAGACAGACTCTACAGCAAATGAAAGGTCAGGGGATCATTGTGGACAGTAAGAGCCCCTATGCCTCACCTATTGTGGTGGTAAGAAAAAAATCTGGAGCAATTCGCCTATGTGTGGATTACAGAACTCTGAACCGGAGAACCTTACCTGATCAGTATACACTGCCGAGAATTGAAGAAGCTCTGGAAGCTCTGAATGGAAACTGTTGGTTCACAGTGCTGGACCTAAGATCGGGATACTATCAAGTCCCAATGGCACCTGAGGATCAGGAAAAGACAGCTTTCATATGCCCCTTGGGTTTCTTTCAGTTCACTCGTATGCCGCAAGGTACAAAAGGTGCGCCAGCAACGTTCCAAAGGTTGATGGAAAGAGTGTTAGGTGATTTAGTGCCCCGGGAATGCCTTGTATATCTTGATGACATTATTGTGTTTGGAAAGACGCTGGAAGAACATGAAGAACGACTCATGAGAGTACTCCATCGCTTAAAAGAAGAGGGGCTGAAGTTGTCGGCTGACAAATGCAAATTTTGTAGATCTTCGGTCACTTATGTAGGTCATATTGTTTCTGCTGAAGGAGTTGCTACCGATCCTGGTAAGATTGAAGCTGTGGTGAATTGGCCCCGACCGCAAAATATTACGGAGTTGCAATCTTTCTTGGGGTTTTGTGGATTCTATCGACGATTTGTGGAAGGATATTCAAAAATTGCTCGAGCCCTCCTCGACCTGTTGAAGAGTGATGCAGGAGATCCGGGAAAGAAGAAAGGGTCTTCCAAAAGCCTTTTTGGCGATAGGTGGACTGCGGATTGTGAAGAAGCATTTAAGTTGTTGAAGAAGAAATTGACAGAAGCTCCCGTTCTGGCTTATGCTGATGCACAGAAGCCATATGTGCTACATGTAGATGCCAGCTTTGAAGGATTAGGTGGCGTGCTGCACCAAGAATACCCGGCCGGGTTACGGCCCATAGCTTTCATAAGTCAAAGTCTTTCTCCCAGCGAGAAAAATTATCCAGTACATAAATTGGAGTTTTTGGCGCTCAAGTGGGCCATTGTTGATAAATTACATGACTATTTATACGGAGCCACGTTTGAAGTAAGAACAGACAACAATCCACTGACATACGTTTTGTCAACCGCTAAACTCGATGCTACAGGACATCGCTGGTTGGCAGCTTTATCCAACTACCAATTCACACTCAAGTATAAATCGGGGCCTAAGAACATTGGGGCAGATGCTCTATCAAGACGGCCTGGATTACCTAGTCCGGAAGTAGTGGATGAATGGGAAGAAGTGCCAAGTCCTGGAGTAGGAGCTTTGTGTGCCATGGCTGCTGTAGTTGAAGACCGAGTAGCCTTTTCTGAAACTCGGCTTATTGACTCTATTGGGGGAGGTCCCGAAGCTGTACCAGACATGTTTGCCTACCCTGCCGCTTTAGGATCCTTTGAGAGTTGTTCTATATCTTCAAAGCGAATGATCTGGAGTCAAAAGACTGATCCTTTAATTGGACCTCTTTATCAAGCAGTGAGTTCTCAAGACAGAGAAATGTTAAAGACATCCCTACCCTCTGAATGCAGTCAACTTCTACGAGATTGGGAGAAGTTTGAAATAGACAATGGCCTACTTTATCGTGTGGTGCTGTATCATGATCACCCTGGAAGGCGCCAACTAGTTATTCCAAGCTGCTTTCAGAAGATGATTTTCCGAAGTCTGCATGATTATCATGGTCATTTGGGACCTGAGAAGACTTATGGCCTAATACAAGACCGATTCTACTGGCCCAAAATGAGAGATACCGTGACTCGTCTGTGTAGGTGCTGTCGCAGATGTTTGCAGAGGAAGACTGTCCCGGTTCGAGCGGCCTTCATGGGACACTTGAAGAGTTCGGGCCCCATGGATCTTGTCTGCATAGACTTCCTTTGTATTGACAACGACTCCAGAGGATTTGGAAATGTATTGGTGGTGACTGATCACTTCACACGATATGCTCAAGCCTTTCCGACTAAGGATCAAAAAGCAGTCACTGTTGCAAGAGTGCTTTGGGAAAAGTATTTTATCCATTATGGCTTACCACACCGGTTGCATTCTGATCAAGGCCGGGATTTTGAGAGTAACCTGATCAAAGAGTTACTTCAGTTGTTGAACATCCGCAAAAGTCGGACGACGCCTTACCATCCAGAGGGAGATGCCCTTCCTGAAAGATTTAACAGGACTTTACTTGATATGCTTGGTACCTTACGAATTGAGGATAAGCGATCCTGGAGTCGAAAAGTGGAGGCTATGGTGCATGCCTATAATAGTACAAGGCACGAGAGCACAGGATATTCACCATACTTTCTGATGTTTGGAAGAGAGCCTAGGCTACCTATTGACATCTTGTTGGGAGTCTCTACCGATGGTATCAGTCATCGAGATCATTACCGATACGTGGCACGTTTGAAAGAAACGCTTAAGAGTGCTTATCAGCTGGCTGAGGAAAATGCGGCCAAAGTGAATGAAGGAAATAAAAGGAGATTTGATCTTCGAGTAAGATACCGAGAATTGAACCCTGGGGACCATGTTCTGCTACGGAATTTGGGAGCATCTGCAAAACATAAGCTGGCTGATCGATGGCGGAGTGAACTCTTTACAGTGGTAGATCGGTTGCCTGGAATACCAGTCTACAAGATAAAAGGACGGGACGGGAGGATCAGGACTTGGCATAGAAATCATTTGTTGCCTGTACCTCAGATTGATGGTATGGATATCTCCAATGATGGCTCGGCCTGCGATTCTCCACAGTCCTTAGCCGATATTCCACCTGACCTTCCTGAAACTCCTGAGAGTGATTGGACTGTGGCTCCTGAAGTTCCTAGATCACCAGTATCTTCTCCTTCAGGGAGACCTATGAACCCTCAAACTCCAGAATTCGTACCTAGATCTGTGTCTACAGATGAGCAGGGATCTAGCTCTCCTACGCCACCAGCACCATCCCCTCCCATGGCAGACAACCCTAGTTTAGGGCCTGGACATGCTAGTTTACCTCAGAGAGAGGTACGGAGAGGAGAGAGAATTAGACACCCTCCACCTATGCTGACATATGATAGTTTGGGGGACCCCAGATTTACTACTCAGCCTCATTTATACCATGCTTGGGTGGGTGCAGTGTCCACTTTGGTCAATATGTTACCAATTTTCGCTCCTGCTGGCATGTATACCTATTAACCTGTTGTGACTCTGTAAATGCAAAAGCAACCATATTGATATTGTCATTGGTAATGTTGACTGTATACTATGACTTTGTATGTCTTTGACGTGACGTAAAGATTTCACCAGAGGGAGAGTGTAGGGAACTGCCATTTCTACTAGTATATAATGTATCTGGCTTCTTTGCCCCTGCAGTTTGGCTTCAGAGACCCCAGGCATTTAGTGCAAGTTTTGTTTTGTAAATACAGTGAGTCAGACACATGTGAGGCAGAGCTGCTGGGGGAGAGAGATGTGAGCAGAGCTGCTGAGACAGACATGTTATGTCTGGGGGAGTCTAAGAGCCACTTGTTCCTCTTTACTTCACAGTATATAGTTAGGTATGTGTTACCCCCTATATACTCACAGGACCTAGCTAGTAACTGTAGTTAGGGATCCATATATATATATATAGTTCAGGGCAGTGATAGGTTAGGCTTCCGAAGGCCAACTAGCTAGTTAGAGGCCCGGTGGCACTAGTAGTTTAGCTGGCAGGTTAAGGACTCAGTGTTAGGGTAGTCAGGCCTGCATCTACTGCCGTCACCGTCGCCCTGTTTGCTGCCTGTGAAGAATCTCACCATCATCATCATCATCTCCTGATCGGCTGTCTGTCATCTCCTGGAAGAATCCGAGGATCCACAGTCATCCACAGGGGCCCCTGCATCTCTTCTGTTGCCTGGAGGTATTGTGCACTGGACTCTTGCTATATATCTATATATATACCCGGGTATGTAACCTAAGACGGTTGAGGACTTGCTGGTTGTTGTAGTACTGCTGTGTTCTGAGTATATTGTATGTATGTATTATTACCCTGTTGATTCTTATAAAGCTACTGTTATAACCTTATGTGGTATCTGTATGTATTCTTCAGACTGTGAGATTAGTACAGTGATCCTTGTTAAGGCTACTAACTGTATTTCATGGGTAAGTCCCAGGAAGAGATCCTCCCTGTAATACAGAGGCTCTATCCTGGGTGGAGGCACTGATATATCTCATATATGTTCCCACTCTTCCCTTCAGCGAAGGCTTCAGGTCCCATTATACACACAGGTCAGCGCCAGAGTCTGTTGCGGGAGGGATAATACTCATACCCCCCCCCCAAATAGGGCTACACTAGTCAGTGATGATAGGAGATGGATGTCTACGTGATCGCATATCTCCCAACCATCCTGGATTCAGTGCGACAGCCCCGAATTCCAGGTCCTGTACCGCTGTCCCGGTTGGCGGGAGGTATGTCCCGGTATCAACTCATCTGCGTCCGGAGGAGTTAAATACAATGATGAAGCAGAAGCCGTCCACAGACAGTAGGTAGGCGCGATGTGATGACGTCACTCACATCGCACCTGCAGCTCCCTGAACACTCCGGGAGAAGAGACTTCTACAGAGCAGCAGGGGAGCGAGGAGACGTGAGTATCATTGTTTTTATTATGTTAAACTTTGGGGGCAAATGGAGGGGGAACATTAAACTAGTGGGGCAGATGAAGGGGGGCATTAAAGTGGGGCAGATGGAGGGGAAACATTAAACTGGGGGCAGATGAAGGGGGACGTTAAACTGGGGGCAGATGGAGGGGAAACATTAAACTGGGGGAAGATGAAGGGGGGACATTAAACTGGGGGCAGATGAAGGGGATCATTAAACTGGGGGCAGATGGAGGGGGACATATCTGCCTCTAGTTGCCCCCAGTTTAATGTCCCCCTCTAGCTGCCCCAGTTTAATGCCCCCTTTAGTTGCCCACAGTTTAATGTCCCCATCCAACTACCCCCACAGTTTCATGTTTCCCTCCAGCTGCCCCAGTTTAATGTCCCCTCCAGTTTCCCCTAGTTTAAACTGGGGCACCAGGAGAGGGACTTCACACTGTGGGGTAATTGGAAAGGAACATTATAATGTGGGGGCATATAATCTTAGGGTGACTTTTAGGGGAATTATACTGTATGGGGGCACATAGAAAAATGGCTGAGAAGGGGTGGAGTCAACATAGAAGTGGGCAGTGCTCAATTTGCATAGCACGCCACACATACTGTCCCTCTTTCTATCCTTTGAAAGTTGGGAGGTATGTGATCGGCTCTGTCACGGTGATAACTTTATGGTGACGTCTGTGGTAAGAGATCTAATCATAATACTGAGGATCATAAGACATGACTGACCATTAGACATAACATCACATAAAACAGCAGGGGGTGACTTTTAATAAACGTCCAGTATTAGTCTCTGTTCACATGAGCTTTTCTGTACATTATTATGCTTTAGCATTTCTATAATTAATAAAAAGATTTTCATTAATGTCTCCTCTCATTTCAATAAGATTTTATCCTATGGCCAATGGTATCAGTTGTCATCAGTTATCTCCGTTAAGTCAGTCAGGTCTGGGTTGTTATGGGGCAGGTAGAAGAGCGCAGTTGACTCTGCTATTCTATATAGTTATATAAGTGAGAACCTGACTTTCTCATGTAATATATCAGTATATGATATAAAACACATCAGATGTATAACAACTTCCTTACATATGTTCCAGAGCTGAAGATTTATCTTAAAATAAAAAAACCCCACTATAAGTGTTTTACTTCTGAAATGTATATATATATATGTATGTATATATGAGAGATTTTCTGGTTAATACCCTCCTGATCTAATACATAAGCAGTAATGTATATTGTTATAAGACCAGTGTTTATTTCTACAATATGTGATAGAATACAGGGTCAGCTTGGGGTCCCTGGACCACCAGAGGAAATTACTGTGAATGCTCACCCTTCGTCTATACAGGCCATATGTATAGCCACTATTACTTCTTACTTACGTGGTTGTATCCTTGTTTCTACACAGGAGAAAGTGGAACGGAGGCAACAGAGGTGTCAAGGTAGCATGTATGATATGTCTGTGAGTGATGTATGTATATGTAATGTACTGTATATATGTACATGTTTATAGTAACCACTTCTAATGAACATACCTCTATATACTGAATGTGTACTGTATATATTGTGAGAAGGTGACAAGCAGAGTGCTGGATTCCTGATATATCAGCCCCAGGTTTCTAACCTATGTGTGGTCTAGGGCGAGTCTTGAGTAGGCCTCAGCCCAGGTGTGGGTCCTGGGCTCATTATTGGGCCATAAAAGGCTGCAGAGCCTACACTTCAGGGCAGATCCTGGGAGTGAGAGGAGGTGCCTGGGTCTGTCATGACACACTGAGAGTCTGGTGAGACTGTATTGCACTATTGTTGTTTATTTGTGTGGTTGGTAGTAAGCCACACGTACAGTTAGTACCTTATTGTTTAGTTAGTGCTCAGATGAGCAGGGTTTTTGTTTGACATTCTTTTGCCTGAAGTTAAAGCTGTATTTTATTTTGCTCATTTTGTGCCTGAAGTAAAGGTTTATTTACTTTGCTGTTTTTCCTAAATAAACCTGTTTGCTACAGATTTTGTGTCCCTGTCTCTGACTGGTTGGGTCCGCACCATTGCTACTACCGAGCTACCTTGCCCACATATGGTGCTTCAGATGCAGGCAACCCAATTTAAACAGTCTAAAAGAGACATAAACCTATTTTTTTTCCTCTTCTATGTTCTGGGTGAAGGCTGCAGGAGAGATTAAAAAGGAGACTGCCAGCATGGAAGACTTTGTGAAGCAGTTTGGGCAGGTCATCCTACAGCAGCAGCAAGCCCAAGCACAGCAGCAACAAGCTCAGATGGAAGCTGAGAGGCGACAGCAGCAAGCCCAGGCACAGCAGCAGGAGATGAACTTGCTGCCTATGGAGAAGCTGACGCTGCTCAGCAAGGCTTTGGTCGACCAGAGGACGGCAGGAGAGTGTACTGGTGTAAGAGAGACCCAGAGCGTACAGTCTGCTGCCCGAGCTGCCGTACGGAGTACTCTACAAAAGAGGACTTCCACAGATGACGTGGAGGCATATGTTCGTGTTTTTGTGCGGGTTGCCAAGCGAGAGAAACTACCTAAGGATCAGTGGGCCGATGTAGTGGCACTTTTCTCACCGGGGAACCTCAGAAGGCCTACTATGACCTGTGTGAATAGGAGGCTAAGGACTACCATAAACTGAGAGGTGAGATCTTGGCACATCTCAGTGTGAACATGCATGTATGTGCTGGGAGAGTACACCACTGGACTTTCTCTGAGAGTCTCCCATCCCGATCCCAGATGCATGATCTATTGTATCTGGTAAAGAAATGACTTCAGCCTGAGGAGGTCACTCCAGCACAGATGGTGGAGAGAGTGGTACTTGACAAGTACACCAGATCGCTTCCACCTATGGTTTAGCGTTGGGTTGGAGAAGCGGGACCTGCAACGGCTGACCAGCTGGTATGTTTGATGGAACAATACCGAGCCACCGAGGAGCTACTGCAGACATCCCCTGGATCTGCTACCCCCAAGGCGGGTAAGATTGTACCAACTACTATGGTGGTCAGGAAGGTTGTGAGGGGAGGACGCTCAGAGGGGGAACAGGCAGCTGGGACTGTAAGCTTCAAACCCAGGTCTCAAAGTGGAGACCCACAACATCTCAGATGTTGGTGGTGTCATGAACTGGGTCATGTTGCTGCCCACTGTCCCCTGACGACCGAGCCCATGGACTGCAGCAGTTCTAGGCAGGTATCCCTTTTTGCTCAACCCGCTTGTTCGGCAGAAACTGCAACTGAACCACAAATATGTACTGTGACTGTAACAGGGCGCGCTGTACTGGCTCTCCTGGACTCTAGGAGCCTGGTAACCCTCGTACACCATGATCTGGTCGACCCTGTACTGTACAGTGGACAAACTATTGAGGTCTTGTGCATACATGGTGAAACTAGAGAGTATCCTGTTGCAGAGCTCGCCATAAAAACTATCTCTGGCACAGCCTGTCACAAAGTGGGCGTGGTTAAATCCCTGTTGCATAGTGTGATAATAGGGAGGGATTTTCCTGTGTTTTGGGATATGTGGAGAAAGCAGAGGCTACCATGTCCTAAAGAAGCTAATGTTGGTGTTGACTTGCCTAACCCTGAACCCTTTGAGCCTGACAGGGAAACACCAGCTGTAGGTGTGACCCAAGGTGGTAATAATTTTCCCCTGTCTGTGTTAGCTGGTGATGCTGAAGGTCAGGAGGGAGTTCCCGAGATGCCTATAGCTCAAGGTGTCCCATGACAATTTTGGGACTGCACAAATTAGAGATCCCAATCTGTCTCATGCCAGAGAAAATGTAAAGGTGGTAAATGCTGAACCCCATTAACCAGGGGCTGAGTTCCCCTATATGTCCATGAACCAGGACCTACTGTATAGGGTAAACCAAATATGGGGAGAAATTGTTGAGCAATTGGTGGTGCCCCAGCCCTATTAAAGAGTGGTTTTAGATTTGGCACATAAGCATGTGTTAGGAAGACACCTGGGGTACGAAAACACCAAATAGTGCATTCTACAGCGTTTCTATTGGCCAGGAATTTATAAGCATATTCAAGAGTATTGTAACTCCTGCCCAGAGTGTCAACTAACCGCTCCTGTGTTGCACTTCAGGAGTCCTTTGGTACCCCTATCTATTATAGAGGTACCATTTGAAAGAGTGGCCATGGACTTGGTAGGTCCTGTTGTAAAGTCTGCTAGGGATCATCAGTATATACTAGTGGTGTTAGATTATACTACACGGTATCCTGAGGCTGTGCCCTTGAGACATATTTCGGCTAAGCTAATTGCCAAGGAGCTTTTTTATATGTTCTCTCGGACAGGTATACCCAAGATCCTGACTGACCAAGGGACTCCTTTTATGTCCAAGGTAATGAAAGAAATGTGCAAGCTCCTGAAAATTAAACACCTGTGAACCTCTGTGTATCACCCCCAGACAGATGGCCTAGTGGAGAGGTTCAATAAAACCCTTAAGGGCATGTTAAAGAGGGTGGTTAGCAAGGATGGCAAAGATTGGGACTGCCTACTGGCCTATTTAATGTTTGCAATCCGGGAGATACCCTAGTCCTCCACAGGTTTTTCCCCATTTGAGGTGGTGCATGGTAAACACCCACGTGGTCTTCTAGACATACTGTAGCTAAAGAAACCTGGGAACAAGAGCAAACTCCTTTCAGGAGTGTAATTGAACACATTACCTTGATGCAGGATAGAATTGCAGCAGTAATGCCTATTGTGAAGGAACATATGGAGCAGGCCCAAATGGCTCAGGGCCGTGTCTATAACAGAACGGCTAAAATGGCCAAATGGTAAGGGCCATATGAAATTATTGAATGGGTGGGGGAAGTGAACTATAAGGTGTACCAGCCGGGCAAGAGGAAGCCCGAACAAATATACCATATAAATTTACTAAAACTCTGTAAGGACAGGGAAATATTGACATCAGTAGGTACCCCTAGCAAGGTTACTACTGAAGGGGTAAATACTCCTGGTAAGGCTTCACCCGAGGTGCAAATATCAGTTACTATCTAAGGCACAGAAACAGGAGACAAAAGAATTTGTACAGAAAAATAATGATGTGTTTTCTGAGTTGCCTGGACGCACCGAGGTCATAGAACATGACATTGTCACCGAGCCGCAGGTACAGGTTAATCTAAAACCGTAGCGGGTACCTGAAGCTCGTAAGCAAGCCATATCTGAGGAGGTCAAAAATATGTTGGCACTTGGGGTAACTGAGGAGTCCAAGAATGACTGGTTGAATCCCATTGTTTTGATTCCTAAGCCAGATGGTTCTGTAATGATTTTCGTAAGCTAAATGAAGTGTCAAAATTTGATGCCTACCCGATGTCCAGAGTTGATAATCGAGAGGTTGGGACATGCTAGGTATTTCGCCGCGCAAAGGAGAGAAACACCAGAGTCACCAGATGGTTTCTGACACAAAATTTTAAATTCACTGTGGAACACAGGGCAGGCAAAATACAGGGGAATGCCAATGCCCTATCTAGGGCCCACTGTATGATGGCCAAAAGTGTCCGCCCCTACAGGTCCAAACAAAGTGGGGTGTATGTGAGAAGGTGACAGGCAGAGTGCTGGATTCCTGATATATCAGCCCCAGGTTTCTGACCTATGTGTGGTCCAGGGTGAGTCTTGAGTAGGCCTCAGCCCAGGTGTGGGTCCTGGGCTCATTACTGGGCCATAAAAGGCTGCAGAGCCTACACTTCAGGGTAGATCCTGGTAGCGAGAGGAGGTGCCTAGGTCTATTCTGACACACTGAGAGTCTGGTGAGACTGTATTGCACTATTGTTGTTTACTCATATGGTTGGTAGTAAGCCACACGTACAGTTAGTACCTTATTGTTTAGCTAGTACAAGACGAGCAGGGTTTTTGTTTGACATTCTTTTGCCTGAAGTTAAAGGGATTCTATCACTGGGAAACCCATTTTTCACTAACACACCATCGGAAGAGCCTTTAGAAAGGCTATTCTTCTCCTACCTTTATTTTTCTTCTCCGCGGAGCCGTTTCTGAGGATTTTCATTTTTCTTCTTTATGCAAATGAGTCTTCAGAAAGCACAGGGGGCGTTCCCCCTGTGCTCAGAAAGTAAGTGTAAGCCGTGACTGGGGTGGGCACTCCAGAATACAGCGAAGTCACAAACGAGAAGGATGACCCAATATCAGTTCAGCTAAAAACATATTTGACTAAGACCACGGTAAAAGAACCACACAGAATTTCACACACTTCACTATAGTTTGCCTACTGACGGACCTGTCTAGGACGGCCGCCCCAATTACCTATTAATACCACTGATAAAGAAGGAAGACTTTTGTGTGTAAAGCTGGCTTACCGGTGATGCAGCACGAGGGCTAACAAACTTATAGAAAACTCTAAACCCAGACCTCCCTGTTCCCCCCTAGTGAATATCAGTCCTGAGCAAATGGAAACAGGCAATTTGATGAACTTGGTAACATTTCAGAAATGCACAGGATCCTCTGAGGTTAGGTTGCAACAGGTGAAGAGTCCAGAGTCCTTAACAATGCAAGTAATGACAAACTGAAGATGCTGTTTTTAAATGATAACAGGCTAAACTGAGTGTCAATAGAAGGCGATAACACCCTAATCCTACACTTTGGCGCCAAAGCTAACTATTGTTGCGTGCATGTTGAAGACAACCATTGCGCGGCGGACCTGGGCTCAGGCTTAACGACCTGGGTCATGGACCTTTCCAGCTGAAATAGCTGCTGTTGATACGGGGTCTCCTCCACTGTGAGCGGCACTGCCTCTGGACTGTCATACGTTCAGTTACAACTCCCGATGCAGCTCATCACGAAGCTCGGCTTTCTTCACTCCCCAGCGGCGCTCTCCTGCGCAATCTTCTCCCATCTAGGGTGAGGAGTGTAGAAGAGGTCGTATCTGTTCACCCAACGCTACTCTTGGTTCCGGCAGAAAGTTCCCCAACGAGGATGGCAACAGATCCGATCCCAGCATCAGGTCTGGGAGAATATCCCTCAGGAGAACATCCGCCGCCTCATCAGGAGCAGGCCTAGGCATTGTAGGGAGGTCATACAGGCACGTGAAGGTCACACTCACTACTAAGCCTCATTTTCTTGTCTTGAGGCATTTCCACTAAAGTTGGATCTGCCTGTAATTTGATTTTCCACTTTGATTTTGAGTATCATTTCAAATCCAGACCTCCATGGGATATTCATTTACAGTGATAATTTTTATGTTTTATTGTTCTCAACACATTACACTATGTAATGAATAAAGATTTGCAACTGGAATATTTAATTCATTGATATCTAGGATGTGGTATTTTAGTGTTCCCTTTATTTTTTGAGCAGTGTATACTTATTTAAGGGTCCATGCAGATCACGTTTTTTACATTAGTTTAATGGATGCAAAAAAACTGGATTTAAAAAAAATGGTCGCAAAAACAGACGCAAACGGATGCAAATAGATGGTCATCCATTTCCATAGATATCAATTAGAGATGAGTGAACCAATTCTGCAGAAGTGGAATTCAATCCGAATTTCAGGAAATGTTCGATTCGCCACGATTTTGGATTTCCTGATGCTTTGCGGTAAAGAAAATTTTGTAAGGACCTTTGTGACATCAGACGGTCACAAGATGTTCTCTAGTGATGTGATTGGGTAGGCGTGTCTTTGCTTGTTATCAGATTCTTCCACATGAATAAAAGTTGTCTGTGCTGGAGAGAGAGAGATATGACCGCAGTATCCAAGGGCTTCTGCCATTTTGCCGCCCACCCCGGCTCTCTGCAGCCTGGAAATAGCTGTTTATTCGCCGCAAAGCAATTCTGATCGAAGCAAATGTTTTTGGAACTTCAAAACGAACTAATATAGATATAATATCAATTGGGTTCAGATCTGGTGACTGTGGAGGCCAGGTCATCTGGCGTAGCACCCCATCACTCTCCTTCTTGGTCAAATAGCCCTTACACAGTCTGAAGGTGTGTTTGGGGTCATTGTCCTGTTGAAAAATAAATGATGGTCCAACTAAACGCAAACCGGATGGAATAGCATGCCGCTGCAAGATGCCGTGGTAACCATGCTGGTTCAGTATTCCTTCAATTTTGAATAAATCCCCAACAGTGTCACCAGCAAAGCACCCCCACACCATCTCCTCCATGCTTCACGGTGGGAACCAGGCATGTAGAGTCCATTTGTTCACCTTTTCTGCCTCGCACAAAGACACGGTGGTTGGAACCAAAGATCTCAAATTTGGACTCATCAGACCAATGCACAGATTTCCACAGGTCTAATGTCCATTCCTTGTGTTATTTAGCCCAAACAAGTCTCTTTTGCTTGTTGCCTGTCCTTAGCAGTGGTTTCCTAGCAGCTATTTTACCACGAAGGCATGCTGCACACAGTCTCCTCCTCAACAGTTGTTGTAGAGATGTGTCTGCTGCTAGAACTCTGTGTGGCATTGACCTGGTCTCTAATCTGAGCTGCTGTTAACCTGCGATTTCTGAGGCTGGTGACTCGGATGAACTTATCCTCCGCAGCAGAGGTGACTCTTGGTCTTCCTTTCCTGGGGCGGTCCTCATGTGAACCAGTTTCTTTGTAGCGCTTGATGGTTTTGGCCACTGCACTCGGGGACACTTTGAAAGTTTTCCCAATTTTTCAGACTGACTGACCTTCATTTCTTAAAGTAATGATGGCCACTCCTTTTTCTTTACTTAGCTGCTTTTTTCTTGCCATAATACAAATTGTAACACTCCATTCAGTAGGACTTTCAGCTGTGTATCCACCTGACTTCTGAACAACACAACTGATGGTCCCAACACCATTTATAAGGCAAGAAATCCCACTTATTAAACCTGACAGGGCACACCTGTGAAGTGAAAACCATTTCAGGTGACTACCTCTTGAAGCTCATCAAGAGAATGCCAAGAGTGTGCAAAGCAGTAATCAAAGCAAAAGGTGGCTACTTTGAAGAACCTAGAATATAAGACATATTTTCAGTTGTTTCACACTTTTTTGTTAAGTATATAATTCCACATGTGTTAATTCATAGTTTTGATGCCTTCAGTGTGAATCTACAATTTTTATAGTCATGAAAATACAGAAAACTCTTGGAATGAGAAGGTGTGTCCAAACTTTTGGTCTGTACTGTATATATATATATACTGTATATATGTTACCGTTAAAGTGCAGAAATCAGTTAATCTGCAGATTAACTAGGTAATGTGCACATTAACTAGGGCGATCCGTTAAAGTGCAGAAAACTTCTTTCATTTCTGACATTACCTAGCTAATCTGCACATTAACTACTAGGCACTCGTTAAAGTGCAGATAACGACATGTGAACGTCGCTGTGTAGGCATACAGCGAACGTAATGCCAGCAAAACAAAAAACAAGGATCGGGGAAAGGATAGGGAAAGGTTGGAGACGGTTTGCTTTCAAAACCCATTCAACTTGATGCTGAATATACCCTTACACATAATGTATATAGAAATACATATTAGGGTCCATTCAGATCACGTTTTTACATCAGTTTAACTGATTCAAAAATATAGATGCAAACAGATGACCATCCGTTTCCATAGACATCAATGTTAAAAAAAAAATGGATCTGTTGCTGACCGTTTTTTTTTGAAGGACACAAAAATGTAGTATACCATACTTTTGTGTCCGTCCAAAAAAATGGACAGCAATGCATCTGTTTGTTTTTTTTTAACATTGATAACACCCTCTGCGCCGCGAAGACGTTTTTTTTTCGTTGGACATAAAGTCCTGCATGTCCGACTTTATTTCTGACGAAAAAAGCCGACTTCGCGGCACAGAGGGTGTAAGCGCACACCCGCACATTGCTTTAAAAACCCATACAAGTGAAAGGATTTTTTAAGTAAAGCGTCGCAAACCTTTCCTTATCCAGTTTTCCGACATTTAGGTTGGATTCGCGTCGGACGGAGTGCCGCCACAAGTGCGAACCCACCCTGACATTGCTGAGTAAATTTAATGTGATAAGAATCTCTATATACAGTATATGTATACAGAGCCCATAGACCATTTATTGGCATTATTTTGATGGGTCCCTACACTAACACTTTATATATTGGAAAGGAGATTATTTTCTTATATACTCACTGTTACAGTGCAGTCTCTGAGAACTTGATCTCTGGGGTCTTATCTATAGGGGGAGTACAGCATTTCTTATACATGCAAAGTCTTAGTGTAGGGACCCATCTGAATAAGGTTGCCGTGACGTGGCACATGGGCTCGCACAATGTACAAAACTGTGTGCAAAGAACTCCCATACACAGTAACATTCAGTGAGAGGAAGGGACAGCTCTCAAAACAGAAGCAAGGGAAAGATTGAAAAAATGCAGGATTTCACAGAAAAGATCCAAAATTTGTTAATAAAGTATATAAAAAAATTTATTAATGACAAATACTGCCAGAAAATCAGAAGTTGTCCAAAAGTTTAGCTACGCTTTAAAGTTATTCCAACAAGAAACATTTATTATCTATCCACCAGGTAGGTGGCAAAAAAGAGCACATTATAGTGTTTATGGGACACTAAAAGGGCATTATATTGTGTGTGGGCCACTAAAACGGTATTACACTAGGCAGTAGCCACTTAGGGTTGTCATTCTGTGGGTGGGGCATTAATTGGACATCATATCATGTGGAGTCACTAAGGGGGCATTGCACTGTGAGTGTGTCCAGTAAGGAAACATTATACTTTGTGGGGGCCACTAAGAGGGCATTATAATGCGTGTGGGCCACTAAGGCGCATTAAACTTGTGGGATCACTAATGGGGCATTACATTTGTGAGGGTCACTAATGGGGCATCATGCTGTGTAAGTACCCTAAGAGTGCATTATACTGTGTGATGGAAACTAAGGAGGTATCATCGTTACATAAAGATAGGCATTGTTACTGTGTGGGAACACTAAGGGACTGGCTAGAAATGGGCAAGGTCCTACCTCCTGACGAAGTGTTGGGGTTTTTGCGGTGTTGTGTGAGGGGGGCCTCCCATGTTGCTGAAACGCCTCTGGGTAAGCTGACATTATTCTATAGCTGACTATGTTCACTAGGCTGGTTGTTATTTATGCAGCTTTATTTATAGTTGTACTATTTGTCAGCTCACTTTTATACTTACCTTGTGTTTTGTATTATATACTTCCCAGTTTGTCTTTTATAACTGGTATGACTCACTGGATTTAAATTAGACTAAAATACAATTTTATCAGACCATGGTAGATTTACCACCACCACCTGTTTCTACTTGTAGTATGGAGATAGGTCATATTTTATGCGTCTCTCCTGTTTATATACATGTGCATCTCAATCAATTAGAATAACTTTGAAACGTTCATTCATTTCAGTAATTCAGTAATACAATCCATAATCAGCGTCTTCCATGATTGTGTGTCCTACTGAACCAGACTGAGGGACCATTTAAAGTCTTAGGAAACCTTGGCAGGTGACACACTGAATTTACAATACTGAACTTTTTTACAATATTCTAATTTTCTTAGATTTGGGTTTTCATTACCTGTAATCCATAATCAACATTTACAGAAATAAAACACTTGAAATAGAACACTCTGTGTGTAAAGAATCCAGAAAATATAGGAGGTCACTTTTTTAATTTAATTACTGAAATAAACGTTTCAAAGATATTTTAATTTATTGAGATGCACCTGTATTTGTACTGTTGTATATTGCCCAATTTTGATATTTACATATTTTGTTGTACTTAACCACTTCCCTACCGACCATAGACTATATACGTCCAATGGGTGGTTGTCTAGTTCTGCAAGGACGTACCGGTACGTCCAAGCAGAACTCAGTAGCTGCACAAAATTGTGCAGTTGCTGAAATGGGTAGCCGGCTGTAACTGCAGCCGGAGCTCCCAGAGAGAAGACAGGGAAGGTTTATTACCTTCCCGATCGCTGAGTATACAGCGCTATGGGCGCCGCCATCTTGCGGCCGCCCTCTGACCCGGCGGTCATGTGATCCACCGTGTGCAGCGTCTGCAAGAGCTGATGGTTCCTACAAGACCCAGATCAGCTCTATAGTAAGGTGCAGGAGGCTATAAGCCTCCCCCCCCCAAAAAAAAAAAAAAAAAAGTCATCAGATGTCCCTAAAGGTCTATTATGACCTTATGGGGACACAATGTAAAAAAAAAATTAAAAAAAATAATAAAAAAGTAAAAAAAAAATTTAAATAATTAAAAAATTAAATAAAATAATACACCAATAAAATGCCCTTATTACAGGTTATAGTCCCACCCCCAACACCATAAAAAAATTTAAATTACCGTAACGGAGAGGAAAATCAATTTTTTAAAGTTTTTTAGTAGCACTTTGTATTATTAAGTAAAAAAAAAAAATGAAAAGTGAAAAACAGACACGTTTTCCCTCCTCAACATCATTCAGGAGGCCGGAAAGAGGACAAACAATAGCCCTGGGGCCTGGAGGAGATGAGGCCAGTCTAAATAAAACTGCAGGTAAAAGTGAATACTGTAATAATCGAGCCAAAATAACTTTTTTTGTGGATTAATTTTGGTTAATTTTTGATTAATGGCTCAGCCCAACAACGTGCACTACTATGGTCTCTCAACACACCTCCATACACAGTACACACACTATAGAAATAACACAGGCATTCTAGGAGGTGGCCACATCCCATACATATCACATATACTCGTTGCAACTCCTCAGTCTTTCCTTAGTCATCATACTCTTTATATATAAACCTGCACAAGAACTGTTTACCACAGCAGTTAACTGTTCTAATAAGAACTGACTCTAGCTGGTGGCTATGGCTTTATTCTATGCTAAACCTCCCTCAGATCTGGTGGTGAAAGAAGCCGCCTCAAGATACTGCCCACTAGTAAAATGGCCGCTCAGGTGTCAACCACGCCTAGCAACGATTCCATAAAGAGGAAAAAGACGTTATCCAGAGGAGGCGGGGCTAAGGGCTCTGACGTCATCTAAAACGCTTTGCAGATATTTACTAGCGCACGTGTACGCCCACAGAGCCACTGAAGAAACCGCATCGTGTGCCTGAGGCTATTCACAATCTTCGATCTGTCAGTGAGTAGACATTTTAATACGGTCTATAAACAGGAAGATTAGGTCCTTATTGTATGATGCCACTTACACCGATGATTATAGAAGGTTTTCTGGTCGCTTATATCAGTGGGAAGGACAGCTAACGCGTACGGCGAGCCACACCTAGTTGTGACACGTCTCATAACCGCACTACAGAAACTCCGGTGTTTGTGTTATTGTGACAAATGAGCGTACTCAAAGGAGAAGGATTCAGCGGGCAGCCTCATAGTAGTGGTAGATCCCGGGATGTGAGGCGGTGACAAGATGGCGGACATTGTTTTCTTTTTTCTGAAGATGCCTGCTGCTCTGTCGTCTGTCACTACGGCGTGACGTCATGGGGCGTGTCTTCGCTTCCCGACAGAACAGACTCCGCCCATTCCCTTTGTTTTGTTCCGTTTTCCTGACAGCATTTTTGGCTTGGGACGTTTTATTTCTTAAGTTTAGTGGATTTCTGTCACGTTATTCCGTGGTAGTCAGTGTGTGCTGTAGTTGCCAATGTTAGTATATAAACCACCCAATGACCATCTGCTCATTCTGATAGTTTGTGCACATGGTGGTTTAATACTTTTCATCTGTTTTTGGAGTTAATTCAGGGTAAGGCTGCGGTCACACCTGCGTTGGGAGACTGTTCAGGGACTCCATCCCCCATTCCACTTCATACTCAGCGGACCTGATTATAGTCTATGGGGTCTGCGGGTAACCACTTTTTTAGCAGATAGTGTTTCCGTTTTTGGATCCCCCAAGCGGACCTGAAGAATGGAAAACCTGAACGCGAGTGTGAACCTAGTGTAAGCTGCTAAAAAGTAAAGTGAATGTAAGGCAGGGTTCACACTACCGTTGATGTCCGTTCTGATAGTGTCCGTTAAAAAAAAAAAAAAAAAACGGACAACTATCATAACAGACATTAACGGACAGTAAGGGTGGGTTCACACCTGTGCTTGGTGTCCGTCCGTTGCCAATCCAGTGAAAATCTCGGCGAACTGGATTGGCGTCGGATACAGACCGGTCAGCGGCGCATTGGATTTAAACCCATTCATTTGAATGGGTTTTTAAACAGTGCAGGTGCGCTTACACCCTCTGCGCTGCGAATCCTTTTTTTTTTCGTCGGACACGAAGTCCTGCATGTCCGACTTTGTTTCCGACGAAAAAAAAAGGATTCGCAGCGCAGAGGGTGTAAGCGCACACCCGCGCACTGCTTTAAAAACCCATTCAAATGAATGGGTTTTTAACCAATGCGCCGCTGACCGGTCTGTATCCGACGCCAATCCAGTTCGCCGAGATTTTCACTGGATTGGTGACGGACGGACAGCAAGCGCAGGTGTGAACGAAGCATAACTGATGTTAATGTGTCCATTTTTTTAACTGATCCAATTAATGGATTAGTTTAAAAAAAAAAATGGACACATTAGCATCAGTTAGTGTCCGTTTTTTAACACTGTCCGTTTTTACTTTTTTTTCTGTTTTCTGAGCATGCGCAGGAAAAAAACGGACATAAAATAACGGACAGTAACTGATGGCTATCAGTTACTGTCCGTTATAAGTCCGTTACCCATAGACTTCAATGTTAAAAAAATAACGGACACTTGCTGTCCGTCAAGAATCCATTTTTTTCAAACGGACAAAAAGTCCTGCATGTAGGATTTTTTGTCCGCAAAAAAATAACGGACTTCTGACGGATTTGGTGTAAACGGGCACTAACGGACACAATATAAAAACCCATTGAAATGCATGGAAATGGAAATTTCTGATGGTTCAGCTAGTGTCCGATGCTAAAATATTGTAACGGACAATAGCAACGGACACTACTGACGGTCACCAACGGTAGTGTGAACGCCCCCTAAGATAAAAAGTGCTTTATATCACCATATTATGAGACCAATCTTTCTAGCCACTTATTTACCTGAGAATCCTCATATTATGTATCAAGCCAACCAAAACAATTAGGGAAGTCTCACATCTATCTATGGATTGGGGGATAACTTGCAGAATGGTGGGGGAGTTTGACTGCACAAGCTCCCACCGATCAAGAGATTATGGGAGTTTTCTCCCCAGTTCTGGATGGAGCGGTGGTGCAAGATAGCCAAAATACAGCGCACTGCTATCTCTGGGGCTTCCATTGAAAAGAGTAGTGCACCAGTGCAACCACTGCTCCATCCAGAGCAGGGGACTAAGCTCTGCCATTCCTCTAATCGGTAGGGGTCTGAGCAGTCGGACCCACACCGATATGCAAGTTATCACAAGATGGAAATACCACAGCAATTGTGTTAGGTTATGGCCTGACGTAGTGGGTTGCCACCAAAAAGCACTGTGGGAAAAACAGCATCGGAAACGCATTTCGGTTTTTCGTGGAGTGCTTTTCACAGAAAGTCCGCAGAGGAAAACTTTCTGCTTCAACTATACCTATACGGAAACCGCCAGCATTTCCATAGGTATAATTGACATGCTGTAATTTCCAAAATTGCAACAGTTTTGTAAATTGCATTTCCACTGTGGATATTGTTCTGAAATGTTCGGATGGGACTTTGCAGGGACTGTAAAACACAGCGGTTTTTGCTGTGGCTTTTACACCACGTGGGGCTTCAGCCTTAAAGTGTTTATCCAGGATCGTAAAATGTAATGCAGGCAGCTGGGGCTAAAAAATAAAAATTCATTAATGCTTAGTTGCATCCTCTCATATGGTCCTGCTCTGTGCTGGCTGTCAGATCACTTCCGACATTGACCACAGCAGTCCAGTTGACGTGGAGTCACTTCTGCAGCCACTTTGTATGCAAACAGAGCGGTGGCGCTCAACACAGGATCGGAAAGGAAGATGCAAGTATGAATGCATGTTAATTTTCTAGCCCTCCACGGCTGCTTGCATTTCATTTTATGATCCCGGGCAACCCCCTTTAAAGTAGTGTTTCCGTCTTGAGATAGAATAGAGGATAAGTTGCGGATCTGAACAGTTAGACCCCACCGATTAAAAGGACAGCAGAGTTTAGTCCCCCGTTCTGCATGGAGCGGTGGTTGGACCGGCAAGTACACTACTCCTTTTATATTAACAGACAAAACCGCAAAAAAAACGGCGGTACAGCTCTTTTGATTTTTTTTTTTTTTTCCAGTTACGACATTTACCTTATGGGAGAAATATTTTTGTAAGTTTGTAGACTGGGCGTTTTCAGATATGTGTATGTATTTCACTTTATTTGTGTACTTTTATATGTGTTCCAGGGAAAGGGGGGGGGGGGGGGTATATTAATTATTTTTATTTTTTATATATATATTTTAAGGGGTCTTGAACTTCAGGAGGTCTGATCACTAATACAATACAATGCATTGTATTGTATTGTAAAATCATGGCACTTCTATTACAGGCCACATAAAACAGCCTGTAATAGAAGTGTATGCCAGACAAACCTAGAAGCCTTCAATAGACTCTGGTCCAAATTTATCATGTATCTAATGCATATATGCAGAAGAGTAACATGAAGCTCCAGTGCAGAATTTGTAATGGGGACCCCACTTACTATGTGCTGTCTATAATAATATAGTCTTCATATGTCGTAGAGAAACCTTTGGGCCCCTCAGGCTCCAGGGCCTGTTAGTGATTTCTATGTCTGCACCCCCTATAGCTACATCCCTGCATATATGAAGTTTGTTTCAGGAGATGTGCCTTTGACAGGGCAACAAGATGCCAAATATTAAGTAGAAGGTTTGTGGTTAAATTGGACATGAGTAAGAAAATGTCTACCTTTCACTCATAACTTTATGCTTTGCTTACAGGTTGACCTGGATAAAGATGACCAACTAAAAGTTCATGGTCCGAGTGAACAGTCAGTTTTTGAAGTTGCTGTGTTGAAAGCAGGAAAAATGGGCAAGCGTAAGGATCTAAGTGACTTTGACAAGGGCCAAATTGTGATGGCTAGACGACTGGGTTTAAGTATTTCCAAGACAGCAGAACTTGTGGGGTGTTCCCGTTTTGCAGTGGTTAGTACTTACCAAAAGTGGTCCAAGGAGGGACAACCAGTGAACCGGCGAAAGGGTCATGGACGCCCAAGACTCATTGATGCACATGGGGAGCAAATGCTAGCCGAACTAGTCAAGTCCCACAGTGGGGCTACTGTAGCGCAAATTGCTGAGAAAGTTAATGCAAGTTTTGATAGAAAGGTATCAGAACACACAGTACATCGCAGCTTGCTGCGTATGGGACTGTGAAGCTCCATCAGAGTGAGCAGGTGAGATGTGCTGGATAAAAGCAGTCATGAACGGTTGAAGTGAGGTTTGGCCCCTTTTAGGAACATAATTGCCAGACAAGATGTCTGACTACAGCTGAGTGCTATCGCAGTGTGTGTTGGTGCTCTTCAGTGAAGTATGGAGACCATATGTATGACGACTGGTTAAACCACTGACAAGGATGCTGTATTGCAGATTCCTGGTGTCAGCACTACATTGTAAAATGGCAAAAACAAGTAACACATCCTGTTTTATTGTATTTAACTTTCTTATTTAAATAAAAAATAAAACTTGGAACAGTTCAAGAGTTCTTTTTATTGGTGGAGTAAACTTGGCTCATGATTGGTGTTAAAGGGAGTCTGTAAGCAGTAAATTGGTTCTAAACGTGTCTGTCACAAAAATTACTGGTTTTGGCCCAGCTTTCAGTCACAATTCCAAAGTGGCTGGCCCCAGCTTTCAATCTGTGCATTGCAGAAGATGAACACCGCAGACATACACACAATGCCACACAGTCTTTCTGCAGAGTGTGGATGGAATTTGTTGAAATCCGTTTAGCTGCTAGTAATTTGCAGCAGGTTAGTTGCGGTTATTTTTGCATTTATGGCTCTTTTCTAAAATTAAAGTTTCTCCCTGTGCCGCTCACTTTCACACTCACTACCAGCTCTAATCCCTGACAGTCTCTCTTTTTTTATGTCCTCTGCTGTCAGAGATGACAGTCTGAATAAAAGCAAGGGAGAAAGCATTTTACAGAATATAGGAACAAATGTAGTTAGATATGTTTGTAACGGAGAAGAGAAGAGGCTGAAAAGTCTGCCTCCATGTCTAACAGTTGTTATGACATATCTTGCCAGCTAGGGCCGATGTTGCCAGTCAGGGAGAACTATGCAAGTTATCAGTGAGCTGTATTCTGCCTGTATGGTACCAACTGAGTATGATTTTCCTTAGTCACACTCATTTAGAGCTTTGTTAGAGTCACATAAGAAGTGAAAATGAAGTGACTGTCACACTTTAAACACCTGTGATAAGATTTATTTCCGATCCTGGACTTTGCAGGCAAGTCATAGTTGTGTAGCAGCTGGCACCCACCCATGTGTATCTGTAAGTTGTCCCACAAAAAAAACTAGCCATCCTGCAATAGTTCTGCTGATGTAAAAATAAAAATGTTAGAGTCTCTCTTCTCCCTTTTTTTTTTTTTTTTTTTTTATACAAATTACTAGCCAAGAGGATCTTTAAATTCAGAAAACTAAACAGATTTTCACAGGTATGGTATAATATTCAGTTAAAGAGCACCTTTCATGTCCTCTTTTTTTCATGTAGGAATTGTTATATGCCATAGCAAAGCTGATGGTATGCTGACTTCAGCAAATTTTCAGCTTTGCCAGTATCTTTCCCCGTTGCAGATATATTGTGCCATTAGTTTCGGCTACTAATATCACTGCACTGTCAGAGGGGCTGGCCTCACGGCTCTGCGTCATTGCTGGGTGGTGAGTAACACCCCCCTTCACAGTAAAGTCTGTCAGAGGTCGGCCCCTCTGACAGTGCAGTAATATCGGTAGCTGAACCTAACTATATTGATATCTCTGCAATGGGGAAAGATACCGGCAAAGCTGAGAGTATGCTGAATTCAGCACAGCATCAGGTTTGAACACTTCCAAACTTAGAGGACATGAGGTCCTCCTTAACAACACATGATGTATCTGTATGTCATAGTGTCGCTAAGGATGTATGGAGAGGACTCGGCAGCTGAGCCCTATCCATACCCGGCAAGTACCAGCTATATTATATAGCAGGTACCCGACGCTAACAGCTGCAATCGGTGCCTGCATCGATCATGGCCAGTAACCCTTTAGATGCCTCGGTCAATCAGACCCTATGGGGTCTAAAGATAAAAAAAATTAATATAAGTTTCAAAAAGTGTAAAAAAAATAAATATAAAAATATCTAAAAGTCTAAATCACCCCCCCTTTCCCTAGATTATAAATAATATAAACAAATTAGGTATCCCCATGTCCAAAAATGTCTGAACTATGAAAATATAATGATATTTATCCCATACGGTGAACAGTGTAGGAAAAAAAATCAAAAGCAAATTGACATTTTTTTCTTGTTTCCCCTTCCACAAAAAACTGAATAAATAGCAATCAAAGCATCTAAAAAGAGAGCCCTTATACATAGCAACATACATGGGAACATAAACGAGTTATGGTTGTCACAATATGGCATTGGAAAGAAAATTTTAATTTTTTCAGTTTTGGATTTTTGTAAAGGTGTTAAAACATAACAAATACTATATCTATTTAGTATCGCTAGATCGTACCAACCCACACATAAGTAACATTTAATTTTTACTACATAGTGAATGCTGTAAAAATGAAGTCTATAAGAAAATTGGCAATTGTGTTTTTTCTACTTGCGCTCCATTCACAATTTTTTTTTCTAGCTTCCCAGTATAGAGTATTGAAAATGAAATGGTACCACTATGAAGTACAATTTGTCCCGCAAAAATTAAGCCCTCATATGACTCTGAACAGAAAAATAAAAAAAAGTTATAGATTTTGGAACATGGAGAGGGAAAAAACAAAACAGAAAATCAGCGTGCCTTAAGGCATGAATAACTGTTTGTTTATTAAACTGTTTTCACACTATTGGTTTTGTAGACTATATAAAAGAAAAGATAACAGATATGTCATCCGTTTTGGGAGGGGGGGGGGTCTTTTTTTTTTTTTTTTTTTTTTTTTTTGTCACCTAGCAATTTATCTGTGAAAAACTGACAGCATACGGATGACGTCTATGTGCTGTTCTATTTTTTCCCTTACTCGTAGACTTGAGAGGCTTAGACAACTAGAAAACAGAGAAACAAAAAATAGTGCATGCCAAAACAATGGATGTCTGAATAGTAGGTCCGTGTGCTGTCTGTTTTTTTTTTTTTTTCATGGATAGAAAAGTAGTTCATGTGGAAGGGCTTTTGGCCAAAATAAATTTATATAACATGTTTTTCAAAGGTAAGACTACCTTTAAGCTGGCCATAAACATCAGATGATCATTTGACAGATTTCAACTTGATACAGCTTGTGTGCAGCTTGTGAGTCCTGACCTGGGAGATGGGAGAATGTTGCTTCCTAGACGTGCCTCTTACAAGCACTCAAACATTTTGCCCATTTATAATACTTTGAGTGGGTGGCTTTTATTGGACTGAGAGAAGCAGGATGCTCGCTTCAACAAATTGCCCATCAATTAGGTCATTCTGACCTAGCTGTTAGGAGGTGTTGGGAGCAGTGCACACATGACTCCGGAAGACCCAAACAGACCATAAGTAGAAAGGATCTTTTGATCTGTGCCCAAGCAGCTCCCACAGTTTCCTTGTCCACCATCCAGACACAGGTGGCATCTTCATTACACACCCCTGTCCTCCCAGACCATTTCCAGGCATATGCAGTCGGTCACCCCCAGTACTGATAAAAGGGACACTAACAGCTCAGCGATATGTGCAGGAGGACATCCTGCAGCCACATGTGTTGCCTCTCAGGACAAGGCTTCCAAGTGGCATTTTTCAGTAGGATAATGCTCACTCACACATGACAAGGGTTTCCCAGGAATGTCTCTGCCAGATTTATCATCAATCGTGCATTTATGGGACCAGCTGATGCTTATCTAATGTTTATGGCCGTCTTTAGGCGAAGGCCCCACATGGCGTCCCGCAGCAGAAAAGCGCTGCAGGAAAAGCCGCAGCGGCAACGCATCACGGTTCTTCCTGCAGCGCTTTGCACAGAAAGTTTGCAGAGGTTTTCTCTGCGGACTCTTTGCTTTAATTATATTTATAGGACAACCACCAGCATGTCTGTAGATATAATTGACATGCTGTGATTTCCAAAACCGCAACGGTTTTGGAAATCGCGGTGTGTCCACACCGCGTATTTTCCTGCAAAGTGGGGATGGGATTCTAGCTGTGATTGTAAAACGCTGCGTTTTTTTCCTCGGCGTTTGAACCACGTGCGGCCCTGGCATTAGAAAGTTTCCTTACATTCCACAGCTACATGTGCCTTGTTTCTACCCTCCAATGTTCACAATACAGCATGATACAGAAAACGTGTATGGACATATCCACGTGAAACATAAAGCAATAATTATTTTAATGAACATACGAGTAATGATTCATATTTCCAGCAATTACGTGATTGCTCCTGGAAACATATTGTTATAACCTTGTTCACATCATACTTGGACACTGTTAAGCATTCAGGTTGGAAATTGATCCTGAACATAGGCCCCACTGGTATGTCTTTTGGGCAGCATGGTGGCTCAGTGGTTAGCACGGCAACCTTGCAGTGCTGGAGACCTAGATTCAAATCCAACCAAAGACAACATCTGCAAGGAGTTTGTGTGTGGGTTTCCTCCGGGTACTCCAGTTTCCTCCCGCACTCCAAAGACATACTGATGGGGAATATAGATTGTGAGCAATATATAGGACAGTGACTGACAACAACTATAAAGTGCTGCATAATATGATGGCGCTATACAAGTAAGCAGAATAAATATGTCTGTACAGTTGCTTATTTCTGCTACTGATTCCCATTATTCAATAGAATATCCTATAGCTAAACTCTAGCTCTCTCCTGCTGCCTACATTAGAATTTATGACCGGACAACCCCTTTAAAGGTGTCCAAGACCCATGTATATTGTATACAAATGACCTATCCACAGAATGGGTCATCAGTACCTGATCAATGGGAGTCTAATCCAGCTGCTGGAGGCTGTATACAGCCAGAAGTAGCTCTGTTCCTGTTCAAGTGAATGGGAGCAGAGCTGCAGTTCCACAGTGCCAGCACTAGAGCTACAGTGCCTTGTGAAAGTATTCGGCCCCCTTGAACTTTTCAACCTTTTGCCACGTTTCAGGCTTCAAACATAAAGATATAAAATTTTAATTTTTTGGTGAAGAATCAACAAGTGGGACACAATTGTGAAGTGGAACGAAATTTATTGGTTATTTTTAACTTTTGTAAAAAATAAAAAACTGAAAAGTGGGGCGTGCGATATTATTCGTTCCCTTTACTTTCAGGGCAGAAAACTCACTCCAGAAGTTCAGTGAGGATCTCTGAATGATCCAATGTTGTCCTAAATGACTGATGATGATAAATATAATCCACCTGTGTGTAATCAAGTCTCCATATAAATGCACCTGCTCTGTGATAGTCTCAGGGTTCTGTTTAAAGCGCAGAGAGCATCATGAAGACCAAGGAACATACCAGACAGGTCCGTGATACTGTTGTGGAGAAGTTTAAAGCCGGATTTGGATACAAAAAGATTTCCCAAACTTTAAACATCCCAAGGAGCACTGTGCAAGCGATCATATTGAAATGGAAGGAGTATCAGACCACTGCAAATCTACCAAGACCCGGCCGTCCCTCTAAACTTTCATCTCAAACAAGGAGAAGACTGATCAGAGATGCAGCCAAGAGGCCCATGATCACTCTGGATGAACTACAGAGATCTACAGCTGAGGTGGGAGAGTCTGTCCATAGGACAACAATCAGTCGTACACTGCCCAAATCTGGCCTTTATGGAAGATTGGCAAGAAGAAAGCCATTTCTCAAAGATATCCATAAAAAGTCTCGTTTAAAGTTTGCCACAAGCCACCTGGGAGAAACACTAAACATGTGGAAGAAGGTGCTCTGGTCAGATGAAACCAAAATGGAACTTTTTGGCCACAATGCAAAACGATATGTTTGGCGTAAAAGCAACACAGCTCATCACCCTGAACACACCATCCCCACTGTCAAACATGGTGGTGGCAGCATCATGGTTTGGGCCTGCTTTTCTTCAGCAGGGACAGGGAACATGGTTAAAATTGATGGAGTCTGCAAAAGACCTGAGACTGGGACGGAGATTTATCTTCCAACAAGACAATGATCCCAAACATAAAGCAAAATCTACAATGGAATGGTTCACAAATAAACGTATCCAGATGCTAGAATGGCCAAGTCAAAGTCCAGACCTGAATCCAATCGAGAATCTGTGGAAAGAGCTGAAAACTGCTGTTCACAAACGCTCTCCATCCAACCTCACTGAGCTCGAGCTGTTTTCCAAGGAAGAATGGGCAAGAATTTCAGTCTCTCGATGTGCAAAACTGATAGAGACATACCCCAAGCGACTTGCAGCTGTAATCGCAGCAATAGGTGGCGCTACAAAGTATTAACTTAAGGGGGCCGAATAATTTGGCACGCCCCACTTTTCAGTTTTTTATTTTTTACAAACGTTTAAAATATCCAATAAATTTCGTTCCACTTCACAATTGTGTCCCACTTGTTGTTGATTCTTCACCAAAAAATTAAAATTTTATATCCTTATGTTTGAAGCCTGAAATGTGGAAAAAGGTTGAAAAGTTCAAGGGGGCCGAATACTTTCGCAAGGCACTGTGCACAGTGTCGGACTGGGACGTCTAGGGCCCACCAGTGGAATTGTTTCTAGGGGCCCACCATCAGGACCCCTGCAGATCAGCGATACCGAGACAGGGCGGCTACAGGTTAATACATGTCAGGAGCCATGCTGCTCACCTGCCATATGATGTGCACCACTAAACTACCTTAAACTACTGCTACACCCTGTATGGCAAGTGAACAGCGTGGCCCCTAAAATTGTTACCTTTACCTGTAGCTGCACTGTCCTGGAAAAGCTGATCTGCAGAGGTCCTGGCTGTTATATCATCGCAGATGTAATATTGATGGCCTATCCTAAGGACAGGCCATCAATATTAGAAAGATGGATAAATTCTTTAAAGAGGTTGTCCAGGAATTGGAGCAACCCATGTGGCTGGCGGGAGGTGTAGAGTAAAAAATAAATAAATTAAAAAGCATACTCACCTGTCCCCGGCGCTCCGTTGTCTGCTGCCAGGGTTCATTCAGTCTCATGCCGGCGACTCCTTGCGGGGAGTCCTGCACCTCATGTGACCGCTAAGACCAATTAGGTACAGGATTTTCAGAAATGAGGCGCTGCTATGAGACCAAACAGACACAGGCAGGGGACAACGGGGTGCTGGGGACAGATGAGTATGCTTTTTTTTTTTTTTTTTTTTTTACACCTCCCTGGCAGCCGCCACAGCGGTCACTCCAATTTATGGACAACCTCTTTTAATGGGGAACAGTGATGTGGCCAATATATTGTGTGGGAGCAGTGATGGGAGCTAACATCCTGTGGGGGGAGGGACATTAAACTGTGTGATGCATATTAAAGGGGTTGTCCAGGGTTAATCTTTTTTATGGCCTATGCTCAGGATAGGCCATAAATACCTGATCGGTAGGGGGCTGACAAACTGCCCCATCAGTTGTACGGAGTCACTTCCAGCGCCTGTTCTATACACAACACACGTCCGGAAGCAGAAAGATCCATCCGCTGTATAGCAGTCAGACGCCTTCACTGCAGCTCAGCTCCTACTGACTTCAATAAGTGCTGAGATGCAGTGAAGGTGCCCGGCTAATACACAGTAGACAGAGCTTTCTGCTTCTGGCCCTGTATTGTGTACAGGATGGGCGCCAGAAGTGGCTCCATACAGCTGATCGGTCCGGTGTCAGCCCCCTACAGATCAGGTATCTATTGCCTATCCTGAGGGTAAACCATAACAAATTATGCCTGGACAACCCCTTTAATATCTCCCCTAATGCACCACACTTTAAAGAGGTTGTCCAGTATAATTTTTTTCTTTTTTATAATTAGTCTGGGGGAGGTGAATCCCCCCTACCCCCCCAAAAAAAACAAAAAAAAAACAAAACATAGTAAACATACTCACCTGTCCCCGGTGTCCTCCCAGCACGGTCCGGTCCTGCAGCTCCGCTGTCTTCTTTTTGCTGGAAGTCCTCACTGGCTGTGATGTCCCAGGTCCCTTCCCTTAGGCCGCTGATTGGCCTCAGGGGTCACGTGCTGGGAGACACTGGGGACAGGAGAGAAAGTTTGGGGTTTTTTTGTTTTGTTTTTTTTCACCTGCCCCTGCATAATTAAAAAAAAAAAAAAAAAAATCTTATCCTGCACAACCCCTTTAATGTACCCCAGGCTATTGGCCTCCATCACTGCCCCCCCCCCACAATACAATGGTCCCATCAATGGTCCCCATACAGTATAAGGTACCAGTGAAGGGGCCACTGTATTCCCATACGGGGGGGGGGGATTACAACTCTCAACAGACCCAGAGAATCTGGAGCTGCTGGGGGTTGTAGTTATCAGAGTGGTCAGTGAAACTGAAAGACTTGGGGGCCAGTATTATATGCTCCCCACAGTGGGCCCGACCAAGTATGATATGCTCTACAGTGCCCCCCACACAGTATTATAATCTCCCAACAGCCCCCTCCGCTTCGGTGCTATTATTATACTCTGGGGTCTCCTCAGACCCCAGAGTATAATAATCGGAGGCCCAGGGAAGGTGATTAAAAATAACAAACATTCATACTCACCTTGCCTTACCTTTCCTTGGCATCCTCGCTCCATCGTTCCGTCTTCAGGCCCACTTCCGACGTCGCTGCTGAGGCCTGTGATTGGGACTCAGCGGTCACATGGGGGCGCACTAACTTCATTACGCGGCCGCGCCCCATGTGACCGCTGGGGCCTAATCACAGGCCTCAGACACATGACGGAAGAGCGCCGGAGAGGACGCTGTGCCCAGGAGAGGTGAGAATATGTGTTTATTGTTTTCAGTCACCTCCCCTGGTTGTCCTGCCCTGCCATCTATTGGAAAGGGGCCTGCAATATGCCAGGGCCCCTTTCCAATAATAGTATGTATAGCCAGGCTTTCTCCGACCGCTATTATAGTGGTCTGGGGCCCCGGCCATCTCCAGCTGGCCACGGGCACCGTACCCCGCCGGGTCCTGTCGCCCCCTCTGCGACCGCGATCGTTACACCACTGGTCAGGGGCCCGATCGGGATGGTCAGGATCCCGATCGAGCCACTGACCAATGCATCTGCATTGGCATCATGAGGACTAATAGTCGGGGCTCGGGGCCCACCGGTGGATTCACCGGTTCCCCGGTGGGCCAGTCCGACCCTGACTGTACATACACTATAAGGGTATGTTCAAACTGAGTTTTTTGCAGGCTGATTTTGAGGCGGATTCTGCCTCAAAAAATGCCTCCCATTCATTTCAGTGGGAGTCAGTAGCAGTTTTTTTCCTCTAGCTAGTTTTTTCAGCTAGAGGGAAAAAAAAGCGACATGACATATCTTCAGGCGGATTCCACCTTGAAAAACCCATTGAAATCAATGGGAGGCCAAAAAAATACAACGCCTTTTTTGACACGGTTTTTGCAAAAACCACATCAAAAACTGCTACCGTTTTTTTTAGAGAGAAGTTTACAGGTCCATATAGTGTGCTGGAGCAAATAACCTCCTAATTCCTTTTTTTTTTTCCTACCCTAATGGTGACACCAGGAACTGCAGCTTTGCTCCGATTCACTATATAGGAGTAGAACTACTGTCAGCTCTATATCCGGTATACAAGTTACAGCTGCTGTACCAGCTGATCAGTGTGGGGTCCAGCTGCTGGATAGATCATTAGTATATAATACACATAAACTCTGCTACAGCATTAGGAGAAGCTCATATATCCAGGGTGCCCACAATTTGACTTTCTGCCACGGCTTTGCTCGCTTGCTGCAGATTCGGTGCACCTGCGTGTTCATCACATGGCCACGGACTGTATATTACATGACCATGGACTGATTTTCATCCACTGTAAGTAAGCGGAGATCTAGAAAACCCATGAGGAATTGATACAGAAAGTACAGTCCCTGACAGAAGTTCTGTCGCTTATCTATGTTGTGGAATCAAAAGCTTATAACCTGACTTTAAATTCATCCATTGGTTTTAGAAATGACTCATATGAAAGCTGAAACCCTCCCAAATGATTTTTTGGTTAAGAAAATAAATTGGCTTCACTGCTGAAATATTGATAATTTAATGAACACAGAAAGGTCAGATTTTGGCAAGACAAAAGTTTTGTCGCCTTGTCATATAATGCACCCAATCCTAGTTTAAAGCCTCACCTGTGCTCACTAATTGATCGGTTAATTAGTGGGTGTGTATAAAAAGAACTCCAGAACCCCAGACCTTCACTTGAACTGCAACTTCACCTCTGACAACATGCCAAAAATCAACCCTGTGTCCAAAGCCTTGATTATCAAGAGGCTGAAGACCAGATCCACTGCAGAGGTGGCTGGCACCTTTAATGTGTCGCTGCGTCAAGTACAAAGAATTAAAAAAAGATTTGAACAGACTGGAGATGTTTTTGACAAGCCCAGGTCCGGCAGACCCCGCAAGACAACTGCTCAGGAGGAACGTTTGTTGGTTAGAAAATCAAAAGCCAGCCCCTCTTCCACTGCAGCAGAGCTCCAACAGGCCTGGTCACCTCAAGTCCCTGTGTCAACTAAAACAGTTTGTAGGATTCTGTCTCGAAATGGCCTCCATGGTCGAATCAGTGCCCAGAAGCCAGCACTAAACAAAAGGCAATTAAAAAAACGTGTGGCATTTGCCAAGGCCCATAGCCTGCTAAACGGATAGACGCTGGAAAAGTGGCAGAAGGTGGATTTCTCAGATGAATCTTCAGTTGAATTACACCACAGCCGCCGCAAATACTGCAGGAGACCTACTGGAGCCCGTATGGATCCAAGATACACCCAGAAAACAATTAAGTTTGGTGGTGGAAAGATCATGGTCTGGGGTTACATTCAGTATGGGGGTGTGCGAAAAATTTGCAAGGTGGAAGGCAATATCAATAGCCTAAAATATCAAGAAGTATTAGCTTCCTCTTACATTCCCAATCATAAAAGGGGTCAAATTTTGCAGCAGGATGGTGCTCCATCTCATACATCCATCTCTACATTAAAGTTCCTCAAGGTAAAGAAGATCAAGGTGCTCCAGGACTGGCCAGCCCAGTCACCAGACATGAACATCATTGAGCATGTTTGGGGTAGGATGAAAGAGGAAGCTTGGCAGACAAAACCAAAGAATCTTGATGAACTCTGGGAGGCATGGAAGACTGCATTCTTTGCTATTCCTGATGACTTCATCAATAAATTGTATGAATCATTGTTGAAACGCATGGATGCAGTCCTTCAAGCGCATGGAAGTCACACAAAATATTAAATATGGCTCTAATAGCACCACAACTTCATTCACCAATGTTATGAAACATATCTTTGTTTTTTAACAGAATTATTGGTTTGATTTTCACATTACTTTATGTGTGCGACAAAACTTTTGTCTTGCCAAAATCTGACCTTTCTGTGTTCATTATCAATATTTCAGCAGTGAAGCCAATTTATTTTCTTAACCAAAAAATCATTTGGGAGGGTTTCAGCTTTCATATGAGTCATTTCTAAAACCAATGGATGAATTTAAAGTCAGGTTATAAGCTTTTGATTCCACAACATGGATAAGCGACAGAACTTCTGTCAGGGACTGTATATTGGAAAATTGTACAACTTTTTATTATACAAATAATAACATTTGTCTCTCAATATTGGTCTGAAAGTGGCCACCCCTTTAAGTGCTGCTTCTGAGTATTTTACCCACACAGTACCAAAAATACCGCAGCTGCTGTCTACCCACCTTTTGTGCTAGAAGTTGGCATAATGCGGTGACCAGATGGAAGGTAACGCTGCAGTTGGGATTGCGGGGTGCAAACAGCGCAGACTTGTCACGGTCTCTGGGCACGAGGGCGCAGCGCTGGTGCTGTCCCACGTTACCACCACTGGTACCGGTGATGAGGGGGGCTGCACAAATGTTGGTGGTGATTGTTCCCCCGGGGCGCTTCCCCTATACTGTGCCGACTGGTGGTGTTTGGGGCGCCCTGATGTTGTCGGTGCAGAGTCAGACACAGAAACGGTTGTAAAGTTGAACTTTTACTTCCATGGGTGTGGAGGCACAAATGCTTAAACAGTTTCTTCAATACAAAACAACGGGGTACGCCTGGTGACACAGCAAAGTCCTGAGGTACAGGGTAGACTTGATGAAAGGTGTTCCTAGCCCCTTATACTTCAGTGTTACAGCCCTAAGGTGCGTCTGGGCTCCTATTTGGCTCATAGGAGGATGCCCACCGTGATACTAGCACATAATATTCCCCACTCACGTTATGTGGTCCTGATAGCTCAGAGTTTCGGGGTGCAATAGTCAGGGTGGCAGGATATTCCACAGGTCTGGCCTTGGCCCCTGGATTCTGTGATACTTGCTATGGAGCACGTGTTCCAGAATGTTCTCTCCACAGTCTCATGCTGACAAGATAATGATGCTTGACTTCCTTCAGGGCGATGGCTAGGCAGACAGGGGACAGGATCTTCTGAATAGCTGGAGTATGTCAGCTCTCTAACCTTCCTGGGCCTGTCTAGGACTTGAGATTCCTGCACTAAACTCACTGCTTTCTTCACAGGACATCACACTTATCTCCTCACCTCCTCCTCCTAACACTCCACACTTCTCACTCCTCACACGCAGGACCTTCCTGCAGGGGTGTTACCATGGGGACCCAGTGATCAGCTGACTCCTCCCCTTTTCCCAGGCGATGTCCTCCCATTGGACATTTGGTTACTATTCAATCCTATGGGAGGTGTAATGCATGTGTGAGGCTCACTAGGTGGCGCTGTGTTGTGTGAGACTCAGGACCCCCTGCTATGTCACACAGGCTATGAAGCAACAGGAAATAATACAATGCACAGAGATCACCCTCAGCCCAGCCATAGCCAGCTCTGGGATGCCACAATAAGAGGACAAGCTCCCAGCACAAGTGGTTTGAGACAGATTGCTTCTGCCAGGAGACGAATGCACAAGTCCTGAGGGGGTTAGCACTGTTATACAGTACATATGGCTGGAACTATAGGTGCCCTCTTTACTGAAGAATGTAGCACCCATTATTACATGTATTCATGTACATAGTGATTTTTAATTACATTTTTTTTATATAGTTCCTGAGAATGAAATGTTTCAGCACAGTTTCTGGAAGAGGAAGTTATTTCTGATCTTTCAGGGACTAACCTTACGGTGACGTTATAAATTATATAATACAATCATGTGACATCTATTGCTAGGGCTATTCCCTGTAATCTGTGATGATCAGAAATTGTTTGGCTCTAGATGACTGTGACGTCTTTGTCTTGTGATCGCAACTATACACTCCCTTCTTCGATACCTTCCACCCACACACAAACACAGACTGCAAGGCAGCCATTTTTCTTCAGGGATACATATTATGAACAGGCAGCATTCATTAGAAGCATAAAGAAAATGCTAGAACTAAAGTTTGGCAAGTATTGCTGTGCTTAAAGGAGAAGTCAGTATTAAATCAACTCCCAGCATATGTGGCAATAAATATAATGTTATATATATATATATATTCTGCTCAGAATGGGGGTTCTAACATAACAATTAGTACTCACCCTCAATGATCCCAGCACCAATCTGATTCTGATACTGCCCAGGTCTTTGCGTGGAAATGCCCGTTCAATCACTAACTTAGCCAGGTCACCACTGAGTGACTGAGAACGCATTAACTGCGTTTCAAGAGACACTAGGAAGTAGAGACTAACAGGCTTTTTTTGTTTTTTCAATGTTCGGACACTTATTCTGAGTGGCTTAAAATATGTTTTTGAGGCAAAGGGCCCACGTAGCGAGCCAAAGCCAAAAAACGATGTGGGAAAAACCGCAGCAGAAACGCATTGCAGTTTTTACCACAGCGCTTTTCAGACAAAATCAGCATAGTTTTCCTTTGCATACTTTCTGTTTCCATTATACCTATTCCGTAGGTATAATTGATATGCAGAAATTTGCAAAAACGCAAGCATTTTTCAAATCGCAGCATTTCCGCAGCAGATTATTTTCTGGAATGTGTGAAGGGGATTATCCAGAATCCCATTCACTTTGCAGGGACTGCAAAATCGCAGCGTTTATGCTACTTGTGGCCTCAGTGATACTCAGCTACCCATAGTTCTCCATTCTGGCATTGGTTCCCCACACCATTCTGTTTAGACACAGGCTGAGCGTGAAGAAGTGAAGCAGCTCAAGGGATCACTGCAGCAATCAATGGACTCAGTGGTCACATGGTGGGGGGTACTGGTGATGTATTAGCAGTGACATCACTGATGCCCAACATATGACCACTGAGGCTTGTGATTGACCGCAGCGGTAATTTTAGCTGCTTCACTTTAGACCTAATGCCAAAACACCCTTTAACTTCCTTAAAAAACCCTTTAAGGCCAGGGCCCCACATGGTGTAAACACTGTGATTTGCCCGCGGCGGGAACGCTGCGGAAGAAAATCGCAGTATTTTACAGTCAGAGTAAAGTGGATGGGATTCTAGTGAATCCCATGCCCACTTTGCGGTAAAAATCGTGCTGCGGACACGCGGCGATTTCCAAAACCGGCGTGACTTTGGAAATCACAGCATGTCAATTATACCTATGGAAATCCCGGCGGTTTCCCCATAGGTATAATTGAAACAGAAAGTCCGCAGAGGAAACCTCTGCAAACTTTCTGTCTAAAGCGCTGCGAGAAGAACCACGATGCGGAAGCCCCATGTTGCAAAAACGCAGCATTTGGCTGCGGCAGAAACGCTGCGGCAAAAAGCACTGCGTTTTACAATACCTTCAAAGTGAATGGGATTCTGGCTAATCCCATCCACACATTGCAGAAGAAAATCTGCAGCGGAAAAGCTGTGTTTTCAAAAGCTGCCAATTATACCTACGGAAACGCTGGAGTTTTCCATATACCTATAATGCAACTTTCTGTACAAAGCACTGCGGGAAGAACCACGATGCAATGCCGCCGGGAGTTTTCTGGCAGCGTTTTATTTTTTACTGCGGGACGCCACGTGGGGCCTTAGCCTTAAGCTGGTCATACAAATTCAATAGCTACTGCTAAATATTTTTTGACTAACAGCTTTCTCCCAACTTCCATTCCCATACACATGTATACATGGCTTGGCTGCGTGTGTATATGTTTTGAATGACAAGTGTGGAGAAAGCCACAACCATACAACCCTGGTGGCAGTCTAAGGCTAGGTTCACATCTGCATCGGAGTCTCTAAGGCTAGGTTCACATCTGCATCGGAGTCTCCATAGGAGACTCCGCCGCAGATTCCGTGGGAAATCAGCAGATAGAAAAGTCCTGCACAGAGGACTGCCGGTTTCTGTATAAAATCATCGGAACCGACGGACCCCATTATAGTCTAGGATGTCCACGGGTAACCGCTGTTTTAGCGGACAGGCTCTCCATTGTTTAGGTCCCCTGGTGGACCCGAACGACGGAGAGCCCAGCGCTAGTGTGAACCTAGCCTAACCCAGCAGATCGATCCTTCTCTCCCTATAACATCTGTCATCACAGGAGAGCTGGAACAGCACCATACACAATAGATGGCTGGCTAACCCCACCAAAATCATTGGATTTGGCCAAACTTAAAGAGGACCTTTCCCCACCTCCAGATCTTTGCATCCTTTAGACTGAGGCCCCATGTTGCGGAAATGCAACATTTTTTGTTGCAGATTTTGTTACGTTTTTCTGGCCCAAAGCCAGGAGTGGATTGAGAAGAAGGGAGATGTATATAATTCTGTTGCAGGTTAAATTTTTTTTATAACCCCTACCAATCCTGAGCAGTCTGTTAGCCTGTTACCACATATGATAATTAGGCTCTCTACTGTCAAGTGGGTGGTCCTAGGCTGAAGCATACACTCTGGGACTTCCCAATTAACATATTGGGTGCTGAAACTAATAGCACTGATTGCTTGAGAATGGTAGGGGATAGAGAAAAAAAAACTCCAACTGTGCTGGTGGAGCAAAGCCTTTTAAAGCATGCAAAGAATTGGAGTTGGTGGTGAAAAGGCCTCTTTAATCTAATGTGTTTGGCCAGGCTACCACTCAACCTCATGTGATGCTCATATACAGTGGCATAACAAAAGTCTTGTGGGCCCCGATGCAAACTTTTGCCCGGGGCCCCCCCAGAGCTAATTCTTGATAGTGACAGTTACGGGTGCTGCAGAGATATCTGATACTTGAAACCAAGTGAATATGATGAGTGAGTAGCGCAGCGCCTGACATATAAAAACAATACTGGGAGCTGTGTGCTTTGGGAAACAGCTGATCTGCAGGGTCCTAACAGTCTAAGAGATATAAAAGATCAGTGGGGGTCCAACACCTGGGGCCCCTGCTGATCAATTCTTTGAAGTTACTGTGGTGCTTTTTTGAGCGCTGTGACTCCTTTCCTATTTACATTGCACAGCATCAGTTTTATAATCACAAACAATGTTATTATAGCCTGTAATAATAGTGTACGGCTGCTATAAAACAGATGGCGTGTGATGTGAATAGTGAAGGGGCCCCACACAGTATTATATGCTCCACACAGTATTATATGCTCCACAGTGGCCCCACCCAGTATTATATGCTCCACAGTGGCCCCCACCCAGTATTATATGCTCCACAGTGGCCCCCACCCAGTATTATATGCTCCACAGTGGCCCCCACCCAGTATTATATGCTCCACAGTGGCCCCACCCAGTATTATATGCTCCACTGTGGCCCCCACCTAGTATTATATGCTCCACAGTGGCCCCCACCCAGTATTATATGCTCCACAGTGGCCCCCACCCAGTATTATATGCTCCACAGTGGCCCCCACCCAGTATTATATGCTCCACAGTGGCCCCCACCCAGTATTATATGCTCCACAGTGGCCCCACCTAGTATTATATGCTCCACTGTGGCCCCCACCTAGTATTATATGCTCCACAGTGGCCCCCACCCAGTATTATATGCTCTACAGTGGCCCCCACCCAGTATTATATGCTCCACAGTGGCCCCACCCAGTATTATATGCACCACTGTGGCCCCCACCTAGTATTATATGCTCCACAGTGGCCCCCACCCAGTATTATATGCTCCCAACAGCTCCGCTCCGGTGCTATTATTATACTGTGGGGTCTTCTCAGACCCCACAGTATAATAATCGGAGGCCCAGGGAAGGTGAATAAAAATAACAAATAATCATACTCATCTTGCCTTACCTTTCCTGGCTCAGTCCGGCTGTCTTCAGGATCTTCAGCCTCTTCAGAAGTCCCTGCTGAGGCTTGTGATTGGTCCTCCGCGGTCACGTGGGGGCGCACTGACGTCATCACGCCGCTGTGCACCATGTGACCGCTGGGGCCTAATCACAGGCCTCAGTGAAGTGATGGAACGGCCCTGTAAAGGATGCAGAACCCAGGAAAGGTGAGTAGAACTATTTATTATTTTAAGTCACCTCCCCTGGGCTAGCATCTATTGAAAAAGGGCCCGGCGACATGCCAGGGCCCCTTTTCATTTACAGTATGTATAGCGGTCGGGGAACCAGGCTTTCCCTGACCACTATCATAGTGGTCTGGGACCCCGGCCATCTCCAGCTGGACGCGGGCCCGGTCGTCTGCGATTATTACGCCACTGCTCATATACTTAGGATCAGTGTAGTATTATATAGACAGGAATAGGTATATAGTACAGTAATAGTATGTAGTGGTAGAACAGCCAGTGTACTGGATACACTTTGCTCAACATCAAAGATTCTCAGAGAGGTTGTTTAGGTGGCAATCCCTGGCATATGACGTGTTTCATACCCAAGTATACGGTGAATTAGGCTGGGTTACAATCTGACCAAGGACAACCTATGCACGGAGTTTGTATGTTCTGCCCATGTTTGTGTGGGTTTCCGCCATGTACTCCGATTTGTGTAGGTCATGTATAGTCGCACCCTATGTGAACATGAGCTACAGTCTCCCAGTATACCTCCATACACTATGACCACACAGAACATAGACGGAAACAATATTACTATTATTGTTTATTTATATAGCACCATTAATTCCATGGTGCTGTACATTTGCGGATTTACATACTGTACACAAGATGTACAAAACAGATAACACTAACCAGTGGTGCAGAGGGCCCTGGCCGCAAGGGCTTACAATCTATGAGGGAAGAGGGATAGAGACAGAAGGTGGGGGTAGAGGCTGTTCAGGTGGTGGTGTGGTGACAGTAGTGTTATTGGAGGTTGTAGGCCTTCCTGAATAGTACCTACACAGTACTCATACAGCAGGCAGACTACATTATAGGGCAGCACATGTCACCACCATGCTCTCTACAGGTTTAAGAGGATAGTACACAAGTTACTATGGGTAACACATCAATCTTTCCTTATACATCTCCCCCCACTATATTGGGCAATATATCAGATCCAGTACAATGGAAAAACTGGAATTATTCCCCACAGCAACTAGTCAAGTGTGGTAATGAGAAGTGAATGTGACTGGTTACTACTGGAAACCGCTCCATGTACACTACGAAACCTATAAACCGTCCTCACGTGCAGCATAGAATACGCCAGGGAATGCTAGGCGTCACGTTGCAAAAGTACTGCCCACTACTAAGATGGCCGCCTAGACGTCCGTCAGAACCAGCGACGATTACATCACGTACAAGGCATTTTTAAAACCCAACGTCCCACCTGGGCGTGGCTAACCGTCATATCTACGCATTGACGTCACCGCGAGGCTATAAAAGGCTCCGTAAGTACGTGTTACACAAGCTTTCTACTGTCCACGCAAGCACAAAGCGCTTAGCCGCCGTTCTCACCGAGGAAATCTCATCTTATCGTATGTCCGCTATCCAGAACCTCCAGTCCTTCGGTGAGTGCCCGTTTTTAATGTCGTTTAATGTAATGATTATTATATAATATCAACCTAGTTGATAATATATTAGCTGGCACTGTAGACGACTTGATCGGGCGATGGACGTGAAGGGACTTTTCCAATACTGTTTTTTGTCTACTGTCGCTCAATTTGAGGCCGAATGTACGGTGGTCAAAATCGCTTTCTAAACGGTTAATCTCAAAACCAATCTCTGTAGGCGTCTTTGTTGTGTCTTATGGGGATCGTGTGGTCTCTAGTTGTTGACGAGGCTGGGCAACGTCGCTCATGTGTTGACTTTCAGTTGTATACCTGAACCGGTAAGCAGGAGGACGGCTTTAGCGGGGACAAGATGGAGGACGTCGTTTCCTCTTCTGAGGCTGTGACGCACTCCATTTCCCTGCGTAGTGACGTAATAGGGTGTGACCTTGTGGCTAGCCTAAATAGTCCCCGCCCGCTCATTTGTGTTGTGTTTTGGTTCTATTTCTGTAGCACTGGATTAGGTTTACTGGCAGGGAATATGTAACCTGTGTCGGATGAATTAAAGGTGTCTTCTCAGGGTATATCCACTTCTGGGACCCGCACTTATCTCTAACATGAACCCCAGCCACTGGCTCGTACCTGACCATGACCTTGCTGAGAAGACTGTTGGTCAGGCTTGGGTGAACAGTGTAGGCCTCTGAGTTAGGGAGTTTCTGTAACTCCCATAAGTGAGTGAGTTATGAAACGACCCAGTACAGTGAGCTACGTTTCTAGAAGGCCTGTTTGTCTATGGGAGATGCAGTAACTGCATAGCTCAGGTCTACACTCCATATATGTAAGCCTGACCATGGAGGGGATCCTTCTCAACAAGGTTGTGATTGGGTAAAAGCTTGTGGGCGGGGCTTCACTTTAAAGATGCAGTTCCAGTGAATTGGAAGTCCTATTGTATAGGAGCCACTGTGTGCACACAGTCCATCCACTAGTAGCTTTCAGCACCCTGTTGGGGTATGACACCTGATTTCTACACAGATCACATACTGATGACCAGGCAGCTGGCGACACAAGTTTGAGGTTCTACCTCAAATAGCAGATGCAGGGGGTCCCAGCTGTTAGGCATGCACACCAATAATTACAAGATCATGAGTCCTCTGTGACAACCTCTTTATACATGAACATGTGACTTCTGGAAATAAGAGTACAGTACTAAATCTCATAGAAGTGTCTAGAGCAGTGGTCACTGGTCAGGTCATATGGGGCACTTGGGGCCTGACAAAAGCTTCTTAATGTCTGTCAGCAAAATGTTTCCAACTCTTTAACTTCTTCTCTTTGTAGACCCCTTTGCTGATGCAAGTAAGGGTAATGACTGGCTCCCTGCGGGCACAGAGGACTCCATTCATATAAGGATCCAACAAAGAAACGGCAGGAAGACTCTCACAACTGTCCAGGGCATAGCTGATGATTACGACAAGAAGAAACTAGTAAAGGCTTTTAAGAAGGTAAGTGTGTACTAGAGATGTCTTTAAACATAAGACATGTAAAACTCCTGCAGCAGGATAAAGGGAAAACTGTGATCTCTTGCAGAAATTTGCTTGCAATGGTACTGTTGTCGAACATCCAGAATATGGAGAGGTGATCCAGCTTCAGGGTGACCAGCGTAAGAATGCTTGTCAGTTCCTTGTTGAGGTGAGTAAATCTAGCATCGCAGCACAACTTCAACATATGGACTTAAAAATGGGCATGCTGGTTATAATAGGATAACAAGTTAAATGTTCCTTTATGACTTTATATTCTAGGGTTCCCCTAGTGGTTTACTAGCTTGATGTTAATCTCCACAGAAAAAGAAACTAATATGACCATTGCCACAAATCAGAAATGCATGAGCAGATGCCAGACTGGTGCTCTTGACTGTGGTAGGAGTCTTTAACAGTGTGGTGCCTACTATCTCAAAATTATTAGGTATTGGTGATCTTCCCTTAGTATAAGTTATATCTGGTGGTTTGACACCCAGCAGCCCCAACATGCCAGTGGCTGCCTACCCTTGAAGGGGCTTTTGGGCTCTTGGATGGCTTTCATATAGTACCTGATCAGTGGTGTCCAATACTCGAATACTGCAGTATTGGGGGGGGAACCAATTTATTACCAAATGTGATTAAATGTAACAAGGGAGGCCACCTGCTGGTCCACGCTTATCTCAGATGTAGCAAGAGATGTAACATGCACAGCTTTAACCTTCTGTAATCCTTGTGCTTTCCTTACAGGTTGGCCTTGCTAAAGATGACCAACTGAAAGTCCATGGTTTTTAACCTGCTATGTCCCACTACGGCAAAGGACTTCAACTTCCAATGAATAGAGATTTCTATACTTCTCCCTTGTCACAAGTTTAAGACCTTGCACTTGTGACCTAGTCTCCATGGACTGTAATAAACTTCACTAACCCGCATTCTTTGTGGGCAGTCATATTTTGTATTCTACAGTTGTGGCCAAAAGATGACTGATGTAAATCTTGGTTTTCATAAAGTTTTGCACTTTAGTTTTTTATTAATTTGCGATAAGTCTAGATTGTTACGAGGAGTGATCAGATGAATTGCAATAAACTGCAAAGTCATTCATTGCCTTAAATTTACTTAATCACAAAAAATATTTCCACTGAATTTTAGCTCTACCACAAAAATGATCTTGTTCGTTCAGGAGAAAGCTAGTGAGGGCAAGGCAACTATTACTGCCATGCTGAATTGTAAGTTTAATCTGGTTTCTTTAAAAGGGGATGGTACTTGAAATCACTGTCTTCTAACTATGGTTACCTCCATGTAAACGCATGCAGTGTTTGTTTCTTTGTATCTCATGGGCTTTACAGGCAAGGACATTGCCCCTAAAGTAACCATTGTCAAATAATCAAGAACTTAAAGGAGAGAGGTTCAGAAGAAGCCTTCAGCGTGCCTAAGAAAGCATGCCTGTGCAGGAATGTCACCAGGCAGATGTTGGTACATCTGCACGCACAGCAAGGCTGAGGCTTTTGAGGTCGAGTGCAGCAGCTAAGACACTTCTAAGAATAACACAAAGGGCAGCCTGACATTTTGCAAAAGTACAGGGATTGGGGTAAAGTTATTTTATCTACTGAAGCCTTCAGACAATCTGCAAGAGTGACTGTATGGCAAAAAGGTGAGCACAACCATGTCACAAGGCAAATGTGATAAGTGACTTAGTGAACAAACCATTGAAACTGGGTCTATGACCAGGAAATGCCACAGATCTTAGGCCCATTGCACACAAATGTGCCATCTGATGCTCTGTTCTAATGAACATGGGGCAGGTACTATCCTGCTCTTTGTTACTAGAGCAAAACAAACAGGAACCTTCCACCCCCATAGTGATAAGTACTTTACAGAATGCACTTGGATGTCATCTGAGGCAATTCCACTGCAAAATTGCCCTGACTCTGGATGGCACACTTCTTAGTGTGCATGGGCCCTAAATCCCATTGAAAACCTATTGCCAATTCTCAAAGAGCAGTTGGAAAAATAAAAATGCCCTAATTGTAATAAACTCCCAAGAACTGGTTAGACAACAATGGGTTTCCATCAGTCAGGATTTGACCGATATCCAGCATGCCAGGGCAAGTTGCAAACCTCTTGGAAAAATAAGGGTCAGCACTGGAAATGTTACATTTTGTACTTGTTTGAAAATTTATGAAATTCTTATTTGACTTCAGTAACCATAGAAATATCTGACTTGATGCTGAAGCAGAAAACTTTGTGAAAACCAAAAACACTCAGTATCAAAAGTTGTTGGCCACAACTGTAGATGATTTTTCTGTATCAGAACAATGTGTTACCCAGTGTTTTTATGTATAATGGGTTTGATGGTGCTTCTGTATAGATGGACAAAATATGACTTCTATACACATCAGAGTGGGAGGATAAGCTTAGATGACAGCAGTCATAAGTAGTTGGTTTGGTTCCTTCTGGGAACTTGACAGCAGACAATATCTGTCTACAACTCTGTGCTACTAATAAAGTACAGGGGGTACATGTGTTAAATGATGGGTTAAACTTCTGACAAGGGAGTGTGTTGCTCATCCGTATAAGTTGCTGCATTGCAGATTCAAGTTGTCAGCACTTATTTCTAAAATGACAGAACAAGCAGCAAGTCCTTGTATTTTTGTTTCTTTTTTGTATTTAACTTTTATTTAATTAAAAAAAATTCTTGAAAGACTCAGATTCTTATTGCCCGTAAAATGTGCATAGTAATATGTTTAGCTGGAGTTTTCTAAATTTGGCGTGGGGGTGCTCTTGCACATCAGTACTGCCCATATATTGCTATTAACCCATTAAGGACACAGCCCAAAAGTGCGTTAAGGACCAGGCCTTGTTTTTCAAAAACTGATGTGTCACTTTGTGGCAAGAACATTGAGACGCTTTAACTTACACAAGTGATTTTGAGATTGTTTTCTCGTGACACATTGTACTTCATTTTAGTGGTAAACAGTAATCAATATTTTTGTATTTATAAAAAAAAAAATAGGATATTTGATGGAAATTTGGAAAAAAAATTGCAATTTTCAAAATGTGAAATTCTCTACTTTTCAGACAGTCATATACAAATACATTAATAAATATCTACCATATCTCTGCTTTATATTGGCATAATCTTTTAATCATCCTTTAATTTATTTTGGATGTTAGAAGGCTTACAAGTGTAACAGCGATTTTCCAGATTTACAAGAAAATTTCCCAAACTAATTTTTTAGGGACCACTTAAGTTCTGAAGAGGATTATAAAGGCCTATATATTAGAAACCCCCCATAAATCACCCCATTTTCAAAACTGCACCCCTGAAATAATTCAAAACAGCACCCCTGAAATAATTCAAAACAGCATTTGGGAAGTTTGTTAACCCTTTAAGCATTTCACAAGAATTAAAACGATATCGAGGTGAAATTTAGACATTTCATTTTTTTCCACTAATCCCTTCATTTAGCCCTAAATTTAACACATTCACAAAAGGTTAAAGGAGAAAATGCATCTCCCAGTTTATTATACAATTTCTCCAGACCACAGAAATACCCCACATGTGGGTGTAAACTGATGTTTGGGCACACGGCATCGCACAGAAGGGAAGGAGCGACACTGGATGTTTGAAAATCGTTGATTGTAATGTCAATCTGTATTCCCTTAGTCCTGACAGCAGCACAATATGAGGGGTATCTCTGCGCCTGAGTGTTGTTTAGGACAGGTGGAACCTTTAATTAGCACCAAAAAGGTGCCTCCTACTGGCCCTATAAGAGGGCACAAGAGACCTCCCTCCACTGTGTAAATTATAAAGTAAAAGGAAACAAGCTTCTAGGGAGGGAAGGCTTGTGCTACTGTCAGGACTAAGGGAATTACAGATTGACATTACAATCAACGATTCCCCTTACGTCCGACAGCAGCACAATATGGGGAGATAGCAAGTAATTCCCCTAGGGAGGGTTTCCTCACCTTAAAATGTCAAGGACTGACTGACCAAAGGCAGTTGTCTGGAAACTGTGGACGTCTAATGATAATGTTTAACAAAAAGGTCAACTGAGATGACCATGATGCAGCCGCACAAATCTGGTCCAATGGTAAGGACCGATACTCAGCTGAAGTCGACACAGCCCTGGTCGAGTGGCCGTAGAAAGACTGGAGGGAGTAACTCCTGAATAGGAAAGGAAGACTTAATTGTCTTCTTGATCCATGTGGATAGAGTAGGCTTGGAAGCCTTGAGGCCTCTGTTTTTACCCTGCATATCGATTAGTAGGCTTTCGGCCTTCCTAAGCGGTTGAGTGTGGGATAGGTAAATCTGCAGACACCTTACCACATCTAAAGTGTGGAGCTTTTCTTCCTCAGAGGTTGGAGTGGGGAAAAAACACAGGTAACGAATTTAGCTGATTGCTGTTATAGTATGAGGGGACCTTAGGGTTAAACCCAAGCAAACCTAAGGTGCACCCTATCTGCAAAAACAAAATGTACGGCTCTCTAGAAGAGAGAGCCTGGAGTTCCCCTACTCTTTTGGCAGATATAATAGCCAACAAAGTGGTTTTGTAGGCTAAATATTTTAGCTCCGTAGTCCCCAAGGGTTCAAATGGAGGACCGCACAAGCCTGCAAGGACTACTGCAAGGTCCCACTGGGGAACTGGAGATGATACCGAGGCTTTAGCCTCATTGCCCCTTTAAGGAACCTTGCAACCAGAGGATCCTGAGACAGACGTCTGTTCAAATGAGTGGAGAGGGCCACAATCTGCACTTTCAAAGTGGCAGGGGCAAGGCCCTTATCCCAACTGTCCTGAAGAAAATTTAAAATATCAGCCGTAGAAGGTTCTAGATTATTATTACCCTCCTTGGAGTACCACTCCATGAAAATCTTGGCTGTCCTCTGGTAGCTCTTATTGGCAGAGTCTGCTCTTGCAGAAGAAAGGGTCTTCAGGACGGCCTCTAACAGTCCTCTATCCTGCTGTAGGGACTGTTCAACCTCCAGGCTGTCAGGTTGAATCTCCAGAGATCCTGGCACTTCAGAGATCCTTGGGAAACCAGGTTCTGGATGGGAGGGAAGCCTCCAATATATCTCTCGACTCATCTCCATGAGTTGGGAAAACCAAGTTCTTTTTGGCCAGAATGGAATGATGGCTATCACAGAGACTTGGTCATGTCTGACTTTCATCAATACCTTCAGTATTGTTGGAATTGGAGGGAAGATGTATGCCAGCCTGGACCTCCAAGGGATGGACAGGGCATCCACTGCCAAGGGATTGTCCTCCTGGTAAAGGGAACAGAACATCTCCACCTTGGCGTTGAGTCGGGTTTCCATGAGGTCTATTCCTGAAAGACCCCACTTCAGGGTAATCTGATAAAAGACTTCTGGATTGAGTGACCATTCTCCTGATACAGCATGACCCCGACTCAACCGATCCGCTACTATGTTCAGGAAGCCCTTGATGTGAACTGCGGATAAATGGGTTAGATTTTTCACTGCCCATGTAAATATCAGATCTGCCTCCCTGAGGAGGGTTGGTGATCTGGTGCCTCCCTGTCTGTTTACGTACAGCACTGTGGTCATGTCTGACCGGATCTTTGACTGCTCTTCCCTTGAGAAGAGGCGAGAAATGGAGAAAGGCACGATATACAGCTCTAAGCTCCTTCCAGTTGGACGAGGTCCTTCTTTCTGGAGCGCTCCAGACTCCCTTTATGGAGTTTTCGTCCAATGGGCTCCCCATCCCGTGAGGGATGCATCTGTAGTCAACAGGGTCCAAGGAGGTTGGACCGTGGACCTTCCGTTTTTCAGGTGTAACCACCACTTGAGGGAAAAATGGATCCTGGGGGAGAGTCGAATCTTCTTGCTGAGTGTAAGAAGGGTGCGATCCCAAGCCTCTAACTCTGGAGGGGACGTAAGTGCCACAAGGCCCATGGGACTGCCTCCACTGAGGAAGACATCAAGCCCAGGATCTTCATCAATGTTCTGATGGAGGCTATCGGCTTTTTGAAGAGGTGCCGGACTGCCGCGACCAGCTTCTCCTTCCTTGCTGGTGTCAAGGAGATTGCAGGCGGACTGAATCTAGGAAGTAGCGGAGGAACTTCCTTCGGGTTGAAGGGATCGTTTTTGACTTCTCCCAGTTTATAAGCCATCACTGACTCTGAAGCAGGGAAACTGCTGTCTGTAGGTACTGGAGCAGAACAGACTCTGACTGGGCCTTTATCAACCAGTCGTCTAGATAAGGCACCAAGAATATCCCCTGAAGCCTGAGGGCGGCCGTTATGGGGGCCACTACCTTTGTAAAGGTGTGGGTAGCAGAGGAGATCCCGAAGGGTAGTGCTGTGAATTGAAAGTGCTTCCTGTGGCCAGAAACTACTACGGCAATCCTTAGAAAAAAACCTTCTGTGTGGAGGTAAATAGGAATATGCAAATAGGCATCTTTTATATCCAAAGTCACAAAAAACATCGCCTTGGAGGAGAAAGGTGGTGACAGACTTTATAGTTTCCCTACAGAAGCGCTTCTTTTTGATGAAGCGGTTGAGGTACCTTAAGTCTATGATCATTCTCCACTTGTCTGCCGGTTTTGGTACCAGGAAGACGGGAGAATAGACACCGATCCTTCTTCTAGAGAAGAGACTTCCACCAGGGCTCCCTTGTGAATGTACTCTCGGATGGAGCATTCCAATGTAGTCTACTGCATTGTAGGGAGGCTGCGAGTTAACACAAACCGATCCTGAGAAGGATGGAGGAACTCGATTGCATAACCTCTTTGGATTACCTACCGGACCCATGGGGCTTGAATTTTTTCCTGCCAGCAGTTGAGAAAGTGGGAGAGATGACCTCCGACAGGAATCTCGGCCACAGGAAGACTGCCTCTGATGTCAAAAGCTAGGCTTCTTTTTTTTATCATCAGACTTCGGGAATCTCCGGCTGGCGCCTCTAGAGGAATAACTAGAGCCTCTCTGGGACTGCCGTCCACGATGAGGCGGATAGCCTCTACCACGGCCAGAGTCAGACCTACCTCTGAAGGCCTGGGGTAAAGTTTTACCCTTCCTGTTGACCAAGCCCTCTAGGATCTCGTCTAGGGCACAGCCAAAGACTCTACCTGGCTCAAAGGGCAATGCGCACAAATTATATTTTGAGGGGAAAACAGCTCTCCAAGGTTTTAACCATAGAGGTCTTCCTGCTGCAGTCTTCTTGGTAAGTGCCAGGGATTTGGCCACCAGCCTTAATTAATGGTGGGAGGCTTCCGTTAAATATTCAGCTGCCAGGGAAACCGAGTCTAGAAACCCTAGCAGCTCATCTCTGGAGACTCCAGAGTCGATGTCCCTTTCGAGGTGGACCAGGTCAGTACATACTTTGGCTGACACTTCACAAGACGCAACCGCCACAGCGGTCTTGGGTGAGGCAGCTGAATAAGCCTTCTTGAAGGTATTGTCGAAGCGCTTGTCCATGGCGTCATGCAAATTTGCTCCATCATCTGATGGTACCTTAGTGCGGCAGGACAATTTAGCCACCGCCATATCCACCTTGGAGGAGGACCCCATTGTTCCCATTGAGCAACTGGGAATAAAGCACTGAACCTCCTAGGAACCACAAGAGGTTTTTCAGGACATCACTCTGAGGACATAAATTTTTGTAATGTCTGGTCCACTTGGAAGACCCTAGGCCCTGTATAGGTGGACATGGAGGCTTCCCCGTCAACATCACGATCCTTAGACCGGATGGACTTCAGCAGCCGGCTTAATTTTTCGAGTGGGAAGCACGGCCTGCTGGGATCTTCAGTGGAATTGTCAGATGAGAGTGTCTCGTCCACTATCTGATAATCTTCATCAGAGATCCATAAGGAAGATTGTGTCTCAATCTGCGGTCTCTTGGCAATCTGGACGATTGAAGAACGGATCTCCTTAAGAGACTCCTCCATATAGTCCTTTACCCAAGCGACAACCTCTTTTATGGAAGGTTCTTCCGTCGGAGGTCCGCGACATTGGTGACAGCGGGTAAAATCATAGCCGTCAGGTAAAGGGGTATTGCAATCCAAACACGTTAGGTGTTCATGTTTAGAGGACTTTTTCCTCCTAAGCCCATCGCCGTTACCTGATGCAGAAGATGACATCTGAAACATCAAACAGCCACATGACACTGAAAAATGGAAGATTGGCAAGCATCGCATAAAAAAACCCAAGGGGTACCTTACTTTTTTTTCTTTTTTTTTTTTTAATCGGTCACTTGAAGAGAGAAAAAACCGTCAGAAAAAAAACCAGCCACCGCAAACCGCAGCACCACTCGCTCAACAAATAAAGGACTGCAGACCTTTGAATGTAATCCAGCAGAGAGGGGAGGAAGCCAACAAAGAAACATTTGTATAGCACCAAACGAGTCAAACGCCATAATGGAACATAGAGGAGCATAAGCCTAAGCCAGAGGCTCAAAATACAAACAGCAAAAATCAATTCTATATTTTGCCTTTCAATTTTCAAACTTACCGCACTTTTTCCGAGAAAACCGGAAGTAGGCCACGGTGGTGCGCAAAGGCTTCCTTCCCCCGGGAACACGGGACCGGAGAAAAGTTCCGGCCGAGGAGGTTCCTTACTTCCGGTGATCGCACTGCCTGCCGAGCGATGAGGTTTTTTCTTTGGGAAGAAGACAAAACGGAATGGACCGAGGTACCTCCTAAGGTAAGCTAGGAGTAGATAAAAACCCCTAGCAACGGGAGGTCACAAGAGACCTCCGTCCACCTGTCCCACACAGGACAGAAAAAAACACAGTAGAGGGAGGTCTCTTGTGCCCTCTTATAGGGCCAGTAGTAGGCACCTTTTTGGTGCTAATTAAAGGTTCCACCTGTCCTAAACAACACACAGGGGCAGAGATACCCCCCCATATTGTGCTGCTGTCGGATCTAAGGGGAAGCAGATTTTTCTGGAATAGTTTTCAGGTGCCATGTCTCATTTACTGAGCCCCTAGAGTACCAAAACAATGGAAACCCCTTAAAAGTGACCCCATTTTGGAAACTACACCCCTCACAGAATTCATCAAGGGGTATAGTGAGCATTTTGACCCCACAGCTGTTTCACAGATTTTACTAACATTGGATGTATAATTGAAAAATTACTAAAACGTCACTTTATCCCCAAAGTTTTCATTTTCACAGGGGGTTAAAGGAGAAAAAGGACTCCATAGTTTGTTAAACAATTTCTCCTGAACACAGCAATACCCCATATGTGGTCGTAAACTGCTGAATGGATACATGGTGGGGCTCAGAATGGAAAGAGCGCTATTTTGCTTTTGTAGGGCAGATTTTACTGGAATAGTTTTCAGGTGCCATGTTGCATTTGCAGAGCCCCCAAAGTACCAATACAGTGGAAACCCCCTAAAAGTGACCCCATTTTGGAAACCACACCCCTCACAGAACATGTCAAGGGGCATAGTGAGCATTTTGACCCTACAGCTGTTTCACAGATTTTATTAACATTGGGACATGAAAATGAAAAATTCCTTTTTTTTTTCCCAATAAACCGTCAATTTAGCACCAAATTTTTCATTTTCACAAGAGGACAAAGGAGAAAAAGCTCCCCAAAGTTCGTTACACAATTTCTCCTGAACATAGAAATGCCCCATATGTGGTTGTAATCTGCTGTTTGGGTACATGGTGGAGCTCAGAATGGAAAGAGCACTATTTAGCTTTTGGAGGGCAGATTTTGCTGGAATAGAACTCCTAAAACTATTAAGTGGGCTATGCCGGGGGAAAAAAGCGATATATGTGGGTGTAAACTGCTGCTTGGGAACACAGCAGGGCTCAGAAGGGAAGGAGCACTGTGTTTTTTTTAGCTTTTGGAGTACAGATTTAGAGAGACTTTCTGGTCGCCATGTTATTTTTGCAGAGCCCTGGAGGTGCCAGTAAACTGGAACTCCCTAAGAAGTGACCCCATTTTGTAGGGGCAATTTTAGGGTCTCTGCAAATGTGACATGGCGTCCAAAAACCAACAATCTAAATCTGCGCTCCAAAAGTACATAGCGCTCCTTCACATCTGCACTCTTCTGTGTACCCAAACGGCAGTTTACGCCCACATGTATGACACTGGTGTACCCAGAATAATGTAATTAGCAACACCATATGTGGGTATAAACTGCTGTTTGGGAACAGCCAGGCACAGAAGGGAAGGAGCGCTATTTTGGTTTTTAGAGCACAGTTTGGTTTTTGGACACCTTGTCACTTTTGCAGAGCCCAAGAATTGCCAGTAAAGTGGAATCCGCAGACTTGTGACCCCATTTTGGAAACTACACCCTTCAAGGGATTTATCAAGTGGTGTAGTGAGCATTATTAACCTTTAAGTGTTGCATTCTTTTAGTTTCCAGAAATTAATGTGCAGATGATAATGAAAAGTTAAAAATAATATTTTTCCAGAGATACACCATTTCAGTGCCCAATATGTTGTGCCCAGCTTATGTCAGCAGAGACACACTCCAAAAACTGTTAAGCGGGGATCCCGGGCACAACAGCTTTTGGAGCGTTCATCTCTGATACAAGCCGGGCACAACATATTACGCACTGAAATGACGTATTCCTGGAAAAATTGTCATCTTCACCTTTCACAATCAGCTGCGTATTCATTTATGGATAATAAATTATAGCAACACTTGGGGGTTAAAAATGCTCGCTGTACCCCTGGATAAATTCCTTCAGGGGTGTAGTTTCCAAAATGGGGTCACATGTCAGGGGATTCCACTTTACTGGCGTTTCAGCTCTGCAAAAGTGCAATGGTGTCCAAAACTCAAACTGTCCAAGCCTGTGCTCCAAAAACCAAATAGCGCTCCTTCAATTCTGTGCCATTCTGGGCTGAAGAGTGATCACCGTAAAAACGAAGCCCAACGCACAAATGCACTTTTTCTTCAAATCCACCCCATTCTGAATTTTCTTCCAGCTTCCCAGTACATTGTACAGTCATGGCCAAAAGTTTTGAGAATGACACAAATATTATATTTTCACATGATCTGCTGCCCTCTGGTTTTTATGTGTGTTTGTCAGATGTTTTTATCACATACAGAAATATAATTGCATTCATATTATGAGTAACAGAAGCTTATATTGACAGTTAGAATGAGTTAATGCAGCAAGTCAATATTTGCAGTGTTGACCCTTCTTCTTCAGGACCTCTGCAATTCTCCCTGGCATGCTCTCAATCAACTTCTGGACCAAATCCTGACTGATAGCAGTCCATTCTTGCAGAATCAATGCTTTAATTTTGTCTGAATTTGTTGGTTTTTGTTTGTCCACCCGTCTCTTGATGATTGACCACAAGTTCTCAATGGGATTAAGATCTGGGGAGTTTCCAGGCCATGGACCCAAAATCTCTATGTTTTGTTCCCTGAGCCATTTAGTTATCACCTTTGCTTTATGGCAAGGTGCTCCATCATGCTGGAAAAGGCATTGTTGAGCGCCAAACTGCTCTTGGACGGTTGGGAGAAGTTGCTCTTGGAGGACATTCTGGTACCATTCTTTATTCATGGCTGTGTTTTTAGGCAAGACTGTGAGAGAGCCGATTCCCTTGGCTGAGAAGCAACCCCACACATGAATGGTTTCAGGATGCTTAACAGTTGGCATGAGACAAGACTGGTGGTAGCGCTCACCTCTTCTTCTCCGAATAAGCTGTTTTCCAGATGTTCCAAACAATCGAAAAGGGGATTCATCAGAGAAAATGACTTTACCCCAGTCCTCAGCAGTCCACTCCCTGTACCTTTTGCAGAATATCAGTCTGTCCCTGATGTTTTTTCTGGAGAGAAGTGGCTTCTTTGCTGCCCTCCTTGAGACCAGGCCTTGCTCCAAGAGTCTCCGCCTCACAGTGCGTGCAGATGCACTCACACCTGCCTGCTGCCATTCCTCAGCAAGCTCTGCACTGCTGGTAGCCCGATCCCGCAGCTGAAACACTTTTAAGAGACGGTCCTGCCGCTTGCTGGTCTTTCTTGGGCGCCCTGGAGCCTTTTTGGCACCAATGGAACCTCTCTCCTTGAAGTTCTTGATGATGCGATAGATTGTTGACTGAGGTGCAATCTTTCTAGCTGCAATACTCTTCCCAGTTAGGCCATTTTTGTGCAGTGCAATGATGACTGCAAGTGTTTCTTTAGAGATAACCATGGTTAACAGAAGAGAAACAATGATGGCAAGCACCAGCCTCCTTTTAAAGTGTCCAGTGGTGTCATTCTTACTTAATCATGACAGATTGATCTCCAGCCCTGTCCTCATCAACACCCACACCTGTGTTAATGGAGCAATCACTGAAACGATGTTAGGTGGTCCTTTTAAGGCAGGGCTGCAATGATGTTGAAATGTGTTTTGGGGGATAAAGTCCATTTTCTAGGCAAATATTGACTTTGCAAGTAATTGCTGTTAAGCTGATCACTCTTTATAACATTCTGGAGTATATGCAAATTGCCATTAGAAAAACTGAAGCAGTAGACTTTGTAAAAATTAATATTTGTATCATTCTCAAAACTTTTGGCCATGACTGTACAGAATAATAAATGGTAGCATCATGAAGAAATATTTGTCCCACAAACATTAAGAACTCATATGGCTCTGAGAACGGAAAAATAAAAAAGTTATGGGGTTTGGAAGGAGGGGAGTCAAAAACGAAAATCGAAAAATTCCTCCGATGGGAAGGGGTTAATACAGTTTCCTCCCACACTACAAAAATTTGCTGATAGGAAATGTAGATTGTGAGCCCTATATGGGACAGTGACCAACAATGTCTGTAAGAGTGGGTTCACACTTGAGCTTGAATCCAGTTTTTTCGTCGGAAACTAAGTCGGACATGCAGGACTTTGTGTCCGACGAAAAAAACAGCTTCGCGGCGCAGAGGGTGCAATCGGACTCCCGTGCATTGCTTTAAAAACCCATTCAAATGAATGGGATTTTAAGCAATGCGTCGCTAACCTGTCGCTATCCAGTGCCTATCCAGTTTCCCGAGATTTTCACTTGGATTGGCAGTGGACGGACTCAAGTGCAAGTGTGAACCCACCCTAAAGCGCTGCACAATATGTTGGCGTTATACAAGTAAGAGAATAATAAATAAAGGGACACAATAAAAGTAAAATTATTTATAATTATATATACTGTATATATTTGCACCAAAAATCATCTTTTATAGGGGTTGTCCATTCAAAGAAAAAGTAAATAGAATGCAGGTTAAAATGTCTAATGGTTAGGGCACTATTACCATTTGAACGTCTCTGCCTATCCTCGGTGGCTCCGTCACGTGCTATCTCACTAATCTATAGCATGTTACTGGAGGACTCTGCTGACCAACTACTGGCCTACACAGGAGTTGGGGGTTTCGTTTCCACAGGATGTGTGGTCCTCTGCCTTTCGGGCATGCCACAAGTTTTCCATTTCTTGCAAGGCATAAGAAACTAATTTTAAGATTCTCTCGCGTTGGTATAGAGTACCCTCTGTCCTCCACGAAATCTATCCCTCCACTTCGGATCGATGCTGGAGATGCAACACTGACCGGAGTACGATGGTGCACATCTGGTGGGAGTGTTTTCTCTTGCGCCCGTTCTGGATGGAGGTGAGACACATAATCCGAATGGTGACCGGTATTGCTCTGGAGGATGACCCTGCCCCTCTTCTCCATTCCATATTTCCTGGGAAGTTTGAGAGACATACCCGTAGGCTACTTGGATTTATGCTAGTTGCTGCTCAGTCATTTCCAGATTGTGGAAATCATCGTCTGTGCCCTCTCTGGCATCTTGGCTGCAGGAACTTCTCCACATTCATAGTATGGAGAACCTGCTTGCCAAGCTGAAAAACGATGATAGAGCCCACCGACAGACATGGCTCCTCTGGGACACTTTCTACTATTTCGCTGACTTTCAGTCCGCCTTTGTCCCCCCCTCCCTCCTGATACCCTCAGCAGTTTTTCCTTTCCACCCTCTCATATTTTCCCTATACCCTCTGCTTCTTGCTCCTACTGATTCTATTCTACACCCCCATTTTCCAGCAACCCCCCTGATTCTACGGTGGGTGGTTATGCCTCCCTTTTTTCCCTTATTTCTAGTTGGGTTACATGCCCTCTACTGTTCGCACTTTGTTTTGATTGTTTAAATGTTTGATATAATGTTTTACTCTGCTGCGTCAGAGTATCTTCTTGTCCCCTCCCAGTGACTGTACCCCCTGATGTCCCTCGGCTTCCCTTCTCCCTCCCCCCTCCACATTCAGTTGTTATTTATGTTGCTTTTCTTTTTCTTTTGTGCAAAACCTTAATAAAAACCTTAATGAAAAATAAAATGTCTAATGGTGTCAGCAAACATGTAAAGACCCCCAAATAATGATGGAAATCATGTTTTTTCATGTTTCAGTATATTACACAGAACCAGGCTTAGAGTACTTAGAGTATAATTGGGGAAAATCGGTCTTCTTAAGAATATAACCCCATCTGTGCAAGGGGTACAAATAATAATTTCCCTGTAACCTAGGAATGGGCAATGTTGGGAGCTATGTTTACAGAGATATTTTGCAGATAATTTTTATAGATGGACCATGGGTTTACACTAGGCTTATATAGGCTACGTATATTAGGAATTGTTTCCGTAAAAAAAATTCAAAACAGAAAGAAGAAGACACCACCCTTTGCTTGTCTCATAAAAATCATCCCTGTCCATATGCCTTATTGGACATCATAGAGTGAATTCCCCAGTTTGAGACACCCCTACACCCATGAAGTTGAAGAGCGACTCTACTGGACCTCGTCTGTCCATGCATTATATAGTATTTCATCATTCTGTGTGTCTACAGATAGTGCATAGTTATCTATTGCCATCAAATTGCACCATTACAGGAAGAAACCAATGGCTTATCTTCATCATCATGTCTAAGACTTATCACTGATAGTAAAATAATAGTCCTTAATAACCTCATGTCAGCTATGCCCTCCCTGCTCATCCTGGCATTTACTTCTGCCCCATTACCTCCCTATAATCTGATAACAATGTGTTTATGCTGCTGAGTCTGACAGGAGATCAATGGTAGATGTAGCATCAGTGAGAACATTGACCTCTACAAAAACCCAAGTAACTAGGAGTCCCAATGATGACTGAGGGGATCTCAGTTACAGTGCTGGCCAAAAGTATTGGCACCCCTGCAATTCTGTCAGATAATACTCAATTTCTTCCAGAAAATGATTGCAATCACAAATGCTTTGGTAATAATATCTTCATTTATTTTGCTTGCAATGAAAAAACACAAAAGAGAATGAAAAAAAAGTCAAATCATTGATCATTTTACACAAAACTCCAAATACTTGGTAGCACAACCTTTAGACAAAATAACTGCGAACAACTGCTTACGGTAACCATCAATGAGTTTCTTACAATGCTCTGCTGGAATTTTAGACCATTCTTCTTTGGCAAATTTCTCCAGGTCCCTGAGATTTGAAGGGTGGCTTCTCCAAACTGCCATTTTGAGATCTCTCCACAGGTGTTCTATGGGATTCAGGTCTGGATTCATTGCTGGCCACTTTAGAAGTCTCCAGTGCTTTCTCTCAAACCATTTTCTAGTGCTTTTTGAAGTGTGTTTTGGGTCATTGTCCTGCTTGAAGACCCATGACCTCTGAGGGAGACCCAGCTTTCTCACAATGGGCCCTACATTATGCTGCAAAATTTGTTGGTAGTCTTCAGACTTCATAATGCCATGCACACGGTCAAGCAGTCCAGTGCCAGAGGCAGCAAAGCAACCCCAAAACATCAGGGAACCTCCGCCATGTTTGACTGTAGGGACCGTGTTCTTTTCTTTGAAGGCCTCTTTTTTTTTCCTGTAAACTCTATGTTGATGCCTTTTCCCAAAAAGCTCTATTTTTGTCTCATCTGACCAGAGAACATTCTTCCAAAAAGTTTTTGGCTTTCTCAGGTAAGTTTTGGCAAACTCCAGCCTGGCTTTTTTATGTCTCTGGGTCAGAAGTGGGGTCTTCCTGGGTATCCTACCATAGAGTCCCTTTTCATTCAGACGCCGACGGATAGTACGGGTTGACACTGTTGTACCCTCGGACTGCAGGGCAGCTAGAACTTGTTTGGATGTTAGTCGAGGTTCTTTAGCCACCATCCGCACAATCTTTCGTTGAAATCTCTCGTCAATTTTTCTTTTCCGTCCACATCTAGGGAGGTTAGCCACAGTGCCATGGGTTTTAAACTTCTTGATGACACTGCGCACGGTAGAGACAGGAACATTCAGGTCTTTGGAGATGGACTTGTAGCCTTGAGATTGCTCATGCTTCCTCACAATTTTGCTTCTCAAGTCCTCAGACAGTTCTTTGGTCTTCTTTCTTTTCTCCATGCTCAATGTGGTACACACAAGGACACAGGACAGAGGTTGAGTCAACTTTAATCCATTTCAACTGGCTGCAAGTGTGATTTAGTTATTGCCACCACCTGTTATGTGCCACAGGTAAGTAACAGGTGCTGTTAATTACACAAATTAGAGAAGCATCACATGATTTTTCAAAGGGTGCCAATACTTTTGTCCACCCCCTTTTTTATGTTTGGTGTGGAATTATATCCAATTTAGCTTTTTGACAATTCTTTTTGTGGTTTTCCATTGAAGACAAATTAAATGAAGATATTATTACCAAAGCATTTGTGATTGCAATCATTTTCTGGAAGAAATTGAGTATTATCTGACAGAATTGCAGGAGTGCCAATACTTTTGGCCAGCACTGTATGTGGTATTAGCTAGCGCCAAATTAGCCCACCAGAGTACCCTCTGAGAATACCCAGCTCTGACACAGTGGTGGATAGAGGATGTGTCCTGTACATGTTTTGTATAGATGGAAGTTGGGACTCGGAAGCATTTTCCCTGGTGTGCCCAAAGAATTCCAAGTCTTATTCATATCCCAGGATTTATATGACTCATACGCTTAGTCATATTATGGATTTGTGTTGCTACGTCGCATACTCTGGTTTGGATACATTCAATGATGCATCATATGGTACCAAGTTATCTGGATACAGCATGTGTTTATGTTCTGTAGAGATATTAAGTGGCTCTCGGAAGTGTTTCCAAAGAATGCCAAGACTCATCCATACCGCAGTATTCATGGGGTTCAGACACACAATCATATTATGGATTTGTATTCCTCTGTCACTTGTCCTGGTATGGAGTTATTTGCCGAGGCACCATGTGGCACCACTTGGAGTACCTACATGGAATTATTGTGTGCCTGAGCTCTTTCTCCTATCTCAGTGTGTGTACCCTGACATGAACAAAGTAATTTACTTCCATCTGTTGGAAGCTAGTCATGTTTTTGGTATATGCTGTTTTATATAGCAGATGTTTTGGAAACAGTTCCATGAACTATATCATCAAAACGGGTATTTTTCCCCAAAACATTAGAATTCCTGTCCATGGGCTCTGTGATATTGCAACAACTATAAATTGAGTTGAGCTGCAATAGCCATGGTCGAGCGTATATTTAAAAAAAGCAATTGCCAGCCCCAGTGGGTATGTTCCCAGAATATGTTGCCTAAAAATAAGTGCCTGAAAGTCTCCAATCTGCCACCCAATGATTTCAGTGGGAGTCAACTCCATTTTTTTCCAGATTCAGTGACTGATTTATTTTCTCCAAAACCGCCACTATTATAGTTTAGACCACTGTGTGAACATGTTATAATATCTTCAGAAAAAAAAAAAGGATATCAATCATATCATAATAGATCAATAGAGACAGATTCCATGACACAATTGTGAACAGCGCTTGAGACTTGATCCAGCTCGTTTCAGATCAATGTCCTCCTGCACATGACCCTATTCAGTCCCGCAAATACAGTCCACATGATGGCCATATTACCTGGATTGACCACAGCCTTGTGCATAGAACTTACTGCATTATACAGTGCTGGCCAAAAGTATTGGCACCCCTGCAATTCTGTCAGATAATAGTCAATTTCTTCCAGAAAATGATTGCAATCACAAATACTTTGGTAATAATATCTTCATTTATTTTGCTTGCAATGAAAAAACACAAAAGAGAATGAAAAAAAAGTCAAATCATTGATCATTTTACACAAAACTCCAAAAATGGGCCAGACAAAAGTATTGGCACCCTCAGCCTAATACTTGGTAGCACAACCTTTAGACAAAATAACTGCGAACAACCGCTTCCGGTAACCATCAATGAGTTTCTTACAATGCTCTGCTGGAATTTTAGACCATTCTTCTTTGGCAAATTTCTCCAGGTCCCTGAGATTTGAAGGGTGCCTTCTCCAAACTGCCATTTTGAGATCTCTCCACAGGTGTTCTATGGGATTCAGGTCTGGACTCATTGCTGGCCACTTTAGAAGTCTCCAGTGCTTTCTCTCAAACCATTTTCTAGTGCTTTTTGAAGTGTGTTTTGAGTCACTGTCCTGCTGGAAGACCCATGACCTCTGAGGGAGACCCAGCTTTCTCACACTGGGCCCTACATTATGCTGCAAAATTTGTTGGTAGTCTTCAGACTTCATAATGCCATGCACACGGTCAAGCAGTCCAGTGCCAGAGGCAGCAAAGCAACCCCAAAACATCAGGGAACCTCCGCCATGTTTGACTGTAGGGACCGTGTTCTTTTCTTTGAAGGCCTCTTTTTTTTTCCTGTAAACTCTATGTTGATGCCTTTTCCCAAAAAGCTCTACTTTTGTCTCATCTGACCAGAGAACATTCTTCCAAAAAGTTTTTGGCTTTCTCAGGTAAGTTTTGGCAAACTCCAGCCTGGCTTTTTTATGTCTCTGGGTCAGAAGTGGGGTCTTCCTGGGTATCCTACCATAGAGTCCCTTTTCATTCAGACGCCGACGGATAGTACGGGTTGACACTGTTGTACCCTCGGACTGCAGGGCAGCTAGAACTTGTTTGGATGTTAGTCGAGGTTCTTTAGCCACCATCCGCACAATCTTTCGTTGAAATCTCTCGTCAATTTTTCTTTTCCGTCCACATCTAGGGAGGTTAGCCACAGTGCCATGGGCTTTAAACTTCTTGGTGACACTGCGCACGGTAGACACAGGAACATTCAGGTCTTTGGAGATGGACTTGTAGCCTTGAGATTGCTCATGCTTCCTCACAATTTTGCTTCTCAAGTCCTCAGACAGTTCTTTGGTCTTCTTTCTTTTCTCCATGCTCAATGTGGTACACACAAGGACACAGGACAGAGGTTGAGTCAACTTTAATCCATTTCAACTGGCTGCAAGTGTGATTTAGTTATTGCCACCACCTGTTATGTGCCACAGGTAAGTAACAGGTGCTGTTAATTACACAAATTAGAGAAGCATCACATGATTTTTCAAAGGGTGCCAATACTTTTGTCCACCCCCTTTTTTATGTTTGGTGTGGAATTATATCCAATTTGGCTTTTTGACAATTCTTTTTGTGGTTTTCCATTGACGACAAATTAAATGAAGATATTATTACCAAAGCATTTGTGATTGCAATCATTTTCTGGAAGAAATTGAGTATTATCTGACAGAATTGCAGGGGTGCCAATACTTTTGGCCAGCACTGTAGGGAGATATGATGCATTGAGCTCCTGAATGGCCCAATCGATACTGTACTAGAATGACAGCTTTATGTCAGTCTAGTACAGTAGTAACTGTAATATCCTTGCCCATTCGGACTTCAGCGCCATCCCCGGCCGCATGATATGGCGCAGGAGGCGTGTCTGGCTATGTTTCCTTGTTTCAGGTTCTTGTTGTCTCTGTCTGAACACTGTTCTATTCCCTCACCTCTGTAATTGATTTTCCACCGCACCCATCTCTTACACCTTTGTTTCCCTCTTCTCCTCAAATAGTTAATCTCAGCCTTACTTGTGTGATTGACATCTTTCCTTCCAATCGAGTCTGGGGCGGGTTCTTTCTTCTTATATATTGTTTTCCCACCCTCACCTCCTTACCTTAGTGCTTGCCATTGCCTTGTGCATGCTGGCTGGCTGTATACTATTTGCTATCTAAATTCATATTTCTGACCTTTGGCTTTTCTTGTGACTACTCTCTTGGATTTTGATTCTGTACTGTGTTGCTCGACTGGTTCCAACCCCTTGGCTAGCTGACCTCCAATTTGTTGTTGTTTGTCTTGTCTGCGTTCTGTGTTATCACCTATATCATAAGAAGGGACTGCCACCCAGTTGTCCTCTGCCGCCTAGGGCAGTGAGGCAAGTAGGCAGGGACAGGGTTCCGCTTAGGGACTCACTGTCTTGTCATTCCCCTCCTCCCAGGGTTCACCAGCAGCTACTGGGGAATTGCTCATCTAGCAATTCACTTACAGAATAGCATACCCAAATTAAAAACCCTTCTACTCCGGAGTGGCATGGCTTTTATACAGGACCTTGTGACTCGAACGGAGGGATTAGCAGGTCTGGTGTCTGAACTGGCTAATCAGGTACACACCCTTACCCAGAATCAAGCTGAGGCTGCTGTGACACCACCTCCTGTCTTTTCCCTTACCGGGGTTAAGATGTTACTCCCAGATCGTTTTTCAGGGGACCGAAGAAAATTTGAGACATTGCCGGAGTCATGTCGGTTGTATTTTCGAGTCAACCCTCTCAGTCTCAGATGGTGGGGGTGGGCATTTCTCTCTTGCAGGGGGATCCACAGGCTTGGACCTTAAAACTTCCCTCTGGGGCAGAGGAGTGGACAGATTTGGAAAAAATTTTCAAATCTTTGGGCACTTTTTATGCTGAGCCTGACCACGTTGGACTTGCCGAATCACAACTCCTTACCCTTCGGCAGGGCAAACACTCCCCTGAGACTTATTGCTCTGAGTTTCGGAAATATAGTATAACGACAGGTTGTGTGACTCAGCTTTGAGAGCTCTTTTCAAACAGGGCCTGAGTGATTCAATTAAGGATGTTTGGGTAGGTCACCCTGATCCCCCTAGCTTAGAACAGGCCATGACCTTGGCTGTCTGCATTGACCCGAGACTCCAGGACAGACACAAAGAGAGGGTAGGAACTGATTCCGCTAAGTCTTCTGTCTATTCCTCTCTTTCTGTTAAAAAATTTTTTCTCCTTCTATCACTGCTGGTGATGAGCCTATGCAGTTCGGAGCACTGGATACCAAGGCTAGACGAGAATATCGTCTCCAGAATAATCTATGCCTGTATTTCGGAAAACCGGGTCATCTCATCCGAGACTGCTCCATCAAACCCCGCACATCAGCGGAAAACTCCAGTGCCTGAGTGGTATTCAGAAGAACCACTCAGGCTATCAGGTATCTTCCGAAAATTCTCATAAATTGATGTTACCTGTGTCTCTGTCCTTTGGGGACAGATCTGTTTCTGGCCAGGCCCTAGTGGACTCTGGGGCTGCTACTAGCTTTGTTAAAATTTCATTTATTTCTGCTTTACGAATTGAACTTGTACCACTAGATACTCCTTTGTTGGTTACTGGAGAAGATTTTACCCCACTGGCCAGGGGTAAAATCCGATCTAAGACCCCCTTAATCTCTTTACAAGTGGGCTCTATACGTTCTGAGGTTATAAGTTTCTTTGTTATGGAGGATTTGTCGTCTAATATAATTCTAGGGCTTCCCTGGTTAGTCCTCCATAACCTAGTTTTGATTGGTCCAAAAAAGAGTTAGTGAAATGGGGGGATCAGTGCTCTTCCCATTGCATAGCTTTGCATACTTCTGATTGTCTCAGTGAGGAAAAGGTTTTACCTGAATTTTTGTCTGATTTTCACGATGTATTTGACCCAAAATCTGCTGAGGGTTTGCTCCCCGCATAGACCCTACCAGGGTCGGACTGGCCCACCGGGGAACCGGTGAATCCCCCGGTGGGCCCCGAGCCCTGACTATTAGTCCACATTTTACCAATGTAAATGCATTGGTCAGGGGCCCGATCTGGATGGTCAGGGGCCTGATCGGGCCCCTGACCATCCAGATCGGGCCCCTGATCAATGCATTTACATTGACAAAATGTGGATTAGTAATGGTCAGGGGCTGGACTTTACTACCATAAAGATGGCCGCAGCCGGCGGAGCGCAGCGGCGGGAGACTGTCCCTACCTTGTCATGGGCCCGCCTCCTGAAGCCTGCATCCTGATTGACAGCTGCTGGAGCCAATCAAATTGCAGAGCATTGCTGCACGCGTCAATGACGTCATGACGCTGTGCGCGGCGGTGGGATTCAGCAGAGGAGCCCAGAACAACAGTGTGAAGGTAAATACTATTTACCCACACACAAAACAACTTTTCCCCTTATTTTGCCCCCAAATATTTCAGCTTCACTGACCCCTCTGAGAACTACAACCCCCAGCAGCTCCAGATGCTCTGGATCTGTTGAGAGTTGTAGTCCCCCCAACCCCCCCCCCCCCCCCCCAAAAAAAAAAAAAAAAAACGAATATCCCACTGTATTTTTATGCTGGTGCCTGCTCCAGCATGACAATACCTAAGTTGCAGAAACCGCTGAGGACTTTTCTGTCCGTCACTTTCAGTTTGAATATGGCGGACACCGGCGGACCTCATTATAATGGGGTCTGCCGGTATCTGTGTGTAACCGCCATGTTAACAGTCCGCCTCTCAGTCATTCGGGTCCCATGGCCGCAGTTGTGAACCTAGCATAAGGCTATGGCTACACTACAACTTCCGTCATGGAACCAAAGATCGCTGTGTAAACCTTGGGACTCTTTCACACGTTAGTGCATGGAGTCGCATTGGGACCCTCAGGTTGCAATGCGACTCCATTCACTAACATGAGTGAAGGGGTTACAAGGCGACACGGTGATCCACATGACGGGAGTCACGGCTTATTCATCAAAAACAATGTTTTCCACCTGCCAGAGTTTTGTGCCTAATTTATAATGAGGTGCGCACATAAATTAATCACGTCTTCCGGAGTCCGTGCACCTAAACAGAACTCCACACCAGTTCCTTGCTGATGTAGATCTCTGGGATCATTAACACTAGAAAACTGAAGTAAATGATGCTAAAATGACAGGGCCAGAAAAGTGGTGAAAAACTCAAAAAGTCTCTTTTTTTTGCAAAAATTTTCACTTGCGCAAAATAATTGTTACTTTTTTAATGGCTTGTACATCACTTTTTTTTTTAGCACACAAGCTGTGTTAAATCAGCTCCATTTATTTATTTATTTAATATGCTTACTTCTATAGCACCATCATATTCCGCAGCGCTTTACAGACATTGACAGTCATATGTAGATTGTGAGCCCTATATGGGACAGTGACTGTCATTGTCTGTAAAGCGCTGCGGAATATGATGGCGCTATATAAGTAAGAAAAAAAATAAATAAATAAATAAATAGTATTTACACATACAAATAGGATGCATGATGTTAAAAAAAAAATGTCATGCATCCTATTTATCGTCATGCATCCTATTCATACAGTGTATATACTATGAGGCTGATTTAACACGGCTTATTTATTTATATGGCAGATATAACCTTTTTAACCAACCCCCAATACAATATAATTTTGTCAATATGTTGTTAAAAAAAAAAAAAAAAAAAAAAAAAAAAATTATTTATGCCAGGGGAAGTGAAAAACAACAAAAAAAAATACCCTACTCACCTGTCCCCGATGTTGCAGTGTCCTCCCAGTGCAGTCCGATCCTGCTACTTGGCTGTCTTCTGGCTATGACGTCCCAGCTCCCTTCCACTGAGGCCGTCACGTGACTACTTAGGTCAATCAGCAGCCTACAGAAGGGACCCAGGGACGTCACAGATAGTGACGTCCCTTCGCCGTGGCTGCGGATTGGCCTTAGCAGTCATGTGTGGTGGGGACATGCGCCAACAGAGCTGCAGGACTGGGGAACACACGAACATCGGGGACAGGTGAATGTGTTTTTGTTTTTTTTTTTTTTTTTTCACCTCTCCCACTCTAATTAAAAAATACATTTTTGCCTGGACAACCCCTTTAAAGGGATTATCCACATTTTAATATTGTTATACCACCTGCAGGGTTCCAACACGCAGGACCCCCTGAAGATCAGCTGCATTGGAATAGCATGGCTCTCAGTAATGTTACCATACCAGGAGCCACGCTGCTCACTAGCCGTATAAAGTGTAGTGGTGGCTTTAAGTACTGCAGCGCTGTCCCATTGAAGTCTATGAGGCAGTACTACAGTACCTAAAGCCGCAGCTACACTTTATACAGTGAGTGAGCAGTGTGGCTCCTGGCATATAATCATTACTGGAAGTCACGCTGTCCTGGTGAAGCTGATCTGCAGGGATCCAGGTTGTCAGACTTCCACAGATCTAAGTGCTCATTCACACAACAGGATTCCAAGGCCGTGTGCTGGCTGTTGTATTAGCAGCACACGGTCCGATAGATTTTAGTGGATCTATTCACACGACCATTGTTTTAACGGTCTGTGTGAATGATCCAAGAAAGAAATAGAACAGGCTATTTTTGGTGATTTTATGGATCCCCCAATAGACTCATGTCAATGAGGGATCCTTGAAAACAGATTTTCTTAGGGTGTGCACTGTGCTGGGCACTGTCATGTGAATGTAGCCTAGAATATTAGAATGTGGATAACCTTTTTAAAGGGGTTATGCCATGAAGAATAGTTATCTGTTATCCATAGGATCGAGCCCTCAGAATCGGGGTATTTCTCTTCTAACTGAATCCAGGCTGAATGTAGCTGTGCCCAGCTGGACGGGAGGCGACCGTACACCCATTAACTTGAATGGAAGTGCCTGAGATAGTAAAGTACAGGACTTCGGCTATCTCGGTTACTCCCATTAAAGTAAAAGAGGGCATGAATGCTTCCTATCCAGCAGGGCATGGCTACATTCAACATGGATTCAGTCAGACTAAATTCACTGTGGTGAGAAAAATAACCCCACTCTCAGGATTCATTATCATCTGTCCTATGGATAAAGTAATAGTAGTTAGGTGACTCTGGCCTTTTAATCCTGGAGCATGTAAGGAATTCAGGTGCAGGAAGTGTAGGTCAGTGGGGACTTGACACCACATTTCAAGAGCCATAGTCGGGGCACTTCTCTGTCCTTAAGGCTGGGGCCCCACGTGGTGTAAACGCCGCGGTTCACCTGCGGCGCAAACGCCGTGAAAAAAAAAGCGGTGTTTTACAGTCACAGCAAAGTGGATGGGATCCTAGTAATTCCTATCCCCACTTTGCGTTAATATACGTGTTGCAGACATGCGGCGATTTTCAAAACCGTTGTGGTTTTGGAAATCGCTGCATGTTAATTATACCTACGGAAATGCCGGCGGTTTCCCTATAGGTATAATGGAAGCAGAAATTTCACAGAGGAAGCCTCTGTGAACTTTCTATCAAAAGCGCTGCAGGAAGAACTGCAATGCGTTGCTGTCGTGGTTTTTCCAGCAGAGCTTTTTTGCTGCAGGACGCCATGTGGGGCTTAGTCTAAAGGGGTTTTCCAGGGCTCTCCTTTTTTTTTTTTTTAATTGCTGACCTATCCTTAGAAATGTCATCAATTGGAGATCTGTTGGGGGTCTGACACCTTATCCCCCTGTGGTTCAGCTGGTTAAAGAGGCAGTGGCCCTCTGAGTGCTGCTTCTACTTCACAGGACATGTGACATTATGTTCATTGATCACATGGCCCGATCACAGCTGAGTCCCATTCAAGTGAATGGGCTGAGCTGTGATACCAAGCACAGTCACTATGGAGCTGTGCTTGGTAAGTTCTGAAGAGGCTGCAGCACGCACGTCATATGAACAGGTGCTGATCCCTTTCCAATTTTTAATTGATGATTGCATAGGTCATCAATTACTCAGCCTTGGAAAACCCCTTTAAAGCCCCAATTAAACTGTCCTACTGATATAAAATAAGATAATATAGCACCCAAGTCTGTTTCCTCTCTGTAGTGAATGAAATGACAGCAATAAGCATTCTTCTATCTACAGTAGGCTTAACGTGAAAACTGTAGAATCCACCAGAACATATGCCCTTGTGCAGATCTGAGACTACTGCACAGACGGTTGGTCTGGAAGCATAGACAGTGATTCAGGGTAGGTGCTTCTCAACATCTATTATTGACTGATAGTCATCTGTTTTTGTTTTTTAAGGGATTGTCCAGGATGTTAATACAATAGATACTGATGATCTATCCACAGGAAAGGCCATCAGCATCTGATCGGTGTGGGGGCTGACTCCCAGATCCTGCACCAATCAGTTGATTCAGCTCCCGCCTCTCAACCCTACCACATTGAAGTGTTTAAAATATTGATCCAGTGTTGTATCTTGTGTCAGTACCCTAGTACTACCCTGATTTCCAAGGTACTAAGACAGCATTTAGCTTGTCAGCTGCCGCCACTCTGGATCAATATTATTACACTTCATTGTGATTGGTTTACTCCCATTGACAGTATTTCACTTCAATAGCTTGCTTTAAATGTGAGCAGGAGTAAATCAGGTCACATAGCTAGTGCAGGGACTCTCATGTAACTTAGGAGTCCCTTCACTAGCTCATTCTGGCACACCTACCTTTAGGATGAGACAGAATTCTGTCTCACAGATGAGTCAAGATTCTGTCTCAACTACAGGTCCCCTCCACCAGAATAGAAGCCAGTGTTCATTAAATTTACCAAATAAGAAGGAAGACAGCTGAAGGTCACTATAGTTTTTTTAAAAATTTTTCATACTGCTGGGATCTTTTGTGTTTTTTTTTTATCTTTCAGGTTATGATGGATCGCTTGGATTACGTCGGATTCATTGGACTCCATCGATGATCATCGTTTTTGTTTAATTTTTTAATAAAATGGTCAAAGAGGGTTGTCTGGGGGAGTTTTTATTTCAATAAAAATAATTTCTCTCATGTCTCTTGATTATTTTAACTACTTTCTTACCCCCTTAGTAATGGCGACTGTCTGTTAGACAGCATCCATTACTAAGGTGTGGCTTAGTGTTAGATGGTGAATATTCTAGCACTAACCCTCCAATTATTACCCCGGTACCCAACACCATCAGGGGTGCCGGGAAGAGCTGGGTATCGTCCAATACCCAGCTGTCTAAAGAGACTGCTGGGGATTGGGGTGGTTGCAGTCTGGTATTATTAGGCTGGGAAGGCCCAAAAACAGTGGCCCTTCCCACCCTTGTAATGTCAGGCTGCTGCTGCTTGTTATATCCGGCTGGTTATGAGAAATTGTGGTGACCCTATGTCGTTTTTTTTTCCAATTATAAAGCAGCATAGGGTCCCCCCAATATTTCTGAACCAGACAGATATAACAAGCAGTAGCCTGACATTACAAGGGTGGGAAGGGCCACGGTGTTTGCCCCTTCCCAGCCTAATAATACCAAACTGCGATGGCCCCAATCTCTGGCTGTCTCTTTAGACAGCTGGGTATTGGACAATACTCAACTCTTTTTGGTGTTAGGTACCGGGGTAATAATTGGAGGGTTAGTGCTAGCCTTCACCAGCTGACACAAAGCCACACCTTAGTAATGGATGCTGTCTATTAGACAGTTGCCATTACTAAGGGGGGTAAGAAAGTATTTAAAAAAAACTCGAGACATGAGAGAAATTTTTTTTATTGAAATAAAAACTCCCCCAGACAACCCTCTTTGACAATTTTATTAAATAATTAAAAAGAAAACTGTAAAGCACTGCGGAATATGATGGCGCTATATAAGTAAGCATAATAAATAATAATAATAAATAAAAAAAACAAAAATGATGATCATCGATGGAGTCCAACGAATCCGACATAATCCAATGGATCATCGTAACCTGAAAGAGAAAAACACAGCGTAATAAAAAAAAAAATTATACTCACCTACAGCTGTCTTCTTTCATCTGTCTTCTGTGGTAAAATAGAAACTGGCTTCTATTCTGGTGCAGGGGATCTGGAGATGAGAAAGAATTCTGTCTCATCTCAAAGGTATGTGCCCCAGAATGAGCTAATGAAGGGACTCCTAAGCTACAGAAGAGTCCCTGGCATGGCTGTGTGATTGTTGTTACTCCTATCAATGTGACCAGGAGTAACACAATCACATTGGGGGTCAGGAGAAGCAGGAGCTGACAAGCTATTCATATGAATTGACAGGCGTCTCATGCATTCACAGCAGGCACTGCCCGGTAATTCATTTGCATTTACAAGCAGCTCCTGCAAGGGGGGAGGGGGCAATGCAGGCGCAAAATATCACTCCTGCATCGCTCCACATCTGTAGCAATATAAGTGTGAAAAATGGACAGCACAAGAATGATGTTTTTTTTTTACAGATAGTACATGGACAGAAAAATTGTTAGTGTTAAAGGGGTTATCCAGAATAACCTGTTTTTGGCAAGGAGGCTGGGGAAGGTGAAAAAAAAAAAAAAAACAGACTCTCACCTGTCCCCGGTGCTCCGGTGTCTCCCACCACAGTCTGGTCCTGCTCCTCCCAGGTGACGTCCCAGTTACTTTACTTAGGCCGCTGATTGGCCTCAGGAGTCACATGAGGTGAGGACTTCCTCCTATAGAAGACCCGGGAGGAGCAGGACCAGGCTGTGGTGGGAGACACCGAAGCATTGGGGACAGGTTAGTATGGGGTTTTTTTTCTTCACCTTCCTGGCCTCCTTGCCAAAAATGGCTTCCAAGAGAACTATGCCACTTTGAAAAAACCATTCCCTTCTGCAATAGATATTATTGAAGCTGATGTTGATAGTGATGGTGAAGATGACATGAATGATGGAAAACATGTAGCTTGTGAAAACTGCCTGACTTGCTGCTATAGACTTTTATATGATCACAACTTGCATTCTGCTGCATATACAAATCTTTATGTGGCATATAAGGCGCTCCATACTCTGGCCTGCACGTTTCCTGTGAAAGAGTGTTTTCAAAAAAAAAAATTGTAAAAAATCGGTTGAGGTCATTGATTGGATAAGAACTTTTAGAATCTCTCATTTTAATGAACATTGAGAGGGAGATTTCCATGTCTTTAGATTATGATGACATTGTTGATCGATTTGCAAACTCATCTTCTGTTCTTCAGAAACTACTGCTGTAACCTGGATGTGTAAAATGTTTTTTTTTTGTGTGTCTTACTATATTAATACTGCTCTATTTAAGGTTAGTTATTTGTATCGTGTGTCTGATACATTAAAACTACGTTTATAGAAAAAGAAAATGGAAATCCTGACAGGGACAGGAACCCCTTTGACTGTAATGGGGTCCATCAGTTTTCTACTTTGATGTTTGTCACTTTGCCTGGCAAAACAGGCCGGCTATCTGCACTATTGTGTCTGTAATGTTGAACTCTATCTGTGATGGAGGATAAGTTAATGTCTGTGATGGAGGATAACTTAATGTTTAATTTTATATTATTTATTTAAATATTATTTATTTGGTTGTGCAATAAAATAATTTTGGTTTGCTTTTCCGTGTATGTGTGTAGAACGTAATATAGTTTGTGTGCTAGGTCTCAAGCCTGAATGTATTTAAGATCTGCATCACACAGATCTCAGATATGCACCATGCATACCCATATATAAAATAAAATACATTTTTCTATTCAAAGACAGTAAACTAAGGCTCAGCTAAAAGTGATATTTGCATTAATTAAGAGAACACTCACTTTGATGTAGTACAAGGGACAATATAGTTCTGTTTTGCACACTGTATTGTGCGCGAAAATGCACGTTAAATGTGCATGATGCCAAAAACTGGATGGGCGATATTTCATATGGCAGTAGGGTGGGCCCCTAGAATCAATCCCACTGGTGGGCCCTAGGCACCCCAGTCCGACCCTGGACCCTACGATTGTTCGATTGAACTCCTTCCTGAGTCTAAATACCCTAAGGGAAAGATCGTCAATCTTTCTGCTCCAGAACGTGAGTTTATGCGGGAATACATTCAGGATAGTCTTCTTAAAGGTCATATCCGTCCGTCTCAATCTCCCATGGGAGCTGGGTTCTTTTTTGTTAAAAAAAAAGATGGCGGATTGCCACCATGCATTGACTATTGGGAATTAAATAAAATTACGGTCAAAAATCAGTACCCTCTTCCTCTGATCCCTGACCTTTTCAATCAGATTGTGGGTGCCCGTTGGTTTTGTAAAATTGACCTCCACAGGGCCTACAATCTGATCTGGATCAAAGAAGGAGATGAATGGAAGACAGCCTTTAACACCCCAGAAAGTCACTTTGAATATTTGGTAATGCCTTTTGGGTTGTGTAATGCACCCGCAGTTTTTCAACATTTTGTTAATGATATCTTTAGAGACTTGCTTGGTCATTATGTGGTTGTCTATCTGGATGACATTCTGTTTTTTACTCCTGATTGGGCCACGCACATTGAGCATGTTAGGAGTGTTTTGCTACTTTTGCGTCAAAACTGTCTCTTTGCCAAACTGTCCAAGTGCCTGTTCGGAGACCAAAGGGTCACCTTCCTCAGTTGCGTCATTACTCCCGACTCTTTTTGTATGGATCCACTCAAATCAAGAAATGTTTCGTTGGGGCTCCTGTTTTAGCGCCACCAGACTTAGATCGCCCATTTGTTATTGAGGTTGATGCCTCTGAAGTGGTACCTCCTAATCTTCGTCTTCGTGTTTTGGAGGAAATTCATTGTTCTACCTTAACCGGACATCCCGGGTTCGCTGGGACTAAATACCTACTCTCCCGCTCTTACTGGTGGCCTTCCTGGTCTCGAGATGTATGTGAATTTGTTTCCGCCTGTGAGACATGTGCTAGGATGAAGGCTCTTAGGAGGTTACCTGAGGGCCATCTTCATCCTCTTCCTATACCTAAGAAACCGTGGTCCTATCTGTCGATGGACTTTATTACTGATTTGCCTTGTTCCCAAGGGAAAACTGTGATTTGGATGGTTGTGGATAGATTCTCTAAAATGTGTCATTTTATACCCCTAAAGTGCTCCACTTCTATCCTCGCTCTTTATTAATCACATACTTCACTTGCATGGTGTACCAGAAAATATTGTATCTGATCGCGGAGTACAATTTGTCTCTAGACTCTGGAAGGAATTTTGTGGTCATCTGGGGGTCTCTCTGTCTTTCTCTTCTGCGTTCCATCCTGAGACCAATGGTCAGACAGAGAGATTCAACCAAACTCTTGAACAATACTTAAGGTGTTTTGTGTCCAGTGCTCAGGAAAAATGGAGAAGGTTTCTTCCCCTAGCAGAGTTATTAACAGGGTTAACGTCACCACTAAAATGTCTCCATTTATTGCAACTATGGCTTTAACCCCAGGTACTCCTCTCTTCGTAGTACCGAATCTGTTAATCCCACCGCAGAACTAATTTATCAACAACTGTGCACAGCCTGAGCCTGGTGAAAGCCCAAGAGTATCAAAAACGACAGGCAAATAAAAGACGCTTACCTGGTCCTGAATACAAGGTGGGAGATCAAGTTTGGTTATCCACTAAGAATCTGCATCTTAGGGTTCCTTCTGGGAAACTTGCGCCTCATTACATTGGGCCCTATGTCATCACTGAGGTCATAAATCCAGTCTCTTTCAAATTACAACATCCAAATTTTTTCACAATGTTTTCCACAAATCACTTTTGAAAAAGTATATCTCCCCTGTCCTTACATATCCAGTCCACCAGCGCCTGTGGTGGTTCAGGGGGAACTAGAATACTAGGTAGAGAAAATACTGGATTCCCGCCGGTTGCAGAATTCTGTCCAGTACCTCTTACACTGGAAGGGTTATGGCCCGGAGGAAGAGACGTGGGTTTCTGGCAAGGACCTTTATGCCCCACGTTTGATTAGCCTTTTTCATCGTCAGAACCCCTCGAAACCTGGTCTATCTGGCGAGGGTCCAGAGACCCCTCGTAAAAGGGGGGAACTGTAACATCCTTCCCCATTCAGACTTCAGCACCATCCTCCGGCCGCATGCTACGGCGCAGGAGGCATGTCCAGCTATGATTCCTTGCTTTAGGTTCTTGTTGTCTCTGTCTGAACACTATTCTATTTCCTCACCTCTGTAATTGATTTTCCACCCATCCATCTCTTACACGTTTGTTTCCCTCTTCTCAAATAGTTAATCTCAGCCTTACTTATGTGATTGACATCTTTCCTTCCAATCAAGTATGGGGCGGGTTCTTTCTTCCTATATATTGTTTGCCCACACTCACCTTAGTGCTTGCTATTGCCTTGAGCGTGTTGGCTGTATACTGTTTGCTATCTATAATCATATTTCTGACCTTTGGCTTTTCTTGTGACCACTCCCTTGGATTTTGATTTTGTACTGCGTTGCTCGACTGGTTCTGACCCCTTGGCAAGCTGACCTCCCATTTGTTGTTGTTTGTCTTGCTAGATGAGCAATTCCCTTACAGTAACGATCGGACCGTTTGGATGCTAACTACATCATATCTCACTATGATGCAGTAAGTTCTATGTACACGGCCATGGTCAGTCCGAGAAATATGACCCTCATGTGGACTGCATTTGCGGGACTGAATACGGTTGTGTGCAGGACGCCTAACTCCCCTAATTCAGTAATATCTGGAATACCAGATCTGATATAATCACTTGACCATATTGTATTTGACTGAAAACTCCACGTTTTGTATGAAGAGCAGAGGGATGTATTAGGTTATTCAAGACAATGATCTCTCCAGACCACAGAAGATCCCATTATCTTTGGTATGTTATTCTCCAAAAATCTCATTACATTCTGTCCACCAATCCATCACCTGTGGCCTTGCTTCTGAACACCAGCTACTTCTCATCTCTCCTGACTAATAAAAATTCAGTCTTTACCTACTCATTACTGACAGTTAACGCTTTATCATATGTAGATATAAGATATTACCTACGTATTAGTCTTGTTCCCGTTTTCTTAGTTAAGAAATATGCAAATAAGACCTCTGGTGAAAAAGAGGAATTTGCTCCTAGCGCCACCTACTGGTTGCACCCTATAGATTACACCTGGATTTCAAAGACACCTAAGGGCATAATCTGGGAATAATAGCAAATTCAGAGGAGTTATACTGGCTTGACTATTATTCCCAGATTATGCCCTTAGGTTTCTTTGAAAAGCAGGTATTATTCTATAGGGAGCTACCTTCCAAAAGGTGACGCTAAGAACAAATTCCCCTTTTCACCAATGAGGTCTTATTTGCATATCGATAAATATAAAGAAAAGAGGTGGCACTGATCTAACATATGCATCCGCTTAATTATTACCAGCAGTCCTTAGTTAGCACTAGGAGGGTCTTTATGGACAAACACAGGTGGTGCTCTCATCCCATATATGTAAGCAACATCGATATAGACATAAAAAAAGAGCAAAAAGAAGGGGGACTCAGGAAGGGAGGTGCATGCACACATGGCGTTAAAGACAACGAACATTTCACTCCTACCGGCGCTTCCTCAAGCCCCACATGCATACCCTACGCCGTGCCCCCCCCCCCTCCCCGTCGCCTGGGTGCCCTGCTCCATTGGACGGTGAACCCAGGGGATTCCTCTGTACAGTCATATGAAAAAAGTTTGGGCACCCCTATTAATCTTAATCATTTTTAGTTCTAAATATTTGGGTGTTTGCAACAGCCATTTCAATTTGATATATCTAATAACTGATGGACACAGTAATATTTCAGGATTGAAATGAGGTATATTGTACTAACAGAAAATGTGCAATATGCATTAAACCAAAATTTGACCGGTGCAAAAGTATGGGCACCTCAACAGAAAAGTGACATTAATATTTAGTAGATCCTCCTTTTGCAAAAATAACAGCCTCTAGTCGCTTCCTGTAGCTTTTAATCAGTTCCTGGATCCTGGATGAAGGTATTTTTGACCATTCCTCTTTACAAAACAATTCCAGTTCAGTTAAGTTTGATGGTCGCCGAGCATGGACAGCCCGCTTCAAATTATCCCACAGATGTTCAATGATATTCAGGTCTGGGGACTGGAATGGCCATTCCAGAATATTGTAATTGTTCCTCTGCATGAATGCCTGAGTAGATTTGGAGCTGTGTTTTGGATCATTGTCTTGCTGAAATATCCATCCCCGGCGTAACTTCAAATTCATCACTGATTCTTGTACATTATTCTCAAGAATCTGCTGATACTGAGTTGAATCCATGCGACCCTCAACTTTAACAAGATTCCCGGTGCCGGCATTGGCCACACAGCCCCAAAGCATGATGGAACCTCCACCAAATTTTACAGTGGGTAGCAAGTGTTTTTCTTGGAATGCTGTGTTTTTTTGACGCCATGCATAACGCCTTTTTGTATGACCAAACAACTCAATTTTTTTTTTTACCAACCCACCCCACCTCCTCCCAAAAAAAAGCGGCTTCCCCCAAATGTTTTTTCCCACCCCCCAGGCGCCCCTTTTTGGGGCCGCCCTCCCACAACCGCTTCTTCCCCATCCCCCCCCCACACAGCTTCTCCTTGTGCAAAGTGTGCTGTATTGTTGAGCGATGCACAGTGACACCATCTGCAGCAAGATGATGCTGCAGCTCTTTGGAGGTGGTCTGTGGATTGTCCTTGACTGTTCTCACCATTCTTCTTCTCTGCCTTTCTGAGATTTTTCTTGGCCTGCCACTTCTGGGCTTAACAAGAACTGTCCCTGTGGTCTTCCATTTCCTTACTATGTTCCTCACAGTGGAAACTGACAGGTTAAATCTCTGAGACAACTTTTTGTATCCTTCCCCTGAACAACTATGTTGAACAATCTTTGTTTTCAGATCATTTGAGAGTTGTTTTGAGGAGCCCATGATGCCACTCTTCAGAGGAGATTCAAATAGGCGAACAACTTGCAATTGGCCACCTTAAATACCTTTTCTCATGATTGGATACACCTGGCTATGAAGTTCAAAGCTCAGTGAGGTTACAAAACCAATTTTGTGCTTCAGTAAGTCAGTAAAAAGTAGTTAGGAGTATTCAAATCAATAAAATGATAAGGGTACCCAAATTTTTGCACCGGTCAAATTTTGGTTTAATGCATATTGCACATTTTCTGTTAGTACAATAAACCTCATTTCAATCCTGAAATATTACTGTGTCCATCAGTTATTAGATAGACAGTCATATGAAAAAGTTTGGGCACCCCTATTAATCTTAATCATTTTTAGTTCTAAATATTTGGGTGTTTGCAACAGCCATTTCAATTTGATATATCTAATAACTGATGGACACAGTAATATTTCAGGATTGAAATGAGGTTTATTGTACTAACAGAAAATGTGCAATATGCATTAAACCAAAATTTGACCGATGCAAAAATTTGGGTACCCTTATCATTTTATTGATTTGAATACTCCTAACTACTTTTTACTGACTTACTGAAGCACAAAATTGGTTTTGTAACCTCACTGAGCTTTGAACTTCATAGCCAGGTGTATCCAATCATGAGAAAAGGTATTTAAGGTGGCCAGTTGCAAGTTGTTCTCCTATTTGAATCTCCTCTGAAGAGTGGCATCATGGGCTCCTCAAAACAACTCTCAAATGATCTGAAAACAAAGATTGTTCAACATAGTTGTTCAGGGGAAGGATACAAAAAGTTGTCTCAGAGATTTAACCTGTCAGTTTCCACTGTGAGGAACATCGTAAGGAAATGGAAGACCACAGGGACAGTTCTTGTTAAGCCCAGAAGTGGCAGGCCAAGAAAAATATCAGAAAGGCAGAGAAGAAGAATGGTGAGAACAGTCAAGGACAAGCCACAGACCACCTCCAAAGAGCTGCAGCATCATCTTGCTGCAGATGGTGTCACTGTGCATCGCTCAACAATACAGCACACTTTGCACAAGGAGAAGCTGTATGGGAGAGTGATGCGAAAGAAGCCGTTTCTGAAAGCACGCCACAAACAGAGTCGCCTGAGGTATGCAAAAGCACATTTGGACAAGCCAGCTTCATTTTGGAAGAAGGTCCTGTGGACTGATGAAACAAAGATTGAGTTGTTTGGTCATACAAAAAGGCGTTATGCATGGTGTCAAAAAAACACAGCATTCCAAGAAAAACACTTGCTACCCACTGTAAAATTTGGTGGAGGTTCCATCATGCTTTGGGGCTGTGTGGCCAATGCCGGCACCGGGAATCTTGTTAAAGTTGAGGGTCGCATGGATTCAACTCAGTATCAGCAGATTCTTGAGAATAATGTACAAGAATCAGTGACGAATTTGAAGTTACGCCGGGGATGGATATTTCAGCAAGACAATGATCCAAAACACAGCTCCAAATCTACTCAGGCATTCATGCAGAGGAACAATTACAATGTTCTGGAATGGCCATCCCAGTCCCCAGACCTGAATATCATTGAACATCTGTGGGATAATTTGAAGCGGGCTGTCCATGCTCGGCGACCATCAAACTTAACTGAACTGAAATTGTTTTGTAAAGAGGAATGGTCAAAAATACCTTCATCCAGGATCCAGGAACTGATTAAAAGCTACAGGAAGCGACTAGAGGCTGTTATTTTTGCAAAAGGAGGATCTACTAAATATTAATGTCACTTTTCTGTTGAGGTGCCCATACTTTTGCACCGGTCAAATTTTGGTTTAATGCATATTGCACATTTTCTGTTAGTACAATAAACCTCATTTCAATCCTGAAATATTACTGTGTCCATCAGTTATTAGATATATCAAATTGAAATGGCTGTTGCAAACACCCAAATATTTAGAACTAAAAATGATTAAGATTAATAGGGGTGCCCAAACTTTTTCATATGACTGTATCAAATTGAAATGGCTGTCGCAAACACCCAAATATTTAGAACTAAAAATGATTAAGATTAATAGGGGTGCCCAAACTTTTTCATATGACTGTATATGCTTGGTAAGTGGCGTATCCTGTTATGCATGTGGGGCTTGAGTAAGCGCCGGTAGGCTTTAACGCCATGTGTGCATGTACCTCTCTTTTGTTACTGCAATTTTGTTTTTACTGGAACCGATGGAATAAAGGACTTGGTTTTAGGACCTGTTTGGTGAGTGTCCCCTTCTTTTTGCTCTTTTTTATGTGTTATTTGCATATTCCTTACACAGTATTCTTAGCAGGGTATCCATGGTCTAATAAGTCCATATACCAGTCTCTCCCTAATGAGAGACATTAACCATTTTGTCCCTTTTCCTATAAAATCGTATACCTACAAATACAGGTGCAACTCAATAAATTACAATATCTTTGAAACGTTTATTTCTTTCAGTAATTAAATTAAAAAACTGACCTCCTATATTCTCTAGATTCTTTACACACAGAGTGTTCTATTTCAAGTGTTTTATTTCTGTAAATGTTGATTATGGATTACAGGTAATGAAAACCCAAATCTAAGAAAATTAGAATATTGAAAAAAAAGTTCAGTATTGTAAATTCAGTGTGTCACCTGCCAAGGTTTCCTAAGCCTTTATATCAGGGGTCCCCAACCATCAGTCCGCAGTCCGGGACTGGGCCGTTGGGGGTCTTCTGCCAGTCCGCGGGGCGGCAGCTTGGCCTCGGTAAAGGCAGTTCCCAGCACATTATGTGGGGTGGGTCCTAGCAGAGCTAATGGTGCGGGACCTCTGTGTACAGCAGTGGAGACCTGGTCTACAGCGTTGTACATGGAGGTCCCGCACTATGCTAGGAGCCACAACACTGTGGCCAGATCACCGACCCGTCTCGTCTAAAGCGCCGTTTACTGTATAACCCCGCCCCTAAATCACCCCCCCTGCCCCCCACTCCCTGCCCTGCCCCCCCCCCATCAGGCCGTGGAAAACTAAAGGTTGGGGACTGCTGCTTTAAGTGGTCCCTCAGTCTGGTTCAGTAGGACACACAATCATGGAAGACGCTGATTATGAATTGTATTACTGAATTACTGAAATGAATGAACGTTTCAAAGATATTCTAATTTATTGAGATGCACCTGTATAAGGTGAGTGTTCATTTTAATAATGTTGACGAAATTTATAAAATCTTTTCACTATTTTCTTCATTCTGCATGGTATACTATAATCTGATTATTATAACCTGATTTATGACAAGAGACATCCTGTGCTGGAGCCTGTGCCCCTACTAAAATCTATGCCAGCTCCTTGTTGTTGTAGATTTCAGGAATTATTTACCCCAGAAAACAGGCTTAAACAGGACCTTTCACCACTTCCAATTCAAGTTCTTAGCATCTGTTAATTAGGAGCTGATTCCACACATTTTCTCTCTAGTCCCCACTATTCCCAAACAACAAGCACACTTAGTTTTGGTGCCTGATGTGATATTTAAGCTCTGTAATGTCAGAAGAGCGGTGTCAGGCAGGGGGTTGTGATTCAGAGCCACAATCAGAGGCAGCCAGTGTCAGAAGCTCAGAATCACTCTCCTTGTCTGCTCCTGCCTGACACCACCCTCCTGACAGTACAGAGACTAAATAGCACATCAGGCACCAAAACTAACAGAACTGATTGTTCGGGAAAGGTGGGGGCTAGAGAAAAAATTTCAACTGTACTAGATTGAGTTGAGGAGCATCTATTAACTGATGTAAAGAGTTGGACTTGGAGGTGGTGAAAGGTCCTTTTAAAATAATAATAAATATGATGGGCCGATGGTCTGCCCCGCCACACTCACTTTCAGGAAAGTAGCAAGGGTGGCATAAAAATGCCACCTGTGACAAATATTATGTTTTAAAAGTCACAAAAACTGCCGATTTAAAACTAAAACACATAAGTGACATAGGGCAATAATAAATGTCAAACCTGATGTTTTTTTCCAATCATAATGTCATGATCGCAGCAATGTTCACTTTCATTACCTGCAATGAACACAACAAAAACCCTATGATTTTCGGCTGTGTGACAGGGGTCATGGCCAAACTCAGTGTGGAACGGTACCCTTACTGATGAAATCTATGAATTCTATACCAAAGACTATGGTTATGATTCCACTTTTATGACTTCCACAAAAGTGCTACTATGTGATTCGACAGCAGTGGTGTATTTAGCGAGGAGGCAGAGGGGACGGCTGCCCTGGGCCCACTGACTATGTGGGGCCCAATCCGGAGCCACCATTAATATATACTTTACTTTTAACTAGATTGGTGTCTGCATCATTTATATCAGGGGGCATCATTTATATAAGGGGGTGATCATTTATATAAGGGGTCATTAGGGGTGCAGTATTTATGTCAGGGGGGTTCAGGGCATAATATAAGGGGCAATTAATCTAATTAAGGTGACACTTGGGCTTTATTAAGGCTAAAGCCCCACGTAGCGGGCTGCAGCAAAAAAAAGCACTGCAGGAAAAACCGTGGCAGTAAGGCATCACAGTTTTTCCTGCAGCGCTTTTCTGCTTCCAATATACCTATAGGGAAACTGCCAAAGTTTCTGTACTGTAGGTATAATTGACATGCTGCGATTTCAAAAACCGCAGTGGTTTTGGAAACCGCAGCGTATCCACTGCACGTATTTTTCCGCAATGTGTGGATGGGAATCGCTAGAATCCTATCCACTTTGCAAGAACTGTAAAACGCCACGTGGGGCCCCGACCTTAAGGAGTTTTCCAGCTAATTTTTGTTGATGATTTATACTCAGAATAGATCATCAATAAGAGGTAAGTGATTCCCCACTGACCAGCTTTATGAAGGGGCTATGGCGCCTGTTTATATCACACGCTGTCTGTTTATAGTGACCGTGTGATATAATTACAGTCTTGTCACATAGAAGAGTATAGGACGAGGCTGTAGTTACCTTAAATGGCCGCTATGAGATGAATGACACTATGTAAACAGAGAAGGGGTCACGGCGCTTACACAGGTACCACGGTTCATTTAAACAGTTGATCCTGGGGGTCGCGGGTATTGGACCTCTATTAATTTTTTTTACCTTTTTTTTTTTTTACTTAGGAAACGCCTGGGGCATTATTAATAAGGCACACTATTTAAAGGGGGTACACAGGGAAGTTATTAATATAAAGATGCACTTGGGAGTATTATTCATTATGGGGGGGGTATATTATATATTTTATAATTGGGGGTAGCAGCAGGATGGGTGTGCAGGTGAGGACAATGTGGGTCAGGTGCCTGGAAAAGTGAGGAGCCAAAGATGTCTGTGTTACAAACTTTACAGAGACTGGAAGAAGTGGTCATGGTGGTCCAGATGGAAGAGACGGGAAATGTGAACGATTAGTCAGAGACGTCACTGGTAAGTCACTAAATGTTACTGCACTGTATTCACCTAAATGGCCTGCAGAGACCTGTGTAGAGCCACTATCTACTACTATATGTTCACCGTATAGTGATAATATCGGTATACCTAGGTTGGGTGCCCAGTTGGACATGTTCGCCCCCTGTGCTGATCCCCTAGTTATGTCTCTGTTCCACAGCAATGTTTAATGCCCAGCTACAGTGCTCTTAACAATGTCTGCAATATTGGTCAAAACAATTCAGACACAAATGCCCCATATAGGGCTCGCCTCAATACTTTATCTTCCACACATCCACCCACAGTATGTCTGGGGAATATGTCCTGAGTAGACAATATATGGAGAATTCACAATGAAATAAGATTGAATATATTTTTAAGAATAAAAGTTTCAAATTCTGACTCAATACAAGAGCACTTTGCTTCCTCCACATTATGTTAGTTCAGGGGACTACACATGCAGGATAGAACAGGTAACTATATATTTTTTAATCTTTGACCAATCACCTTTCACAGGATGGACCAAATGACTTATCTTCATCATCATGTCCAAGACCCATTAGTGATAGTAAAATAATAGCTCCTAAAAACCTCATGTAGAACCTGTGATGTCAGCCTTGTCCTCCTAACTCATCCGACATTTATATCTGCCCCATTACTCCCCTATAATCTGTTAACAATGTGTTTGTGCTGCTGAGTCTGACAGAAGATCAATCCTAGATGTAGCGTCACTGAGAACATTGACCTCTACACAAGACTCACCACCATGAATGGAAAGATTGAAAGAGTGACTATGCAGGTGCTAAGGTGGTGCTCAAGGGCATGTAAGGTGGTAGAAGGTGCCACCTTCCATAAAATAGCTTTAGCTGGATGACTTTATTGGTTTCTTACCTAGTATTGACTTGTATAGATTTCTGGGCACTGTGCTTATTATTATGCATTTAATGACGTGAAATGCATTATTAATGCCAGAAAATGTCCAGAAAATGAAGAGGAATCTGATGCGGAAGTTCGTCTCAATTTCTCTTGATTTTCTGCTATCTGAATGGTCCTTAATTGTATTTGCTACGTATTAGCTGTCATCGCTTTGGTCTAGTACTTTCTGGAAAGAAACATGGAAGATTGATGGCAGAAAAAGACCACATGGTCCATCTAGTCCCAATGCCCTCTTGTTTTAGTCACGCCCCCCTGACATAAATATTGCCCCTTATATTGTTATAGTCCCTAAAAAATTCATAATGTCCCCCTTGTATTAAAATGCCCCAAACTCTGTAAAATAAATAAATACTGCTACTAATAATAATAATCTCTTATATATATAAAAATGAGTTTCTGTCTGTTCATTATGCGCGACCAAACGACTGGATCGATCCTCACCAAATTTGGCACACATGTACATCAGGTGTCCGGGAATATTTTAGACTGGGTCTCAGCTCTCTTGGACGTACCGTTCCTGAGATACAGTATTCCTAAAAAAATTACCAGCATTAGCTAATACAAGCCTGCAAGTCTTTCACTCATATTCCAACTGCCATACACACGGTCCCATGTCCCTTATCAGCCAATAAGAGCTAGTAGGCGCTTACTCTCCTCAGGTACACAAGTTTCCATAGCAACCAAGCTATTTATGACCTGTATTAGTCAATAGCAGTTCACAGGTCCTTAACTATTCAGTCATATCACGTGCATCAACCAATATAAGTTCACATTTAATTTACTAGGTTTCCATAACAACACAGCCATAAATAGACTGTAACTATACTGGACTCAGTGGCGTAACTAGTAATGGCTGGACCCCAAGGCGAACATTTGACATGGGACCCCCTCGGCAACCGCCCCCCCACACAAACTGCATTCCTACACACACTATTATGCCCCATAGTGGCCCCTGCACACACTATTATGCCCCATAGTGGCCCTTGCACACAGTATTCTGCCCCATAGTGTCCCCTGCGCACAGCATTATACCCCATAGTGGCCCCTTCATATAGTATTATGCGCACTCCCCACTACCTCTTCAATGTTGGACCAGACGTCACGTGAGCCAGGCATGCATCGCGACGCATAATGACGTCGGATTGGCCTACCGACGTCTGGGACATCACCAAGGAGGCCCGAAGCCTGCTGGAGCGCAGGAGAGGTAAGTAAGTGTTTTTTATGTTCCCTCAACTCCTCGGGGCCTCCAATCATTATACTCTGGGGTCTGAAAAGACCCCAGAGTATAATGATAGCAGTGTTTGTGGGGTTCACGACCCGCAGACCTTACTTACCGATCCCCGCTCCTGCTCACAGCCGCCTCCGCAGAAGGTGAAGCGCAGACAGCTGTGACCCGGGCCCTGTGGCAGCCGCTACCACTGCTACCCCAGTATTTACGCCACTGACTGGACTGCCATAATGGATTTCAGCATTCTTATAAATTGAAACATTTTTAAAATGCCCCCTGCAGAAAAATGCATGGCTGCTGCTTGAGCTAATGAAAACTCTCAGCAGACCCAAGCCCGTCTCTAATCTGACAAGGTATGTCACAGACAACAGCGAGCTGCTGAAACAACCCAGCAGACCCAAGCCCGTCTCCAATCTGACAAGGCATTGTCAGCACATGCACACAGCTGTACTCAATGTTTCCATAACAACCCAGCCATTTTTCTTCACTGCTGTGGGTCAGCTTTAAAGGGGCAGGGCGCTGTTGATGACACTGTTACAAAGGGTCACATACACACAGCTTTACTCCAGGTTTTCCATAACAACCGATCGCAGGTCTTTCACTGATATACAAACTGAGATACACATGATCACATGACGCTTATGGACCAATGGAAAATCGCAGGTTCTTCAGTCTTGACATACACACAGCTTTACACCAGGTTTCCATAGCAACGAAGATATTTATGACCTGTATGAGTCAATAGCAGTTTGCAGGTCCTTAAATATTAAGTCATATGACGTGCATCAGCCAATATAAGTTCACATTTCATTTACCAGGTTTCCATAGCAACACAGCCATAAATAGACTATACCTATACTGGACTGCCATACTGGATGTCAATTGCAAAACTGGCCAATTCTTATGGGGTCACTACACAAACAAAAAATGAAATATACCCGTGTGAAGCCGGGTCCTTCTGCTAGTAAATAATAATAATAAAAAGTTATACTCACCTACCTCTGATCCTCGATGTACTGAGGAGCTGCTGCCGCATCTTCCTTGTTTGTAAACTGCAAGCCATGTTAGGCCTGCAGCCTACAAGACGCTGGGACTGCAGTCAGACATCTGCGTCCGGGCACAATACAATGACATCATTGTGCCGTTCTGTGCCAGGACGCAGAAATCTCTGGGTTCTTCATCAGCTTACAAGTTATTTAATCAGTCTCCTCCTCTACCATTCATTCAACACCGATGTAGTTGAATGTGTAACATGAATGAATGTGTATTTGTGCTCCAAACCCCCCTCACCCCCCCCCCCCCCAGCTAGCTACACCTCTGTTTCAATCATACCCCCCCCCATTTACTTTCTTTTCTCAAGGCTAGCGGGTGGTGAGATGATTTTAGCCAAAAGGGTAGAAATCAACTGTGCTGTTGCACAGATTGCTCACACTACATGCTCATGGTGAGAAGAGACCAATGACCTCTCTGTTAGTTCCAACTTATCTAAGTTACGTGCAGGGCCTTGAAAAAACAGTTTAGGTTATAAATGCTCCTCAAATGCAATGTATTTGCCCAACCCAAGTGACTATAGTAGTTGGTAAGGGGCCCATGACCTTTAACCTTTTTCCAACATCTGTCACACTATTATAGCAAATGATGGGTATTTAAATATGGCAGCCGCCGTTACTTCCTTGCATTTTTAAGCAGCTGTACAAAATCGTGCAGCTGCAGAAGGGGAGCCGGCTGTTACTACAGCCGGAGCTCCTCTAGAGAAGGCAGGGACGGTTTATTACCATCCCTGCCTTCCCAATCCCTGTGTACACAGCGCTCAATGAGCTATGGGATTTGCCATGATGCGGTTTCTCTGTGATCCGCAGGGGATCAGAGTCTGTTAGAGCTGCTAGGTCCTAGAGGACCCAGATCAGCTCTGTAGTCATGGGCAAGAGGCTACATGCCTCCTGTAACTGGGGCTAAGGTATCAGCCCCAGTTACAGGGGAAATCAGCCCGCCCCCCCACCAAAAAAAAAAAAAAAAAAAAAAAAAAATACATAAATAGAAAAGCAAAAAATACAAATTAAAGTAAAATAATTAAAAAAAAGAAATAAATAATACGCCAATACCACACCCATATCACAGGTTCTAGCCCCACCCCTGACAACACAATACAAAATAAAATTTACCATAACGGAGAGGAAAACAATTTTAGAAAGTTTTTCAGTAGCGTTTTATGCTATTAAAAAAAAAAAAAAGTGAAACATGAAAAACATACACAATTTCCCATTTTTGTTTATATTTTCCCAGATATGAAAAAAAAATTAAAAACAAGCAAAAATAAAAATAACACAAAAATAAAGTCCTGTGTGTCACTGAAAAAAAAATCGCAAAAATTAGTTGACTAACCCAAATGATAAAAATGTTATAGCCCTCAAAACTGCACATACAAAAAAACCGAAAATGTGTCTGCTCCTGAACCAGATAAATTGGCCCAGTACTGAAGTGGTTAAACTGAGAAGTCACCATAGCCAGTGGGTGTCCACTATATTATACAGCGGAAACTTGGCGGTAATACCACTTATCAACCCCCCAACACCTCAGTTACAGCTGACCAAGGCAACATTATCCCGGCAGTGGATTTCTGGCCCTGAGAGTGAGATCTGGGGCCAGTGATTTGCTACTATGACAGCTGGGAGCCTATTGTATGTATTCTATTGCAGGCTGATCATATCTTACCTAGCAATAAACAAGAAAGGGACAAAAGTCCTCAGACTAGTTTGTCTTGCACTGTTTAGAAATCTGTCTAGGTTTATTCCAATTAAAGGTGTGGGCCAGCCAGAGCTTGGACAACTTCCTTGGGCCCCATAGCAGATGATGATACACAAAATAGTAAACCATATTCTCCTCAACCCATATACTTTTCTTTGAAGATCCAAAAGTGTTTGAAGCCATCGTATGGACAACTGTATCACATGGTCATTTCTTCTTGGCTGCCAATATTACGATGACTATGATGTGCACACTTGATTCCAACATGTCAAATATCATTAAAGTCTACCTAGTCCTCCACATCTTGTATCTGAAATACAAGATATGATACAACCACTTGTGATGAGGATATTTCAGGACCACTAATTATCATGTCATTGTTATATCTTATTAGGGTCTCATTGATAGCAGCAAAACTCCATGCTCTGTATGAAAAGCAGAGGGATGGATGACGTTATTCCAGTTTAGATGTAAACAGGATAATGATCTCCTCTCCAGAACTCAGCAGATCCCATTAACTTTGGTATGTAATTCTCCAGAAAAAAATCTCATTACATTCATCCACCAATCCATTCCATCACCTGTGGCCTTGCTTCTGAGCACCAGCTACTTTTCATCTCTCTTTGCTAAAAACATCCAGTCCTTACCTGTACATTTTTACAACTGATATTTAACCCTTCATCTTTTGCAGTGTCATAGAATATCCGATAGTTAGTCAAGTTTACGTTCTCTTAGTCATAAAGAAACCTATAAGTATTATACTAGCTTGTAGATGACATTGTTGTCTTTAAGATTTACAGACTTGCAGAACCACTGCTGAGATGAGGCAGTTAGTGCGCTGGGGATGGGCGTTCAGCTCCCTGGAGCACTGCTCCTGCCACTCAGATCCCTACCACCTCCTGCCTGTGCCACCTCTTGTAGTGGGAGTTGATACTATAAGTTGCACTTTGTAATGGTACCATTTAATATTCTATATGTTGTATTGGGAAGCTAGAAAAAGATTATTAATGGGGTGGGATTGAAAAAACACAGTTTCACTATTTCCAGGTTTTGTTTTTGCAGTGCAAAGATGACGTTAGCTTTATTCTGTGGGTCAATATGATTACATTGATACCAAATTTATATAGTTTTTGTTATAATTTAAGACTAAAAAAAAAGAATATACTGTATAGTAGGCTACAGGGCAGTATAAGCGGTACTTTGCAGTGTCTCTACACTTATTGACAAAAAAAAAAACGCACCCAAATGCGTCCGATTGTGCAGAATGTGCAGGCAGTAATGTTTCAGGCAGATATGTAAATGAATACAGGTGTGGTATGATTAGACACTAGGTTTTTCCACAATAGGGCGTAAAAAAAAAGATTTCAGAGGCTACTTTTGGGTAGCATACCTTTTTGGTTAGAGATTGTTGACTGTTAAACATCTACGATGCACTTGAAGACCTTTTGCTCAATTGACAGATTTTGAGAGGGGGCGCATCAGTGGAGTGAGAGAAGCAGGATGGTTGTTTGTCTTTACTGCTGAGTGACACAGTGCCCCAAGTGCTGATGTGATGATCTGGGAAATCATCGCATATGACCCCCAGTCACCCTTAGTAGTGAAATAAGGGACACTAACAGTTCAGTGATATATGCAGGACATTTTGTAGCCACATGTGTAACCTCTCATGGCAGGGCTTCCAACTGGCATTTTTAGCAAGATAATGCTCACCCACACACATCAAGTGTTTCCCAGGAATGTTTCTGCCAGATTGCAACACTTCCGTGGCCTGACCTGCCACCAGACATATCGCCAATTGATCATTTATGGAACTAGCTGAGATCCCAGCTTTGGCAACCTATGAGTATGCAAGATCTACAAGTCTAGCTTCAACAGCTCTTGGCAAATGTACCACAGGATACCATATAGAACCCGTATGCAGTGGTGAACCTAGCCTCTTTGCTGCCTGAGGCGGACTATAGAAAGACGCCCCCCCCCCAAAAAAAAAAAAAAAAAAAAACTGAGTTTCCATGCTACTAGTTTAACACACAGTTATCGTCGCACAATATACACAATACACAAAGTTATAGAACAGTTTTTAAGAATTCTTCTTCCTGTATTACTTCAGTATCAGATCAACAACACGGCATTAACAATGAAAGTAACTTCACATATCTTCTGCTTGGTGGATGGACGAGCCCACGTGGCCCCCATTCTCTATAATAGGAGCCCCGTAGATAGCTGAGTACTGCACTTCGGCTATCTTTGGCACTGCCATCAAAGTGAATGACAGCCACGCGGGTTCGTCCATCCACCAAGTGACACACCTATATATATGGCTGCGGTCAGGCTGAATTCCCACCTAGTGGGGGGAAAAACCCAATTCTCAGGCTCAGTGGGGGTCTCAGCAGACAGACCCCCATCACTCAGGTATTTATCCTCTATCATTTAGGTGAATACAGTGCAGTAACATTTTGTGACTTACAGGTGACGTCTCTGACTAATCCTTCACATTTCCCTTCTCTTCCCTTTGGACCGCCATGACCACTTCTTCCAGCTGTGACTTGTCTCTGTAAAGGTTGCAACACAGACATCTTTGGCTCCTCACTTTTCCAGGCATCCAACCCACATTGTCCTCACCTACACAAAGCCCCCATCCTGCTGCTACCCCCCAATTATAAAATATCTGATATAACCCCCCCATAATGAATAATACCCCCAAGTGCATCTTTATATTAATAATGTCCGTATGTACCCTGTATAAATAGTGCCCCTTATTAATAATACCCCAGGTGTTAACTAATTAAAAGGTTTTCCAGGTCATTAATAAACTAATCAGTGGGGTTCAAAAACCCAGGACCCCCACTGATCAGCTGTTTGAATGGTACCTGTGTAAGCACCATGACCGCTTCTCTGTTTACATAGTGTATTTCATCTCATAGCGGCCATGTCATGTAACTACAGCCTCGTCCTGTACATGTCTACAGTATGTGACAAGGCTACAATTACATCACACGGTCACTATAAACAGACAGCGTATAATATAAACAGGTGCCATAGCCCATGTTTATAGCGCCCCATTTACACACACTATAAAGTTCCACAGCAGCCCCTGCACACAGTATTACACAGTATTACGGCCCGCAGCGGCCCCTGCACACTGTATTATGCCTCTCAGCGGCCCCTGCACACGGTATTATGCTCCATAGTGGCCCCTGCTCACGGTATTATGCCCCGCATTGGCCACTGCACACGGTATTATGTTCCGCAGCAACTCCTGCACACAGTTTTATGCCCCATATTGGCCCCTGCACTGGTATTATGCTCCATAGTGGCCCCTGCACTTGTATTATGCTCTATAGTGGCCCCAGCACACGGTATTATTCTCCATAGTGGCCCCTGCACTGGTATTATGCTCCAGAGTGGCCCCTGCACAGGGTATTATGCTCCATAGTGGCCCCTGCACTGGTATTATCCTCCATAGTGGCCCTTGCACTGGTATTATGCTCCATAGTGGCCCCTGCACTTGTATTATGCTCTATAGTGGCCCCTGCACTCGGTATTATGCTCTATAGTGGCCCCTGCACTCAGTATTATGCTCCATAGTGGCCCCTGTACAGGGTATTATGCTCTACAGTGGTCCCTACACAGGGTATTATGCCCTATAGTGGACCACCCATGAACTATTATTATACTCTGGGGTCTTTTCACCAGAGGCCGCAAGCCTGCTCGGAGTTACATCGGATCACAGAAGGTGAGTAACACTGTTTTTTATGTTCCCTCACCAACCCTAGGCCTCCGATTATTATACTCCGGGGTCTGAATAGACCCCGGAGTATAATAATAGTAGTATTTGCGGCCCGCGGCCTCACTTACCAATGCCCGCGGCCGCTCACAGTGGCATCCGCTTCCCTTTCTGCGGCCCATAGCAGAAGGGGAAGCGGGGACGGCCACGAGCAGACGCGGGTAGGTAAATAAATAGGCCGTTACCTGCTGGGGATACTCCAACAGGTTACGGCCTATTTATATAGATAAAAAAAAGCTATACTCACCTGCGATGCCTTGATGCAGCCGCCGCCGCCTCCTCTTCTTGTCCGCGACGTCTGTGTCTCAGCGTAGGCGGCGTGATGACATCATTGTATCGCCGCCTGCGCTGAGATGCAACGTCTTGTAAACCAGCCCAGGACAGGCCGCGCTCAGCTCTGGTTTTTTTTTTTTTTTTTTTAGCGGCCTGTCCTGGGCTGGTTTACATTAAATAGTAAAATGCCGCCCCCCCGACAGTGCCGCCCGAGGCGGCCGCCTCACCTCGCCTCATTAGCGGTGCGCCCCTGCCCGTATGCCTACATGCCCAACCATGTCTCATCTTGTATCCAGGCTATAAGTGGCCCAACAGGGTACTAGAGTCTCCTTTATATTCTACAGTTTTTCCCAATAAACGTATCCTTTCACTCTAATGTGGTAATCCCTTATTATATTTCATTATTACACTCACACATACTGTATAAAAAGTTTAATTTGATTCCAATAACTCATTCTTGGTAAATTATTTTTTTTATCAATGAGTGTATATTCAGAGGGATAGAAGTGATAGTGTTTAGTGTCTATATGCAGGACAAGGACAGATACTGAGAATTACACCCAGCATATTATAAATCACACACACAACACAAATTCCTTAGGCTATCAGTAAGGGAAAGATATATATTTGCAACAATACTGCATATTCACACACATATGCATCATATACACACATACAGTGGGGAAAAAAAAAGTATTTAGTCAGCCACCAATTGTGCAAGTTCTCCCACTTAAAAAGATGAGAGAGGCCTGTAATTGTCATCATAGGTAGACCTCAACTATGAGAGACAAAATGAGAAAACAAATCCAGAAAATCACATTGTCTGATTTTTAAAGAATTTATTTGCAAATTATGGTAGAAAATAAGTATTTGATCAATAACAAAAGTTCATCTCAATACTTTGTTATATATCCTTTGTTGGCAATGACAGAGGTCAAAAGTTTTCTGTAAGTCCTCACAAGGTTGGCACACACTGTTGCTGGTATGTTGGCCCATTCCTCCATGCAGATCTCCTCTAGAGTAGTGATGTTTTGGTGCTGTCGCTGGGCAACACGGACTTTCAACAACCTCCAAAGGTTTTCTATGGGGTTGAGATCTGGAGACTGGCTAGGCCACTCCAGGACCTCGAAATGCTTCTTACGAAGCTACTCCTTCGTTGCCCTGGCGGTGTGCTTGGGATCATTGTCAAGCTGAAAGACCCAGCCACGTTTCATCTTCAATGCCCTTGCTGATGGTTCCGGGATTTTTGCTCACCGTTCTTGTGATCATTTTGACCCCACGGGGTGAGATCTTGCATAGAGCCCCTGATCGAGGGAGATTATCAGTGGTCTTGTATGTCTTCCATTTTCTAATTATTGCTCCCACAGTTGATTTCTTCACACTAAGATGCTTGCCTATTGTAGATTCAGTCTTCCCAGCCTGGTGCAGGTCTACAATTTTGTTTCTGGTGTCCTTCCACAGCTCTTTGGTCTTCACCATAGTGGAGTTTGGAGTGTGACTGTTTGAGGTTGTGGACAGGTGTCTTTTATACTGATAACAATGTCAAACAGGTGCCATTACTACAGGTAATGAGTGGAGGACAGAGGAGCCTCTTAAAAAAGAAGTTACAGGTCTGTGAGAGGCAGAAATCTTGCTTGTTTGTAGATGACCAAATACTTATTTTCCACCATAATTTGCAAATAAATTCTTTAAAAATCAGACAATGTGATTTTCTAGATATGTTTTCTCATTTTGTCTCTCATAGTTGAGGTCTATCTATGATGACAATTACAGGCCTCTCTCATCTTTTTAAGTGGGAGAACTTGCACAATTGGTGGCTGACTAAATACTTTTTTCCCCACTGTATATACATTATATATACACACACCATACTTGCTTACTTTTTACTGCTGACATTAAGGAAAGATTATTATATAAGCGGTTGATACTGAGAATTATATCCAGCATTCAGTGCAAAAGAAGTGGTACTGTGTGCTGTCCATATATACTGTACAGAATAAGAGGAGATACTGACCATTACACCCAGAATACAGGACAAGAGAAATGGTACTGTGCACTGTCCATATATACAGAATAAAAGGAGATACTGACCATTACACCCAGAATACAGGACAAGGGAAGTGGTACTGTGTGGTGTATGTGTATACAGGGCAGGATAAGGGGTTACTTTGCACTAATATATATATTTATATATACTTAGTTATTTTAGCTGACGGGATCGCCATCTCTTCATGAAGATGGTTGGCACATCAGAAACCTCCAATAAATTCTCATTCTGATGCAGTGAATTAAAAACTGACCTCAGCCCGCTTTATTCTTCTGTTTCCACAGCAAAACAGCATGTACATCACAGTACAAAATAAACCCCTAGCTGTTTGGCTATAAGCCATAGGCTTCTTGTCCTACCACTTTCCGACTTGCTGAAATTTATTAAAAAATCTTGTCTGTGACATATCCTGGCTATTAAAACAGTATATGGCAGAGCTGACTGGAAAATGGCAACAAGTACCAGACCTCAATTTACATAAACAGCATTTCATCAAAAGAAAAGGTACCAAATGATCCAAACGTGATATGCCTGAATTGGCCGCTGAGCAGGCACTGAAACTAAAATTATCCATACGGAGGAAGACCTACATATACGGTAAGCAGAATAATTCCATAATGTGTAACAGTTCCGGCCAAACACAGAAGCGATGATAGGTCTCTGTGGCTGGAAAAGTGTCTTTTATACAGGAAGAGACCTTTTTAAAATGTAATTCTTTACTCATAGTCTCCGATGAGCCAGAGCTGATAGCATCCCGATGTATCTATCACACGGAGACACACCTAAGAGCCATAATCCTCTTGCATGCACATGGAATTCTTAGTCTTATATTTGGCAGCTGTATGACAGCATGTTTAGAGATTTATAGTACCAAGCTGGAAAGTCGTTGAAGGTCTTGGGGGTTGAAACCGTTTATTGGTTCCCAAGAGAGCAGCGTTCAGAGCTCTTCTGAAATTGGAGAAGTTATATCATTTTAGTAGAAGAGACGAATAACGAGAAGTCCCAATAAAGCAGATCTAGATCTCTGTACTGACCATTGATATAGTCATATACAATTTTTAGGTCACCCTTTGTCTTTTTTTCCAAACTAAATAACCCTAGCTTTCATAATCTTTCTGTAGTCCACACATTTGATTTATTACTTTGGTTGCCCACCTTTGAACCAGCTCAAGCTTTATAATACTCAAAACTGTACAAATATTCCATGTAGTGATTTGTAAAGTGACAGAACTATGTTCACATTATGTGCATATGTGACCCTTTTGATTGTCCACCATGATCTCATTTGCCTTTACAGCTCCTGCCTGGCCCTGGCTGCTACAATTAATTTACAGGCAACTAAAACTCCTAAGTCCTTTTCCATTTCAGTTTTACCCAGTGTTTTCTCATTTAGAAAGTGATCTTGTCTTGTATTCCTCCTTCCCATGTGCATAATTTTATGTTTATCAGTATTAAACCTCATTTGTCAATTCTCTACCCAATCCTCTAACTTGTCTATATCCATTTATAACAATATACTGTCAGATTTTGTGTTTATCACTTTACAAAGTTTATTATCATCTGTAAAAAAAATGTATATTTTATTGTTTTCTAAACCTTATGTAAAAATAGGGTCCAATACTGACCCATCTCTCCTCCCGCTTTCTCAAACTCAACATGGCGAAAGCGGAGTTCATAATCTTCACCTCTCCTCGCACGGCCCCCCTACCTGACCCATCTATCAAAGTTAATGGAACCACTCTCACCCCAGTCCCACAAGCCCGCTGCCTTGGGATAACCTTAGATTCTGACCTATCCTTCAAGCCGCATATTCAAACCCTCAACACCTCCAGCCGCCTCCAACTGAAGAACATCCTTTCAAATCCGCTCCTTCCTCACCCCTGAAACTACAAAGATGCTAGTCCATGCCCTCATAATCTCCCGCCTTGACTACTGTAACACCCTTCTCCATGGCCTCCCAGCAAATACTCTCGCCCCCCTCCAGTCCACCTTAAACTGTGCTGCTCGCTTAATACACCTCTCCCCCCGTTCTTCATCGGCCGCTCCCCTCTGCCAATCCCTTCACTGACTACCCGTTGCCCAGTGAATAGAGTTCAAATTACTAACACTGACATACAAAGCCATCCACAACCTGTCCCTCCATATATCTCTGACCTAATCTCCCGCTAACTGCCTGCACGTAACCTCCGATCCTCCAAAGACTTCCTACTCCACTCTGCTCTTATCCGCTCTTCACACAAATGTCTCCAAGACTTCTCCCATGCATACCCCATACTCTGGAACTCATTACCAAGACACATAAGACTGACCCCCACAATCACAAGCTTCAAGAAGGCCCTGAAGACTCACCTATTCAGGAAGGCCTACAACCTCCAATAACGCTACTGTCACCACACCACCACCTAAACAGCCTCTACCCCCACCTTCTGTCTCTATCCCTCTTCCCTCATAGATTGTAAGCCCTTGCGGGCAGGGCCCTCTAACCCACTGTGCCATTTGGTCACTGTTAGTATTATCTGTTTTGTATATCTTGTGTACTGTATGTAAATCCTCAAATGTAAAGCTCCATATAATTAATGGTGCTATATAAACAATAATAATAATAATGTGGTACCCCACTAAAAACAGTAACCCAGTCTGTATATGACATTGATAACCACCCTCTGATCCAGTTACTTACCCACTTACAAACATGTAAATTCGAGCATTCTCATTTTATGTACCAGCCTTTTATGCAGTACAGAATCAAATGCTTTCAAAAAATCAAGATATATGTTGTCCAAAGCTTCCCTTAGGTCAAGTCTAGAACCTACCTCCTCGTAGAAGCTGATAAAGTTAGTCCGGCAAGCTGATACGGAGATATACATTTGTTTTTCTTAGATACTGCTTGATGGAATCTCTTAAAAATCCTTCAGTTCACCCACATCCGAGGTAAAGCATACCAAGTCTATAGTTTCTGGCCTCAATCTTTGACTCCTTTTTGAATATTTGCACCACATTTGCTATGTGTCAGTTATGTGACACAGACCAAGTCTGTATTGGGTCCTAGAATATTAGAAATAGGGGTTTGTCTATTACATGACTTATGTCTCTTACGACTCAGGGGTGTGTACCATCTAGACCTGGTGATTTCTCTCTTATCTTTTTTAGGGCAGGTTTGCACTTCTTTCTGGGTTTATCAGGTGACATTTAATGTAGAGTTTACTTTGTTACTCTGCATTTTACCTGACAATTTCCAATGTGAATACAGAGGAGAAAAAAAAATTTAGCCAAATTGTTTTGCCCCTCAGCTCTACCTCTCTTCTCAGCTGCTCCATTAACTTCTGAAATTAATGCTGCAATGGTCACTGACTCAGAAACCAGCCTGAACAGAACCTACAGCATTAGGCCCCATCCTGACGCCATCTGGCCCCATCCTAGACTCCACCACCTCCCTTCCAGTAGCAGGGAACCCATCTAAGTAGAGTTTTACATAGAAGAGAACAGTGGTAGCCATTTGTTTATACCCAGTTTTTATTTTTTAGTTTATTCCCAGAAAAATCTTTTAAAGATGAAGGAAGATGGTCATTACAGAGTTGGGCCCCTTTAAAGGATTTGCTATTGGGTCCCATTACTTCTTACCATTCTAAGTGATCATCAGTTTACACCCATACAAGCAACTAGTCTACCAATATAAGCAAACATCCAGCATTTCAGATGGACACCATGAACCTTCTCTGCCAGTTTGTAGACAGAGGTACTGTATGTAAGATATGTACAGCTCTGTGGTATTGAAAGCTAAATGGAGACCCCCTCGATGGAATTCACTTCAGAAACATTGAGCTTCAAGGCTCTCCATATTACTCAATATGGAAGCACTTGCAAATGTAGAAGAAAAGCACAATGAGATGAGAGCTGTCCATTAAGAATATATGCATTTCATATCCAAAAACAAGGAGGTTTCAATCTTACTCAAAAGAACACGTTCCTAATGTAAGCGCAATAAGAAAAACCACTTGTGAGGAAGACAATAGACATGAAAGATATTTTGGCAGCCAGTGACACAGCAACTTCAGAATGTAAATGAGAACTCATGGCATGTTAAAGGACCAAGCTTTCTGTCCGCTCTGAGCTTACCATCCTCCTTAATGGGCCTTTGCTTTGGAGAGACAACTTGAATTGACAATGGAGACATTATAGATGGTAGATGACAGTGCAGCACTGGGATAAGGAAGCCTTCAAAACAACCAGATACTACACTGTAAAAGAAACTCATTAAGATGTGTCTATAGTCTTGGCTAAAGGGATAGTACAAGATTAGGAAACCATGGTTGCTTTTTTTCAAAAACAGTACCACGACTGTCCATAGAATGCTTGTGGTATTACAGTTCAACCTCATCCACTTGAGTTGCAGTATCAAACACAACCATAGTCTGGTGTGGAGCTGTTTCTGAAAGTTAAAAGTCAGGTATTTACAATATTTTACAACCCCTTTAAGTAAACCAACTATATTGGGTATATGGCTCATGCAGTCAATGCTTCCTTCTATAGAGGAAGGTTGTCGACATCAGTGCTTCTCAACTCCAGTCCTCAAGTACCCTCAACAGGCCATAATTTAATGGTATCCGAGATAATAATGATATTACCTGTGCAATAGGAACACTAAGGAATTCCTTACAACATGGTCAGTTCATGGTAAATGAGGACTACATTTGAGAAACACTGGTCTACATTACATAGCCATTATCATACATAATAGAAAAACAAGCTCTGGAACCACGAGCCATTGTTATACACAAGAGTTTGAAGACGTGTTGAAAATAGCCAAAACTAGATTCGTAACATTATCATATCTGTACATCAAGTCACATTCTATAAAAATAAGTTGTTTTACACCACAATGATATGCCAAACATCAGCAAGTACAGTTTGATGGTTCATTAACACAATTGTCAAGACACCAAAAGTGTTCCGGCACATTAAGTCCCTATGTAAGGAACAAAAGTATTGCGGACTGGAAGATGATAGATCTCAGTTCTTTCTTAAACCCATCAAGCTTACAATGCTCACCTGCCACATGACTACCAAGGAGGTGACCGGTGACAGATAGTAACCACATAGAGAGCAGTCTCTAATGTGCAGTGTGAACGCATGACCCTCTCTCCAATTCACCTGTCATCCTTCCTTGGACCACTTTTGACAAGGACTAACCACTGCATCATGGGAACACCCCACAAGACCTGTTATTTTAGAGATGCTTTGGCCTAGTTGTTTAGCCATCTCAGCTTGGGCTTTGTCACAGGTGCTCAGATCCTACATCCAACTTCAATTTCAAGAACTGATTGTTCACATGCTGCCTATTGTATCTCATTCCTTGTCAGGTGCCATTGTCATAAGAAATTCAATGTTTTTTTTATTTCACCTGTTGTAATGTTATGGCTCTATTGGGTGTATTTTTCTGTATTAAGTCCTATGGAAATCTTATTAGCAACTCTATTGGACTTAAGTTTCCACAGTGGAAATAATTCAATAAGCCATTGGTTCCAAATTTGGCTCCAAAAGAGGCCATCTTCTGATTGAAATGTGTAGTACACTGGTATGGGCTTACAGTAAAATTTTCTCCCACCATGTGGACTAGTCTAGCCATGCCTATATGTACATTTCCTATGAACTGAATTAACTTGATGATGCCCACTGTTTTTTGGACTTTTTTTTTTTTTTTAAACAAACACCAAACAACCCTACTAAATTCTAAACGTCAGATCTGGGCTACACAGCAGCTTATGAAGAACAATTACATACAACATTAAGCACCAGGAAGAGTTAAAAGGTATTTAAAAACCTTATATGATATGAGAGAAAAGAAGGCAAAATTTTCCAAACATTTCTCCATTTCTGCTGTCTAAGTGACTGGTAGTGGTATTATGCGGATTCCTTGGCTGTACCAGTGCATCATTCATTGTGTTGTGTGATCCTCTTGACAAATAGTTAATTGCCATGTATCTTAGGGCAGGGGGTGTGCTGACATCATGAGCACAAGTGGCATGGACTAAGGAGGAGGGAGGCGAGTATGGATACAGATGGGAGGAGACATCCTTAATTGCCCTCAATAAAAAGGTGCTCAGATTCTGCAGAATCCCAGAGACATCTCCTGCACAACCATCCAGGCTCAGAGACATCATCAACACAGGTGGGTTATATTTGAGCAATAGGGGGGAAATGGAGAATTTTGGGAAAGGCAGAGGGTTTACTACTGTCTATATTAATATGAACAGCTTTCCATTTTCTTGGTTTAGAGCAAATTTTCCTATAAGTACATGGGTTATCTGCTCAGAACTTTCTGTAAAGAGCAGCTCTTGGCTCAATAAATACTTATATTCTCCAGGAAATAACAATTTATTCTTAAAACACTGCATTGTATCATTCCTCTCTTATTCTTGCTATTACGTTTAGAAACAAATTGACAACTGGGTGTTACCAGATGTTGGTGTGTCCCTACACTGTCTGACATAGTCCAAGCAGCACTGACAGTAGCAGACTATGTAGTGACACTCCCTTCTGACAAGATGAATGGTTACACAATTGTCATTTGTACATTTTTTAGGTGGAATAATAGAGGAATAACATTACACAGAGTTATGAAAAGAAATGCTCCAGACTTATTTCACGGGGAAGTATTTACTAAAACATACATGTTGGAAAGAGTAACAGGTTCTCTTTAAAGTCAAGTCTCACCTTCGTTGGTCTCAGCAAAGGTGAAGAGCCTCAGTCAGTTAACCGGGGTTGACTTTAGAGGTTCTTATTCACTGAAGAGGTTTACATTGGAAACATTGATAGAAATCTTAAAACTTCCAGGTATTCCTCGTGATCAGGTAGTTGGAGGAAGACATCTTCTATAAGGAAGGACCTTCCACCACCTCCGACTCTTTGCACCCTACTATAGGTGCTGCTACATTGATTCTGTTGCGGTTGGATTTTTTTTCTCTATTCCCCACCATTCCCAAGCAATAATGCTTATTAGTTTCAGCACAGTTCTGCTCTCTGCTGTCGGGTGGGCAGTCCCTGTTTGTCTACTCCAGCCCAGGTCCTGACAGTAGAGAACATAATTGTGCTGAAACGAACAGGCATTATATTGCTTGGGAATGGTGAGGACTAGAGAAAGAAAATCCATCTCAGTCAGAATCCCTGGCATAACGCCTATTAAAGGATTCAATAGTTGGAGTTGGTGGACATGAAACGACATCTTTAAAGAAATTATCCCCTTTGAGACTGAAGATGTTGGGTGAATTACACTTGTGACTCATGGTATTATAACTCCAAGCAAGTGTATCAACCTTTTCATTATTTCTGCCTTTTTGTTTGCAGCAGGGGCCCTAGTTATCAATAATAATCCCACTCAGGGTGCCTTAAGCACCAATATTAAGTGTGAAAAATCTATGACAGGGTGAGCCAAATGGCAGACTCTGCCACCTGCAATTATTAAAGAGACAGTAATGGATATTAGATAAAAGTAAATGCAAACATTTTTATTAGCACTAGGTGGCAGCAGAAACTAAATGCTGAACTAAATCCCTGTTTTTGCATTGCAGAGATGGACAGAAAGGTTTGTGTCAGTATTTTGCTAGCCATGCTGGTCACAGCTGCCCTCTGTAGGCCAATGACAGAACTGCAGTCAGCAAGGTATGGACCACAGAAGAAGAACTCCTTAACTTCTGATGTCAGCAGACGGGACCTCCTGGCATCCTTGTCCCATGAACAGAAGCAGCTGATGATGTCACAACTTCTGCCTCAGCTACTTGCAGGTAACACATGACAAAAAGGGAAAAAAATATCATTAACTTACTCAGTAGTTACAAAGGTGACACTAGAGGACCATTGTAATAGCCCATACATAGCCGTATTTACAGAACACCAAGTGCCTATGGGCCTTACAATGAAATTACTTCTCTGCATGCTTAGTTGGTGGATTTGGAAAGGAAGGGGGGGAATAGCAATTGCCAGTGAGTTCGAACACACCATTCTGTCTCAGCCAGGGTATTAAGATGCAGTGTAAACTATTGAATCTTTCTCCCAGTAGAAGGAATAGCTTTGACTTTGTCTTTATAGTTTTTAACCTCATTATCCTTTTACATCTTAGAAATCTCCAATGCTGAAGGCCACCTTCACCCCATGCATGACCGGGACTATGCTGGCTGGATGGACTTTGGCCGCAGGAGTTCAGAAGACCAGATTTCCGATTCTTAAGGCCACAGTGCTTTGCACGCCCCAGTGGGGGGGAAAGCTATATTATTATTATTATTAAAGTATTGGTCTGACAAGTCTGTTCTGGTTTTTGATAAGAATTGCACTACTGATGTATGGAGAGGCAAAAAAATGAGAAATAAACAGACATTGGAATAATTGCTATGTATATGTCCATTATTCAACCAGTCCTTACCACATATCATTCCCTAATAGTGTGTATGTTGTGTGTGTGTGTCTCAAAGTAGAGAAACGCTCCCTTAGTACTGGAGAATGCCCCAAGACTCTTCACATCTTCACACCGGTGCCATAGCTTTCAGGAAGTAAGACGGATCTGTTTTGCAATGACTTGGCTTTAAGGTTAGAGCAAAAAGTGATTGGAAACTTTTTTTTTTTAAGGCTCCACTGTGCTGAATCAAAAAAAAAAACCCTTTGGAAAATCTCTTATTTACAAGTTATAAGATTCCATTTGCTGTATATTAATGTTAAAAAATTGTTTGCTAGTATCTTGCTTGTACGCTTAAATATGAAGGAGACTGTGTGAGTAACAAATCAATGGGGCACATTTATTATGCCTTGTATGTATGTAGTTTTCTGGCCATAAGGCACAAAAAATTGCCAAATAACTGACGGGCTGACCGTTGAAATTTTGAATTTTTGTAAAATTAAAACATTTAATACATTCTACAAAATTGGTATCACAGGTGATTCTACTGATCCAGAGAATAAATTACATTTCATTTTTTATTGCACAATGTAAGCCATAAAAACAACTTGTAAGGAAAGGTCAATACGGCATTTTTTTTTCTCCCAATTCCACTCCATTCTGAATTTTTTTTCAGCTTCCCAGTACATTTTAAGGAACATTAAAATGGACCATTCTGAAATACAGTTTGTCTCAAAACACAAGACCTCATGAGAATAGGTTAGTGGACAAATGAAAACTTAATGCTTTTGGAAGAAGAGTAAAAATTTAAACACAAAAATAAAAAAATGGCTGCGTTCTGGTTCTGCTAAGACACAGTAGCCCCCCAGGAATTCATATCGGTATTCAGGGTGCAGTATATACAGTGGGGAAAAAAGTATTTAGTCAGCCACCAATTGTGCAGGTTCTTCCACTTAAAAAGATGAGAGAGGCCTGTAATTGTCATCATAGGTAGACCTCAACTATGAGAGACAAAATGAGAAAACATATCTAGAAAATCACATTGTCTGATTTTTTTAAGAATTTATTTGCAAATTATGGTGGAAAATAAGTATTTGGTCACCTACAAAAATCAAGATTTCTAGCTCTCACAGACCTGTAACAACTTCTTTAAGAGGCTCCTCTGTCCTCCACTCATTACCTGTAGTAATGGCTCCTGTTTGACATTGTTATCAGTATAAAAGACACCTGTCCACAACCTCAAACAGTCACACTCCAAACTCCACTATGGTGAAGACCAAAGAGCTGTGGAAGGACACCAGAAACAAAATTGTAGACCTGCACCAGGCTGGGAAGACTGAATCTGCAATAGGCAAGCAGCTTGGTGTGAAGAAATCAACTGTGGGAGCAATAATTAGAAAATGGAAGACATACAAGACCACTGATAATCTCCCTCGATCAGGGGCTCCACGCAAGATCTCACCCCGTGGGGTCAAAATGATCACAAGGACGGTGAGCAAAAATCCCAGAACTACACGGGAGGGACCTAGTGAATGACCTGCAGAAAGCTTGGACTAACGTAACAAAGGCTACTGTCAATAACACACTACGCCGCCAGGGACTCAGATCCTGCAGTGCCAGACGTGTCCCCCCTGCTTAAGCCAGTACATATCCGGGCCCGTCTGAAGCTTGCTAGAGAGCATTTGGATGTTCCAGAAGAGTACTGGGAGAATGTCATATGGTCAGATGAAACCAAAGTAGAACTGTTTGGTAGAAACACAACTCGTCGTGTTTGGAGGAGAGTGAATGCTGAGTTGCATCCAAAGAACACCATACCTACTGTGAAGCATGGGGGTGGCAACATCATGCTTTAGGGCTGTTTCTCTGCAAAGAGACCAGGACGACTGATCCGTGTACATGAAAGAATGAATGGGGCCATGTATCGTGAGATTTTGAGTGCAAACCTCCTTCCATCAGCAAGGGCATTGAAGATGTAACGTGGCTGGGTCTTTCAGCATGACAATGATCCCAAGCACACCGCCAGGGCAATGAAGGAGTGGCTTCGTAAGAAGCATTTCAAGGCCCTGGAGTGACCTAGCCAGTCTCCAGATCTCAACCCCAAAGAAAAATCTAAAAGTCTGTGTTGCTCAGCGACAGCCCCAAAACATCACTGCTCTAGAGGAGATCTGCATGGAGGAATGGGCCAACATACCAGCAACAGTGTGTGCCAACCTTGTGAAGACTTACAGAAAACGTTTGACCTCTGTCATTGCCAACAAAGGATATATAACAAAGTATTGAGATGAACTTTTGTTATTGACCAAATACTTACTTTCCACCATAATTTGCAAATAAATTCTTTAAAAATCAGACAATGTGATTTTCTGGATTTGTTTTCTCATTCTGTCTCTCATAGTTGAGGTCTACCTATGATGACAATTACAGGCCGGCCTCATCTTTTTAAGTGGGAGAACTTGCACAATTGGTGGCTGACTAAATACTTTTTTCCCCACTGTAGTCTATATACTGCTCCCTATATACTGATCAATATAATAGAGATCCGTATATAGGATGAAGAATATAGAAATCAGTATATAGTCTGTATACTGTGTCTTATATGCCGATCACTATATATTGATATAGAAATCACTATATAGGTGCAGTATATACAGATATGTATATTGCCTATATATTGATTCCTATATACTGATTCCTGTATTGTGATCTCTGTATACTGCGAACTATGTACTTATTATAATAGAGATCAGTATATAAGGTGAAGTATATAGATATCAGTATATAGTCTGTATACTTCTCTGTGTACACTGATCCCTATTTACTAATATAGAGATCAGTATATAGGGAGCTACAGTGTGGCAGGGCACAGCAGGACACTAGTGGAAAACTGGGACTGTCCCACTGGATCCAGGTGATTGGAGCTATGATAAGGGGGACATTGTACAGTGTGGGCTTGATAATGTGACAGGACCACTAAAAGGGCACTGTACTGTATGGGGAACAAAGGAACATGGATGGGAATGGGTGGAGCCAAAGTAAGGGTGGACAGGAGGCGGAGCTTACAATTTTTAAATTTGCTTTGTGCATCGCAGACTTTGTCCCTCTTTCACTCCTTAGATAGTTGGAAGGATGCACCTATTACTTGGCTGACTTTGTGTAATTTTAGTATGTATGGACACTGGGGGGGGGGTTTTAAGCCCTGACCCTTTTCTGCTAAGTTGGCAGAGACCAAGGCTAAGGCCCCACACTTCAGAAACGCAGTGGAAAAAAATGCTTTGTTTTACAGTACTAGCTAAGTGAAGGTGGTTTTTGGTTGTGTAACTTTTTTTGAGCCATTGTATATGCCAGGTGTCCATTTTCAGAAATTATATGGGTATGGGTGGTACAGTTTTTACAGTATATTGTACAAATAGAATCTAAACGGCTTGTCAAAAAAAGAAAATTGTCAAGGCTACCAGAGGAGCAAACACCACTTGGCATCAAAAGGGTTAAGGAGTTAGGAGGTGCAGGGTTTGTGTTCCTTTGGTTTCCAAGTTAATGCACATTATAGCAACCACTGATATATTTACATCTTCAATTTATTAAAGTCACATAGAATCAGTGCAGAAGAATATTTCATTAACATAATATTGAGGTCTCGGCCTATACAGAACAATATTTTCAATCGGACCTGGCGCCGACTTTGTGTACAGTACAACCATTACAACCATTTATCATGAGTCTTCAAACATTTGTAGGAACAGGCTGTGTTGATCAAATGAATCCCAACCGTGCTCCAGTGACAAGTCTTCAAGCATGTGCAGTACTTACACTCACTGGTAGATGGAGGTAGAGAGCAAAGTGGTTCTTAGTATTTGTCACTGGTAATAATTACTTTTCTGCATTTATATAAAAATAGAACTTTTGTCCTGTGGAACCAGGATATAGCAATACATGAAAAAACATGGATTTGGACCGGTTACTTGTACCTTTAAAAGTAAAATGTCCAGATGTGCAATGCATTTACATTAAAAAGACCTCTGCCAAGTCGTAATCATTTCCCATATACATTTTGTGGTAATAAAATGAGACATTAAGAACATTAAAAATTGAATTTGTACCATTGATGGTACTACTAGGATGTTCTGCAGAAGGAAACAAGATGGCTAATAGGCCATCATTATATGTACTAATTCTATAACTGCAAACTGAGTATTGCAATTTCTATAGTATTGCATTACTATGGGGACAGCTACATATCCTCCTTATGTTCTTGTGACAGTTACAAGATGTCTCTCTTGTAATACCTATGGAGGAACATATGAAGGTAGACTGCATAGCTATCAAGTGTCCATCCCTAAAGTTTGGCTTCTACCACTTTCTAGCAGAACATGCAAGCTAAAAAGGTATCAAGAAGGTTGTGCGGTCTTCTCATGCAAGAATATAGTGTCCCCATTAGTCAGATCAATGCAAAGTGATGTCTTAAACATTTTGCTGCCTTTCTTCTCAGTCATATGATATGGAATTAGCTTGAAGGCTTCTTAGTTTCTGTTGTCTTTTGAAAAGAAGCAATACCCCTCTCCACAACCTGATTCAAGCCAAGTCTCTGTAACTGTTCCACCAGGTTTAGGCTAAAGATGTTTTTCTGGTTAGCACCAGGATCTGGTGTCTCATTCACTGAAGCACTGTCCATGAGGGATCTTCCAAAGCCTAGACCTCTTAAAGTCCTACCCCAACCCAACTGAAAGATAGGTGGGTATGCAATGGGTGCAGGTGGGTTAACTTCAGTTTCAGTTGAGGTTTTGCTGCTGGGGTCTACAGTGGCAGATATACCATGTTCTTTTAGAAGGGTAACTAATCCCAAGGGAGTGTTGCGTCCAGAATTGGGTTGGTCATTTCTTGGTGGTACAGAGGTCACTACTGGTGTCTCTTTGTGAGGCTCAAGGCTGAAGGAACTCAAGCTCTCAAAGCTTCCACACGAGGAAAGTACTGTACGAAGACTGAAGGAAGACAAAAGGAAACCAGGATAAGAAACATAAGAGGTCTTTAATATAGTTCATAAACCACATGTCCTCTACATGGTGCCCACCATGGTACCAGCATTGAGTTTCTATCCTCTGGCACCTGAAACTGAAACTCTAATGCAGTTCCATAAAAATGCTATTGATCTTGGCCCCTGAAATTAATGAAAACATGAGCATATTGATAGTAAGCCACCCTGGTGAATAATTGTGAAACAACCAATTGTGACACAATATAACACCGTGATAAGCAACTTGTGTTAGATTTACTGGTCTTCACGTGTCCTAGTAAAATGTAGTAGGTGGAATTTGTGGGCATCAGTGGCAGGGAGCAAGGAATTGCTCACTGTTGTAAGTTACCTATCATTTAAACAGTACCCACATGTTTCAAGTAAATCCCCAAATACTACTGCATTTTCCGATAAAATTTTGCCCTGAAGGGTAAGTGATCCCAGACCAGTGAATAGACACAAGGCCTTCCTGTTCCTCCAAGAGTAAATGAAGAAGTTAAAGAAGTTAGGTTAGTGCATGCAAGAAACCAAGGAAATAGTTAAGGGTTAAACAGAGAAAGCTTTTTCTGCCACTTCTTCTCAGGATTCTATTGAAAGAACACTCCAGACAAAAGGGATACACAGTGTTATACCTACATGGGGACTGCAGGGATGGAGGATGGCACAGGGACTTAAAGAACCCCGATTTCCACCCCTAAGACCCAATACTAGGCATAACATATTGTAATAGTTTTCCCTGGAGTATTCCTTTAAGGCAAACCTTGTCACATTGAAAATGCAGTCCAATCTGCAGGCAGCATGTTAAAGAGCAGCAGGAGCTTAGCAGACTGATACATAATTTAGGGGTATATATAGTTTTTTTGAGAAAAGTTTGAGTATAACTGGTCATTGATATCTCTGCTCTTTCTATTCATAGAAGTCCAATGGGCAGTCCTACTTTATGATTGACAGCCTTCCATGTATGACTGCGTACAGATAGCTGTCAGTCACTAAGTAGGATCGTCCTCTGGAGTCTCAGTATAGAAACAGCAGAGCTTTCAATGAATAAATGACAAGCTACACTGAACATTTCCCATAAACCTATATATCAATCTCTTTTGGGGAAGCTGGGTGACTTCCAGTATGGCTGTCAGCAGAAAGTGGGGATCCAGCAATGAAATCCATAAGGCTTTGTTTTACCCCTTTTAAATCTGCACCACTAGAGCAGAGAAAAGGGTCAAAGGTCGTGAGTCACTTCTGGATAGTCTGTGGCAATAACTGAACCCTGAGAAGGAGTTAAACAATTTGCAGTAACCATGCTCAGGACAACTCAGTGACCAAAAATGTCCCCAGCTAGTGTAGTAAGAAGACAGTTTCTTTGACTGGCCCATATTCCTATAAATATCATGCAAGCTAATCCAATAGCTATGGCAAACAACAGTTAATGGAAAATGTGATGCATGGGTGGTGCACTATGCTAATACTAAACTAGTTGTTATAAGCAAAGTGTCCACTAGATGGAGCCATTTCAGAACTTAATGTAAATAATGGTCTTCAATAATGTACTGGTCTGGACAAGAACCAAAATACTATGCCAGTTCTGCCTGGTCACTGAGTCACCCTTAAGAAAACTGAAGGTCACTGCCAACTGAGCTACCTGATGCCTTGCAGTGATGTCTGACCCTGTACTCAGACGCCTCTCAGAAAGTCAAGCAATGGAAAAGGCGCTTCCACCAGGACTTGAAGTGCCTAGAACCGTGAGGATGGAAAATGGATATGTGAGTTGGAGACAGGGAGGAAACAGTAAGCGAGATGGCAATGTGGCACCCATTCACCAGCAACTGCAAAGGAACAAGTTAACCATGCGAAACATGCGAACAACATTGAGATTTATACCAAAAAGTGAAGACACTTATACAATTTAGCAGCCATTTTGTGGCTACTGCACAGTGTATGTAAAGGGCTGGGAACTGAACAATTTCCAAACCGGCACAAACCTACAAAGAGTAGGTTGAAAAGAATGATTTGGATGACATGTTCTCACATTACATCGCTATGGAACACAGCGGCACCAAAACTATACTACAGCCCAGTATAGGAGAAGTTCAAAGTTATGTATAGTAGAACATTTTTTGGTCCTAATCTTTACATGCTTCTGTCCATTTACATATATACACACCATTTTAACAAAATGTTATTTATTATATTTATTTATTTATTTATTTATTTAATTTATATAGTGCCAACGTATTATGCAGCACTGTATAGCAATTTTGAAGACTCACAATGTAAATTCACATTGTATAGACACAGTACAGTGAGAAGAGACATGAACGTGAAGTGATGCAAGACAAGGTGAACAGACAGACAAGTGTAAACCAGGAAAAACCCACCTGGATGTGACCTGTGTAATGTCCTGCAGAGGATGCGACATGCGACAGGTAGTTATGGTGTACGTAGACGGAGTCTGGGGAAGGTTGTTAGAGCGGAACACTGAAACATACAAGTGATCTATGTATTACAGACTAAGACATACACGATGGGAGTCACACAACGATTACTTCCATAGAGACAACCAGAGAGCGATGGAGGTGGCCGCTGAACTTGGCTATGGATCTGAATGCATTATACACTGTAGGTTGCTGCCATTAGGCAGTGCATAACATGTAAGAATATCTCCTCTACCATCTGACAGAGGGCAGCATAGAACAGCACCCATCCTTGATCAATAACCCTGGGGAAGCCAGACGGTGCCTTTACGGCATCTTCCCAAAGAGTATGGGCTATGCTCCAGATGCAGTGGGGCCATATACACTAGTAGTCCCTAGTAATGGCAGAATAAGTTATGCCATATATCATGATCTGAGGGCATTTATCTGACCAGTGGGCATCTGACTGCTAGGACTCCACCAATGAGGAGAATGGAAGTCATACAACCTCGCAGGAGAGGAAACAAGCAGCTCAGAGAGTCTACTGTATGTGCACAGCACTCTCTATTACCTATCAGACTTTTTGTCATTTCCATATCTCTTGTAGACTTCCATAGTTAAGAAAAATACTCACTGTTTTTATTTGATTTGTTTTTGGTTGGAGTGGATGCAGCAATGGCTTCAAAAGATATAGGCTCTAGGTCATCCTCTTCAAAGTCGTTGAGGTTATAGACATCTTCAGTGTCAATGTCCAGTTCCTGGAAGTCTTTGGTTAAAACACCGGGTCGAGGATCCAAAATGCCACCTAAGTTAGGCTTAGCCAACTGCTGCCAGTGCATGAGGGTTGCTGATCCTACAAATAAACCATACAATACACATCATATAGAACTGTAGCAAAGCATTAACTTTTAAGAGAGACGGTCACGATCTCAAAAGAGTCTACTTACCTTCTATAGGCTTAACTATCTGTAACTTCTCGGGCAGATAGGATCTAGAACCAAAAGATATACTTGAGCTGCCGCTGGCTTCAGAGATGCCAGAGTAATTGGTGCCAGTAGATAGGACACTCTCATTGGGTGTGAGGAACCCACTGGATGTCTCATCATGTCGTTGCAACTTGTGTTCCCGCTGTTCAAAGAGACTGTCAGAGTCCTGCTGAGTGCTCAGTCTATGAAGAGCTACTGCCAAGTCATGGCCCCCAGGTGTACCAGGGGTCCCCAACTTCTTCCCTCCATCTCTGTAAATACAAGTACATAAGAGATTAGTAATGTACCATGTCGCTTGATTTCTTAGGGATTTATGGAACTCTAACTTACGCAGAAGATTCACTGTCTTCCACAGGTTGTAGAGTTTCCTCCTCTTCTGCCACCATGCTGGCACCCTCTGACTCACAGAAGCTCATTGGTGGAGTGCCAACACGACTTGGTGCTGCTGATGGTCTCTGAGAGGGAGCCCGAGAGCCTGGTACAGTCTGAGGGGACTGGCAGCGAGATCTGGTTCTCACCACTAGGTTTGCAGCTTTGACAGTCTCAAACACTCTCTTGTAGCTCCTGCATGGAGGGATTAGAGGACACTGATCATTTTTCTTGATAAACTTTCCTTCATAGAACTACAAATATGAAGAAGTATTTTTTTACAGAGTAAAACTATCATATATTTGTGGCCATAACATATTTTTGCAGTGATTTTAGTGTGGGGTATTACAGCATAAATTAGGAACATACTTGAGTTCTGAGGAAGCATCAATGCCTTTTCTCATTGTTCCTTCAATCTCCGCCGCTAAGGAATCCTGTAGACATAAAACATATATTAGCACTAGAGACACCAAAATCATAAGGTTATCCAACAAGAGGAGGGGTTGTGGCCAGGGCATTGGCTCATTTCTATAGTCCGGGTTAACTGCTTACCAGGGGGAAGATGTTCAAGGTGCTGTATCTGCCTATGGTGCTGTTGGGCAGACTTCGGTTTCGCTGGTTCTTTAACTCCTCTTGGGCTTCATGTAACATGTCCTGGCTTTCTTTGTGTTTCTCCTGCAGATCCTGAAGCTAAAAGAGAAGAATTAGCAGAAATGTATCAGAAAAGTACTATCCCATGAATAAAGAGGACTTGGGAACAATTCTGGAGCATTTTTTTCTTAGAGGAACAGCACAAGGCAGAGTTCTATTTTTCATCCTGGAAATGTGTGAATAAATTGACAACTGGAGTTTCCATTTCTGCACAGTTTCAGCAAGTGTACTGTAGGGACACCCTGGGGAAGATTTATTAAGACTAACGTTTCATACCCAGGTCAAAATAAAGGCCCCGACTGGTGCAGGGCATGCCTGATTTATGAAGAGGCTCTGACTTCTTCATAAATCAGCCACATATCCCAACGCCAGAATGGAAAGCTATGCCGGTTAGTTAGTTAATGAATAATGTGGGCCAAGGCGTTCCATTGCTTGCCCCGCTCGGACAATGTAGCAAGAAAGGCCCTTTCTTGCATCAAATGTGCCTGTCACCAAGTGTGCTCCACAATATTATCCCAAATATTGTTATAGTTTTCTGAAGTAGAGGGTTTGTTAAATCTCCCCCACTGTTTCATTTGATGTTCACCCATTCTCTAACATGTGCTGCGCCCCCCTCAGCACTTGCACAAGGCATAACACAGAATGTGTTTTCCTGGAATATTCCTTTAAAGAGCCAAACTGATTTTCATGTATTTTGCTTTATTACCTCTGTTTTTAGCAGGCGTTCCCTTTCCTTCACAGCGGCCAGATGCTGTTGCAATTCTTCATTCTCTGCAGAGGTCTAAAAGGGCAGAAAGAAAACTATATGAATAAGCTACATAATGACAACAAATGGTAAATGATTTTTTATAGAGGTAGTTCCACTATTAGAAGTAATGGCCATATCCCTTTAATGAATGGTACTTAAGAACTGTGAAATGCCATATTTTCCTAAGCTCTAGAATACAGTGACCCATCCGTTAAGTGGCCAGAAAGTAGACCATACTAACACTGCGGCACTTCTGCTGTAGGTTTACGATCTGTGCCAGGAGCTGACTGATCTCCTCCTGCTGTCGGGCTGCATCTTCTCCCCTTCGTGCCAACTCTTCTGCCAGCAATGCCACTTGCCTGCTGGCCTCAGCTACAAACAAAGAGCACAATGACTTTATGCAGCCAAAAAAGCAAACCCTTTACTCCTGATAAAGCAAATTTCATTGGAATTGTGGAGCATTTCACATACAGAAATCTGTAAAATGCAAAAGATGCTTTTCTGAAATTCCCCTGCTAGTCGGGCCCAACTACTATACTATTGTATCTATATACTTTGACCTTTTTACATTCATGCTATTGAGGTCTGTTACTGCGGTTTTATTGTGGGCATTGCTGCTACTTTATAGTGTATTCATACGCTATTTTCCCTCTCATATGTATTCAAGTATCCTCTTCATGTAATTTTATCATGCATTAATAAATATGTTGAATTTTTAAAAGTGTGGGATTTTTTTCGTATGTCTAAACAGAGGTTTTTAATCCCACTTTGTTTTAGTATTTTGGCCTAACTTTTTAATTTTTTGTTGTTATTTTTGTGTTTCCCCCTGTGCTTTTGTTGCCAAGATATTGCCATTCGCAATATGCAAATAATCCCTTTGGAGCAACAGGGATATTGCTGCTTACCTCTATGGAGCAACAACCATGCCCTTGTTGCTCCAAAGAGTACTTTTGCATATTGACTGCAATATCCCGGCTACCAAGGAAACTATTCACAAGGGGAGACAGACACCTTTTAACGTCACGATTATTTACTACTGACTGCTAGATATGGCCCTAGAAGTGTTTTCAATGAACAACGTTTGTATTATGCATCTAGCAATACACCATAGCAGATATTTCAGTGTGGTGTTTGGGCCTTAGCACTGGATGAAAATGTAACACGAAAAATAGACAGGTATTAGACACATCATATGGGTATCCTGTTTTGTAATACTGCTGCTAGTGGAGCCATAAACTTAAAAGACCAGTACTCTCCTCTTCCGGGCCTTTGTTGCCAGCACTAGCAGATCCGCTCATCTGTATACAGGTCGTCCCCGCACTGTTTGTGCCAGGTGACCGCTGCAGTTAATCACAAGCCTCAGCAGTGACCTCTTCACAAACAGCACATCATAGCAGTCATGTGCCATTTGTGAAGAGGTCACTGCTAGGGACTGTGATTGGCTGCAGCATTCCCATAACACAACCAGGGCGTCACAGGTGACATTAGCTGGGGGACCTGTATACAGAAGAACAGCGCAGCTGGTGCGGACAATGGAAGCCAGGGGAGTGGTGCGTACTGGTTTGTTATGTTTATGCCCCACCAACAGCAGTATTTTATAAAAATGAAATGGACAACACCTTTAAATATAAGGGACATGAATACACGTCTGGTTCATGAAACTTACAGAATTGTTCGACACAGTCCAGCATCAAGGATCCCTCTTGCTCCTCATAGTCATTGGTGACTTCAAGTATATGATCAGCCTAAAAGAAGAAATCAAAGCAATTGTGATGCATGGCATCTTGAGCTGCTGACACTTGCATAGCACCTTCAACTGGCCAACACCATGCACCGAACTGTCACCATGAACGGCATCTATATGCAGCCAAACAACTCCGTAAACAGCATGTTTAGTTGGTTGATATTTTCAGATTTCCAACACCATAAGACAACATCATTAGGCTGCCAACTCTATAAACAGCACCTCCTACAGACACCACATGTGCATGGCACCTTCTGTCAACTGACACAATATACAGGACATGCAAAGTGGCTAGCACCGGATGAAAAACTTTCCAAAATACTGATCCATCCTACCTACAGCATATCGTCATAGTATCAAAAGGTTCACAGTAATAAAGCTCACCTTACTGCGCATCTTCTGGTTCTCATTTTCCAGGCTCTGCAGCTTCTGCTCCAGGGTGTCCAGCTGAATGCTTTGCTGAAGACAAAAGGAAGACTGATTCCTACGCAACCTATCAACAAGAGCAAAGAAACCAATAAAACAAGGATATACAGGAAGATGTTCACTATGTGTATATATATTAAGGTTGCTGTCTGAACATAAAGGAATAGAAATGTACTGACGGAGTAGCAGTTGCAGACACTGGTTCACTATCAGAGTTGCTGGTATACAGATGGAGAAGATCATCCCGCATTGAGATATCATGCCGCAGCTGAAAAACCTGGAGATACACAAAACATAAAAAACACTTGAATTGTAGCAGAACTGCAATAACAAACACAATCCAGTGTTTCTGAAATAAAGCAGCCATGTTTTTCTAAGCTCATCCACCCATTTTAAAGTCTAATGTAATGCTGGAAAGGGCCTGTTATCTATGGTAGCAGTTTTCCCCTTACCTCCTCTTTGGCAGCCTCCAGCTGTTCCTCCAGAAACGCATTCCTTGCTGTCAGTTCCCGATTTTGCTTTAAAAGAGATTGACCAATACGGGCAGCCAGTTCCAAATCTCTCTCTTTCTAATGGCACAAGAAAAGGACATTAAAGGGATAGTTTACAATACTTTGTGCCCCCAAACCCTCTTATTATAGAACCCTGTGTGCTGAGGCTTGGCATAGGGTCCACAAGGACATGCTGCTGAGTTAGTGTCCTTTCTATGGAATATGTTATGGTTACAGGGATCACCTGTCAGGTACCGCAATGCATTACTGATCATAGAGACAATTATATGAGCTGGGAAAAAGCCATGCTGTGCATATACTATACTGCCTGCCGTATATGGCTACATTAGGGTGTATCCAGATTGTGCAGTTGAGTGCGGGTAAAACCAAATCAAAATAAGCAGCAGCTTTCGATATGGGTTACACCTGTAAAGTTATTTAAAAAAAAAATAATAAAAAAATTAATAAAGTTCCAGTGCATGCATTTTTTTCCAATGCAGTTTTGAGGTGGTTTTAACTGCACCTAATTGCACCATCGGAATACATCTATATTCCATAATAGATGTATCAAAACAGATTTTTATCACTATTACTCATATGATTAATGGAAGAAAGTATCTGGAAGAATAATCATCATTAAATGGGTTGATCAACATTAAGGGTGTTGTCCAAAACTAGAAAAACAGGACTGCTTTCTTCCAGAAACAGTACCATGCCTATCCATGGATTGGGTTTTGTATTGCAGCTCAGCTCCACCGAAGGGAATGGGATCAAGCTGCAACGCCACACATCACCTGTGTACAGATGTGGTGCAGTTTTCAAAGAAAGTATCCAAGATTTTCTAATGCAAAGGTACAGTCGGTACAGTACAGGTACTGTACAGTACTGTTGCACTTCCATCATTACTAAATAACCTAACCTAAGTAAAACCTAGCCTATACCTTGCTTAAAAAAAACAAACAAAGAAAAAAAAAACACAAAAAAAAACACTGACTATACAACATGTATAGTGTCCTTAACCCATTGCCCTCCAAAATGTTGCCACTGCTTTTATTGCTTTTTGTCTGCTCCATAATAAAATGGCCCCCTTACATGGCCCTATTATTGGGCCATTGATCAGGGGCTGCTGTTTGTAGGAATGGTCAGCCCCAATAAGTGGCTCATGTAAATATGCAAAATATCACACGACAGAGAAAACCCTCGATTGTTGGATGATCACATCTTTTAGGCAACATAAAAAAAAAAAATTAATTCTCGTTTAACCAGCAAAGGGAGCAGGCAATGAATGTGAATAAAGGCTTCTAGGAACATTCATGCCTGATCATTGCCTGCCAGGTCAGCCTGGGTATAAGCGCCTTTCGAATGTTTGATAATCTGGCACATGTCTAGACCTGTGAATGCCAGATACAATCTGAGTCTAAGGACCGCTACAAGGAAGAGGTTAAATTTAACCTCTTTTAGTAATCCGGTTCATGATCTTGTAGGACAACCCCCCTTACCTCCTCAAGTAGACTGGTCACAGCTTCTATGTCCCGATAGGTCTTCGTCACTCTTCCCACACGCTCAGAACATAAGACTGCAAAATAAGAATAAAAACATGCTAAAACACTAAATAATATAAATTTATGTCTTTATTTCAAAATTAAAAGAAAAACAAGAATAAAACGTATATTCTAATGACTTCTAATGATTACAAGGGTCTAATGTAAACTTGAGCTTGGCCTAGAATGTGACCCCGTAAACGACCCCCCATGAATAAGAGTCTTCTCAGAAGAAAACGCTGCAACTTATCATTATATTCAGTATATATATTTATGTATATAGTCAAGGTAAACAATGGAACGCCCTATAGGGCTGCCAGCTTTTCATACACTACGAATATTCAAAATGTATTTAATCATTGCCCTCACCAATAATGGTACATTCCATTTTTAGATAAAATGGTATGGTCACTGGGCACAACCATAACCTTGGAGAAAGGGGAGTCTTGTCATTTGAAGTAGACACTAATTGGTACTAATTGGGTCTTGATGATAGTAAACACTAGCTGCATTCCAGACAGGAGCCAGTAATGGGGTCAACATTTCTTTAACCCTTTAAAAATGAAGTTGATGCCATCTTTTCTAAAGTAACAATGCATCTGGGGTGATGGCTTTTCAGTTTGTATGTTACTGTAAAATAAGACTGAAAAGTGTTTCTCTCAGATTCTGGGACTTAAAATTATACTTTTTTTTCAACCGGTTTTCTTGGCGATCTCTAGAAGCTGTGACAGAACTCTTAGTATGCCCAACAAGTCCTGCTGGATGCTAGTAGTTGTAGTTTCACAACAGCTGAAGAGCTTTAGATTTTAAGCAGAGATTTATAGCATAGCTCAGGTGTCAATTCCTAGAGGAGAAACATTGCCTGGGGCCACGAATAACCGGTTTGCAGAACTACATGTTCTATAGCAAGTGGGTGCCATCATTAGGAGGACTTCGTTCTAGGAGATAACTTCTGTTGTTCAGATAGCCAGGTGTAAGGAGAGACAGTCCTAGAGTATATATTATATTATATGACAGGCCATTGACAACAAATAGCCTCCTTTAACCAGTAAAGGCACATTTCCAAGCATCATGTATTGTTCCCTTGCATTGCTCATCATGTATCCATATGAAGTGGCCATTATCATTAAAGACCATAGAAACACTTTCCCCATGGTCACAGCCAATAGTAGTAAGACCATAATTACTGCTAACAATATCAGATCATTCATCGTATGTCTGATAATTGTTAAGTAGCTGACAAGCCTTAAAAGGACTCTCCACTTTTTAACAAGTTATATCTAGGTACAATCTGTTGTGTTGATTCATTTAATACATCTTTTATTGGTATAGATACTTTGTTTTTACCTGACACAGAGCTCCAAATCCTCTACACAAATGATCACTTTCCAGCTACTTGCACGTACAAGTAGAGTGTTTGGAGTCCACTGTACACTGCAACAAACCAATAAGCTCCCTCTAGTGGTTACTGAAAACATTCTGAACTTTACAGTTTAACTCAACAGGAGGGGGGAGGAGTCTGGAACTGTCTTGAGACTGGCATTCCGTACACCAATCGTAAATCAGTTCCGGCACTGGCATGAGACGCACCTATATTATTAAGAGACTCTGGCCTCTTCGTAATTGTGGCACATTTCCATGCGCCAGAAATGAAATCTACACTAGTCTAAGAGTGACATAAATTTCTAGTATAATACGGCAGTTTTCTGCTGTTGTAGTAAATTTGTAGGACCAAGGTATCCCCACGCTGACCTGCATGAGACTGTGATCGCGCTGAGCAGTACTGTCAGTGACCGACTGCTCCACCCTAGGTGTGAGAAGGAGCGCTATCGGAAGTCTTTCCTCCCCACCGCGGTTAGGCTGTACAACCAACACCGACCTAAGCGGAGATCATTACACACAGAGAACTGAAATATCTCTCTGCCTGTTAAATCCCCCCCCCCCCTCCTCTGCTACGCCCTATCTGTCTGTCTGCTATCAATGTAATGCCTCTCACCTTGGAACATTCCTGTACATGTTGTATTTGTATTTGTATCTGCTTATCTTTGCTGCTGTAACACACTGAATTTCCCCATTGTGGGACTATTAAAGGACTATTATTATTATTATTATTATTAACCTACTCTGCTCACTTTTGCAAAAAACACAACTCTGGTGTGCCATGCTCCAACTCTACACTCATCTATGCCAGAAACTGGCGTAGATCTTTTCCTCCCTATGTCTATGCAGGAAATTTTGAGCTCTTTGTCAGAATAACAGAGGCCAACCACATGCCCATAGACTAAAGGGACATTCTTGATATTCTTGCAGATTTCTAAGGAGAATTATTTACTGAATTGTGACTAATGATAATCTGTATTCCATTATTTCACCCTATCATCTATTAGATGACCTAATAATTCAGAAACAGGCTATAATACGGACTACATGATCTGTGTCGGGATACATTTTTGTTGATAAGTGATATGCAATTTTGTTGGAGATGTCCCGCAGTTCCCAGATCTTTTACAACCACATTACCAACCTTCTTTTTTGCAAGCTGAGCCTTGTGGTTCCCAAACCATAGACGAAATGTGCATAAACTTCGATTCAGAGCCAATGCACACCAGGAGGCCAAAGGGACCTGTAATAAATCATCTGCACTGGACAGGGAAGTCTTCCCAAGCCACCCATACACCAGGGATGGATGATAGTGGTGTTTAGACCACCAGCAGACATAGATAGTAAACAGCTGTGCTCATCCTGATACTATAGAGAGCAAAGGAAACCAAAAGCAACAATACCCAGTGTCTACAAAACTGAAGGCAGCATCTCAGCCAGCAATGACTTGCCCCAAAAGCTTGCAAACAGCATGCAAAATATTCAGAGATAGCAGAATACCCAGAGCAAGGGGCTGACTATCTAACAGACCCAAACTGCTAGCAATTAAATAATATTGAACGGTGTCTCTCTTTCAGACCCTCATCCATACTTGGGTGCTGGACCTTACCTTCCAGATCATCTTCCATGGAGTCCATATCAAGTTCATAAATAAGATTTCCATTGCATTCATTTTCATTTGCAAGATGACAAGAGTGTTCCCAGAACTCCATGACTGCTGGAGGGCAAGTGGTGGAAAGTACTAGCACCCTCGTATGCCACTCAATGGGGGACGTGAACCCCTACAAGAACTTTGCTGGGAATTTTGGAAAACAGGCAGCTCCCAGCAGAGTGCCTGGTCATGTCCTGATGTCCCCAGTCTTCAGGCATCAGAGGAGTGTGATGTGAGGGGCACTCTCTCATGTACTATGTCTAGTGTGTGAAGTTGTGCAGCTCACTCAGGTCTAGTCGCTTACAATCCTATGCTTCTGTGTATATACACCTGGCTGGGCACTCCTACTTCCATGACAAGAGGGCGGGACAGGATGGCAAAACAAAACACTGCGCTCCGCATTTTAATACAGGGCTCTTTTCAGATGGTAATAAGTAAATGACCCACCCCTTCATTCCTATGGGAAAAACAACTCGGTGGTCTCCTGCATTGTGACTGTAGGCAAAATCAGAATATAAGGAGATTCCCCTTTTCAGTTAGGAGACATGGTAGGTTCCAAGCTTTGACAAGCCGACATTCCACCTGCTCTTATCTCTAAGCCATAAAAATAGGAATAGACTACAATAACAAAGTGTGCAAAAAATGTCGCATACAGAAATACACAAAAACTAAATTAAAAATCGCTAAATCTCAACACCTATACCCATCAAAGAAACAAATGCTTACTTCTTAAAAGAAAAAAACCTATCCAAACCTAATAATAATAATAATAATAATAATAATAATAATGCAATATCGATTCTATTGAGAATAGTACTGTAGCTCTGCAGAAACCTCTGACACGTGATAGTACAGTATATTATATGTATGGCCAACCACAGCACAAATAACAGTATATTATATGTATGGCCAACCACAGCACAAATAACAGTATATTATATGTATGGCCAACCACAGCACAAATAACAATATATTATATGTATGGCCAACCACAGCACAAATAACAGTATAGTTACATGTAATGGTAGAAGTGCAGTATGAAAACGCATTGGAAAATAACAGTTTTTACAGTTGAAACGTGAATGAAATGAGTTTCACCTCTTAAAACTGTAATTGCATGAAAACCACATGCACTTATTAGATTTCTGCTGGTCTGATATGATTTGAACTGCATAGGATAAGTGGCTGCCAGAAACAGCTGGTGCCACTTATCTCTTGGAGAACACAGGATTGGGCATCTGAGGTTTTGTTTACATGCGGCTAACGCTAGGTTCTCACCTGCATTTTTAAGCGTTCTCACCCTAATCCGCTTAAAAAAAGCGGTTACCTGTGGAAGCAAGCGGCCCCATAGACTGTAATGCGGTCTGCCAGGTTTCCGCCCAAAAACGGCGGAAAAACGAGGAGAGAAAAGTCCTGTTTGCAGGACTTTTCTCTCTGCAGTTTCAAAGCGGACAGGGGAGCAGAATCCCCGAGCAGAGACAGGGCGCAGGTGTGAACCTAGCCTTATTGCCACAAAACCGTATACAAAAACATTTCTTTTTATAATGAAAACATAGGAGTTTCTGAAAATGTGTCAGTTTTTGAATAATATTTATAAAATTATAAAACCAACCCTTAAAATCCATAACAACTGCATATGGGCCAGCAACCTTAGACAATTCAAGCAACCATACACATCTATTGTGACGGGTATAAGGGTGCAGCCTCATGATGGTGTAGCCGCACTCCAGGCGGGGGGTCGCTGGCGCTGTCACTTATAAGCAGCATTGATTAAATTATGGGCTCTCTCTCATTACTGGCTGTGTGGTTTTTATGAAAGCACCGATGGCCCTAGCCCAGAGTGCGGCTATAATACGCCTGGGAACACAGTGTGGCTTTTAGGCACAGCTGGTGCCACTTGTCTCATGGAGAACATGACTGAATATTGTTTCCCTGACGTCAGGTGACTCGACAAATGGTAGACTGTCAGCATGTCCTTTGGCTATACACATTAGATAAATGTTGGCAGGACCAATTGACTGTCTAATGTGTATGGAAACCACCCAACTCTCCACCGCTGGCAGGAAAGATAAGAGTCAGGCAATTGGATTTTAGCTGCTCAATCCTCTTGTTCTTTGGAAGATATGCCATTACCATAGGGTCAAACAGTGACTTCCTACCCTCTCCCCATTCAGGCAGCACGGTGGCTCTGCAAGAAGTTTGTATGTTTTCTTGTGTGGGTTTCCTCCGGTACTCCGGTTTCCTCCCACACTGCAAAGATATACTGACAGGGAAATTAGATTGTGAGCTATGTATGGGACAGTGACTGATAATGTCTGCAGAATGTGTTGAAAGAAATAAAATAAATAATGCATGGCAAAGCTGAGCATGCATGTGTATGGGGGAGTCAGGAGCTAACTAATGTGTATGGACAGCCTTAGATTCTGCTCAGGGGTGTAGCCATAGGGGGTTCAGAGGTAGCACTCCCACCTGTCCATGGAGTCTTATAAGAAAACACTGGGGCAGATTTGCTATCCCTTGTACACCAGTTTTTTTTTTTTGTTGTTTTTTTTTGGGGGGGGGGTGTAATGTGTGCGGCTCCAGCCTCACAGCCAGTGATAAAATAGATAAGCATCAGCTGTAAACTCTGCTAACATGAGTACACAAAGGGTATGGGGTTTAAAGGGAAATACCCCATGAGAACCTGTGGTGTTCTAAGTGTGCCATCTTTCTTATCTGGAAGCTAATGGGGAAGAACAAGGTTTGTTTAGAGGTATAAATCCAACAACCTAATATACGTGACCTTATGGCAGTGTACCCTGCAACTTTCTCGCCACTAGCTACTACATGCCAATCATTTCTGGCTTTTTCATTACTAAGTATTAGGACATAAGGGTTTGTCATTTCTGAACCCATGCACCACTGTAAGGTACCTACATAAAGCACTGTATTCTACCCTAGAAATCATATGCTGGGATGGAAACCATTAATGTGGGATTGACGCACACACCCTGTATAGCAGCGTATGAAGACCCTCTGGCTCTGCTGTGTGGTCCTGCTGTATGGGGGTTGAGGAGATGCAGGGCTTCCTGTACTTTTTAAAGACATCTCCTCAAGTGTCACCCTGAGGAATTGTGTACTAATGTGACACATTTCACACGGATATATGGGGCAGGGTTTCCAAAAGTATACATTCCATAAACTCTAAATAGAGGAGGACTTACTCTATATAGTCTATCTATGTACAAAACACAGATGCCATTCCCGACAAATGTGGAAGCAACTTAATATATATCATGGAAACATACAGGAGCTAGTGATGTACAAGGTACCATATACTTCATGCCTTAGTAACAAAAAGAATCCCCCTTCAATATCTGTGTTAAGCAATAACAGTATGAAGCATTCTCTCTAAAGGTCCTGGCCAAGGAGTAGGCTGATGTGTATATGCATAGCCTTAGCGTAATGGAAGTATATACAGTAGGTGCGGAAAGTATTCAGACCCCTTTAAATTTTTCACTCTTTGTTTCATTGCAGCTAAACGCAAAAAAGTTCATTTTAATTTCTCATTAATGTACACTCAGCACCTCATCTTGACAAAAAAATGTAGATATTTTTGCAAATTTATTAAAGAAAAACTGAAATATCACATGGTCATAAGTATTCAGACCCTTTGCTGTGACACTCATATTTAACTCACATGTTGTTCATTGCCTTCTCATCCTCCTTGAGATGGTTCTACTCCTTCATTGGAGTCCAGCTGTGATTAAACTGAGTGGACATGATTAGGAAAGGCACACACCTGTCTATATAAGACCTCACAGCTCACAGTGCATGTCAGAGCAAGTGAGAATCATGAGGTCAAAGGAACTGCCCAAGGAGCTCAGAGACAGAATTGTGGCAAGGCACAGATCTAGCCAAGGTTACAAAAGAATTTCTGCAGCACTCAAGGTTCCTAAGAGCACAGTGGCTTCCATAATCCTTAAATGGAAGAAGTTTGGGACGACCAGAACTCTTCCTAGACCTGGCCGTCCAGCTAAACTGAGCAATCGTAGGAGAAGAACCTTGGTGAGAGAGGTAAAGAAAAACCCAAAGATCACTGTGGATGAGCTCTAGAGATGCAGTAGGGAGATGGGAGAAAGTTCCACAAAGTCAACTATCACTGCAGCCCTCCACCAGTCGGGGCTTTATGGCAGAGTGGCCCGAAGGATGCCTCTCCGCAGTGCAAGACATATGAAAGCCCGCATAGAGTTTGCCAAAAAACACATGAAGGACTCCCAGACTACGAGAAATAAGATTCTCTGGTCTGATGAGACGAAGATTGAACTTTTTGGTGTTAATTCTAAGCGGTATGTGTGGAGAAAACCAGGCACTGCTCATCACCTGCCCAATACAATCCCAACAGTGAAATATGGTGGTGGCAGCATCATGCTATGAGGGTTTTTTCAGCTGCAGGGACAGGACAACTGGTTACAATTTAAGGAAAGATGAATGCGGCCAAGTACAGAGATATCCTGGAAGAAAACCTCTTCCAGAGTTCTCTGGACCTCAGACTGTGCCGAAGGTTCACCTTCCAACAAGACAATGACCCCAAGCACACAGCTAAAATAACAAAGGAGTGGCTTCGGAACAACTCTGTGACCATTCTTGACTGGCCCAGCCAGAGCCCTGACCTCAACCCAATTGAGCATCTCTGGAGAGACCTGAAAATGGCTGTCCACCAACGTTCACCATCCAACCTGACAGAACTGGAGAGGATCTGCAAGGAAGAATGGCAGAGGAGCCCCAAATCCAGATGTGAAAAACTTGTTGCCGTTGCATCATTCCCAAGAAGAATCATGGCTGTGCTAGCTCAAAAGGGTGCTTCTACTCAATACTGAGCAAAGGGTCTGAATACTTATGACCATGTGATAAATTAGCAAAAAATAATGAATTAATTTTTAAGCTTGGGGCTATATAATATATACAGTTGAGACCAGAAGTTTACATACACTATATAAAAAGACACATATGGATGTTTTTCTCACTATCTGACATGAAATCAGAATAAACTTTTCCCGTTTTAGGTCAATTAGGATTACCAGAATTATTTATATTTGCCAAATGTCAGAATAATGAGAGAGAGAATTTTTTAAAGACATTTTTATTACTTTCTGCAAAGTCAAAAGTTTACATACATTTCATTAGTATTTGGTACCATTGCCCTTAAACTGTATGACTTGGGTCAAATGTTTTGGATATCCTTCCACAAGCTTCTCACAATAGTTGGTAGGAATTTGGGCCCATTGCTCCTGACAGAACTGGTGTAACTGAGCCATGTTTGTAGGCCGCCTTGCTCGCACCTGCCTTTTCAGCTTTGCCCATAAATTTTCAATAGGATTGAGATCAGGGCTTTGTGATACCCACCCAAAAACATTGACTTTATTATCCTTACACCACTTTGTAACCAGTTTGGCAGTATGCTTCGGGTCATTGTCCATTTGGAAGACCCATTTGCTTTAACTTCCTGGCTGATGTCTTGAGATGTTGCTGGGATGGTGTTCTTTTTTCTCCCTGTTTCCTCCAAATGTAACAATGGTCATTATGGCCAAGCCTGAGAACACCATCCCAACTGTGAAACACGGGGGTGGCAGCATCATGTTGTGGGGTTGTTTTGCTGCAGGAGGGACTGGTGCACTTCACAAAATAGATGGCATCACGAGGAAAGAACATTGTGTGGCAAAACTGAAGCAACATCTCAAAACATCAGCCAGGAAGTTAAAGCTTGTGTGCAAATGGGTCTTCCAAATGGACAATGACCCGAAGCATACTGCCAAACTGGTTACAATGTGGCTTAAGGATAACAAAGTCAATGTTTTGGAGTGGCCATCACAACGCCCTGATCTCAATCCTATTGAAAAATTACGGGCAAAGCTGAAAAGGCAGGTGCAAGCAAGGCGGCCTACAAACATGGCTCAGTTACACCAGTTCTGTCACGAGGAATGGGCCCAATTCCTACAAACTATTGTGAGACGCTTGTGGAAAGATATCCAAAATGTTTGACCCAAGTCATACAGTTTAAGGGCAATGGTACCAAATACTAATGAAATGTATGTAAACTTTTGACTTTGCAGAAAGTAATAAAAATGCCTTAAAAATTCTCGCTCTCATTCTGGCATTTGGCAAATATAAATAATTTTATTAATCCTAATTGACCTAAAACGGGAAAGGTTTATTCTGATTTCATGTCAGATAGTGAGAAAAACATGCATGTGTGTCATATATATATATATATATATACATATATACATACATACATACACACACAGATACATACATACATACATACATACACACACATATACAGACGTGGACAAAATTGTTGGTATCCCTCGTTTAATGAAAGAAAAACCCACAATGGTCACAGAAATAACTTGAATCTGACAAAACTGGAATTTGCCAAACTACATGTTGACAAGCCACAAAGCTTCTGGAAGAATGTCCTATGGACAGATGAGACAAAAATTAAAATTTTTGGCAAGGCACATCAGCTCTATGTTCACAGACAGAAAAATGAAGCATATCTTGAAAAGAACACTGTCCCTATTGTGAAACATGGAGGAGGCTCTGTTATGTTCTGGGGCTGCTTTGCTGCATCTGGCACAGGGTGTCTTGAATGTGTGCAGGGTACAATGAAATCTCAAGATTATCAAGGGATTATAGAGAGAAATGTGCTGCCCAGTGTCAGAAAGCTTGTTCTCAGTCGCAGGTCATGGGTCTTGCAACAGGATAATGACCCAAAACACACAGCTAAAAACACCCAGGAATGGCTAAGAGGAAAACATTGGACTATTCTGAGGTGGCCTTCTATGAACCATGACCTAAATCCTATTGAAAATCTTTGGAAGGAGCTGAAACATGCCGTCTGGAAAAGGCACCCTTCAAACCCGAGACAACTGGAGCAGTTTGCTCATGAGGAGTGGCCAAAATACCTGTTGAGAGGTGCAGAAGTCTCATTGACAGTTACAGGAATCGTTTGATTGCAGTGATTGCTTCAAAAGGTTGTGCAACAAAATATTAAGTTAAGGGTACCATCATTTCTGTTGAGGCATGGTTGAAAAGCAATGTCTGACTTTCATTTGTTCATTTTCATAGAATTTTTATATATTATTACTTTTGTTAGATTCAAGTTATTTCTGTGACCCTTGTGGGTTTTTCTTTCATTAAACGAGGGGTACCAACAATTTTGTCCACATGTGTATACACATACATATAATTTACTACAAGCCAAATGCCTCTGGTCTTATCTATATCCGTTGTTTGGTGACCATGGATGAATTATTCGGTATGTCCAGCACCCACCAAAGAACATTTGGCCAGTTATATAGCAATGCTTTCCCAACAGCTGGGTCACACAGCTGGGTGACAACCCATGTCTAAGGCAAAGATTCCGGGTACCAATGCAAAATCTGTATTAGGGACCCCACTTACCATGCGACATTTATCATACCTGTGTTTTTCAGGGTACGGAGCAACTTCTACCTGTAGTTACATTACTGCCCCATGTAATGGTGGCAAAATCGAGCTTTAGAAAGATCTTTCCGCTATAAGCAAATCAAAATGTTACAGTTTGAACATAATGAAGGTGAATTCTAAAGATGAACTAAAGACTGAAACTACAATTGTCTGTAGAGACTTTAGGATTGTCACTGAGATTTCCTTAAAATGGATATAGTTTATTAATGGTTAAAGAGAGAATGACACAAAGACTTATTTTACTAGAGAGTTGGGAAGAGGAAGACTATACTTCTTATTCAGGGCAACCCTCAAAGGATGACTGGTCATAACCAGTAGAACAATTTCACAACAGGCAACATTGCTTGTAATGGTAATAGGACCTCTGTGGCCTTATATGGTGTTGCGGTAGCTCCGTGAAGTTTCCTTGGTACTCAGTATCAGATACCATCAATAAGAACACTGATTATCAGGAAGGACTTTTTGGAGAGGTTTGTAAGGACACACCTATTGGATCACTAGAGCATGGGTTGGATGGTTGCCCAGACTTCTGTGGAAGTGGTTTAATAATGGTCACTAATAAATTGTTGAGTATTGCTCCAAGTCTTTATAAAGTTACTGACCTGACCCAATGACTTGTTTTTATGAGTACGCACTACTGATCCAAAATTGACAATGCTTTTTAAAACCTGTAGCAGGTACTCCCAGTCAGTAACAATAGGGGATCAGAGGTTGTAGTCCCATGTTAGACCTTCAGAAACCAGGGCTAATAATAGCCCTTCGCAAGATAAGAATCTAACATGTAATGATTTAGGGGCTCAGCTACAAATACATGAAGGGACAGTACAAAGACCTTTCTAATGATATTTTTACACCTAGGCCTACGACAGAGACAAGGGGACATACTCTACGCCTAGTGGAAAGAGCATTTCACCAGCATCATAGACAGGGATTCTTTACTGTAAGAGCAGTGAGGTTATGGAATACACTGTCCTAGGATGTTGTGATGGTGGAAATTCAAGATGCCTTTCTTGAACAGAAAAATATTATTTATTTGTTACAAGGTTTGATTTTTGGCAAGTTGATCCAGGGTTTTATACTGATTGCCAGAATTGGAATCGGGAAGGAATATTCCCCTGATATGGGGCAACTTGCATCAGCCTCACTTTGTTTCCTTGCCTTCCTCTGAATCAACACTATAGGGTTATAGGTTGGACTTGATGGACTTGTGTCTTCATCCAGCCTCATCTATGTTACAGATTCTACTTTGGGGCACAGATGCTTCAAAATAGGCTATTGCAAAAATACCAAAAACAAACCAGAAGTACATCCTGAATACAACAGTCTACAAAGTAGAACTCAAAGTCTGATTGAAAATATATTTTATGGGAAAGACACACAGTGAAAATCCTAAAAATCCAGCAGGCAAAAATCCAGAAATTGTGATAATCCAACACAGAATAGCAATAAATTGTGGAATAAATGAATTACATACAGAAGGACAAGTTAAGTAGCCATTTACGGTAGTTAACACAAATGAGTCTGGAAATGATAAATGATGAGATCAAGCTAAGGGGCAATAGGCAATATAACCCAATGTATTTAGATGCACACGTCATCCATTAGGCAAATGGACAACGGGGAGCTTTTTTGTACTCCTAACCAAAACACAGTGGGACAATTTTGGGAGGTGTCAGAAGGGGAAGAGAATGGAGACAGTGACAAAAAGATGAAGATAAAGTCACATTGATATGCAAGTGAAATAAACCATGAATTCTACAGATTAAACTATGGGTATAAGTCAACACTTAGACTAGTGTTCACCGGCCGGTTACTCTCCAGCTTATGCCTTTGGCTACCAGGGCATGATAGGAGTTGTAATGTTACAACAGCTGAAGAGCCAGAGTTTGCACAAAAAACTGATTTCACATTTAATTATATCTAGCCTTGTATGGAGTTAAGAGCTTTAAGATTAAAGTTTATGCTGCGTTTTCCCCTTTTGTTCTTCCTCTATTAAATCTATAGGGAAAATGCAATCTGTGGATGAGAGTAAAAGAAATCTCATTCACTTTACTGGTACTGTAAACAAACATGCAACTGTAACATGGGGCCTTAGACTTGGCATGTAATTTCATGGGGAGCATGTTCCAAGCATTTTCATGAAGTCTCAGTCTTTTCGGGGAGCTCCTCCAAATTTTGCTTTAGGCTTCATGGACATGACAAAACGGCATGCAGTTTCTACAGCGGCTACTGGACTTATTGTGGGTCTGCATTATCATTCTGTCTCATTCTGCTTCTCTCTCTCTCTCTCTCTCTCTCTCTCTCTCTCTCTCCCCCATCTGTCAGATTCTCTCCTCCTCTATATATAATATCATATAATAGAAATAGCTATCTATTGTTATGATTCTTTAATTCAGGTCACATTTAGCAGCCAAAGCCCTCTTTATTAGTCTAGAGTGGGCATGAATGTCTCTGGTGGTCTCTAAATTGTGATACATAACAATTGAAGATGTTCCGCAGAATCTAGTTCAAGGCAGGGTTGTCTCCTTCCAGTCAGGACAGCTGGTGCTATCTGCCATGTGTCATTAGCATGACGGCCGTGTTTACCAGGCTGAGAAGGATGGTAAGAGACCTCGAGGGCTGGAAGTGAATTACAGGGCTGAAATAAAGTGAACCAGAGTGGTGATGGACAGATGCAAGGCCCAAACCTCATCCTCCATCTGCAGTAATATCCCTGGACTCAGCTCATCTCTGACCTTATTTTATATGTGGTACAGATTGTGTCTCTCATTGTTATCAATGCATTCAGTTCCAACCTTAATTCTGAGCTGTAATTTCTGAATTGGCAAATACACAAAGTATGAACATATACATGTAACACAGGCTAAACGCACAAGTATAACTGTGCAAAAAAAAAAACCATATACAATACATTTAACATTGGCAAACACACATGTAGACCACCAAGCAAAAATACACATACAGTATGTATGCCAAACATGCACACATATACATCACTAGCCAAACATACACCTATAACCTAGTTGTTTTTAGTTTCAGATTTTGCTGCGTTTTTTGAGCCAAAATCATGAATGGATTTAGCAGAACGGAGAAGTGTAAGTTTCCTATATATTTACATTCCTTTTCAAGCCACTTCTGACTTTGGCTAAAAAAAAAAAATGTAGCAAAATTTGCAACAAAAAATGCTGCATTTCCGCAATGTGAGGCCTTAGCCTCAGATTCATGTAAACAATGGGTACTTTACACATCATTCATTGGTGCATCAGTGAATTCCTCCAAACTCCCAAAACATAGAGGTCTTAAGATGATGTCAGCTACTACTACAGATAGAGAGAGCTACAGTTCCAATTGTAAAGCTGTAGAGCAGGATGCAGAACAGTTCAACACTAAAAGGGGAGCTGAAACTGCACGACCTTCAAATATTCAGACTTAACACCTTTTTAATTGAACAAAGTGTGGACGGTACACCTTGCTCTACAGCATCCCAATGGGAACGGTCATTCTATCTGCAGTGGGAGATCAGACCATCAAAAACCCTCTATTTTTTGGGTTAGGGGAATTTACTGATCTGCCAATGAATAGTCCAGGCTCCATAATGTATAAAGCCCAGATCTTTTATTTTGTTTCAGGAAATACCCTGTATAACACTGGTCCAACGTAACAATGACCAACCACACACTTAAAGCACGCATATAATCCTAGCCTAGGCAGAGAAATACACAATTCTAAAAAAAAAAAAAAAAAAAAAAAAGCAAAAACACTTTACCTTTGATGGAATTCTTTTATTGGAGCCAGAAAACACCACGTATCATCTTACACAGGAACCCTTTAGGGAACTTGATGAAGAATATTGAGGGATTGGATCCCAAATTGGGGTGCGGTCTATTTTTTCTTTTTCATATACACACATATATATATATATATATATATATATATATATATATATATATATATATATACTCAATAACATGACACAAACACTAATTAAAAATACACACCATCGGACAGATAAACTAATAAGAATGCGCCAGAATTCTGGTATTATTGGTACCAAAACTTGCCTGCATGCTTTACACCTAAGCGTTCGACACTTTCTAACACTTTCTACACCTTGACCCACCCTCCACCAGACTGTGCACCTGGAAATCCACACTAGCTCATAGTTGATGTAGATTTCCAGATTCATTTACACCAGATTTCTTGCTTAATGATAATAAATTTGGCAGGGATGACAATAAGGGCCGATTCACATCTGCGTTCGGTTTCCGTTCAGGGAATCCGCTTGGAGACCCCCCCGAACAGAAACCTATACGCATAGAAAAGCGCTTCACCTAAGGAAATCTGCGGACACAATTGGGCCGTGTGGTTTCTGCTCGGTTTCCGCACAAAACTTTTCTCTCTGCTTGCTTCAAGCGGAAACCGAACAACCGAACGCAGATGTGAACCGGCCCTAATTCTGCCACTATTAGTTTATCTACCCCATACCATATAACACACATACAGCACTGCCCGATCACACACACATTACTGGCAACCATTATGACCTTATACTAGTACAGCTGCCACAGGGGTGTCCCTCAGCCTTCAGGCAGTCAATAATGACATATTACCTTCGTCCCCCAGTAATACAGGAGTTGGGATCTTATCACTATATATCTACAGGTTTGCAGCTTTGATACATGAGACTATGGTATAATAATAGAGTCTTCATACCCAGATAATCTCTGGGGGTGCCCGCTGCTTAACCTCCACAGATTGTTGAATCTGAAAAGCTCTTTTCCAGACTAATAATCTTCTTAATGAGCCCGGGTCGCACCACATTACAGAATCGTGTGTCTCGTGTGACTGCACCACGCATCCATTTTTATCTTCCAGCCTAAGCTTCCATCTTACTGCCTGTTCACCTGTCACCTGCTTACGGTAGAAGGAGCTATATGTATAAAAATATATCCATAGAGTTGGCAGCAGATGCATGTTGTCTCACCCTAGACTTCATTGGCATATTACTAGGATATGCTGCCAGTGTCCAGGTGCTCAGATTCTATCCATGGCTGACCATGTAAAAACTGAAGAAAGCCTCAAAGACAGGACGGAAATTGAAGCTTCTCAGCCACTTGATGTTACTGACTGGTGAAGGTTACAACGGTCAGCCCCCAACCCCCCAAACACACACACTCACTCTTTGGTGCTTTGCTGAAACATCCCCATTATTGTTAAAGTCGTACTTTCCCTTAGGAGACACTTTAATAAGTACATTATGGAACTGCACTATAAGCAGTTTATAGTCAATGGCGGTCAATGCAGCATCAGAAGAAAGTTGAATGGTGCGGTCAGAAGACAAAGTGCGTCTGCCTCCACCTTGTTCTGTCATTAGTCCTGGGGCACATTTGTTGGATCCCCACTAAGCAGATATTAATGCGACAGCCCCTGACACTCCATCATTAAAAAGAACTTGTCTGTTTTTTTAGCATATACTTGCATCACCCATATACATTGTGTGGCTCCTCAGTTACTCCTCCTGAAAATTTTGTTAACTTATTCTGGACTGCCAATTGACTACAGTATATACATCCAGGTGTTCAACTCTTAACCTTGGAATATATACAGTCATATGAAAAAGTTTGGGCACCCCTATTAATCTTAATCATTTTTAGTTCTAAATATTTGGGTGTTTGCAACAGCCATTTCAATTTGATATATCTAATAACTGATGGACACAGTAATATTTCAGGATTGAAATGAGGTTTATTGTACTAACAGAAAATGTGCAATATGCATTAAACCAAAATTTGACCGGTGCAAAAATTTGGGTACCCTTATCATTTTATTGATTTGAATACTCCTAACTACTTTTTACTGACTTACTGAAGCACAAAATTGGTTTTGTAACCTCACTGAGCTTTGAACTTCATAGCCAGGTGTATCCAATCATGAGAAAAGGTATTTAAGGTGGCCAATTGCAAAGTTGTTCTCCTATTTGAATCTCCTCTGAAGAGTGGCATCATGGGCTCCTCAAAACAACTCTCAAATGATCTGAAAACAAAGATTGTTCAACATAGTTGTTCAGGGGAAGGATACAAAAAGTTGTCTCAGAGATTTAACCTGTCAGTTTCCACTGTGAGGAACATAGTAAGGAAATGGAAGACCACAGGGACAATTCTTGTTAAGCCCAGAAGTGGCAGGCCAAGAAAAATATCAGAAAGGCAGAGAAGAAGAATGGTGAGAACAGTCAAGGACAATCCACAGACCACCTCCAAAGAGCTGCAGCATCATCTTGCTGCAGATGGTGTCACTGTGCATCGCTCAACAATACAGCACACTTTGCACAAGGAGAAGCTGTATGGGAGAGTGATGTGAAAGAAGCCGTTTCTGAAAGCACGCCACAAACAGAGTCGCCTGAGGTATGCAAAAGCACATTTGGACAAGCCAGATTCATTTTGGAAGAAGGTCCTGTGGACTGATGAAACAAAGATTGAGTTGTTTGGTCATACAAAAAGGCATTATGCATGGCGTCAAAAAAACACAGCATTCCAAGAAAAACACTTGCTACCCACTGTAAAATTTGGTGGAGGTTCCATCATGCTTTGGGGTTGTGTGGCCAATGCCGGCACCGGGAATCTTGTTAAAGTTGAGGGTCGCATGGATTCAACTCAGTATCAGCAGATTCTTGAGAATAATGTACAAGAATCAGTGACGAATTTGAAGTTACGCCGGGGATGGATATTTCAGCAAGACAATGATCCAAAACACAGCTCCAAATCTACTCAGGCATTCATGCAGAGGAACAATTACAATGTTCTGGAATGGCCATCCCAGTCCCCAGACCTGAATATCATTGAACATCTGTGGGATAATTTGAAGCGGGCTGTCCATGCTCGGCGACCATCAAACTTAACTCAACTGGAATTGTTTTGTAAAGAGGAATGGTCAAAAATACCTTCATCCAGGATCCAGGAACTGATTAAAAGCTACAGGAAGCGACTAGAGGCTGTTATTTTTGCAAAAGGAGGATCTACTAAATATTAATGTCACTTTTCTGTTGAGGTGCCCATACTTTTGCACCGGTCAAATTTTGGTTTAATACATATTGCACATTTTCTGTTAGTACAATAAACCTCATTTCAATCCTGAAATATTACTGTGTCCATCAGTTATTAGATATATCAAATTGAAACGGCTGTTGCAAACACCCAAATATTTAGAACTAAAAATGATTAAGATTAATAGGAGTGCCCAAACTTTTTCATATGACTGTATATATATATATATATATATATATATATATATATATATATATGGCAGGGATGGTTTATTGCTGTCCATGCGCTTCAGATCGCTATATCACCATGATGCGACTCCCCTTTCCAACCCAGCAGTAATGTGATCTGCCAGAAACTGGGAACTTTTTACCATATATAATTTATCTGAAAACCTGGCGAAAGCAGGAGCATTCTGTCAGTGCCCAGGAGATATGTATATGACCAATATATGCCAAACTGTGGCAAGTCAAGCCAAAGATGCAACATGTTAACATCTCTATTCATAACCACAATAGTAAACCTGGACCAGTATCTCTTTAAATGTGCACTTCTTTCAGTAATGTTTGCAGGAGGTTGTGGTTACACGACTGGATTGGGCAGTTATTGTGCCATAGTGCAATTCTATAATCCATTATTTAAAGTGGTTTTATTATTTCAGTTGACTGTACTTAAAAGGTGGTTATTACTGTCACTACCTTTGTCTGAACATAGCTCTATACCCAGAATCTTTGGAGGGGTAAGTCATTTTGCAGACAGTTAGGGCAAATTCCCTACAGCAATAACAAAAACAAGTGCAGGCAGAGTAAGGAGCTGCATATGAAAGTGTAAGAGACAGCCAATGTTGTCTTAAGCTTCATTTGTCTGTATAAACTGTTAATGTTGAATGTATTTCTGTGATTCTGTTCCTTTAAGACAGCAGCCATTGTAATTGTGACATGATGCTGGAGTGAGACCCCCCCCCCCCTTTTATGTCAGCCTGCCTGTTCTGCAGACAGAGTGTGAGCAGAGAAGCAGGAAGTGACGAGACAGAGAGCAGCAGCCATCTTGGCAAGTGTTGTATTGAACTGGTGTGGAGATTTTTCTGTACAGCTAAGCTGTATCTTGGTCCAGAGACAAACAGAGTGTAAAGAGACAACAGGACTAGTGAGTCCACGTGAAAGGAACTGTGCTCAGTGGCTGATCAGTGAGACTGACATTGTGACTGTGTATATGGATACCACAGATAGAGACTCGCAGTGCTGTTGATGTACTGGACGGCACCTGCTAAATCCCGGCTTACATCCCAGCTCAGTGTATGGATTCTGCAGGACTGTCAGTGTGCTGAGTGGAATCTGCTGTTGGATTACATTGCATTCAGTTGGTTTCCCTGTCTGTTAAAGAGGACTTCATTTCTCCCAAGATCCTGATAACCGTGAGGAGAGGACGCTTCACTATAAAAGAAAGGACCGACTTTGGGCCCCACCGCGCGCTTCTACGGACTGTAAGCGGTCCACCTGGACCACTGGGGAAAAGGGGGTGCACCCAAATGTGAAGTCAGGGTCAGTTAGGGATAGTTTTGAGTATATTGTTCATTCAGTGTCTATACTGCAGAAGTGGACAGAGTAAAAGTAGAAACCATTGCAGAATTTGCCTTGAAATTGTTCATGCTATATTGTATATTTTGCTTGTCTTTAGCCCTGTCATTTTACCTTTAACTAGCCTTTATTAACTTATAGTAAATATATATTTTTTTCTTGAACTACCGCGTGTGCGTTCATTTCTGGTTGCGGAGTCCAAACCACCTGCCTTGCTCTCGGTTCACAAATTGGCGTAGTCGGCAGGATCCGCTTACCAGAATGGACGGTGACGCACCCGTTCGGGAGAATGGTGCTGGAGGAAGAATGCCAGCAGGGGCTATAATGAGTCAGTTAGCTAAATTTGATGGCAATAATATGTCAGTGAGTATGTGGGTGGAACAGATACGAATGATACAGCGAATGTACCAGACCGCACCAGAAGTACTAGTAGAGCTAGCAATATTGACATTACAAGGGGATGCTAAGACCACGGTGATACTGAGGCCATTTGAACAAAGGCAGACATTTGAGCAAGTAGTCCAGATTCTAGAAACCATCTATGGAGAAACTGCATTGCTGGGGTCTCTGCAGGCTCGGTTCTTCCAGAGGGTACAACAGGAGAATGAAAGCCTTCCCCAATATGCAAATGCCCTACAAGAACTGCTCCGAGATATTCAAAGGAAGGAAAGAGGGGGCTCGCCAGCCTTCTGTAACCCTGATCGGACTCTCCGTGACCAGTTTGTCCTGGGGATACGTGACGGCAGTTTAACTGTGACTATGCAGGATTTTATACGACGAGAGACTGATGCTAAATTCCATGATGTACAGGTAGAGGCCATCTCCCGTGCCAATAGTATGGTCCCGAGGCCGCAGACCGCAGTTGGAGTTACTTTGTCACAGGGGGCTAGTTCTGGCTCAGAGACAGTAGAAAAAGGGACGGTTAAAGAAATTCTCACAGTAATACAGAAACTGCAAGAACAAATGGAACACTTGCACACTCGTTGTGATGAGCAGTCTATGAAAATTGCAGACTTCCAGAAGACTGGAGATGAAAGGGTGAGCCATCCACACCCAGCAAGTCAGAATCACCCACCACCCCGCTGGAGGGGTGAGGATAGGACCTACCGAAGGGGTCCAAATCATTTAGTGCAGTGCTCAGGAGAAATCGAAGGGGCTTACCGAAGGGGCCCAAACAGATGGCCAGAACGACGGGGGATACGCTGCTGGGAGTGTGGACGGATGGGCCACGTTGCTGCTAGATGTCCAGAGCAGCGACAAACTTATGAGAGACCGCCGTTAAACTGAAGTCCCCTGCTGCTGAAGGGCGTGTAGTAGGGGAGACTGACAAGGAGACTATGTGGGGAGAATGCCCTGATGATGACCTGATCGCTGCAAGTCCTGTCATACAGGTGGAAATGGAGGGTATTCCGGTTACCGGGATGATTGACACGGGTTCCCAAGTAACGACCTTGAGTAGAGACTGTTATGAACGGTACTTCCGGCAACATGTGAAATATGATCCCCATACATTCGTACGAGTGGTCGCAGCTAACCAGTTACCAGTTCCGGTCGTGGGAGTGGCCTGGATGAATGTCCGGGTATGTGGCCAAGATCTAGGTAGGAAAGGCATTGTGGTGGTACAGGAGTCACATGAAGTAAAGGTCCCTGTCATTTTGGGGATGAATGTGTTAAAAGAATTAGATCAGATCCTCTTTGAAAAGAAAGGTCACGGTTATTGGAAAGAAACCACCACCCATCGGCCTACTCAAACAGCTTTCCAGCGGCTGATCCGGACATGTGGCTTACAGAAAAGTTCAGATGCACAGCGTCCTCTGGCTCGAATTTCAGTTCCTTTGCATACAAAAGTTACACTGCCACCCAGTCGGGAGACAATAGTGTCCATGCCCGTAGGCACCTGTCGGAAACTAGAGGGCATAGCTGTGTTGGTAGAACCACTGCAGGCAGCCGAAGGAGGTGTTGATCCGCTAGTGGCCCGTTCCTTGGCAATAGTTCGCAATGGAAGAGTACCACTTCGATGTGTAAACACTCAGGACCAGAGTGTGGACCTGACCCCAGGGAGGCTGCTGGCTAACATCTATGTGACTCCGGAGGAAGTAAGGAAAGTAACTCCAATGCAGCTGAAGCCGACTGAAAGGGATGAGTGGACCGTAACTGTGTCCATGGGAGAAGATGAGGAACCCACCTCTGAATGGAATGGCTGTGCAATTCGAGAACAGATGAAGATGGATGTAAGTTCATGTTCTCTGGAATGGGTGCAGAAGGTAGATGAGCTGTTGTGGGAGAACCAAGCCACCTTTGCACGGTATGCTGAAGATTTTGGATGTACCACAGGGATCTACCATGAGATTCCCACAGGAGACACCCCTCCAATTAGAGAGCGCTACCGACAAATTCCTCCACAGTTGTATCAGGAAGTGAAAGAACTGTTAGCTAAGATGCTACAGGGTGGGATCATCCAAGAAAGCCAGAGTCCCTGGGCGGCTCCTGTGGTGTTAGTAAGAAAAAAAGATGGGTCCATCCGATTTTGCGTAGACTATCGGAAGTTAAACGCTTGCACCGTACAAGATTCCTACCCCTTGCCACGGATTCAGGAGTCCCTCTCAGCGCTAGGGAGAGCCCGGTACTTCTCCTCACTAGATCTGGCTAGTGGGTATTGGCAGGTGCCGATGGCCACAAAAGACAAGGAGAAGACGGCATTCATCTTGCCCATGGGACTATACGAATTTAACCGGATGCCCTTCGGGTTGACAAATGCACCCGGAACGTTTCAGCGGTTGATGGAGAAATGTCTCGGTGACTTCAACTTTGAGTTCACTCTCATCTACTTGGATGACATTATAGTGTATTCTGCGACCTTTGAAGACCATCTCCACCAGTTGGGGCAAGTATTTCGAAGATTGCGGGAACATGGGCTCAAATTGAAACCCAGTAAATGTCGGTTGTTCCAATCTGAAATTGATTACTTGGGTCACCGCGTATCAGGAGAAGGGGTGAGACCATCAAGAGACAAGATAGCGGCTGTTCAAGATTGGCCGATACCGACTACCCTGCGAGAAGTGAGGGCGTTCCTTGGAGTAGCCGGTTACTATCGACGGTTTATTAAGGATTTCACCAAGGTAGCAGCACCACTTAATGCTCTCCTACGAGGCACATCCGGTGGTCCAAAGAACCGGTCCGTGAAGTGGGGACCTGAACAGGAACAAGCCTTCCAGGCATTGAAGGATGCACTGACAACAGCCCCAATCTTGGCATATGCTGATTACCACTTGCCGTTCCAGCTATATACAGATGCAAGCCTGTATGGTCTTGGAGCAGTGCTTTCCCAGCTTCAGGATGGCCAGGAGAGGGTCATAGCGTACGGCAGCCGGTCTTTGAGAGATTCTGAAAGAAACCCCGAGAATTATAGTTCATTTAAATTGGAGCTGTTGGCACTGGTATGGGCCATGACCGAGAAATTCTCTGAATATTTGACCGGTGCTGAAGTTTTAGTACTGACTGACAACAACCCACTAGCTCACCTGGAAAATGCCAAGCTCGGGGCGTTAGAGCAGAGGTGGATAGCCCGAATGTCTACATTCAATTACCGCATTAAGTATCGGTCCAAGACAGAGAACCAGAATGCTGACGGACTTTCTAGGGTAACTGCCCAGACCCCCACAGAAGACGTGGATCATGAGTTGGAGCATGTGGAGGTGCCCGATTTCAGCAGATTTTCACAGGCCTTGACCGCCACTAATCAGTTTGAGATGGAGGGGACTGAAATGGCTCCTTTCTTTGGTCCCTCACGACAGGAATGGGCACAGATACAACAGACCCATGAGGGGCTGGCGCAGATGATCAAGTGTGTTGAGAAAGGCCAGAAGCCCTGTAGAGAGGAAAGAGAACGACTGACACGTGAGATATTATCTGTTTTGAGTCAGTGGGAAAAGTTGGAGATGAAAAATGGAGTGCTATGCCGAAAGGTCTATTTACCTTCTGAGATCGACATTCGATACCAAATTGTGGTGCCTAGTGAACTGGCTCGCTCCTTGGCAGTTGAGGCTCATAATAAGAATGGACATTTTGGTCATGAGAAGACCTTTCGTTGGTTACAGCGACTGATTTACTGCCCTGGTCTTCGTCAAATGGTCGAAGAAGTATGCCGCAGCTGTCGAACTTGTGAGATCCATAAGGCAATAGAACAGAGAGCTCCCCTGCAAACCATCGTGACCCAGGAACCTTTAGAAATCGTCATGATAGACTATCTAATGGTGGGCCCATCCAATAGCGGACACCAGTATTGCCTCGTAATGGTGGATCACTTCACCAAATTTGCGGTGGTAACCGCCACCAAGGACCAGACAGCTGAGTCAGCAGCTCGTGCTCTGTGCCAAGATTTCATTCGAGTATATGGGTGCCCCCAACGCATCCACTCCGACCAGCGCGCCTGCTTTGAGGGACACGTAATGAAAGAAGTTCAACGTATCTACGGGATAAAGAAGTCGCACACGACTCCATACCACCCTCAGGGAAATGGGGCCTGTGAAAGATTCAACAGAACTCTGCTACAGATGCTGCGGACTCTGGAGGAAGACAAGAAGTTACAGTGGCCTCAGTTCTTGTCTGAAATGGTGTGGGCCTATAACAATCAGGTCCATTCTACAACGGGGTACTCTCCTTATACACTTCTCTTTGGGCGGTCTGGGCGAAGTATAGGAGAATTACAGTTGAATGATGTGGATGGGTTCCCTCCGAGGGATCCAACCTCTTGGGTGCGGGCGCATCGGCAGAGACTTGAGACGATCCATCGATTGGTGCGGCAGCGCCTGCAAGAACATCCCCATCCTGATAAGACCCCAGTGCAAGAAGCACCATTGCAACCAGGCGACCTGGTGCTAGTTCGTGTCAATAAACCCCAAGGGAAATTGGAAAGCAGATGGGAGGCTTTGCCGTATCGTGTTGTTGGCCGCAAGTATGTGAATGGGCCAGTGTACCAGGTCCAGAAAGAAGGAACTGATTGTGTTCGAGTACTTCACCGAAATATGTTGCGCCTGTGTCATTCTGAAGGGACAAATCACGATGGGCCTGCCAATGTGAATGAGCTCCCACAGTCAGAGAATGGAGGTGCGGAATGGGCCTCCGACGAGGAGGATGATTGTTGGCCGATCCCTGCTCCTGGGGATGTTCCACCTGTGACTACTGTATCTCCGGCCTGTGCCCCCTCTGGTGCGGAATCCGCTGGTCCTTCTCAGCCCATAGCTGCAGCACCCCATAATATACCACCGGTCCTCAGACGGACCACTAGGCCAAATGCTGGTATTCCCCCCTGTTCGGTATGCGCAGGATGAGTTTGTTTGGCCTGCCATACATCGGTATACTACCACCCTGTGCATAAAAGTACAACCCTCTGGATATACAGTCATAGGCAGGGACTGCCAATCTTAAAGTGGGGGGGAATATGTAAGAGACAGCCAATGTTGTCTTAAGCTTCATTTGTCTGTATAAACTGTTAATGTTGAATGTATTTCTGTGATTCTGTTCCTTTAAGACAGCAGCCATTGTAATTGTGACATGATGCTGGAGTGAGACCCCCCCCCCCCTTTTATGTCAGCCTGCCTGTTCTGCAGACAGAGTGTGAGCAGAGAAGCAGGAAGTGACAAGACAGAGAGCAGCAGCCATCTTGGCAAGTGTTGTATTGAACTGGTGTGGAGATTTTTCTGTACAGCTAAGCTGTATCTTGGTCCAGAGACAAACAGAGTGTAAAGAGACAACAGGACTAGTGAGTCCACGTGAAAGGAACTGTGCTCAGTGGCTGATCAGTGAGACTGACATTGTGACTGTGTATATGGATACCACAGATAGAGACTCGCAGTGCTGTTGATGTACTGGACGGCACCTGCTAAATCCCGGCTTACATCCCAGCTCAGTGTATGGATTCTGCAGGACTGTCAGTGTGCTGAGTGGAATCTGCTGTTGGATTACATTGCATTCAGTTGGTTTCCCTGTCTGTTAAAGAGGACTTCATTTCTCCCAAGATCCTGATAACCGTGAGGAGAGGACGCTTCACTATAAAAGAAAGGACCGACTTTGGGCCCCACCGCGCGCTTCTACGGACTGTAAGCGGTCCACCTGGACCACTGGGGAAAAGGGGGTGCACCCAAATGTGAAGTCAGGGTCAGTTAGGGATAGTTTTGAGTATATTGTTCATTCAGTGTCCATACTGCAGAAGTGGACAGAGTAAAAGTAGAAACCATTGCAGAATTTGCCTTGAAATTGTTCATGCTATATTGTATATTTTGCTTGTCTTTAGCCCTGTCATTTTACCTTTAACTAGCCTTTATTAACTTATAGTAAATATATATTTTTTTTCTTGAACTACCGCGTGTGCGTTCATTTCTGGTTGCGGAGTCCAAACCACCTGCCTTGCTCTCGGTTCACAAAAGGATCCCATAATCCTTCGCTCCCTGCTTCGTGGCTACATAAACTTTTGTCATGTAAAGTGTGAGGGTTATTATTTGATCTGAGAACAAGCCCTGAATCCCTCCCCTCTCCTTCTACCCGATGATTGCCCTCCATTGGTGATGTGCTGCCTGTCACATCCACAGCTCATAACCTGAGAGGCTGGACAGGAAAGCCAGGCTGTCACTCAGGAATCCAGACAAACATCTCCCCAGCACAACAATAAGACGCAGACAGTGCAGAGAAGTGTAAGCAGAGAAGCACAGCAATGCCACGTGCATGGACTCTGTATGTTGGTTCCTGGAGTCTGGGCACATGCTGCCCTATGGTATAGTAACGCTTATACGGGGTAGAATACCTCTGTAAACTGGCAAGCCATGTAAAACTCCCCAACTCTTATTCTAATGGATTCTGTGCACCTCCCTTGTAAAATCATATAATAATAATACATTTTATTTATATAGCGCCAACATATTCCGCAGCACTGTACTGAATTTTTGCAAAGGGGTTTCAAATGGTTGTACATGGTGTATATAGCAATTAACTCTTTATTGATGTCTTGTATATAACAGTTAAAAAATACAATGGCATTGTCCCCTCATGTATGTTAACTGTAAATTGATAAGGCATGTTATGTACCTGATCCATGGAGGAAGAATCAATTTCAACAATAAGATGTGTCCAGACTCATGTTCCAGGCAGATTGGTGCATGTAACACCACCCGCCACTAAATTTAAGATAGGAAGAAACCAAATGAACTGTGCAAAAGACGATCTCTCTTAGGAAGATCTCCAAGAAATGGAAGCCTGGTCAAGAATCTTACGGAGATGACCCCTTTAACTTTCTTTTTAGAAATTAAAAAATAAAAAAAAAAATAACAACATTGGTGTGAAGATCTCTGGCTTAATACATAAAACTTTCCTGGGCCACTCCTCTCACTGTTATGTGTACACAGGGTAAAGTACTAGCAGCACTATATTATATACCGTATCTGTAAATATTAAGCTAGGAACAAGCCTGACACTTTGTAATGATAAATTGCAATATGATATGCTGATACTTTTCAACTTTTATCATTGTAGACCAGTGTTTATGAACCTTTTCAAATGAAGTACTGCCTAGATAAAAAATTTCCAAACAAGGCAATGGAGTGGTAGTGTTGGGGGGCATGGAACCCTTCTATGATGAAGATGATGATCATGATAATGGCTAGATCAGTGGGGGACTGATCAATGGGACCCCTACCAAACAAAAGGTTCTTAAATCCCCCCATTTGAAAGGAACAGCAGTCACACATGAATACGGTCACTCTATCCATATCTATGGGACTGTGAAATTGAAGCCAAGTTCGGGTCTCAGTTATCTCTGACAGTCCGCAGAATTAAAAGGAGCAGCAGTGCATGTGCACAACCTTTAAAACTGGGGGACTCAGGACCCCAGACCAGGTGATCAGACCCCCACCAACCTAGCAGTTATCCCCATTTGATAACTTATTACTGGAATAGCCTTCAGTGTCTGATCCTCAAATGACTTACTTATGGAGTTGGAATGGCCAAGCAGAGTGCTGAAAAAGTCTGGGCCCCCTGGTGGATCCTAACACAATAATGAACCCCCAAGGTCTAACAGAAGATTTGGGGGTGATTTTAGAGCCCATCACTTCCTACTACTCCTATTTCTTATAAGATAATTTACGGATAATGTATTAGACTCTTTAGATCAAATGTGGAAAACAACGCTGTAGGCGTGGAACTTCCATGTTATGTAGACACAAGACTTTATGTTTAATCTGTTATTTATCTTCTCATCGACTTTACCCAGAATTCACACCTGAACCGCACATTCCCTTTGTGTCGCCTTTGACAACAAGTACAAAGTTCACTGATCTGAAGAGACTTCCTACACTCTCCTTCTTGTGATAAGGAACAAGCAGTGTATGTTCTCATGCTATGGTTGTAACCTTTCACTGGTTGTAAACACCTGACCACCCCATCCCCCATTACCCTGGAGCACATGGCAACTGTTCCTTTAACTATGACACAACAAGACTTTACTGATGGTCACTAAATCAGAACCGATCAGAGGCGCAGCTAGGGGTTCAGCACAGGGGGGCGAACATGTCCAAGTGGGCCCCCAACTTAGGTATACCGATATTATCACTATATGGTGACCTTATAGTGGTATATATCGGATCTACACAGGGCTCTGCAGACGATTTAGGCAAATACAGGGCAGTAACATTTAGTGACTTACCGGTGACGTCTCTGACTAATCATTCACATTCCCCATCTCTTTCATCTGAACCGCCATGACCATTTCTTCCAGTCTTTGTAAAGTTTGCAGCACATTTTTGGCTCCCTACTTTTCCAGGCACCTGACCCACTCACCTGCACACCCATCCTGCTGCTACCCCAATTATAAAATATATAATATAACCCCCCCCCCCCCATAATGAATACTACCCACAATGCATCTTTAAACTAATAACTTCCCTGTGTACCCCCTTTAAATAGTGCCCCTTATTAATAATGCCCCAGGTGTTTCCTAATTAAAAAGTAAACAAAAGGTAAAAATAATTAATGGGTTTCCAATAATCGGGACCCCCAGGATCAGCCGTTTGAATGAACCGTGGTACCTGTGTAAGTGCCGTGACCCCTTCTCTGTTTATAGTGTCATTCATCTCATAGCGGCCATGTAATGTAACTACATCCTCGTCCTATACATGTCTATGTGACAAGGCTGGAATTACATCACACGGTTACTATAAACAGACAGCGTGTGATATAAACAGACGCCATAGCCCCTTCATACAGCTGGTCAGTGGGGAATCACTTTTCTCTTATTGATGATCTATTCTGAGGATAGATCATCAATTAAAAATGAGCTGGAAAACTCTTTAAGGCCAGGGCCCCACGTGGTGTCCCGCAGCAAAAAAGCACAGTTCTTCCTGCTGTGCTTTGCACAGAAAGTTCGCAGAGGTTTTTATCTACAGGGAAATTGGGAGCGTTTCTATAGGAATGCTGCGATTTCCAAAACCACGACTGTTTTGGAAATCGCAGCATGTCCACTGCGCATATTTTACCACAAAGTGGGGATGGGATGGGGCCCCACGTGGCAAAAACACCACTGGAAAAAAAAATGCGGCATTTTGCAGTTCCTGCAAAGTGGATGGGATTCTAGCAAATCCCATCCACACATTGTGGAAAAATGCATGTAGCGGACACTCTGCGATTTCCAAAACCGTTGCGGTTTTGGAAATCAAAGCATGTCAATTATACCTACGGACACGCTGGCGGTTTCCCTATAGTTATAATGGAAGCAGAAAGTCCACAGAGGAAAAATCTGTGGCCCTTCTGTGAAAAGCGCTGCGGGAAAAACCACAATGTTACTGCTGCGTTTTTTCCTGCAGTGCTTTTTTGCTGCAGCCCGCTACGTGGGGCTTAATAAAGCCCAAGTGTCACTTTAATTAAATTAATTGCCCCCTCATATGCCCCTGATTCCCCCTGACATACATACTGCACCTCTAATGACCTCTTATATCGATGACCACCCCCTTATGTTCATAATACCTCCTAATATAAATAACCTCCCCCCTTGTACCCTGTAATAACCTTTATATAAATTACCCCCCCTTATGTTCATAATGCCCCCCTCCCTTATAGTTATATTTCCCCCCTCCTAACAACCCCCTATACTATTAAAATACCCACAACTAAGCTAAAACAAAACAAATATAAGTTATACTCACCTACCAGCGAACATGACGAATGGAGCCGCTGCTTTCTCTTCTTGACCCGCGCTCTGTGTGCAGGGTCCACGCACAGGAAGTCAGCATCTCAGTGTAGGAGGCACGATGTTGTGACGTCATTGCGCCGCCTGTACCGATGACTGTGTTCTCATTGTCATGTAAACCGCAGGCCTGAAGTGGCTTGCGGTTTACAAGACAGCAAGTTGCAGGAAGCGTTTTAACTAGATCGGTGTCTGCAGACCCTGATCTAGTTAAAAGTAAAAGATGTGTTAATGGTGGCCCCAGGGTGGGCCCTAAAATATCAGTGGGCACAGGGCAGCCGCCCCTCTGCCACCCCCCCGCTAGCTACGCCTCTGGAACCGATCTATGGAAATGAACTGTAAATGATCAGTATTTGTAATACATTGTACACACTGGAGTACTAGTAAGACTATATTATATGGATAGGATATATTATATGCATAGCATGTGTGGCCCCTCTGCATTCACTTTCTGGGACAGATGAGGTCCTGTTCTCAATATAGATATGGGTCCCAGAACTGAGACCCTAGTCTATCAGGTATATAGGGCATATACTACAGGACCATAAATACTGGAGGTAGGAATACCCCTTTATGCTAGGGTCACACAGCAACATTGGCCATGACTCACCTTCACACAACCAAAATTTTCCGTGTCGTTCTGCAGTTCCTTCACTAATGTATGTGAATAGTGTTACACTGCAACATCAAGGGTACTGTAAATGCGACTTCTAGTCGTAAAATGATTGAACATTGCTGAATTTTTTTTGGACTAGAAGTCACAGCCACAGTGTGACTCCATTCACTTACACCATGGTTTTCAATACCATTGCTATGCTGACGACACTCAAATATATCTCTCTGGACCAGACGTTACCTCTCTGTTGTCCAGAGTCCCAGTATGTCTAGCAGCCGTAGCCTCCTTTCTCTCCGCTCGCTTTCTCAAACTCAACATGGAGAAAACAGAGTTCATCATCTTCGCCCGACGTCGCACAGCCCCTCTATCCGACCCATCTATCAAAGTTAATGGAACCACATTTACCCCGGTCTCACGGGTCCGTTGCCTTGGAATAATCTTGGACTCTGACCTATCCTTCAAGTCACACATCCAAACCCTCAACACCTCCTGCTGCCTCCAACTCAAGAATATCCACCGAATCCGATCCTTCCTCACCCCTGAAACTACAAAAATGCTAGTCCACCCATGCATCCCCCATAATCTGGAACTCATTACCAAGACACATAAGACTGACTCCAAAAATCACAAGCTTCAAGAAGGCCCTGAAGACTCACCTATTTAGGAAGGCCTACAACCTACAATAACACTACTGTCACCACACCACCACCTGTACAGTCTCTCCCCCCCCACCTTCTGTCTCGATCCCTTCCCTCATAGATTGTAAGCCCTTGCAGGCAGTCCCACTGTGCCAGTTGGTCACTTTTAGCATTGTGTTTGCTTTGTAGATTTTGTGTACTGTATGTAAACCCTCAAATGTAAAGCACCATGGAATTAATGGTGCTATATAAATTAATAATAATAATAATAATAATAATAATAATGTCACAATCTGTGCTTGTCCTACTAGATAGTCTTTTAAAGCGTAAATAGTTCTTTACCAGAAACAGTGTCTTTCTTGTCCAAGAGCTGTGTCTGGTATTGCAATTTAGTTTCATTCAAGTGCATGCAATGCAAGTCACAGTCATGGAAAAGAATGTCGCGGTTCTGGAAAAGAGGCAGGCGCATTTTTATTGATCCCAGATTTACCAAGTGAAAAACCCCTAGAGATTGGTTCAGTCTGACAATGGCCCTCTTGCACCAGATAAGGTTGTGCATTCTCAGTTTCAATGTTATTTTTCCATTGTTTATACAGAAATGGGGATGTCTGATTTGGATAACGCCAATCTTATACTGCAGAACATAGAGTACCCAGCTGACCACAAGCAGCTGAGTTGCCCCATGATCAGGGAGATGTATGTATATGCAGGTGGCTCTCTGCTAATGCAGTCATAGAATATACCTTTCTATGCATGTTTAATAGATTAGAAAAAATTGTCTTATTGGTTATTACCAAGAATCAGCATCACTCTTGTCCATGGTTTGTGTCCTATATTACATATAACATGTCAAAGTGAAAATGCAATACCAGACACAGCCATGACACAAACAGGCGTAGTTTCCGGGAAAAACAGCTGGATTATGTACGATTTTCATACTTCCTCCCCAAGAAAGGTCTGATGCTTAAACTCTCAACATGTCCCATAAAGGGTTTATGAAGATTGTTGTGTAGAGTGGAAAGTTTACACTGCCCAGGGGTATAGTAATGGGTATAGGGCCAACCTGAGCAGTCAGCCTCACAACTACATCTTCGGTACACACGCTCTTAAAGTTAGTATGGTAAAATGGAAGTTAGTGGTATGTACAATATGCCAGTCAGTCCCAAGTTGTGGCCAGTAAGGAGAACAGTCTGCCAATGTTGTCTATGAAGACTCCACGGTTTCAAATCTGACCATGGCATTGGTTATAGATTCTCCCTGTTCTTGAGTGGGTTTGTCCTCTAGCCCAAAACCATAGTTACCCTCCATGAAATTGACCCTAGTGTAGGCAAAAAACGTAACACATCCACAGTGAACTTACGGAAATATTTTAATGTTTCCTCTATCTGTTCAGGGGTGAGGTGCAGAGGCAGATCTGCCGGGAGCAGAGGGGTGTGCAGCCAGTCATCATGTTCATATCCAAACATGGTGTCAGCTCGCAGGGTGTAGTGTGGGAGCTGCTCCTGCAGGAGGCTGATGATCTCCACCTCTGGGACGTCCCCGCTGGTGCACACATCTGGAGAGGAAAAGGAAGGGTTAATGGAAGATTTAGGATTTACTGCTCTAACAAGTTTTAGCAAATTAGTAATCTATTATTTGATAAAGTTTTCTGTACTTTTCTAATATACTTTCAGTATTAATTACTCATGAGCACCGCAAGCACCCAGCTGATAACAAGCAAGAACTCTGATACCTGTACTGTAATGAGCGGGCACATCATTACCTGACCAGGTTCCCATTCACTGGCAGAAAGCACATAAATAGGAAACATCAATAGTAAATTGTACATAGTTCTAAGGGATTTGGGTGGAAGTGGGGATGGGGGCTTGTTTTATATGTTCTTAAAATGCAAAAAAAAAATTCACTTAAATATTCTAATTAAATATTATACCGATCCATTAGCAGGCACAAAAAAAAAAAATAAAAAAAGTACGACAAAAGCAGTCTAAGGTATACAGAGGCGATCCGCTACCAGGCAGTGCAAAAGATGCAGATTATAACCGACAAATGCTATTACAGCTTATGATAGCTAGGGGGCCAGTAGACTTGAGACATTGCTGCCCTCTGCTGTTCACACTATGATATTGACAAGTAAAAGGCCTTTGTATCACATTTAGTACATCTGTACTCCAAAACAATATATTTAGTAAGAAGAATTTGAGGGCAATACATTGTACATTTATAGAATAATCATAAAATATTACTAATACTGTCATACAACATTTTACACATAAGTAGGAAATGTGACAACAATGCCCTCTCATGTCAAGCTATGATATTGCGACTGTAAAGGAATTTAGCTTGTCATTAGGAACGGTCTGTAAAATGTTAAAAGTCCTTCTCTGGATGATCCATCACATTCTTGCATTAGGTTAAAGCCCCACTTTGTGGAGACTATTCAATGAATAGTCCATATTAGGCTAAGGCACCACTTTGCGCAAGTGCAGCGTTTTTTTGTTGCAGATTTTGCTGCGTTTTTTTTTTTTTAGCCAAAATCAGGATTTAAAACAGAAGGGAAACATCTAAGAGCTTCCTTTATATTTTCCATTCTTTTTCAATCCACTCCTGACTTTGGCTCAAAAAAAAAAAAAAAACGCAGCAAAATCTGCAACAAACACTGCGTTTGCACAAAGTGGTGCCTTAGCCCAATATGGACTATTCATTGAATTAAATAGGTACTATGTAATACATAATTTGCCTTGGGGTGGCGCTGCTGAGGAAAAAAATGACTTGCTACCAGGTTACCCCACAGCTCACAGCTGATCACTTGGGTCCTCACAGGTTATTATCAGGAGATGCTTGTAAAAAAGGGATTGTCAAAAGTGGAGAGCCTTTGTTATCATAAGCATGAAGACAAAGTCAGCCTATAGGAGTCAGACTACATCTCCAAAAAAAGGCAGTTAGTGCATTGGGACAGGCCTTCAGCTCCCTGGAGAGCTGTTCCTGCCACTCAGACCCCTACCACCTCCTTCCTGCACCACCCCATAGCTCCCAACCATCCCGCATCTGGCGGGACAGTCCCGATTTTACACTGCTGTCCCGCATAGCTTACAGTTTTCCCGCTATGGCCCTGAAGTGTTTTGCTGTTAACAAACTTTATTAGGGGAGAGCAAAGTCTAAATGGTAGATGCTAAATCCTAGTGGGCTAAAGGACCTTTGATGACGTCATGACCATGTGATCAGACTCGTGTGGGCGGAGCTATTCTGGATACTGCGGGACAGACTGTGATGTTACACAGAAAACTTCTGGGAACCAGAGTGATGGAAGAGATGGCATGTGTGAGCAAGAGGGAGGAACTGGGAGCAGATGTAAGGGGCAGTTAAACTGAAGGAAGATGTAGGGGGCAATTAAACTGCGGCAGATGAACGGGCAATTAAATTGAAAGCAGATTAAGGGGGCAATTAAAACTGGTGGCAGATAAAGGAGGACATTAAATTGGTGGCAGATAAAGGGAGCATTAAGCTGGTGACAGATGAAGGGGAGACATTAAATTGGTGGCAGATGAAGGGGGGACATTAAGCTGGTGGCAGATGAAGGGGCACATTTAATGTCCCCATCCAACTACCCCCACTGTTTAATGTCACCCTCCAGCTGCCCCAGTTTAATGTCCCCCTCATGTTTCCGCCAGTTTAAACTGGGGCACGAGGAGAAGGACTTAATACTGTGGGGCAATTGGAGGAGAACATTATAATGTGGGGGAATATAATGTTAGGGTGACTGTAAAAGCATTATATTGTGTGGGGGCACATGGAAAAATAGATGAGAATGGACAGAGTCAACGTGGAAGTGGGTGGAGCTAAGTTTGCCATATTTTGTCCCTCTTTCTGTCCTATGAAAGTTGGGAGGTATGCCACCCTGTCAGTCAGAGTTGATCCCCCCACTACTATGACATCACCCATCCTACTTCAGCTGTATGAACAGTGCTCCAAGGGCTGAAGGCTCATCCCCAGTGCACCAACTTATGCCTCATCTGCATAAGACTTCAAAGTTGTTTTTCACCAAGCTACAGAAGTGACACATAACAAAGGTATATTATTTTCCTCGAGGTGTTGGTGATGTGGCACAGAAGAGGGGATGCTACTGCACATCTTATTAGGGTGCGCCGGGCTGAAGGACTTCTGGGAGGTGGTCCACTGGGTAATTTGCAAGGTTTATCAGGTAACCCCCACCCCCCCTCAGACGCTGGCTTTCTACCTGCTTCACCTCTCTATTTCCTTCACGCTTATTGCAAATCTTCCCTAAAACATCAGGTCAAAGTGGAGGATATCTGAAGCATGGAGGATCTCACTGCGTGCCTATGAAACACGCACAAATCCTTCATTGCAGCCTGAACGCCGTGGATCCTTTTCCAGGGTTCACAGGTTTATAGAGACCTAATGAGATAAGTTACCTCCTGCGGACTTTGCCTCTGCTGGTGAGGTTGCTGGACCTCCTTATCGCTACCACTCCCTTCCCCTTTCCCTTTCCCCTTCCCCCCTCCTCTTTTTCTCTCTCTCTCTCTTTATTCTTCTTCTCTCCTCTCTTCCCTCTCCTTTTTCCCTTACTCTGTCTATGCATTTGCTTCTCACTGCGGCTGTCACTACAGATATCTCATGTTATGCTGCTTGTGTTTGCATTTTGTATGGATTGTTTACCGACTCCTACTTGAGTGGAGACAGTCTGTGTATGGTTTGTTATATAAGATTTTATTAAATATAAAAAAAAAAAAAAAAACACCAAAAAACAAAACTATATTATTTATCACTATAATATGCTCTGTAACATGATGGTGGCAGTTGAATATGTTTGAGGGAAGTGATAGATTCCCTTTAATGATATATGACAATGCCTATTAGGTAGCAAATGCCTTTTTAGCAGTTACCTGTGCCATATGGTATATATGTTATGCCACCCTCGACCATGACCCATATAATGAAGTTGACATGTTATATAAAACACCTGAAAACAATAGTTTTTTTTTCCATGAGATGTACTATTATTTTGCCAAAAAAGTGAAACAAATAAACCTAAACATGTTTAATATAAACAAGGTATAACGTATAATGAAATATGGGGAAAAAAGGCAAAATTCTAAAGTGGTAAGAGATCATAATACTAATCATAAAACTGAGGATCATAAGACATGACCGACCATTAGACAGAACATATCACAGAAAACAGCAGGGGGCGACTGTTAATAAATGTCCAGTATTAGTCTCTGTTCACATGAGCTTCTCTGTACATTATTCTGCTCCAGCATTTACTGTATATAATCAATAAGATACATTTCCATTAATGTCTCCTCTCATTTCAATAAGATTTTATCCTAGTGCCAATGGTATCAGTTATAGCTGCTCAGTCAGGTCTGGGCTGTTATGGGGATCTTATAATATTTAGTAGAAAATATTCAGTAGAAATAACTGATCATACCTGGCGCCTCACATATAGTAAAATAATTTGACCCAGAATCTGCCTCAAAATCTGCCTTACATTCCACCTAAAATCACCCTCCCATTCATTTTTTTGGGATGATTTTTTTCCACAAGCTGATTTTTGGGAATTTGGCCCTTTCTAAGGGAGCGATGGCAACCTCTGGAAAACAGGAACGATTTTCTGGATGCAGGAGAAGAGGCATCATGTCATCTCCTCACATGGGAAGCTGCTGGCTGCTCCAGATAAGGTACGTATCAAAAATGCCTAATTATGTATTTTTATTAGTTAGGCCCAGTTTACATCTGCGTTCGGGTTTCCGTTCGGGGAGGCCTCTTGGGGACCCCCCGAGCGGAAACCTATATGCATAAAAAAAGCGGTTTACTGCTTTTCTTTCTGCATGTTTTGTGCAGAAACCACACGGACCCCATTATAGTCTATGGGGTCCGCGAGTTTCCCAGGTAAATCGCTTTTTTTATGCGTATAGGTTTCCGCTCGGGGGGTCCCCAAGCAGACTCCCCCGAACACAGATGTGAACCCGGCCTAAGCTAACTTTTTTTTTTTTTTCTCATATCTACTTTGCAGAAGACATCTCGGTTGCAGAAAATGCTAGAATAATTCTACTGCTGCACAAAAAAGTATTATTGCATTTTTATTTGATGTGCATCAATATTGTTTAATTTTTTTGTTTGTTTTTTTTGTTTTTTTGTTATCTTCTTTTTCATTCCTTTTTTCGCTGCATCTCTACTTTGCATTAGACAGTGCATTTGTAGAACAAACTGCAGAAAAGAGCCGCTACACATAAAAGTATATGATTTCACATCTATTTTATTTGCATAAGTTATCCAACTCGCAGAATATATAATAACTTATAGGGCAGCACTTGTGTGGCTCAGTGGTTAGTACTGCAGCCTTGCAGCTCTGTAGTCCTGAGTTCGAATCCTGCCAAGGACAACATCTGCAAGGAGTTTATATGTTCTCCCTATGTTTGCCTGGGTTTCCTCCCACACTCCAAAGACATATACTGATAGGTAATGTAGATTGTGAGCCCTATATGGGACAGTGACTGTCAATGTCTGTAAAATTCTGTGGAATATGATGGCGCTATATAATTAAGCATAATAATAAAGGGAATATAATATATTGCACCATCTAGTTTAGGAGGGGGGCACAATTTAAAATAGGTGAATATAGTATACTTCATCATCCAGTTTAGGCACGGAAAAGGGGGCACATTGCAAAATAGGTGAATATAGTATAATGCATCATCCAATTTAAGACGGAGAGGGGGCACACTGTGGAATAGCAGAATTCAGTCTAGGCCAGTGAACACATTGTAATATAACTTATATAATTTTATATAGTTAAATATATATTATATAATATACAGTATAAAATTTTAACTCTTTGCATAGAGGGTTATCTATATTTAACAATAGTTTAAACTTTTATGTATAAATTTCACAGAAACCATGCCACGACGTTCACCATACTATTGCAAGGATATGAATGTTCCACAGCTGATAGAAGTGATGAGTATACTGTATAAGAGTGTATTTATGGCTTACTCATTATTGGGTTAGTCCTGGTCACAGACAATAAGAAGGTCACTTCAGTGGCTTAGTTTCAATGTGACCAGGAATAACCATGGCCACATAGTGTGTGCAAGCACTCTAAATTTGGAGTCTCTACCAGGGGCATAACTAGCAAAGACCAGGCCCTATGGCAAACTTTGACTGGGGCCCTCCAGCCCTCACATGGTATAGTGTCCCCACATGGTTTATCACCCCCCCCCCCCCAATGGTATAATGTCCTTTTAGCGCACCCACATGGTATATTGCTCCCTTCACCAACCCCACATGGTATATTGCACCATTTACTGGACCCCACACATTAAAATGTCCTATTTACTGGTTCCTACATGGTATAACCTCTTTATATATGCCCCCTTTACTGTCCTACCCACACAGTATACTACCCCTTTACATATACCCCCTTTATAGGGTCCCACACATTATATGGGCCCTTTATAATGTAAGGGCTCTCCCCATAGTGACTTTAGGCCGTTACCTCCTGGATTACACCATCAGGTAACAACCACGCTTTACGTACTGATCCCCTCACCTGATCATTGGCACCTCCATCTCTGCCTTCCCTTCAGCCTCCAGGAGGTCCAGTGCACCGTGCTGAATAGAGTCAGCGACATTGTGTGGGACGCATGGGGCCCCCTGTAATGCTGAAGAGGAAGTGAAAGCGAAGGCGGCTGTAGACTGGAGCGGGGATTGGTAAACAATCCAGCGGGTAATGGCCTATTAAAAGGAGCAGTGTTACTACAATATAATGGACATAGTTAAAGCATTCATACTTTTTTTTTTTTTTTTAATGCAGGTTCATTCACGCCCATGCCTGTGGGATATCGGGGTAGATGGTTACTCCCTTCGGCAAACCAGGGTGGATGCCTGGTTGGAGGTCTGCCAGGAGCTATATCCTGAGTGGGATGAATTGGATGATGAGGAGAAGGACCGCAATGGTGAGCAATTTCTTTTTAAATATTTTCTATAATGATTTTATCTTTCTACAGGATTCATTCATTGTCATTTTTTTTTCATTTCTAATAAGATTCTTTCTTTCCAGACAAGGATGTTAGAAAGCTGATGGAAGAGTGGGGCCGTGGACATCCGAAATGCTGATAAGAGTAGGGCCTCTCTTTCTAAACGGAAGAAGATTACCAACTATGAGGCACTCCTGTTTCTCCTGCCCAGCAAGGGACAACGACAGCAAGTATTGTTGATATTAATTTACCATAAAAAATTTTGGTCTGCTTTTATACTTATCAGATTCTTTTATTTCTACAGATCATCTGGAAATTTCCAAGAACCAGAGGGCCAGATGGAGTCCCTTAATAAACAAAAGGAACAGGAGCAGGAGGAGAGTGAGCCCACTCTATTGACATCTGCGGATGTCCTTCATGAACCAGAGAAGGAGTCAGACCAACAGTCTGCATTGCCGGGGGTGGAACATTGTTACCAGTAGCTGAGGCTGACTTATCACCCCCAAGTCTAGCTGCTGGTGTCCAAAAACTGCATCAAAAACCACTAAACTTTTTTTAAAGCAGATTTCCAGGTCAAAAAATACGTAAAAAACCATGTTACAAACTGAATTGTACAAAAAAAGTGTCAAAAACAGTTTCCCAATTCCCGAAGCAGGTTTTTTCAGCCTGCAAAAAAACTCCATGAGAACATACTTTTACAGTCTCTAAGAACTTAAAGAGGTTGTCCAAGCTAAAATATTTTTTTTTAATTAGGCTCGGCTGTCTTCTTCCAGTGGAATTCCTCGCGGCTGTGACGTCCTGAGTCCCTTCCACTAAGGCTGATGATTGGCCTCAGTGACTACTGAGGCCAATCAGCGGCCTCAGCGTGTAAGGAAGAGACTTGGGAACGTCAGTGATCACATGCAGCAGGGACATCTGCCAGAAGACAACAACGGAGCTGCAGGGCTGTAATAGTACAGCAGATGTCGGGTATTTAAATATGGCAGAGACCCAACGCACTGATCGCAGGCCTTAACCACCCCGACGGCATGTTCAAAGCTGACCAAGGCGCCATTTTGCCAGGGATCGCCAGCACCTGGAGCAAGCTCTGGGACCGGCGTCCCGTTACTATGACAACCAGGAGCCTTTTGAAGGCTCCCAGGCCTGTCTCTCAGTTTCTAGAAGTAACAATATTTTGCAATGCATGTCCCCCCCAACATGTTGACCCCACAGTATCATGTCCCCCACCCCCCAGGTTACCCCAACAGTATGTCTCCCCATACAATCATTTCCCCCTCAGATGCCCCTACAGTGTCATGTCCCCCCCCCCAGGTTGCCCCCACAGTATGTCTTCCCAAACGGTCATGTCCCCACCACAGTTTCATGTCCCTCACTGTATATAATCAAAGAAAAAAACAAAACTTAATACTCACCTTTCCCCGTTCACTTCACTCTCTGGTCCTGGAGTCTTCAAGGAGCAACAGGTGCGATGTAAGTCATTACATTGCTCCTCCTGTTCCCAGGACACTAGGAGCAAAGACAGCGACTGGGTGGTGAAGCAGGGAGCGGACGGCTCCCTACTTGTCCATGGAAGCCCATTGTGTTCAAAAATGTTTGGCTATGGTTTCCAGGATGATTCCCTGATGGAGAGCATGGACATATACATTAAACAGGTGTCACTTAGAGTCATCCATCACCTATATGATTAAACAAAAAAAAACAACAAAAACATATTTCGTGGCTTTACTGGATGCCTTTGTTTGGAATAGTTGAAACTGCTGTGCTATTTCATACAGCAAAAACAGCAGCTCGGACAAAAACTGGCCAAACTGAGACCGAAAACACACTCTTTTGGCCTATGTTTGGTGAATGGTGGGACTGGTGACCATATACCCCCTCACCTGTGATTGTAGAAGCATCTTTAACTTGGCGGCTGCACTCTTCTGATGCTGTCTGTTTGTCATTGTCCTTGGCTGTGGGTTTGCTGTCAGGCACTTGGATATCACTGGAACATGCTTGGGGGTATCTGGCAACCTCCTCACAGAATTCGAAGGGGTCCAGCTTGGCAGGAGTCAGTGGAAAATGCAAGTCGCCATGCAATGAAGACTGGAAGATCACCTGCTCTGGTAGGCAAAACAGATAACCAGGCCTCTCCTGTGCCAGGCCAATGGTGATAGCACTGTATGAAGACAAAAAGACATGCTCAGGACTGCAGATAAACTGATAGAGAATTGCACTGTACAGCATCATAACTCCAGTAGATTTAGAGCTTTGAGGGGTTATTAAACTTTGCATACAGCCATTTCATGGCAATATCTAGTCTGGTAACCGTAGGGGACAACCAACATGTCCATTGTTTCATCTACCATTAGAGATGTTACTAAAGAGTCCTAAACCAATGATCTGTTTAGTAGGCTGACTGGGCACAATGGGCAAAATCGCTGCAAGTTAGTCACTTGTAAATTCTTTGCAATGCAAAGGCTAAAAGCAGTGGTGGGGCTGCAGGTGAGCCGCAGCTATAAACACCTGAATTTACAGATTTTTACAATGCTGAATTTCCCTGTGGACATTCATTAGTGTCTTCACTGTAGTGTCCTCACTGTATGTAGTCTTAACTTTACTATTAAGGAGTTTGCAAAAACTGGACAGAAACCTAGTTTTCCCAGTTTTCTGGGACAGAAACCTAGTTTTCTGTTTCCTTGTCAAATCTTACAGTAACAATATTCTACCAGCAGAGGGCTTCATAACATCACAGTCATATATGAACATGCAATGAATGTAGGAGATTAGAATAATAATCCTGGAAGTGGGGTCATCCGTGTTCATGCACTTTGTCTGGTATTGCACAATTCAAGTGAATGGGTTTGAGCCACAACCAGACAATCACGGACAAGAGCGGCACGGTGCAGAACTACCAACAGGAGGTACCGTGGACAGGGGCCAAGATAAATAAGGGGCCCAAACTCACCTGCAGGCTGTTGCGAAGTTCCTCCTACCCCCTATGAACCCACTAAATATATGACATAATATATTATATTATATATGAAAAAATATATAAGTTGTGCCACAAAAGACACTTGTACCCTGACAATTATACTGTGGATAGGTGATAAGTGTCAGCACGCTGAGGGTCCGACCTTTGAGACCCAAGGAGAAAAGGGACCTGAAAATTCCCTTGATGTTCCAAGTGAGTAGTTCGCTGGTGTGCACATGAATGGGGTAGCACTTCATTCACTTCTATGAAGCTACCAGGACAGAGATCTCAGACAGGTTCATGGAAATAAATGGAGTACTGGGCACGCCACTTGCAACTTTTGGGTTTCCTTTCTCTTGACCGCTGGGGGTCCAGGTGGTCAGACTCTTAATGATTTAACACTTAATCCCTATCCTGTGGTTGTGGCACAACCTCATAAAGTATAACAGCCTTGATCAAATGCCCACAGTTACACATAACATGGAGGTTTATAGACATAACAAGGAGCTCAGGGTGTTGACTATTTTCCCATATGGGGCGCAGATATGGGTGTAACTCCCAAAGTAGCAGGAATGGCAGCTAAATACTAAGGGGCCCATTTCTACTGACATATAAAAGGTGCAGTTAGTGACCAGTGATGACTATGGATGATGGAAGGGTGTATAGAGAACTGAATGTGGCCCCCATTATATTTTTTACTATAAAACTCTAACAGTTATCTCCTACTATGTGCATCATCCTTTTTCCGTGTCTTTACTTCTTGCATTATTCCTATGCTGTGATATAATTTGTGCATTGTACCTGAATATGACAATACATGGTCGAGTTCTCTGATGTCACAGTGTACATAGTTAAATCTTATGTATGCATTAACCATGTACTCTAACCTTGCTTTATTTATTACCTCTATACCGTGACCTCACAGCGTTTATTAATTCTATACCATGACATCATAGTGTTTGATGTCACATTACATGGATGTCACAGTACACACACACACACTTAGCACAATGATGTCAAAGTAGAGGAATAATACTGTGTTTCTTGGTCTTAGCCACCTATGGCTCTCTCCTCTGTATCACGCATTGTTAGACTGCCATTGATGAAGATTAGGACATTGACCAAAACTTTTGGCATATCTATCTATCTAAATAACACAAACTACTGGGCACATTACATAAACCAATGAAGTACAAGTCGTGGCACTGGCTTGAATTCTGACATCCATGATATTGTACCAGTCATTCAGTTATGTGGGAAAATATAAGACCCCAAGTATTTTACTTATGCTCAACTAATGAATAATTATTCATTCCTGCTTATAAATCTGGAGACATATGGAGGATGTGTCCTGCAGGAGTGATGTCAGAGGGCACTAGAAGCCTTCAACACAAAGGAGGACGTCCCCCACCCGCTGTTTACTGCTGTGCTAAAGTTAATATTTATCCGGAGAATAAACACAAAGACAAAGAAAAGGAGTCTTCAGCTCAACAACTTCACAAACTATTGTCCCCACAGGATTTACTAGGTTGTTTACCCTAGTAGTCCTCACATGAAAGGCCTAAAGCCTTCAAAGCTTTCTGATGGCTCCACCATTTGTGTGATACATTTACTGTCAAGCTACAAAACATCACTGACCCATGTTGGAGACCCACATTTTTTGAACATCTGCACCTAAGCGCCCCATAACATTGACCATCATAGCACTCATGTGTATCAGCCCATTAGTATAATGTAAAAGGCTTGAGAAAGGCAGTAGCTCTGCCGAAACGCATTGCCATTAAATCTTTTTATGTCAATTGTTTTTTTTTAAATAAATTGTATTCTGGCAGCGCTTGTTTTAAAGGTCCTTTTTTTCTTTATTTTGATATACAGTGTAATGTAAAGTGAACGTTGGGGGGGGGGGGGAAATAGTCCTCCCTAATTTAGCTGCATTGAGTATTGGCAGCACATCCATGTTTATACTGGACGGCGGGCTGCTGATAATCTGCATAATTTATCCTGTATAAAGGATTCAATGAGCTGACCAACAAGCGCCTACTCATTGGTGGGCAAACACAAAAACAATTCGGCAAGACAGAATGGACATTTCTAGGAATGCTGGTTTCCAATAATTGCCCTGAAAGGCGCAGTGAAGCGAGGTGCATTCTTCTTGACATCAACTGCCAGACAGTATCATGACCCACCTCCAGCAGATAAAAACTTTCATTAGCTGCTAAACAGATTCACAGATGGACCCAGTCACCAGGTTTGGGGTCCTAACTCTCCATACCTGGGGTTCTGGTGCCCAGTTCCTATTAAAGGGACTGTCCAGGAATTGGAGCAACCCGTGTAAAGACCAGGAGAGGTATAAATAAATAAATAAATGCACTCTCATCTATCCCCATTGACCCGTTGTCTGCCAAGGGTGTCCATTCAGACTTGTGCCAGCGTTCCGTTGCTGAAGTTACGTGGCTGATAAAGAACTGGTCCCTCTCCAGCGACCACTGAGGTCACTGGTCATGTGGGGCACAGGACTTCCAGCAATGAGGCACCAGCATGAGACGGTGGGCAACAGAGTATGCTTTTTTTTTTTTTTAAATTCTATATTTGTCCTGCCCTCCACACAAGTTTCTCCAATTTCTGGACAACCCCTTTAAGACTCTGTCAACATCTGTGTGATGAACCGACCCTCAGTTGTACATCTTTCTTAGAAATGTATTTTTACTTGCTCATGTCCGTCCTCCCCCTACCTATTGGAATGTTGTGTTTAACTTGGGTTTTACATTGCTGGACGATACACTTCACTGGTTTTATGTGTGTTCATGGGAGATGGCTTGCTATAGCCAGGCACTTTTATTATCCCTGGCCAGATGGCGATGGGGGGATAGCAAGCCAGTGACCTTAACTTCACCCATCACTCCGAGGGTTCTGCAAAGGAGGGAGAAGGGGGGCTGCCTGGGTGCAAGGGGTGGGTGGAGCACTAGCCATATGCTGTGGGCAGACCTGGATTCTGGGGTCATTCAGCAAAGAGGCAGTAAGGAGCTCTGATCTGGGAGAAGATGAGAGGGCCTGCCCTACTGAGGAATGCATTGAGGGCCTAGCATTGAGGCCTGAAGCCTTTCCCTTTGTTCTGGACGACATGTAGAAGGATTGTTTTAGGCAACTTGCTTAAGCTTGCACCCTAGGCCCAAAACTCTGCTGTGGCCTAGAGAAACGGACTATGAGTCTTTGTGTGTGGAGCCTGGAAGAGAGACAGCTAAGACAGAGCTGTGGGCTCAGGTATCTTTTCTATCTTTTATTCCCATTTTTCGTTTTATGTACGGTATCATCGCTCTTTTGCTTGTATGTTTATGCTTCATCGTATTAATATTGTATATTTCTGTATATGCTATTAATTCATACCGACCCACTTGGGTTATTAAACATATAAAATTTATATCGCTCGTTTCGTTTTATCCTATGACCCGGTCTACTCACGGTGTGTGAGTGGGAGGTTAAGAAAGAAGTTTGATCGCAGGCGTGCCAGGCGGCTGGGCGAGGCGATGTTCTTCACAATCTGCATTGTTCATTTTCACCGTTCTTCTCGGTCACAGGAGCAGAACAGCAAAAATGACAGCAGTGCTGGAAACATCGCATGAAGGACTCCACTGACTATAATTAGGTCTATTTGGTATACAAAATATAGCAAGTTAAAAATGCTATTCAGTGGTTACTTAATAAGGCTGGGTTCACATCTGCACCAGGGTCTCCATTGGAGACTAAGGGTGGGTTCACACTTGCGCTGGAGTCCGTCCGCTGCCAATCCGACAAAATCTCGGAAAACAGGATAGGCACCGGATAGCGACAGGTTAGCGACGCATTGCTTAAAAACCCATTCATTCATTTGAATGCGTTTTTAAAGTAATGCGCGGGTGTGCGCTTACACCCTCTGCACCGCAAATCCAGTTTTTTCGTAGGAATCAAAGTTGGACATGCAGGACTTAGTTTCCAGCGCGAAAAACTGGATTCGCAGCGCAAAGGGTGTAAGTGCACACCCACGCATTGCTTTAAAAACCCATTCAAATGAATGGGGTTTTAAGCAATGCGTCGCTAACCTGTCACTATCCGGTGCCTATCCAGTTTCCCGAGATTTTCAGTCGGATTGGCAGTGGACGGACTCAAGCGCAATTGTGAACCCACCCTTAGTCGTGGAAACTGCCAAAAATCACAGACAGAAGTCCTGCAAGGACTCTCTCCACTGCTTTCAGTTTGAAAATTGCAGACTCCATTATAGTCAATGGGACCTAGCCTAAGTATTCATGTGAAAACTGTTTGACAACCAATATCGCTGGCTTTCCGGCAGCCATTGGGGTTGTTACCCAGTTTTTATACACTTTTAGGTTAATAAGAAAACTTCATAGTAATCCTGTAATGCAAACAAAATGCAGAAAAAACATGTCTACTACCTCACAAAGTCAGTGAGACATCGGAGCTAGTGAGACATGTGCTGCAACTCAGCCTTATATACCTCAATAGAGCCAGACTGCAATACCAGACACAAACCATGAACAGGTGTGGTGCTGTTTCTGGAAGAAAGCACCAATTTTTTTATTTATTTATTTATTTTTTTAATCCTGGATAATTGCTTTATTGGAATTGCAGGTAAAAAAATGAAGCAAAAAGTTTTTCGCTGCCTTTTTCCATTTTTGCAGCCGCCCCATATAAGTCAATGGAGAAAATGTATTGCTTCTGCAAGTAAAAATAACAGGCAATGTTTTTCAAAAACTCATGGGTTTTTGAAAATGCTGCATTTTCCACAGCGTCTTTTTCCGTAATGTGTTGATGATATGACAAAATACTACATCACATACATCATTTGATTCTGGCTATGCCACTGATCAATTTGTTGTTTTTGTCTTTAAATTCCATCCAACCACTCAGTAAGATATGGCCCCTGGAAGATTATATGTCAATTAGCACTTCTTGACCAAGTGGGTGGTACTACAGGTTACGTTATAATCTTCCAGGGGCCATATTTTTTAATTTATTTTTTTTATTTTTTTATCTTTGAATTGATGGATTTTATTAATAAAAATTCCAAATGGATCAGGGGCACAGCGGCAATAGAACAAGGTATGATATTTTGTATTTTGTATCTGGTGACAGATCTTCTTTGAAATTGTCACTAACTTTTAAGACAACATGATCTCAAATGTAACACATTTAATTAATGCACTTACAAAATATTGCTGCTTTCAGTCTCAAAAACCTCTCCAAAGGTATTCCCACAGGTGTCTCCCTTCTAGCTAATATGCTGTTCACATCCTGTTACTATGGAAGTCCCATCCATAGATACCATTAAAAAAGCAAGATGGCTTCACAGTGAGTGGAGGGGAAGGTATCTTCTGTCTTCACACAGTGAATGTTATGTCCTATATTTGCAGTTCAGGGTTCCTGGCCCTCCTATATTATGGTCACTTGGGCTTTTCTCAGCTATTTGTTTGCTATTTTGCAGTTATTCCTGGCAGAATTACATGTACATGTACATAAACCATTACTAGTTGTAATGGATAGGGGAGAGAACGCAGACTACTCCTTATTGTACATGCCCACAGTCAGAGACAAATGTAAAATGTGCTACAGCCATGATGTGATCATTAGCAGCAAATAAACTGATAGGACATTATGTATGAAGGCTTGTACAGTTTTAGAACAGACTGCCAAGCAAGACCATGCAGATATTACAACTTTTCATGAAAATTCAGGTACCCTTTAAATAAAATCTCATTCACACTTTACTGAGACTGCAAAACGCTGCATTTTTTTCTACTGCATTCCGCTACATGTGGCCTCAGTCGAATGTAAACATATGGACAGCAGGAAAACTAAGTCACTGGGAAAGTGGTCATCACCTAGGTGACATAATCCAGTGGAACAATGTCTGGTCACTCTCACAAGTGTGTAATATATCAGTAATTACTTTTTCCAAACCGTGAAATCAGGTGACAACTAAAAGGACCCAAGCACTTGGCTACATAAACACCTACTAGCAGTGGGAAGATTCTCGTGGTTCTTCAGAATCATGGTACATATAAATACTATAACTATATCCCTCCATTTCCATTTTCACAGATACTAGTATAGGCTGGGCAGTACAGCTGCCAAGGCAAAGGTACGAAGCCCGAAGTATCCTTCTAGCACTTGCCCATTGTCAACTGCATCACCCAACCTGCACTTACATTTCATGATGTCCAACGTTATATTAGCCAGGAGTTCGGTATTAGAGAGACACTAAATATACCATACAAGGCAGCCCCAATAAATAATTGTGATAGATCAACCAACTATTAGTTTACATTTACACAACTACCACTACTAGGCTTTCATTCACACTGAAAACAGTCTGTGTTTTTTTTTTGTTTTTTTTATGGCAAGCCTAGCTACACCTTTAGCTCACTTAGACTTGTGGTGGTTTCACATGAACATGTAAAATGGCCATCACACAGCAGTACTAAAATCAATACATTCCTATGGGCCTAGTCACATATCCGATTTTTTTGACAGTGTAACAGACAGTGTAACAACCGAAGAGGCCAAAGTATGGCAGCGCAGGCCTATTGACTTGAGTTACAAACAGACCACAAAACAAACTAACGTGACGCCGCTGGCCTGTGAAGTGGGAGCAATGTTCACTCGAGCATCGCTGCTTCTCCAAGCAGCTGACCTGTGGGGCTCCAGGACTCCCACCGATCAAATATTGATGACTTATCCTTAGGATTTTTAGTTGCAGTTTCCAAGTCACAGTAACTTTGCCAGGAAAGAACAGAAGTCAGGTCGCATGCAACAGTGACTTGCCTGCAACCTGTCTGCTATTTAGTTGTAGCTGGGGAGGACCCCAGTGAGGCTCTGCATTCACCATACAGTCTACCACAACATGGTGGTTACCAGAAGTACAACGTGGCCACATTCACTTTTACTACTTGCGATGAAGGCAGGGCCACGCTGTGATTTTTGGCTGCACTACATATGTTGTGGCTAATACTGCCATATAACTCTAGCCTTAGAGTCAGATCTCAGCTCTAAAATAGTCACGACAGCAAGTTACTGATAAATCGCACAAGTCAGCTCGCTGTTGGACATTTATACTTGTCATGTAGTCTAAGTTATGGGGCACTGAGGACCACCATGAGTTAATAGGAGGTCTAATCATTAACTCATTATCTATCACTTGGAATAAGGGCCCACATTAACTGCTTCTCTAGCTTCCCCAGATAAAAAGCTTAGCTGACAAATATGGACTTTGTCCGCCTATGTAATAGAGGGGCTATGCACTTCCCACCCCCCCTCCCCACCTTGCAACTAGCCTGCACATCCAGACATTTTATCACAATAGTTCAATTACCTTAAAAAAAAAAAAATATATATATATATATATTTATTAATAATAATAATAATAATAATAATAATAATAATATATATATATATATATATATATATATATATATATATATATATATATAGATATAGATATAACTATTTTCCATTAAAAAAAAAAAACACACAAAGCCTTCAAAATTATATGATTGTCTAGCTACTAGACTCTAGTATGATATACTAAACCTTAGAGTCGCCCTCTGCAGGTGGTAGGCACTTTTGCAGTACTGGCCTTGTGTTGAGACTTCTGGTCATACTTTCCATTGATGTAAAATCCACAGAGGTAGAAACCACGGAGGCTAAGCCTGAAGGGAATTATCAACTATGGAAAATTATAGCAATCTAAGTAAAGAGGAACACAAATGAAATTTGCAACGCAGGTGCCAATATACAAGATCACTGGACCCCCCCTCTACACACACACACACACACACACACACACACACACACACACACACCACACACACACGTGTGCAATACAGAGTAATAGTAAAAATCCCAAGAAGGTCCATCAGTACAATACATATAAAGACTATACTGCCGGCGAGTGTTCTGCTGATGTCTTTCCAGATTAAAATACAAATCCCAGCAGGTCTCATCAATGGGAGCAAGAACTGCAAAGCCACAACTATAGCGATTAATAATACAGAACTCTCACTAACCTCAAACTTATAGTGCATGTCACTAACCTCATAAACCTGTAATGCATGTTTGCGCTAGACGGCTGCTTCTGCTGCAGATACTCCAAAAAGGCACTAGATTTGCCCTTTACATCTTGGCTTTGGAGCTGGAACAACCTGCACCTGGAGACTGCAGGCTGAGCCTGAGTAACTGAAGGGTAAAGAGCTGGCTGCAATATAAAAACCTAATGTGAGGAGGAGGAGACTGAGCACACAATGGGACTAAACACTCATCCTACATACAACCAAGGCACTGTCAACATTGCCTGTAGAAACTAAGGTCTGCTCTAGTGTAGGACACTATTTTAGACAATTTATCTTACCAACACACTGGCACAAGGGCCCAATTCCATGCTGACTAATACCTATCTCACTAATATAGAAAAAGGTGTAGGAGTCCTAATGTAACTATCCTATTAACACACAGATACCAGGACCCATACTGGGCTTGTCCTACTAATTCATACAAGTAGTTTGGTTATCTGGATCTCTAGTTATGCACCAGTACCAAAACCCTAATTCTACTTATCCTACAAATACATAGAAACTAGGACCCCTATTCAAGCTCTTTTGCTAATACATAGATACCAAGACCTACACTTCACCAATCCTACTAAATACATGTGTTGTGTACCTGGATATTTAGTTATCCACAGGTATTAGGACCCCAACTTCTCATCTCCTACTAAGACACAGGTTCCAGGATACCTACAAGTAAGGGTAAACCAAAACTCATATTCTATTCATCCTGCTACTACACAAGTACCAGGAACCTTAAAGGGCTTGTCCCATTTCAGACAAATGTTATTGTTTCCATAATGAAAAGTTCTACAATTTTCCAATATATTTCCTGTATCAATTCCTCATGGATTTCTAGATCTCTGCTTCTTGTCATTCATTGTTTACTTCCAGTGAATAAAAATCAGTCCATGGTCATGTGATGGACACAGGTGCACAGCTCGTTACTAGGCAGATGTCTGATTACTGTGCTGTGACTGTAACGAGCTGTGCACCTGAGTGTCCATCACATGACCATGGACTGATTTTTATTCACTGGAAGTAAACAATGAATGACAAGAAGCAGAGATCTAGAAAATCGTGAAGAATTGATAAACTGAATACATTATTATACAAAAAATAACATTTGTCCAAAAGTGGACAATCCCTTTAATACTCCCATTTTATAAAGCGTACCAGGACCTCTAATTCACCCATTCTAATATTACACAGGTGGGGTACCAGGAACCCTATCTATCTTTTCCTACTAATACACATGTACCTACTGGCACCACCAGTCACTTCCTACTTATTACAGAGGTATGAGGATCTCTGCTTCTCCCATCCTACAGGTGGCAGAACACCTTCTCCTCACTGACAAATTTAGTAGTGTCAGGACCCTTAATCCTTGTTGCCTACAAATATACTGGTACCAAGACCCTTTCTCTTCACCTTCTCCTAATACATATGTACAAGGACACTTTCTGTTTACCTTCTTCTAATACATAGGTACCAGGACCCTTTCTCTTTAACTTCTTCTAATACATAGGTACCAGGACCCTTTCTGCTCACCATCTCCAAATACACAGGTACCTGGACTTTTCCTTCTCTCGTCCTCCTATTACACAGGTACTCCCTTCCTATGAAAAAAAGGTTTCAGGCCCCTTCTATTCACTTTCTACTAATACGTAAGGATCTTTTAGCTAGCCATTCACTTTAGATAGCTCTTGGCCCAAACACTTGTTTAGTTGACAGCCATTCCTCCAAACCTCCCCCAATATAAATGCATGTTCATCCCAGTCAATGGTTGGTTTTAACCTAGTGTGTATAGCCCAGTTTATCGCTTTCAGCTACCTATTAAATACAGATATAAGGTCACCTGCACACTACCACAATTTGCACAAAGAACATGATGACTTTGTGTTATACAGTAGCATACAGAAATGAAGGACATTCTCCTCACATCTCAGTCATTTCCTGGTAATATACCAACATCACAAGCACACAGGACGCCTTAGCCTCAAGAATAAAAGCTTTCTCCCTTAACATGTGATAGTTACAAGAATACATTGCCGAGATACTGCCCAGGATTCTCTATTGTGCGCTCTTGTTACACTGCCATTAAGAAAGGACACAGAGGGGGTAAAAGTATCAAATATGTGTGACCCAGGTTATTGGCCATTCACAGTATGACAGGAACTCAGAGACAGTGAGAAAGCAATGCTGGACAGTGAGATGCACTAAGACTATGCAGAGTGATATCCACTAGCTCTGTAGAGAGTGATCTACCAATACTGTAGAAAGCAAGAGCCACCAACAACAGAGATCAAGATCCACTAAGGCTAGGTTCAGATTCCGTTCGGGGATTTTGGCGCCCATTCCGCTTGAAAAATGTGGAGAGAATAGTTCTGCAAGCAGGACTTTTCTCTCCACATTTTTCGGGTGGAAACCCGGACGACCCCATTATAGTCTATGGGGTCAGCAGGTTTTTGCGGGTAAGCACTTTTTAAGCAGATTGGGTTTCCGTTTTTCGGGCCCCTAAGCGAACCCGAAGAACTGAAACCGGGCACAGGTGTGAACCTAGAGTCAGGCTGTAGAAAGTGAGAACCACCAATGCTATGAAGAGGATTATCCACCAACATCATAAGATCTACCAATGCTTTGAATGAAGTCTAACAATAGAAAACTCAATATCAGACCAGCCACAGTACATTGTAGGGGCCATTATGCTGAGCACGATCATACCTCACAATAGTCCAATAGATGCACCAATTCCTTGAAAAAGCAGTTTATTGAATGATGTAAATGAGGATCTAGTGCAATGGGCGTGTCAGAGCCTCAGGTTTTTAAACCTAAATATAGAGCCCTTGGAAGCTCCATTGCACTTGAGGCTTATTTCCATATTTATAAAAACAGCTTTTTCAAGAGCCATTGTAGCTGGTCTAATATGGAGTTTCTCCGAGTCAGACTCCCTTTAAAGAGTAACATATACTAATGCTATATAGAGTGAGATCCACCATTGCTGAAGACCTGACATACACTAAAAGGCTCTAGACTGAGGCATAGCTAAACAGCTTTTCCACCACCCACATTTATGACAAAACAAACATTTCACTCGGGCAGATTTACTAATCCAGTGCAGTTTTTAGACGTCATAAATTTAGACGAGCAGTCTAAAAAAATGTTCCAAATTTCTCACAGTGGCTCATAAGGATAGATAAATCCTGGCCTATTTTAAGACACTTTTGTCTAGATTTATATGACCTTTATATGACTAAATTTTTTGCAAAATATTTTGGCACAATGTGGCACAAACTTCATATTCGGAATCGCGCCCCTTATGCTTCTAAACCATATCCACTTACTAAAAGTGCTGAGTCTGTTGCAAATGTTCTTTTTGGCACATTCATTTAATGAACATCTAAAATGAGATGCAACATTTTACTCCAAAAAAATGCACCAGATTTTGGTGCAAAATAAAGGTACATTCAAATCATGTTTTTTTGCATCCATTTAGTGGGTCTGGTTAATGGAATTTAAAATTTCCCTAAGTTCCGCTCTGGTAGTCCATACTTTGTGGGCAGTTATTCCAGTCTCGGCAGATTTGCCAAGGTGGATCTGCCTATAACAAATCTGTCATGTTAATGGGGTTGTGGAAATCTCATTCACTTTCTTTGAAATATTTATCCACACTGTAATAAGTGAATTAAGTTGGTTCAAATCTCATTCTTTATGGCATTAACACCATAGTGAGATCCACCATTGCAGAAAGTGAGAGCTACCAATGCCAAAGATTGCATCACACGGTAACAGGGCACTAGACATTGACAACGTGCTGCAGCAGCTGTCATTCTCTATGTGATGTTTGAACAGTAAACACATAGATGGAAACTGTGCCTCTGTGGCTTTTCTGTTGCTATGAAGCCAATGAGTGGAAGCTCTGCCCTCCCTTTTCTCCTTTCCTCTGAAGGACCTCTGGTTGCCCAGGGCAGGCTGTCTCTCACGTATGTTATATGCACTAGAGAGGCTGAAAGAGGGGCTAAAACCCCTTTGTATTAATTTATACTACATTGTTATATCCCAGTTAATGTGGTGCCACAGCTATAAATAACCAGGCCCGCCACTCTCATTGTCATGACCCCATAGGAAAATAGCTTGGGGACAGACCGAAAACAACCAAGTACGTCTACACCCTGTGCTATGTCTGCAGTATTTTGTATTGCTGATAGAGCTATCCAGCTGACATGAGGGTGTAGGGCATGTATTCTGATAGCTAAGGGTGGGTTCACACTTGCGGCGGCACTCCGTCCGCCGTGAATCCGACCTAAATGTCGGAAAACTGTACAGGCACTGGATAGGGAAAGGTTTGCGACGCATTGCTTGGGTTTTTAAAGCAATGCGCGGGAGTGTGCTTACACCCTCTGCGTTGCAAAGCCTTTTTTTTTTTTTTTGCTGGAAACAAAGTCCTTCATGTCTGACTTTTTTTCCCGAAGAAAAAAAAAAACGGCTTCGCGGCGCAGAGGGTGTATGCGCACAGCTTTAAAAACCCATTCAAATGAATGGGTTTTTAAGCAATGCGTCGCAAACAATTCCCTATCCAGTGCCTATACAGTTTTCCAACATTTAGGTCGGATTTGCGGCGGACAGAGTGTCGCCGCAAGTGTGAATCCACCCTAAGCATATGCATTCTAAGAATAGGTCATTGCAAGGGTTGTGCCATCCATACGAATGGCAGTACAGAAGACTGAATTTGCATTTTAGAGAGTAACTTTGTAAAAGTATCCTTACTTAAAAAAATGTTTCCTTGCAAAAATATGCTTGGAGTCTATATTAGGACATCCACCTATAATTGCTGCGGCCCATGGTGGGCTTTCTATCTGAGAAGCAGGGGATGCCCAGCCTAAATGATATCCCTACTTCTTTCACTGAAGATACAGCAGAAGCTGTACTGTATTCTGCTGAGTATTCATGAGTAACATAGCCTCACTAAAATAACATGAAGATACCTATACATTTGGAACATCAGGGGGTGCTATTACAAGCTGATAAGTGTGAAATTTCTGCATGGAAACATTGTTAACACCACCACTTTGCAAAGTTACATTAAAAATGCATATTCAGTTTACTTATTCCCATTTGTATTGATGGCACAAGCCCTTTAATTGAAAATAGCAAGATACCCATTGAAATGACAAAATTCTGTACGCCTGAAGCTGTCACTAGGGGGAGCTCAGTGTATAGGGATATACACATGTGGACAATTATTGTGGGTACCCCTCGTTTAATGAATGAAAAACACACTGGTTACAGAAATAACTTGAATCTGACAAAAGTAATATATAAAAATCCTATGAAAATTAATAAATGAAAGTCAGACTTTGCTTTTCAACCATGCTTCTACAGAATTTTTAAAAAAAGAAAACTCATGAAACAGGCCTGGACAGAAATCATGGTACCCTTAACTTAATATTTTGTTGCACAACCTTTTGAGGCAATCATTGCAATCAAACGATTCCTGGAACTGTCAATGAGACTTCTGCACCTCTCAACAGGTATTTTGGCCCACTCCTCATGTGCAAACTGCTCCAGTTGTCTTGGGTTTGAAGGGTGCCTTTTCCAGACGGCATGTTTCAGCTCCTTCCAAAGATGCTCAATAGGATTTAGGTCAAGGCTCATAGAAGGCCACTTCAGAATAGTCCAATGTTTTCCTCTTAGCCATTCTTGGGTGTTTTTAGCTGTGTGTTTTGGGTCATTATCCTGTTGCAAGAAACCATGACCTGCGACTGAGACCAAGCTTTCTGACACTGGGCAGCACATTTCTCTCTAAAATTTCTTGATAGTCTTGAGATTTCATTGTACCCTGCACAGATTTAAGACACCCTGTGCCAGATGCAGCAAAGCAGCCCCAGAACATAACAGAGCCTCCTCCATGTTTCACAGTAGGGACAGTGTTCTTTTCAAGATATGCTTCATTTTTCCATTTGTGAACACAGAGCTGATGTGCCTTGCCAAAAATTTCGATTTTTGTCTCATCTGTCCATAGGACATTCTCCCAGAAGTGTTGTGGCTTGTCAACATGTAGTTTGGCAAATCCCAGTATGGCTTTTTAAGTTATTTCTTTTACCATTGTGGGTTTTTCTTTCATTAAACGAGGGGTACCAACAATTTTGTACACGTGTGTATACAGCTCTCACTAAATTTAGCTTGTCACCAAGTTTGGGGCCCCTCAATAAGCAGTATGTCCTCAACCCCAGCAGCACAAGGACATATTGCTGGTTTAGGGACCCCAAACTTGGCCACATGATGCCTGGAAGGGATATTCCCATCTTAACAAGTTATCCTATAGATAGGATATAATTTGATGATCTAGGGGGGGGGGGGTCTAAACTACTCAGCACTGATAAATATGGATCAGGAGTCAGGTCAGAGCGCACACTGCTCCATTAATTGCAAAGGAAGGGCACATCTACAGCATGGTTAAAAGGAGCTACAGTGTGAGGCAACACAGAGATGCTTCTGAACCTACAGACAGATGATGGAAAAAATGGAAACGAAAAACAGACATATGAGGCTGTCTACAGCATTAAATGAGTCATTTCTGTCAGGAGAAGGGTGGACAGTAATTCCGGATAACCCAGTAGTGTTGTGGGGAAAAAAAAAAAAAAAAAAAAAAAAAAGGGAAGAACTGTCACTCTATAGTGTAGATGTCTCTCTGTTTGAGAACCTCTCCTTCCCCTCCCCTCTCCATAGAGTTCTATTGTAAAGATTTGATCAGTGACAGAAAGAAGCAAATAAGTGAAAAAACATACCGTCAGTATGTTGACCGAAGCCCACTTCAGCCCTCAAGTGCATGCGCACTGAGCATGGTAAAGTCAGTATTAGACAAGTATTATACAAGTCAGTATTATATAAAGTATATCTTCACCTGAGCTATGAATTTATGGAAAAAAAAAATAAAAAATAAAAAAATTAAAGTTTAGGTACGCTTTAAATGGGAGGGCAGCTCTGAGTCAGACCTTCAGCACTGTAAAGGGAAGCTGTTGTACCCACCCTCCCTATAATGTTTGCTATTCTAATTAATGTATATTATATGTGACAGTACTTTACTGCAGGGGGGTTAGTCGCTTGTTATAGGAGTGGGCATTTAATGACCGTTTGAGTTTATAGCTAAGCTTTATATAAAAGGGAACCTGACCGGTGGTTTGGGACCCATAAAACAGCAGCAGGTTGTTATACTGCAGAATCCCGATAGTCACTACTTAAATTGTCAGTGTTTTATTTTATTGTTTTCTTTGTATGTGTTTTATGTGTTTGCAGCTTCCCTATTCCATTTCCCTTTTGGTTTAATTCCCACTGTTGGCTAACCCTCAATCTTAGAAGGCTTGGTACAGCCCTGGCCAATCACTGGGGGTGGGGCTTCGAGACCCTAGGTCTCCAGAGAACCGTTGTAACGCAACTGAGACTCTGCTAGGTTCACTTTAGCTTCCGGGTTTCCATCCTTCAGGTCTGCTCGGGGACCTGAAAGACGGAAACCTTGTCCACTGAAAAAGCGATTACATGCAGAAACCCACGGAGCCCATAAACTATAATGGGGTCTGCTGGGTTTCTGCCGATTTTATACTGAAACCGGCGGCAAGAAAATTCCTCTTTGCAGGACTTTTCTCTTGGCCGACTTTAAGTGGAATGTGGTACAGTGTCTCGTACAGAGACTCAAACACTAGCGTGACCCTAACGTTAGTGTTTCGGTGTGTGCTGTCATTGTAACAACAGCTCTGACGTGCTCTTAACCACCTATGAGGGAGAATCTTGGCCCAAGATCTACAACAGACAAACCCGAGACAGGGTAGATATATCTGTCATTTCACAAGAGACTGGGTGTCAGCCTAAAGAGGAAGATAGGAGTGGCATTTCCTAAGAAGCTGCATACTGGGACCCATTTTTCCCGGTATGCATTTGGACCCACTCAGATATGGGCTCCTGGGACTTCCTTGTATTCAGCTTCCAGATCCTAATACTGGGACAGGCAAAGTTTATTATTTGTTTTGGAGTGGAGTAACGGCACCCCATCACCATCACAGTCTGGGTATCCCTCATCCCAAGCCTAGGTGTACCCAACAAGTTGGAGACTACTACCCCCAATCGGGAAGCTGCACAAGTTAAGAGTTGCCTTGTTCTCATAGTAAAGTTCACTTTGGTTCAACTGCACCACTAAGTCATTCCTGCGCTTACCATAAGGGCCCTTCTGAATACCACCACATGGCTCAGAGTGAGACAAGACCCCTCTCCAACTGGAATTGTCCCAGGGGAACAACTACCACCACCATCAGATACCACGCAGACCCCACTCGTCAGTGACCAGCCTGAGAGCTGAGCTGGAGAAGTTCGATTGAGTGTACTCGACCTACCCTGTGACATCACCACCGTCTCTACTACTCCCATCCTTCGGTTCCCTCCATTGGGTCAGGGAAGACAGCAAGGATTTAGGGTAACAAAAAAGTGTAAATTACTGCTTCCCATCTCTGGAATGAGGAGAAAATGAAGTTACAGTTCACCAGCAGTCTGATTCAGCCTTCTAGCAAACACACATTGTGCCCCGGGTGCCCGATGAGTTGGGTCGTTACCTCATACATCAGGTGCTGTGAAATGAGCAAGTTGTACTGACTTCACCTGCGCGTGCGCATGCGCTTAACGGTTGAAATGGGCTTCGGTCAACATCCTGACAGTGAGTGACGATAGGTTCACCCATGCGTTCGGGTTTCCATTCAGGGGGTCCGCTTGGGGACCCCCTGAACGGAAACCTAATCCGCTTAAAAAAGCGGTTACCTGTGGAAACCAGTGCACCCCAAAAAGGGTGAAAAATGCGAAGAGAAAAGTGCTGCAAGCGCTCAAGTGAAATGGGAAACGGATTTCCCAGGCGGACAGCAGTCGCAGGTGTGAACCTAGCCTTATAACTTCATTTTCTCTGCATTCTGGGGACAGGGCGGTCATTTACACAGCTGCACGGGGGCACGCTATTGATCTACTGATTCCAAACCAATCTTACAGATTTCCTTAAAAGTAGTTGATTTAAACTGGGTTTCCAATCCAATAAAATCATATTTGCAATGTCTCAGCCTGCTAGGAAAAAAAAACTATGGTGTCACAACACAGAGAAAAGTCACTGCCGCAGTCAGTCACCGGCTGGAATAATGACGTGCTATAGCCAGTGACTGGCCTCAGCAGTCTGGAGAAGTCCTTGCTGGACCAGGAAGTGTTGAGTGAGGAACTGGGCAGCATTGGGAAAGGAACAGAACACATTAAAAGTTTACATGTGTTGCCCATAGCAACCAATAATAGATCAACTTTCCTTTTTTTTCAAGAGCCCGTGTATACTTAAAAATTATAGATTGTTACATATGAGACTTTATAGCACTGAGAAGAATCTACAACACTTCTGTAAATGACTAGTTTTTCAGTTACTGGATTTTAATGAATGAGGCCTAGTGATCAAAGATATGGCACCCCACAAGGTGTCCTGCAGCCCATACCATAAATATTTTCTTTAGTCTGGCATTAAAGGAGTTTTCTGTATCAAGATATTGATGACCTATCCTTATCTTTCAAGAGAGTGCAAGCTGAGCTGCAATAGCCTGACATGGCCACTATGCCGAGTACAGAGCTTTCTGCTTGTGGCTCCTTACACTGTGCAGTTCTGGTGACTACAGGCCTATGGCTGCTGCTATCATCTGGTGGTGGTGGAGGTGCCTTGTCGTCCAAGGATAGGTCATCTATATCTTAATCCCAAAAAATCCCTTTAACAGCCTCTCATAGGTGGCAGATTATGAAATATCCTTAGTACTTGCTTAGTGCTATGAGAGTGTGAACCTAGAGGGCGCTGGTGAGCGACCCAAAACCAGGCTTAAAAAGGTCCTCAGCCACACCCATAGGTGGGGCCCAACTCCAGAGGGGAGTGTACGCAGCAGGAGAGAGCTGCTGGAGACCTGCTGGGAGCAGGTAGATGGTGGAACCAGTGGGAGACAGACAGGCGGTCTGTCCCAAGAGGACTGGGTTCCAAAGAGGATTTTGTTGAGCTAAGTGTGAGCCAGACTCCTGAGGAAACGCCTCAGTAAAACTTCTTGCCCCAGAGGTTAGTCAGGGCTCAAGTAGTAAGGTAGTTCCTTGTATGTGGGCTAGGCTGTTTTTATTTTGTTCCTGTTTTTACTCACAAGCTAAATAAAGCCATTTTATTTTGGATTATCACTGCCTGATATGCTGCTTGTTTGGCACCCAGTACCACCAACACCTCTGTGAAGTCCAGGAGGCTGCCGCCTTTGAGGCTAAATTCTCCCGAAATTGTCACAGTGCATACAAACTTATATTTGGTTGTACAATAAATGATGACATGAAGGAAAACTCCTCCATCATGCAAGACCATCATACATCCTGCCATCTTTTTATGATCACAGAGACTACTTAGTAACAAAGTCAGACACTACAGAGTATTGAAGGCCTCGCGGGCTAGGAGATTGATAGAGATTAACACTGACTGAGGATGTTTTTCTCCACTATTAAGTACATACTAAACTTCCTGATTCATGAAGAGAATGCTAGAGCTAAGACTGACACACAGTTACAGTATTTACACTCAGACATTTTCTCAAAGAGAAAAGTCTATTTTCTTATACATGATGTCAGCTAGTACTCATCATGGGTTGATAGATCATAAGACTCCATTACATTAGACATAACCAACTCGCTTTTTGGAAATTGCTTATGTTGCCTCCCCCACTCCCTCCCTTATTACTCCACCTTTAGTTCCTCAGATGAGGCATCTTTTTTGTACAAGATTCTCTGGCCTATCATTCTTTCATCAGAGCATAAAAGATCATTGAGGGCTAAGTGAAAGCCTCAGCTTTAGTTATAGAGGAAAGAGGGGAGTCCCCTGCAGACTGGGGAACAAAGGAGGGATTAGATAGAATAATGAGCCCCATTGTGCTGCAGCTCTGAGAGGTTTATAACCCCTGATTCTGGTTCAATAAGGACTTTACCCTCTGAAAATCCAATCTGTGGCATTTTGTTAGCAGGTGATAACTAAGTGTTGGAATAATGTTTATTATTGCCTGTATTGCAACAACTGCTGTTTATATGTTTACTAGCAGAAGGACCCGGCTTTGCACGGTTATATTTCATTTTTTGTTTGTGTAGTGGCCCGATAAGAATTGGCCAGTTTTACACTTGACATCCAGTATGGCAGTTCAGTATAGGTATAGTCTATTTACGGCTGTGTTGCTATGAAAACCTGGTAAATGAAATGTGAATTTATATTGGCTGATGCACCTCATATGACTGAATATTTAAGGACCTGCGAACTGCTATTGACTCATACAGGTCATAAATAGCTTGGTTGCTATGGAAAACTGGTGTAAAGCTGTATGTATGTCAAGACTGAAGAACCTGCTATTTTCCATTGGTCCATAAGTGTCATGTGATCATGTGTATCTCAATTTGAATATCAGTGAAAGATCTGCGATTGGTTGTTATGGAAAACCTGGAGTAAAGCTGTGTGTACGTGACCTTGTGCAACAGTGTCATCCACAGCGCCCTGCCCCTTTAAAGCTGACCTACAGCAGTGAATAAAAATGGCTGGGTTGTTATGGAAACATGGAGTGCAGCTGTGTGCATGTGGCTGACAATGCCTTGTCAGATTGGAGACGGGCTTGGGTCTGCTGAGAGTTTTCATTAGCTCGAGCAGCAGCCATGTATTTTGCTGCAGGGGGCATGAGTAGTTTAAAAACATTTAAATTTATAATAATTCTGAAATCCAGTATGGCAGTCCAGTCAGTGGCGTAAATACCGAGGTAGCAGTGGTAGCGGCTGCCTCAGGGCCGGAGACATTAGGGGACCCGGCAGGCCCCTGATGTTTTTTAGTTTAATAGGCCATTACCTGCTGGTGTAACACCAGCAGGTAACGGGCCTTATTTACTTACTGATCCCCGCTCCTGCTCACGGCCGCCTGCGCTTCACCTTCTGCGGAGGCGGCTGTGAACAGGAGCGGGGATCGGTATGTAAGGCCTGCGGACCGTGAACCCCACAAACACTGCTATCGGAGGACCCGAGGGGTTGAGGGAACATAAAAAACACTGTTACTTACCTCCAGCGCTCCAGCAGGCTTTGGAGCTCCTTGGTGACCTCCCAGACATCGGTGGGCCAGTCCAACGTCATTATGCGTCGTGATGCATGCCTGGCTCATGTGACAGCTGGTCCAACATTAAAGAGGTAGCAGGAAGTGCGCATAATACTATATGAAGGGGGAGGGTGGTTGCCGGGGGGGGTCCCATGTCAAACGTTCACCTTGGGGCCCTGCCATTGCTAGTTACGCCACTGAGTCCAGTATAGGTACAGTCTATTTATGGCTGTGTTGTTATGGAAACCTGGTAAATTAAATGTGAACTTATATTGGCTGATACACATGATATGACTGAATATTTAAGGACTTGCAAACTGCTATTGACTAATACAGGTCATAAATAGCTTGGTTGCTATGGAAACCTGTGTTCCTGAGGAGACTAAGTGCCTGCAAGTGTGTATGGCAGTTGGAATGTGTGAGAAAGACTTGCAGGTTTGTATTAGCTAATGCTGGCAATTTTTTGGGAACACTGTACCTCAGGAACGGTACATCCTTTAGAGCGGAGACCCAGTCTATAATATTCCCGGACACCTGATGTACATGTGTGCCAAATTTGGTGAGGATTGGTCCAGTCGTTTGGTTGCGCATAAAGAACAGACAGAAACTCATTTATATATATATAAAGAGATAACTGCATAAGCTTCTGTCTCTAGGCATAGTGTTAAGTTGTTAATAAAGCTCTGTTAAAAAGGTGGGGGCTAGAGTAACAAAACCAGGAAGTTCCTCTCTGGTTTTTTTTGTAACTGCAGCATAGAGCAGAGCACATGGAGCTTACAGACAAGTAGCTGAGATCATAAGCTAAGAAATACTAATTGTAAAGTGTACTATCCTTGTTCCTCAATAAATATCTGTTTACTGTTGAAGGCCTAGACAGTCAAAGATTAATCCGCTGCCAACAGGTTATGGGCCCAGATACCCAGAGACACAGAAAGAAAAGGAAAACAACAGTGATCCAAGATGGCCACCAGCAGCAACTGTATGAAGTTCACAGTGCCAAACCTGAATAATCAGAACTATCAATCCTGGAAATTCAAGATAAAGATGCTGCTGATAAGAGAAGGTACGTGGAAATACACACAGGAGTCTAAACCTGACCCAGTAACAGATGACTGGATAGAGAAGGATCAGAAAGCACAAAGCACTATATCCCTCAGCATAGATGATGATCAGATTGTACATGTATGCAAATGTCACACTGCAAAAGAAATGTGGGAGCAGCAGCAGAAAGTGCATGAAAGGATAAATCTCAGCAATAAGCTATATCTAATGAGAAAGCTATACCAGTCTAAGCTAAATAGGAACAGTGATATGCAGGACTATATAAGAAACACTTTAGAAATTGTGGAGTACTTATGTGGCATTGGAGAAGATCTCAAAGATTTACATATTGCTGCACTACTATTAAGCGGTCTTTCAGAAAGCTATGACACGCTTGTAACCGCACTAGATGCGCGACCAGATAATGAGCTCACACTGGAGTATGTCAGAGGAAAGCTTATAGATGAATACAAGCGGAAGACAGAGAGTGTATGCAGCGCTGGGGAATCTAAAGCAGAATCCGTTTTAAAAAGCCCAAGCTCTACCGGAAAATAAAAGTCATTTGAAAGAAACACGTGAGTGTTTTGTATGCAAGAAAACAGGGCACCTAAAAGCTGACTGCAGAGTCTGGAAAGCTAGGATGAATCATCTGAAAAAGCAAAATCATCAAAGGGTTAAAAGTGCTATCACTGAAGAAAAACACAATTCAAGTACTGAAACTGCTTTTACCATTAATGCAAGTACATCCAAGCATGCATGGTGTATAGACTCTGGAGCAACTAGTCATATGACCAATGACAGAAACTTCTTTTCTAACCTTAACCAAAGTAAGAGAAAGTGATTTTGGCTAATGGTCAGTATATGAATACAGAGGGAATAGGGGATGGTTACATTGATTGTCAAGTCTCCCCAACACAAAGCAGAAAGATCCCAGTAAAAGAAGTGCTGTATGTACTTAGCCTTGAAAGCAATCTGTTATCTGTGAAGAAACTCACAAGACAAGAAAATGAAGTTACATTTAAAGATAACTAGCAGAAGGAAAGATCAGAGATGAGCTATATCAGTTAAATTGCATAGAAAACGCATATACTGCTAAACAAGAACAACACACAAATTGTATCCATCTATGGCACAGGCGTCTAGGACATAGAGACCCAAAAGCAATAAGAAAGTTAGTTCAAAAACAACTTGCTGAAGGCATTACAATTGATCAGTGTAATCAGACAATGAAGTGTACAAGCTGTCTTAAAGGAAAATTGTCCCGAAAATCTTTTCCTAAGAATAGTACTACAAAATCAGAACAGCCATTGGATTTAATACATACTGATGATTGTGGTCCAATGAATACTCTAACTCCTGGAAAGAAGAGATATTCTCTCACATTTATCGATGACTATTCAAGATATACGGTTGTCAATCTACTTCACAGCAAAGAAGAAGTCCCAGGGAAACTTGAAACATATCTAGCTGAAGTATATAACAAATTTGGGAGAATGCCAAAAATCCTGCATGCAGATAATGGAACTGAATATACAAGCAGTGAGACACAAAGCATTTTAAAGAAAAACGGAATCGTGTTTCAGACCACTGTACCATACAATCCTGAACAAAATGGTGTAGCGGAAAGAAGAAACCGGACACTCGGTGAAAGTGGAAGTAGTATGCTATTTGACGCAGATTTGCCTACAACATATTGGGGTGAAGCAATCATAACAGCATGCTATCTTCAAAACAGGTTACCAGGTAAAGCTACAGGGAGAACTCCATTTGAGATATGGAACAGCAAAAAGCCTAATCTGCAACACATAAGAGTATTTGGAAGTACAGTATTTGTGCATGTCCCTAAGGAAAAACGTACCAAGTGGGAATCCCATGCCAAAGAAGGTATCCTGGTGGGCTACAGTGAAACCCAGAAAGGATATAGAATCCTGCACCCAGAAACGAACAAGGTCACAATAAGCGGAGATGTAATTATTGATGAGAACTTCGTCTCGCTCAAGTTTTATGACATCATACCAGTAGTCCAGATGAAGCAACAACAACCTAAGTCACAGTTACAAAATGACAAAGAGAAAGATGTAGAAGTTTGGTTAGATTCTTCAACCATTGAAGAAGCAACGGAAACATCAAGTGATCCTGAAATAAGAAGATTGTCAAGATCAAACAAGGATATACCAGCTAAGCGTCTATCCTACATTGCTAAAACACTACCCGAACTAGAGCCAGTGTCAGGGGATGAGATGCAACGACTACCTGCCCATGAAAAAACGAAGTGGATTAATGCTGCTAATGAGGAAATGAAATCACTTCATCAACTTCAAACCTGGAAACTCACCAAACTACCACAAGGCAAGAAAGCAATAAAGTGTAAGTGGGTGTTTAAGACCAAATATGACTCTGAAGGCAAAGTTTACAGATTTAAAGCAAGCTTAGTTGCAAAAGGATATTCTCAGAAATATGGTGAAGATTATGCTGCTACATTTTCTCCAGTTGCTAAGCAGACCACGTTTAGGACTCTATTAGCTGTATCTGCTATATAAAGGATGTCTGTCAGACATTTGGATATCAAAACTGCCTTTCTAAATGGTGACATTGAGGAGGATTTGTACATGACTCAACCTGAGGGTTATATCAGAAAAGGTGAAGAAAACCTCGTTTGTAAACTACAAAAATCTCTCTATGGTCTTAAGCAAATCGGCAAGAGCATGGAATACCAAAATAAACAAAGTCTTGTTGGAAGAAGGATGGTGGTCAAGCAGACCCATACCTATACACAAAGTGTACAGATGCAAAGTGGATGTATATTCTATTATATGTAGACGATGTGATTGTCGTACATGAAGAAGAAACAGAAATTGCAAAAATGACTGAAATTCTGAATCAGCATTTTGAAACAAAAGACCTTGGAATTGTTAGATATTTAGGCATCCAGATCCAGAGAGAAGAAGATGGAAGTTTTCTTCTAAACCAAAGTGCAAAAATCAACTCAATCCTCAACCAGTTTGGAATGTCAGAAGCAAAAAGGTATATCAACCCCAATGGAGTCATCCTAACTAAGATTGGAAGGAGAAGATGATCTGTTACCAAACAATGAGAAATACAGATAGGTAGTGGGGGCACTTCCATACATAACAACTATGACTCGACCAGATATTGCAGCAGTGGGTATTCTCTGCAGACATGTGGAAAAACCGCGCCAAAGAGACTGGAATGCTGCTAAGAGAATTATACGATATTTGAAAGAAACTCAAGACATAAGTTTAAGAATGTCTTCAATTGGAGATCTAAAACAAACAGTCTATGTGGATGCAGACTGGGCTAATGATTCAAGTGATCGTAAGTTAACAAGTGGGTACTTGTTCAAACTTGGAGAAAGTTCTATCTCTTGGTCCAGTAGAAAACAGGTATCTGTTGCCTTATCTACAGAAGCAGAATATGTGTCTGCGGCCTACGCAAGTCAAGAGATCATTTGGCTAAACCAGTTGTTGCAGGATCTTGTCAAGCCGTCAACTCAGCCAACGACGATGTATGAAGATAACCAAGGACGCATTAAACTTGCAAGCAGTGAAAAGACCAATGCAAGAACCAAGCACATCGACATTAAACATCACCACCTGCGTGATTTGATAGAACGTGGTATCATCGAATTTGTTTATTGCGAAACTGACTAGATGGTGGCTGATATTATGACAAAGCCATTGCCAAGAACCAAGTTCGAAGCATTCAGAACCTCAATGGGACTAACTAGATAAGTAGTTGTTAAGTGGGGGTGTTGGAATAATGTTTATTATCGCCTGTATTGCAACAACTACTGTTTATAACTGCATAAGCTTCTGTCTCTAGGCATAGTGTTAAGTTGTTAATAAAGTTCTGTTAAAAAGGTGGGGGCTAGGGTAACAAAACCAGGAAGTTCCTCTCTGGGTTTTTTTGTAGCTACAGCACAGAGCAGAGCACATGGAGCTCACAGACAAGTAGCTGAGATCATAAGCTAAGAAATACTAATTGTAAAGTGTACTATCCTTGTTCCTCAATAAATATCTGTTTACTGTTGAACACCTGGACAGTCAAAGATTAATCCACTGCCAACACTAAGACTTATAGGGTATTGGAGTCATTTGTCAAAAATAATGTACTATTTATTGCAAGTGATCACACTCAATCTAATAACACAGACTCATGGATTTTCATACATTATGCTCTACACACTGTTACATAGACTGTCTATAAACGTATATACATAAATGTATATTTATAGGGACAGCCCCTTGTCATGGTTCAGACAAGTAGTATTTAAAGGGAGTCTATCATTCACAAAACCAATTGTAAGCTAACGGCACATTGGAATGGCCTTTAAAAAGGCCATTCTTCTCCTACCTTTCCTTGTTTTCTTCTCCCAGCCGATTCAAAGATAATTTGTTTCTTCATTTATGTTAATGAACATCATGGAGCACCCGAGGCGTTCCTCCTCTTCTGCGAGCACCCACCTCGTCATCGCTTATCACCGCCCCTTCGTCCGTTGCGGTGACTCCCTTCTTGGTCTTCTCTCTGTCTTCTTTCTTCTAAGTCCTCTTACGCAGCGCTGTGCGCATGCACAATCGGCTCTGCCACAGTACGCACTTGGGACAGACCACCGGAAAATGGCGGCCCATCATGTGCAGTCGGCTCTGCCCAAACTCGAAGTGGCAGAGCCGATTGCGCACAGCGCTGCGTACGAGGACTTAGAAGAAAGAAGACACAGAGAAGACCAAGAGGGGAGTCACCGCAATGGACGAAGGGGCTCATTAATATATATGAAAGAAACAAATTATCTTTGAATCGGCCATTCCAATGTGCTATTAGCTTAAAAGTGGTTTTGCGAATGATAGACTCCCTTTAAACTGATCTGAACTAATATTATTGAGACCTTCTAGATACAGTGCCTTGCAAAAGTATTCGGCCCCCTTGAACTTTTCAACCTTTTGCCACATTTCAGGCTTCAAACATAAGGATATAAAATTTTAATTTTTTGGTGAAGAATCAACAACAAGTGGGACACAATTGTGAAGTGGAACGAAATTTATTGGTTATTTAAACTTTTGTAAAAAATAAAAAACTGAAAAGTGGGGTGTGCAATATTATTCGGCCCCTTTACTTTCAGTGCAGCAAACTCACTTCATCAGTTCAGTGAGGATCTCTGAATTATTCAATGTTGTCCTACATGACTGATGATGATAAATATAATCCACCTGTGTGTAATCAATTCTCCGTATAAATGCACCTGCTCTGTGATAGTCTCAGGGTTCTGTTTAAAGCGCAGAGAGCATCATGAAGACCAAGGAACACACCAGGCAGGTCCGTGATACTGTTGTGGAGAAGTTTAAAGCCGGATTTGGATACAAAAAGATTTCCCAAACTTTAAACATCCCAAACACCATCAGAGATGCAACCAAGAGGCCCATGATAACTCTGGATGAACTGCAGAGATCTACAGCTGAAGTGGGAAAGTCTGTCCATAGGACAACAATCAGTCGTACACTGCACAAATCTGGCCTTTATGGAAGAGTGGCAAGAAGAAAGCCATTTCTCAAAGATATCCATAAAAAGTCTTGTTTAAAGTTTGCCACAAGCCACCTGGGAGACACACCAAACATGTGGAAGAAGGTGCTCTGGTCAGATGAAACCAAAAATCGAACTTTTTGGCCACAATGCAAAACGATATGTTTGGCGTAAAAGCAACACAGCTCATCACCCTGAACACACCATCCCCACTGTCAAACATGGTGGTGGCAGCATCGAGAAATGTTTAAAAAGGTTGAAAAGTTCAAGGGGGCCGAATACTTTCGCAAGGCACTGTATATATTAGACCTTCTTATTTCATCTATAGTAATTTAGTAGTAAGCCAAACTCGAAAAAAGATAGGGATTACTGAATTCCAGCATGGCACTGCAACATGTCAGGTCATGAAATTTCTCTGCTTTTATAAATTCCACCATTAAAAGGGGTATTCTGGCCCCAATTTTTTTTTCTTTTCCATACTGATGACCTATCCACAGCCCACACAAAGGTCAGTTGTTGCAACAGCCTCTGGGTGCCAGAAGCTGTTAGTGGACAGGGAGCATATGCACCGCTCCTATTCAAGTAATAGGAGAGGTGCTGCAACTCCCCAGAAGCACCACTATGCATTGGATGGGACTGCTCTAACGCTCCTGTTACTAGTATAGTAGCGGTGCTGTACATGCTCCTTGTCCACAAGCAACATCCAGCATCGGGAGGCTACTACAACAGATGATCTGTGTGGGTGTTGGACACCAACAAATCACATACAGATGACCTGTGGATAGGTCGTCAGTATGAATAAATAGTTTGGGGCCGGGAAACCCCTTTAACGGTGAGTGGCATGATCAGAAAGTGGAAGTATTTAGGAACCACATTAACTTGGAACGTAAAGTTGTATTCACACAAATGTGGTCATTTAGCTACTATCAAAAATTTACATAGACTGGAGTCTATTGTATACTGCAAGGTCTCTGACAGTCCAATGCGCCAATAAATACCAATATGCAACAAATCCCCCTTCACTAGTGATGGCTACAGATAAAGTTTTACCCTTTTATTTTATAACTATGCAACGTGAAACAAGGGATTAAAACCAATTTACTATATAAACCCAACCCATTTACTATAGATATTAACTACAGGACCTAGTGAATTCTGTGTAGATCCATTGTAAGTATAATAAAACAGTTGTCCATTTCAGTATTGTAGCGATGATGTAATGCCGTCATTATCTCTTCCACCCCTTGCCCTGTATAGACATTCTGGCTTATAATCAGTAAACATTGCCAATAAAGAAGAATAATACAGTGATATCGTCCTTGAGACGTGACTTTTCTAGGGCCAGTTGCCAAGGTTTTATACTTCTGCCTGTCTCATCTGAGGAGGTCCATGAGTGAACACATCAGCCTCTTCTTCTAAAACTATGACTACATAAAGCAATAACAATCACAACAGCATCAACATTACAGCACCACTGATCACACACATACAATCCACTTCATATTACAGCTCCTTCTGGTTTTGTCCAGTTCACAGCTGCGGTTTCTTGTTAGTTGTAGATAAAAGCGAATTTTGGGCCTATTTACTGTTACAAAAATGGTATATAAAGGAGAATTGCTCATGTTAGCCATTTCGCAACATACAGTGGCTTGCAAAATTATTCATACCCCTTGAACTTTTTCACATTTTGTCACCTTATAACCATAAACTTAAATGTATTTTATTGATATTTTAAGTGATATACTAACACAAAAGTAACAGATAATTGTGAAGTGGAATGAAAATTATACATGGTTTTCAAAATTTTAATCAAATGAAAGTCTGAAAAGTTTGACCTGGAAAAGTATTAAAGCAGGGTTAGGTTATAAAAACATATCCCAAGCTTCGAGCATCCTAAGGAGCACTGTTCAATCCATCATCCAAAATCGGAAAAAGTATTCTACAACTACAAACCTACCAAGACATGGCAGCCCACCTAAACTGAGAAAACGAGCAAGGAGAGCACTGGTCAGAGAAGCAGCCAAGAGGCCCATGGTCACTCTGGAGGAGCTGCAGAAATCCACAGCTCAGGTGGGAGAATCTGTCCAAAGGACAACTATAAGTTGTGCACTCCACAAATCTGCCCTTTATGGAAGAGTGGCAAGAAGAAAACCATTGTTAAAAGACAGACATAAGAAGTGCCGTTTGCAGTTTGCCACAACCCATATAGGGGACACAAACATGTGGAAGAAGGTGCTCTGGTCAGATGAGACCAAAGTTGAACTTTTTGGCCTAAATGCAAAGCCCTATGTGCGGTGGAAAAGTAACACTGCTCATCACCCTGAACACACCATCCCCACTGTGAAACATGGTGGTGGTAGCATCATGCTGCGGGGAGGCTTTTCTTCAGCAGGGACAGGGAAGCTGGTCAGAGTTGATGGGAAGATGGATGGAGCCAAATACAGGCCAATCCTGGAAGAAAACCTGTTGGAGGCTGCAAAAGACTTGGGAATGGGAAGGAGATTCACCTTCCAGCAAGACAATGATCCTAAACATACAGCCAGAGCTACAGTGGAATGGTTTAGATCAAAGAATATTCATGTGTTAGAATGGCCCAGTCAAACCATTGAGATCTGTGGCAAGACATGAAAATTGCTGTTTACAGACGCTCTTCATCCAGGCTGGCTGAGCTTGAGCTATTTTGCAAAGAAGAATGGGCAAAAATCTCAGTCTCTAGATGCACAAAGCTGGTAGAGACATATCCCAAAAGACCTTCAGCTGTAATTGCCGCAGAAGGTGGCTCTAAAAAGTATTGATATAGGGGGGCTGAAGACTTTTCCACGTCACACTTTTCAGACTTTCATTTGATTAAAATTTTGAAAACCATGTATCATTTTCATTCCACTTCACAATTATCTGCTACTTTGTGTTGGTCTATCACTTAAAATCTCAATAATATACATTTAAGTTTGTGGTTATAAGGTGACAAAAAGGGGTATGAATACTTTTGCAAGGCACTGTAGAAGGTATGAAAATTGAGACTGAACATTGCCCTATTGGGGAAAATCTAAAGCCCTCAAGTATTATATTGATATATGAATAGTGAATAAGAGACGCAGGAACACATACTATAGGGACCACTTCAGAACTGTAGTCACAAGGGAGCCTTTTTGAGGGGAACAATAGGGCAGGTTCCCATGGCATAAAGTGAAGAAGCGTTTGTCCTTATTAGATTCCGCACTACTGTCCGGCCCTGTGCCTTCCACAGCGGCTTTACTCACTACTTTGTCTTGGATACAATATGACTAGTCAGCAGAATGACTCTTGGGTTCTCCAGGAATCTGCAGCACCCTGAAAAAAAGTAGTGTCCAGACAATTCCTGAATTTGTAGCGGAGGCAGAATCCACTTCAAAATTTTCTCCAAATTCAGTTATATGAATTTTCCCTTAACTGGACCCTACGTCTAGAATGAATCTGTGTGCAGACATTGGGAAAAGCCGAGGGTCATGTCCTGGCATACAGGGATTTTGTGCCTATATATGACCTTCATAGCAAGAGTGATATATTGCTTTCTGTTGTAAATCTGCAGGACTGTTATCAGAATGCAGCCTCCATAGAGATCAGGCTCTGTTTCTTACCGCACGTTCTCCATGTACATCTCCACAACTTGCCTGCCTGCCATTGAACTTTGCCCCACGGACTGTCCTCTGACTACATTATGTCTAATATTGGAATATCCTTTTAACTAGTGCTTTACAAATATATATTGGTATATTGGATTAAAATGTAGAAATGAACTGTAAGGGTACACCCACACAGAACGTAACTAGCACTGGAAAATGCCTGTTCCAGATTGGTCATGGATTTTAACCTATGCATGTCAAAGGTTTAAATCCACTGTAAATATCTGCTACATAAACTGACATGCTGTGGATCTGCAGGGTGATTTTCACACTGATTTGTTTTTTCCAGTGTGTGGATTAGATTTGGTAAAACCTACCATAAACCGTGGCACAATTCTGTGGCAGAAAATATGCAGTATATTTGTCCCATGTGACCATATGCTAAAGGTTTACAGTAAAGGGTAAGATAAAGAGAGCTACAGTACAAGTATAGACAATTCTAGGGTAGAATAGATGAACTTGAAGCGTGCCAATGCTAGACAGTGATCTCCCTGCACACAGCAGGTGGTGTAGTGTGGTCGTGTCAGACACTCTTATACTGGAGCCAAAATTTTACTGTTCTGGACTGAAGAGTTGCAGAGTAAGGTTTAGCATACAAAACCGTATAGGACACTTCACAGACAACTTTAGTCACCTGGAGCTTCCACAAGGAAACAGGCGTTACTCCTGTTGGGTGGAAGCATTTCCTGTTCCCACAGGCGATGCTCCCACCCACACTTGTGAACTAGGCTTCCAGCTCTAAGTGATGTAGTAGCTGCTTTCTGGGATGATATGGACCGCACTACTAAGTGGATAGATTCCAGGCATTTCCTGAAAATGGCTCCCCTGGGCCCCTTGGATCGAAGCCATTAGGCTGGAGGCGCTTTGAAGGCCCAAAGTGCAAGTGCCCCGGGGAACGGTGACTTCCGGGGTGCCATAACTCACTGGGAGATGGAAACCCACTGAGTGTGGCACGTTGCACAAGCACTTTTTACACTTTCAGAGAACTCACCCTTTTGCCTTGTCCCCTTATCCGGCAAGGGCAATTTTTATACAACCAGCGGGTAGACCTGGGCTTGTATGGACACTTCACCCACTTATTTACATGTATTACACGTCACCGTTTGTCACAGTGTGAGAGTGGATGAAGGGATGCGGAAGCCCTTGTGGGACCCACCCAACATCTAGGTGAAGGAGTTGTGTGGCTCTTAGGCTCCCTCCTTCCCTGCCCCACAGTCCACCTCTGCTTCTGTGGAGGTGGATTTAGTTGCAGGTTCTGGAAGTACTTATTGGGGTGAGAGCCCAGGAGGAAACCAGAGCAAGTAGCCTCTCTGTTCCAGTAGAGGCAGTTATAGTCTCAGCCCTCTAGGTGTCTTATGGCCCGGACGGTTGGAGAAGTTCAGGGGCCCATTCTCTTTTGAGATGGGCTTTGAGATAGACACATCCCTGTACATGTTTTTTTTTTTTGTTTGTTTTTTTTTTTACTGGCACTCCCACTTTTTTGCATGCACTGGGTGTAATGTTGGCACAGTTTCAGAGCAAGTCCTCACCCTGGCGTAACCCAAAAATCCCAATGCAACCAGCGCGGGGTCATACCACGGGATGTGCCAAAACAACTCACCCCATGGTACAACTACAGTTCCACCTTAAAAATTGCACCTTTAAGGAAAACAGCGATCATTGCATTATCAATGGCAATACCACAATGCAGCACATAAGTATAGCACAGTATACATACCCAAAAACAGGGTTGCTAACCTGTCTTGGGCAGGGACATTGTATATGGCCTACAATGTCCATATTAGGACATGCTCAGATATCAGAGTCAAACATCAGAATGATTCACAACTCTGACACCTTCCATTAATCTGAGGTTTGATATCTGAGGATGTCTTAATATGGACACTGTATATGGCCCACCTATGGTCACCCACCTAAAGTTGCTGACTGGAGGGGCTGGCCTTCATCCCTCTATAAATGGGCAGCAAGGAGAAAGAGGCACTAGAACAGTCCATGGTCAACCATTCCTCCTGCTCTATGGTCCATGGTCATAGAAATGTTGCAGATTGTAATGACAATTGTGAGGGATGCCAGGACCCACTGGGTTTTGGGCTATAAATACATTCTACTGTTCTCAAGCATGGGGTAGACATAGACCTGTTATGAGGCTGTAGCCCAAGGGCCCAGATATACTTCAAGCTGGCCTTGATGAGAGGAGTCGACAATATGTTGAGAGGGGCCATGTTGTAGATGTAATGTTCAGGTATAACATATGAGAAAGTTATGACTATAATAGATCTATAAACAAACACACTGTGTACACTGTGCAGCATAGGTATACGTGCAGTTTGACTACATGCAACCTGATAGGAAATGCCATAAATCTCTTATCCAGAGAAGACACCTGTTCCCAGATATCAAGCCACAGTTCACATGCTTCCTGGTAGTGAGGCACCGAAAGACAGCAAAGGAAGAAGATAAAACTGCACAAATTATGCATAATTTATAAAAGTTACCTATTTCTAAGAAAACCAGCTACAAAGGGGGCGGGACCCATTACAATGCTCTATGGTTCTTATCCCTGGATACCCTGTATAACTCTTCATAATGGAAAGTAATGCAGGCACAACGTGTGAGGGCAGAAAGTTGTTGATGCCTAGATAGATAAACCACAGAGGTTCTTTACAGAGGAGCTATCACCAGGTCTGAAACGCTCAATGACATGCATCATGTGATAGGTCACTGTCACCTTGAGTATTTTGGTGGTTTATTTATCCAGATTCGTTCAGCCTTTCCAAAGATATAAGCCCTTATAAAGCTGATGTAAATCAGAGCACAGTAGCGAAGGCGGCAGTAATATTGTGGTTTCTCTGGGAAAGTCTGTGTGCTGTATGTCACGCATTCTTATTGCCCACTTGGCTAGTATACTCAAATTTGCATCAACACTATAAAGGCTTATATCTATGGAATGGCTGAACAGATTTGAACAAACAAAACACCAAACAGGACATTGATGACCATTGAGGCCCAATCACAGGCCTCAGTGACCCCTGGAGTGCATGACTTCATCCAGAGGCCGGAAGAGTCCTGAAGAGGACACCGGACGAATACCAGATGCCACAAGGATGCCCAGGAGAGGTGAGGAAAGTTAGTATAAGTGTTTGTTATTTTAACTCACTTTCCCTGGACCTTCAGCTACTATACTCTGGGGTCTGAGGATACCCCAGAGTATAATAGTGTTTTGTAGGTGATAATCTCTAAAAGTTTCAGGTTCAGTCTGAGCCAGAAAATTTTGGAAGAGTTAATCCCTACATGACTAAAAAAGGGGAACTAAACTGTGTGGGAGCCAGTAAAGGGCTGATCCACAAGGATCTGAAGAGCTGGAAAATGAAGACAAATCTGAGGTGGAAGTCCAACTCAATTCCTCTTCATTTTCTGCCATCTGAACAGGCCCTTACTCTTCCCTCACCCTCGGAGAACTACAGTCCCAGATCCTCAGGACCTACTGGGAGTTGTAGTTTTATTCTTACCAACCACTATACCATTATGCTGCAGTGATAGTGCCTGCTCTAATGGCACAATCTCAATAATTTAACCCCTCTGATGTCGCAGTCAAAACAGACTGTGACACCTCTGAGTAATAGGCCTATCACTATGACAGGCAATTTCTATGTTCTATGAGGTGCAACAGATACTGCAGTCGCCATATCATAGACTGTCGCATCACATGACCTTCCACTATTACATTGAGTTGCATCAATACAATACAATTCTTTCCTTTGGACCGCAGAATTGTTCAATGGTTCATTCAGTGTTCAATCCATTGAACTTTCCCAAAGCAGGCTACTAGTGGGCTGGCACACACAGTATTTACATATCACCATTCTAAAGTATGGCCTCATGCCCCGGTTGTTTGCATCGCTATACATATACAGTAAGTGTGTTTCTACAGCCGTCAGACCTGCAGACTAATCCCCTGTAAAGCATGACATATAAACAAGAAGTAGCTGGAATTAGCCATGGTAAATGTTAATAGCAGACGTCTCCTCCCCCCTTTATTAGCTGGTGTCATTCTCCCTGCAGTAATCATGGGAAAAGGATGCCGGGCACGTCTGAACCTATTAAACTGAGTGCTTTACAGGAATGCACATAACTTATGGGACAGGACTGAGATGCCAGTAGCAGTGTCCTGGCCAAATGACTGGATGTCCGTCTTAACCCTTAAAACAGAAGCTTCAAACAAAACAGCAAGTTACAGAGAATATGCACAGCACTGCATAATAAGAGAGAGAAAAGCTACAGTAATACACAACACTTAAACATGATGAATATACACAGTCCAGAACTGGGTCATGTGCTTATATGGGGCAGACAGAATGGCACCCAAAGAACATTGCTAGAAAAGTCTATATGGAACTGTCCAAACAGTCTGGATCAAGGAAGGGAAATCAGCTCTAGGTCTTTCTTTTGAAGGTGGCAAATCCCACCACCACAATCGGGTCTATGACCTATTGCTATCTTCTCTCTTCTTTGCCCTCCGATCTGGGTATGCAGTTATGTCTAACTTTCCTGCTATGACAAAATTGTAAATTATTATATATTTTCCAATATCAGTTTATATAACTGTATAGATAGCTTAAATTGCATATCTATGGTTTAATTTAAAAAAAAAAAAAAAAAAAGTCTTTAGATGTTATTCTCTTTGTTCACACTAGCACCAGCCTCGAATGGCAGAGAGCAGGACCACTACAACAGCGGTTATACACGGAGCCTGGCGGACCCCTTTGACTATAATGGGGTCAGTTGGGAGTCTGTCGTTTTGAAATTGAAAGCTGCAGAGAAAAAAGTCCTCCGCGCAGGACTTTTTTCTATGTTGATTTTCAAAGGTCTCTGTGATAGAGTCTTCAACGGAGATTCCGACGCAGATGTAAATCCAGCCTTACCAATGTAAAAGGAGTGTTTATTGGAATTTCAACTCACATAATACTTCCATATAATGCCCAGATAAAATGAAGGATCTCAATTATGCTCCCTTAAAAACCCCACATAATGCCTTCAAAACATCAATACTTCTCAGTACACTTGCAGACAGTTTTTGAAGGAGTTTGGCCAGAAGGTTGTTCCAGACATCTTGGAGAACTAAGCACAGATCTCTATCTCTTCATGTAATCCCAGAGAGACTGGATGATGTTGAGATCAGGGTTCTATGGGGGTCATATCATCACTTCTAGGACTCCTCCTACAAAGGGCGGTCACACTGAATATTGATGCGATTTCCATTTCTCTTTTTTCATTAACTTAAATTTTGTTAATTAACAAAAATGAACTATTAGCACTTCTAATTTTGAAAACATTCTTACTTTGCAGCATTTTCGCCAAACCTGCCTAAAACTTTTGTACAGTACTGAAGTTCACAATATTGTCATTCACTTCCCATATAATACCACCATGCATAGCTGACTAGTACCACCATAGATAGATACATTATACTTGGTGGCTTGAGTGTAGGTCCCCTAGAAAGTGAGGGCCCATAGAAATTGCCCTGTTTCCGATCCCCTAAAACAGGCCCTGGTCATCTTGGCACTACATGGCTTGCATACAAAGTCTGCATATGAGCTGTTAATTATATTCCTGTTAGATAGGTTTACTACAGGGGCAGCAAAGAGAGCTTGGAAATGCAGAATTATACAATAAGGTTTGTAGGTACTGCAGCAAAGAGGTGTATGTGCTGAAGTACTTGAACAGTACCGTGAATATATTAGGACTGATTTAGAATGAATGATACATACCTATTTCCCACCCCTATTTATTTAGATAGTACATGTTATGGTGCGGTAATAGTGATGCTGTACATTTAGGCGGTGAAGCAAGCCCAGGATAGTATAATGGATGTCTACACAGATGGATATTGGCATATGAAAGTCATCAAACATCTGCAGAGTTTGCTCCCTGTAAGCAGACAAGGACAAGTACAAAGAAAGCAAGGCAGAGTGGACTTACTGTATGTATGAGCAACAGTGTAATGCTCTGCGACAGGTCCCTGTAGAAACACTGGATCACCCGCTACTGGTCTCCAAGTGCACAGTCTACACTTCCTCAGTCCCAGCCTCCCAGCACATTAACTCCTGAGTGTATGGATGCAACCGCCCAGCTGCTGCTTGAGGACTCACTTTCACAGCCACTTGTAAGTACCTGGGATAAAGAGAAGAAATCAAATAATATAAGCGAGAAGATGCCACATTAGCACATTTTTCATAAATGTATGGGAGGTGTTCCTATATCTTTCACAGAGATTAAAGGAGGTGATCATGCACCATTGCTCTTGGGACCTAGTGAAGGTTCCCAGTGGTTGGACCTGTGCTGATCAGACATATCAGGGGAATTTATTAAGCACGAGTTTCCTACCCCAATGGTGCCATCTGCTCCTGAATTATCAAGAGGCTCCAGCCTCTTAATAAATCAGGTGCACGCCGTGTGCCAGAATGGAAGTCTAGATTTCCTTTATAACTCAATATATATATGTGTGTGTGTGTCCCTGCCTCAGCCCTCTCTTTTCTACCCACTTTTGCAGAAAGTGGCGAGCTAGGCACAGAACAGGGAATGTGGCACATCTTTGGCGCAAGAAAAGGCTTTACGCCAAAGATAAGCCATATTATCAACCATTTATATCAGAAAACTGGCTAAATGGGCTATAACAATCTGAACAAGGAAGCCTTATGGCAGATGCATAACGTGAAGCTCCCGGTGTCATTGTAGTATATCCTAAGGCTACATGCACACAAGTGAGAGTGCAGGCCAAGGGTAGGGGGATTTTATAGAGGAATGCACTTGAGTGATCTCTGAGTGCCTTCTGTCCCCCATTAAGGTCAATGGGGGGGTTCTATAATCATCAAAACTCATCGGAGAATTGAATCCCCACATCGGAAGAGCCTTGACCTGCACACTTGGTCATGTGCATGAGGCCTAACTGAGTATGGTCAAAATTACTGCTTTTATGTAAACACAGAATTTGCTGTAACTTATAGTCCTCCAGAGATATGTATAACACTACAGACATTTTATTCTTACCATAATTATGAGCAACTAAAGTTGTATA